>CM046666.1:72456110-73656110 GCA_025594165.1 Tamias sibiricus
ACTAATTATTTAAAAGTGCTAACTTCAATTCTTTTCCAACTAAGTTTCCCTCACATTCTTAATGAGCAGATAGTTTTTATAGACACTCTAAAAATGTCTTTCAAATTAATACAATTCATTATACACCCACTTGTTTTCTCGAGACTATGTCATTTGATTGTTTTAAAAACTGTAGCACACTTATCTCACTTTTCAAAATCTATTCACAGGAGATGAAATCTTTGGGGTGGTAACAGATAATCTGCACTGTTAAGAAACCTCTTCGAATACAAAGGAAACAGTCTTAACATAATTGGAGATTTAAAACACTTTCTACCTCTCTGTGGAAGAACTTTTCACTCTTCCATCAAACATATTAAGACACTTTGACAAACACTACTTAAGAAAACATTTTCAATAGAAATATCCATTTACTAAACAAAATTCCTATTATTTACAATTATCACCTTCACAATTGTGGTTAATAGCAAGAGTGCAATACACAACTATTTAAATCTTTGCCATTTCTCTATACCAAAAGCTTTCAATTCCTCTTTAAGAAGTAAAGGTATGTTATAGATTTGTTTATCAAGTTTGAGCAACACCTGTTATTCTCCAGTTAGTATACAAACGAAAATATACACTTTGTTATGTATACAAATTTTACTTACATTTGATTCTTTGCTGCTTGCCTCTGAGCTTTTCTTTCTTTCCTTTTCTGATCTGGTGGCTTAGCAAAAACAATTTCAATATTTTCTCCCTCCAAGTCTTTTCCATTCATTTCTTCCATAGCCTTAAAAAATTAGATATGACCATTATAAAAGCAGGTTCCTCAGAACAATCGCAACCAATTTAAAGGGAAGGGGAAAAGAAAAAAAAAAAAAAAAAAAATCAAGCCAGGTATGGTGGCACATGTCTATAATCCCAGCAACTTGGGATGAGGCAGGAGGATCGCAAGAAGTTCGAGACCAGCCTCAGCAGCTTAGAAGACTCTCAACCGCACAGAAAGAATCTGTCTCAAAGTTGTTTAAAAAAAAAAAGGCTAGGGCTATAGCTCAGTGGTAAAACCCCCTAAATTCAATACTGAGCACCTAAAATATTTTTTTAAAAAGTCATTTATCATTACGATGCAAGGAAAGCCTTAGTGAAATAAAACAGGGCAGCAAGGTTTTACTTAACGATACAGCTCTATTATTCCATTTTTACATAGAAAACTAATTCAACTAAAGCCAATAAATGTGTGCCTCGGTTGGTTTTATAATCTCTGCATTTCCAACTTCAAAAACAGTCTATGATGACTTAAAGTTGTTAGTATATTTCAGATGCCTATGGCATTATACCATTTATTTACCTTGACAGCACCATCTCGTTCATCAAAATGAATGAAAGCATAATCTTTTAGTTTCTTCACTCGTTCCAGTTTTCCAAACTGACTAAATGCCTTTTCTAAAATCTCTTCTGTTACAGTATTGGCAAGGTTGCGTACAAATAGCACTTTTACCTGAAATTAAAAAAAAAAGAAAAATTCCCTGTATATGTCTAAAGAGTTCAATTTCCAAGATGCTACCACCCCACCCTGCAAAGTTGAATTGCAATCATTAGAACATCATGAAAAATTTTACATTTTTAAAAATTAGAAAAAAAAGTTTTCAACTACTTTGAGTAAGTACTATGGAGTCAGGTTGTGGGATCAGGCCTGAAAACCTGAAACAGACACTTTACCAAAGAAAATGATAAAGCTGTTTCTGAAAAGATGCTCAACATCATTTATCATTAGGGAACTGTTACAACAATACTGAAGTAATACTATATATCTAACAAACAGCCAAAATCCAAAACACTAATACCAAATGTACAGGAGGGTGTGAAACAACAAAAACCTATTCACTGATGGGGGAGAGGGATATAAAATGGAACACCCCCTTTGGAAAACAGTTTGGCAGCTCCCTACAAAACTAAATACTCTTACTAAAAGATCCAACAATCCTGCTTCCTAACATTTACCCAAGAGTTGAAAACTTACATTCACATAAAAACCTGCACACAAATGTTTATAGCAGGCTTATTTATAATAGCCAAAAGCTGGAAGCAACCAAAATGCCTTACAGTACATAAATGGAGAAGTAAACTGTGGTACACACAAAATGAGATATTCACCGCTACAATGAAATGAATTATAAAGCTACAGAAAGACATGGAGGACCTTTATATATGCCTCTTACAATGTAATAGAAGCCAATCTGAAAATTCTACATACTGCATGATTCCAACTATATGACATTCTGAAAAGGCAAAATTAAGAGACAGTAAAAAATGATCAGTGACTGCCAGGGGCTGGAAGGTAGCAATGAACAGGCAAAGCACAAAGGATTTTGGGACAGTAACACGGATTCTTTAGGAACCTTCAGGAGGTGGGGGTCTCATGGGAAGAAGCTAGGTCACAGGAGTGTGCCCTTGGAAGGATATGGGAACTCAGACAGTCCTCTTCCTATTTCCTGACTGCCATGAGGTGAGAAGCTTCCTCTACTACACATCCCACCATAATATACTGCCTTGCTATACACCCAGAAGCCAAGGCAGTCAAGTGCTGTTAACAGAATTCTGCCAAAATAAACTTTTCCTCCTCCTAAGCTGACCATCTCAGTTACATCGTCAAGTAATGAAAAGCTGACCAAACACATCATTATACATTTGTCAAAATCCATAAATGTACACCAAGAATGAATACTAATATGAACTATGGACCTTCAGTGTCCCACACTGGCTCCATTTTAACAAATGTACTAATCCAACGAAGGACACTGATAGTGGGGAGGGCCTAGGATCAGGGTGGGTTGGGAAAAAAAGTATCTGAAACTTCTTTGAACTCTCTGTTCAATCCATTTTACTATAAACCTAAAACAGCTTTAATAAACAAAGTCTTTTTAAAAGGAAATACAGGCTTTATACTTGATTGCTTTCAATTATTAATTATTCTGCAATAAAAAGGGGATAGGTATTTCCTAATAACGTGAATACCATGCCCTATAGGAGAGCTATTCAATGTTTAAACTTAACACAAGTGAACAAAACTAATTAGGATCTGCTGCTGAAATCTTAAAGGAGGAGGGAGTATTAAAAATATTGATAAGAGGGTAGGGATATATCTTAGTGGCAGAACACTTGCCTAGCAAGGACAAAGCCCTAGGTTCAATCCCACCATTGTGAAGGAGGGAGGAAAAAAGACAAATTCTTTTTTGAGAAGCTTTCTAAACGTATAGTTTAAAAAAATACAAGTTTTTTGGCTATAAAACATTACTATTTCTCCTAAAATACCTGAATAGTACTTGAATTTGTTAATCTAAAGTGGTAACCTCATAAAAGCTTTACAGGCCAGAAAAGAAAAGCCCAAATATCTTCTGTCCAAGACCTTCACCTTTTAATAATACTGTTTTTCTGGCAGTTCACACTCCCCTCTTTAGATTGACACATGGCCTATTAAAAGGGATCTCTAAAAGATAAAGCATAGAATAACTTAAATGCAAACTACACTAGTATACAGTGAAGTGTTGACTCAAGATGTTTATTCTCACAGGATGTCTCAACTGATTGCTGAAGCAGGATGCCTAATAATAGCTAAACATTATAACTACAGCAGTTCTGCTGGGGCCAATACAGCTCACTATTTTTAGGAATAAGACTTTTTAACACAAAAACCACTTAAGCTAAAGGCACAAGTCTCAAAAACTCAAAGAAATTGCTCTTAAAATCCACACAAGTATAGAACTGAACCATTTTCTACGGCATGTGGGCTATTTCATCATGAGATCGTACCCATGAAAAAATTTCCATAGTTACTTTTCACACACATTTATTACTAGTATGTGGCCCCAAGCAAAGAACACCTTTCTCACCTTCAGAAATGTGATTTTAAAAATGTACACAATTCATTTTATAAGTTTTCTCTCCTTCATCCTTCTCCCATTAACCCTTCAAAAAATATTTTTAACTCCCCTATTATTACCTTTGCCATAACTTCAGGATCAGGATCTTCTATAGGATCTGCCCATTCAACAGTTCCAACATTTCCCCAGACCTTGACTTTACCACTCATTAACCTACGCCTTGCCTGGGCAGCTGTTTTGTGATCTTCATATTCAAGAAAGCAAAAGCCTCTGTTTTTTTTCTTGTCATCCGGTTGGTGGTATAAAATGACGTCTGTAAGACCCTCTGAAAAAAGTAAGCAACCATTCCAAGGAAATTAGATAAAGTAACTACCAAGAATAAGGAGATGAAAAGATTTGTTTTTCTAAGATACTAAATATCAATATGAAAAACTTCTTAAACTAGTCATCTTTACAAAGAACTATTAAAAATAATAATAAAAAAAAGGACCGAATGATTTTCTTAATCTACCCTTTCAAGTTTTCCCAACCCAGAAACCCCTTGAAAAGAAAACATGGCTTTGATTATTGCTCAAATTGACTATTTTGACTATATTGACTATTTGCTTCTACTAATTCTATCAGAAGTAGTTAATAACCTTTATATAATTATTTAGGAAAATGCCAGAATAAGTCAAACACAGCATTAAGTAAACAAACACTGAAATTCTAATGGTACTTTTCTGACCTCAGACATCAATATTAATGGTTTTATAATTCAAAAGAAATTAGCAAATATTACTGCCTAAGAATTTTGAATATTCCCAAAGACTGATAATATGCTAAACACTGTAAGCAGACAAGAATATTTTCTAATACAAGCCACCTGTCATTTTCAAACTGTTATAAAAGATGTTTTACAATTTGAAGAAAGTATACCATATTAATAATATTAATCTCATAATAATACTTATTTAACACCTAAAAAGAACACACAAATAGAACTGTGTATAACAAGAGAAGCAGAAAAATTATTTTGCAGACTCAGTTCAAATCCCAGTTGCATCCCTTACTAGCTTACACAGTTTTCCACAAGTTATTTCCCAAAACTGTGTGCCTCTTTTTCCTTATTTAAAAAAAAAAAGGGGGGGATCATCAACCTCATAAAGTTGTGGCAAGGATTCAATGAATCAACAAATGTAATGTTTAGAACAGTGCTTGGCAATCAGAAATATGCCATTATCTTCATTATTGAAAGTTGCACCTCCTTTCAAATAAATCCAACTTACCTGTTACTTTGCTAAATTCTTCCAGAATCTGTTCCTTGGTTTTACTTTTAGGAATAGAGCCCACAAAAAGCCTATTGTTGGCAACTGAGATGCAGACACCAATGTGTTTTCCAGAACGAATTTCATGATTATTATACTGAAAGGGGAAAAAGTGCACCATTTTTCAATTACTTGAATCAATTAGAGGTATTTATCAAAGATCCCCAAATCCATACACAAAAGCAAAATTTTTAACAAATTAACACTGTGTGAAAAGGATACTTGAAAAAATGGTTTACTTTAATTCCCATATAAAAAGGAATTGTAATCTGAGATAAAATACACTGAACAATTTTATGTATTTAATGTAAGAGTTTATCACTGAATTCTTTAAATCCAGATACTTAATAAATTAGGAAGATTTATGGCAGCTAAATTCAAAAATGATGATTCTGCAACACCTTAACTTCTACTTAAATTCATTCTGCCAACCAGTTATTTTCATGCAAAGGAATGCAAGACCAGTAAACTTTCTGCCTTCCTAGTAACCAGTACATAAAATCATCTTTTAATCTCCATTCTCTTGGAATAACTTGCAATAAGGAATTTTGTTTCAAAGATAAACGTTTAAAAATAGAACTCCTTTTTATTCTTTTTAAAATATTTATTTGCTTTTAGTTGTACACAATGCATTGGTTTATACATGGTGCTGAGGATCGAACCTGGGCCACGCACGTGGCTAGGCGAGCACTCTACCACTGAAGCCACAACCCCAGCCCCTCCTTTTTATTCTTAATGTAATGCTACTTTTTTCCTTCCCCCTTTTTTTGGTGGTGGTACTAGGAATCAAACCTAGGGCACTTTACCACTGAGCTACATCTCCAGCCCTTTTGATTTTGAAAAGGTGTTGCCAAATTGCCCTGGATGGCCTTGGTGCAATCTTCCTGCCTCAGCCTCCCAAGTCACTGGAATTAAAGGCATGCACCTCCTCTTTCACTGTCATCAAGCACATAATAAATTCATGATGGAAAAAGACAAGTAGATTATGGTAAAACTATTATTATAAAACTATAGTAAAATATAAATTCAATTTTCATATAACCATATCCTATAAAATGGTAAGATATTAAAGAACAGGTGCAAAACGCACCTGTCAAAGTGACAACCTACCAATAAGACTTATTTACAAATCAAAATTCAGAAGTATTCAAATTTTTTTTAAAAGTATCCAAATTATCTGAAAAAGTGGATTAAATAAATTATGTAGTTAAAAACCACCTCAAAAATGTTATTAATAATGGTGGGGGGAGTGACAGCAATAATTATCAATTCCTAACACCTTGCCTCAACATCAGTTTTATACATACATACAAGTGCAAAATATCTGAAGAACCAAAATTCATACAATTTATAGAATGGCTTTATGGGGGGAAACATTATTATTTATTATTCCCATTTTTGCACAATAGGTAAATCAGATATAACAGAAGAAAACATAATTCACAAAGTCAGTTCTTCATATCCCTTTTCATCTCCAGATAATCAAAATTAAACAAAGTTCACACACTGTACCTCCACACCAAAACAGTTTCATACTTTTCTACCTGCCTGGTTCTGTTCAAGCTATCCAAGTCTCTGGCCACCCTGGTCCCAGGTTTATCTCAAAGTCAAAGACAGAACCTTTTTTTTTGGTAATCATTTTTTCTATTGAAAAAAATTTCGCAGTGCACAATGGCATACACCTGTAATTCCAGCAACTTGGGATCCTCCCAAGGCCAGCCTAGACAAATTATCAAGACCCTGTCTCAAAATAAAAAATAAAAAGAGCTGGAGATATATAGTTCAGTGGTAGAGAACCCCCAGGTTCTCAATGGCTCCCTATCACCAAAGAGATAAAGTTCAATGCTTGGACATCAAAAGCCCATCCTAAAACTCCTGGCTACTTTCCCTTTCTCTCTACAATGACTTAGTCATCTATTTATATCAATTCTCGAGTGTGCAATTTTTTTATTATTTTTTAAATATTTATTTGTTTTAGTTGTATACAATGCCTTTATTTTTACATGGTGCTGAGGATCGAACACGGGCCCGCACACATGCTGGGCGGGTGCTCTGCTGCTGAGCCACAATCCCAGCCCCGCGTGTGCAATTTTTATACTTTCAAAGCCTCTGAAGAAAAAAAAAAAACTATGGAACTTCCACCAAACTCCTCCAAATACCAGTAAAACAGAGTTCAACCATTAAATACTCTGCAATTCCTCAGTCCTATAAAGGTCAACAAAAACACCCTTTCATGTTAACATAAACCAAGAATCCTCAATGGGAGTGACTTTGCCCCCACACAAAACATTTCACATTACTGGTTGTCATAAGTTGTGACAGGTGTGTGTGTGGGGGGGGGGGGGTCTTGCCACTGGTATTTATTGGGTACTTAAAGGCCAGTAATACTGGAAAACATCCTACCATTCACACAGAACAGCCTTTCACAACAAAGAATCATCTACTCTAAACACTAGTGGTGAGGTTGAGAAATCCTACCATATACAGTTTTCTAACATATCAAGTAAGGTCTATTTACCTGTTTTTCTTCTCCATCAACCCAAAAGCCTCTTAGAAGCAGAAACATTTATTACCAGAAAATAGTGGCACTATGATTGAATCTGTCATTGTTTGGGATTATGTATAAGTAGACTATAGTGCCTTATTTCTACAAACAGGTCAACCTAAGAACACACTAAATTGCATTTAAACATGTATTCCCCCCACTAGATTTTTATAACCAAGCATCAAATAGCCAGCCTTAGGGACATGTTGATGGTTTTCAATTTGGTCTTCTAGTCTGTAACTCTTTTTAAAAAGTTGACAAAAACTATTAAGACATGAAAAAAAAGGAAGGAAGAAAATACAAAATGTTTAAAGGGAAAAACAGGAATTCTTCAAGGGTGACACTGTTTGTAGTACCATCATCATCATCATCATGTATTTTGTTTTCCAAAAGTTCTTTTGTGTGTGTGTGTGTGATACTAGGGATTGAATTCAGAGACACTCGACCACTGGGTCACATCCCAGCCCTTTTTTGGTATTTTATTTAGAGACAGGGTCTCACTAAGTTGCTAAGTGCCTCGCCGTTGCTGAGGCTGGCTTTGAACTCGTGATCCTCCTGCCTCAGCCTCCCAAAGTGCTGGGATTACAGGCTTGCGCCACCGCGCCCGGCTTGTTTTCCAAAAGTTTAAACACATGAAGTTAATTAAGAAATACGTCCAACTTTTAACAAAAACGAGAATTATTGATTATACCAACAAAATAATGTTGAAAACAAAAACAATCCTCACAAGAACTCTAGCAGTAAAAGGCAAGACAACAGAAAAGAAAAATTCCATCAAGGCATCAATCAGAGAAATATAGGGAAGACAATCTATCTGTAAGGTAGCCAACACTTCCACCAACTACCAACATTAACAATGCTACTTTCTTGTAAGTCACGATGATTATTTTTATTATTATCTACAGAAAAAACATTCTTTCCTTCCAACCCATCATGCCAGCGCTGTTAATCAAGTTAAAGAGAGTTGATAAAAGGTATAAATAATGGTTGTGGTCTCTGAACAATGTAACAAATATTTAGCCAAAGTTCTAAAATAAACTCTTTTCTCTCCACATTCAAAGAAAACTTAAAACAGGTAACAGGTAGCACATAAAACAAAAGTACTTAGAAATAAACATTTCTGGAAGCAATGCACCATCTACGAAGTATGTATATTAAAAAAAATATATGTATATTCCAAATGCTTAATCTTTTTCACTCCAATACCAATCTTTCACCTCAAGTAATAAATCTCATCTCAGCAGGCAGATTAACATTGAGTTTGATGGTGAAAAGGCAACACAAAAATCTGAGCCTGAAGAGAGACTCAAAATTTAATACTGATGAACCCTAACACTCACAGACGAACATAATATGAGATCTTCCTACTTTTAGAAGGTGAGCCCTAACTGAAAAATCTAGCTTTCAGGCCCAGTGCCACAGTGGGGTCAACAAATATAAAGATGAACTTTGACCATTAATCAATGTAGTTTCAGTACTTCAGTATCCAAACAGGAGGCTTGGAGTTCTTAAATAAAGAACTTAAATATTTCATCTAGGCTTAAATTTTTAAGTCATTTCTTTCCTTCTTCATAGACATCACTCACCGAATTTCCAGAAATTTAGCAGTCTCAGATTTGGAATCTGATCCAGGAGGTTACTCAGTTCTAACTCTTCTCAGGAAGTTACTACCGCCCAAGCCCATTACTTAATGAAGTCTTCTTTATACTGGGCCTAAATCTACTTCTCTAAAAATTCTAAATTCTATTTCTTCCCCAAATGACAGCACTTCACTTACCTGCACACAAGTTCATGACTTGGTTGTTCTCTGATTGACTAATCATTCCTTCTTTGATAATGGCAAACTTAAATGCCTCGAAGAGACTGGCAAGTGTCACTTAAGAATGTCATTTAGTAGATGCAGACTAAGATTGAGAATTTTAGATTGAACAGAAGACCACCAACTTTCCACTTCTTGACACCATACACTACTATTATACGTAGTCCATTTTATTTAGCTTATTTGACAATCACATCATATTGTTGACTCACAGCACAGCTTGCTAAATTAGTTTTTACAAAGGACTTGACTTTTGTCAATTCCATTCTATTAGATTTAGACTGTCCTTCCCTGGCTATCAAAGTTTTTCAGACCTTGATTTTCTCACCTAAGGCGTTACCTTCATGGCATACAGATTCAAAAACCTTTAGTCCAACTATATCTTCATTTAAGACACTGATAAAAATTCAAATAATTCTACAGAAAATATTTGCTCTCTATTGCTGCCATCCTCCTTTTGTCCTTTGTTCTCCTCCTCCAAATATCCTTCATTATTTAAACATTTACATAATGCCACCACACCAAGGCTCAAACTTTAATGGGACCAGGCAACTTCGTCCAGCAGTTCTAAACTACCACCTTCTGGCATTGGTTTTATAAAAGTTTTCTCTCCTACTTATTTCCTCAAAACAGTTTTAACTAGGTTCACCTGCTTTCTTCACTGCGCTGCTCTAATCTTTCTTATAATCCTTCTCTACCAAACCTAATTAAAACCTTTCTTTACTTGTTTCACCATATACTTAAATTTTAATTGCAGTTAGCCTCCATCATAAACTTCTCTAAAGTCAAAAACTTAGATCATCTATAACAAAACCTTTTCATGTTAAACATAATAAATACTTGCTAAATTTCTACTAAATTATTTTGTGATCTATGTGTTAGCCACATTCATCAAAACAGTTTTACTAGCCAGGCGCGGTGGCACACGCCTGTAATCCCAGCACTTGGGAGGCTGAGGCAGGAGGATCGCGAGTTCAAAGTCAGCCTCAGCCGTGGCGAGGCACTTAGCAACTCACTGAGACCCTGTCTCTAATAAAATACAAAAAAGGGCTGGGGATGTGGCCCAGTGGTCGAGTGCCCCTGAGTTCAATCCCCGGTACCCCAAAAAAAAAAAAAAAAAAAAAAAAAAAAAAAAAAACAGTTTTACCTACATTATGTTGGAGCACAGGACAACTATGGTGAATAAAACCATCAGTGGCTGTTAAAATTTTGACTTTCAATGTGCACACAAAGATCTCATCTATTCCAGTGTTTGTAACATAGGCACTATTAGCATTTTCACCAGGACATTTTTCATCATTTGGACTGTCATAGCACAACTGGCCCTCTACCTAGCCTCCAATTCCAGTAGCACAGCACACAAATACACATAAACACTTGCCTGCCCTTCTTCCTGGTTACTGTAATAATCAAAACACCACATATTCCCACATAGGTGAGGGGAAAGCATCATCATCATGTACTCATCTATCTAACCCCTATGTGAGAGTAGCACAGAATAAATAAAATTACTGCAAATGGAGGCTAGGAAACCTTTGAGCTACACAGAAATATAAGTTCTTGGGTCAAATGATATTAGATGGCACTAGTCAGCCAGTCAAGGTTATTTATCCACCATCGACTACATAGTGGCAGTGTTCTCAAGGTTAGTGATATGGAGTGGAAGGGCTTATATTCTGGTGGGGAAAGATACATAAATAATTTACAAAGTCAAGAAATAATTTCAGATGGGCACAGTGGGGCATGCCTGTAATCCAAAAGCAGCTCAGGAGGCCAAGACAGGAGGATTCCAAGTTCAAAGCCAGCCTTAGCAACTTATAGAGGCCCAAAGCAACTCTGCAAGACCCTGTCTCTAAATAAAATACAAAAAAGGGCTGGAGATGTAGCTCAGTGGTTAAGTGCCCCTGGGTCCAATCCCAGGTACCCAAAAAATATATTAATTAATTAAATAAAATAGAAATAATTTCATTTAAACAAAACCTTTAAATTTTTTTTTGGGGGGGGGGCTTATTTACTCACAATTACCTACACAAAGCAAGAATCACTATCGTATATTTTTTATTTATTTGCTGTGCTAGGGATAGCACCCAGGGCTTCATGCATACCAGAGAGATACTCTACCACTAAGCCACACCCCTAGTCTAGCAAAACCTATTTCATCATGTCCAGGATACCCTCATGGCACAACTGGAAGGTAAGCTGCTCAAAGTCAGGAAAGGCCTTTCAAAGGGCTTGATTGATAAGAAGTCAGTATCAGTAACACCTAGGCTGCTTTCCAAGTGTAGAAAAGCAAAACAGCAGAAAGTGGTCTTGAGATAGAAATGGCCATGGTTTATTTGGAAGACAAAAAAAGAAGGGTTGGTTAAGTAAAGATGGAAAGATAAGGGTTTGAAAGGAGGGAAGAGGTAGACAAGAACCTGATTGGATAATGTCTTGTTTGGAAGTCAAGTTTTCAGCATGGGAATGTTGTGATCTAATATCTGTACTGCCAAATGTAAAGGATAACAGAAGGCAGTGAGCCTAGTTAGGATTCTTCAGTAGTCTGAATGGTACAAATGGTACCATAGACTAGAGTGGTAACAGTAAAGATGGTAGAAGTGATAGATGCCAAAAATATTTTGGCAGTGGAGACATGACTTTACCTTGTGAGCTCTAGTTGGTGCCATAATCTGTACTGATGGCTTAAATTGTTGTCTAGTTAATGTACCACCTAGCACAAAGCCTGTCCCTCAAGAAGTACTCAAGTAATAACTATTAGTTACCTTTTCATAAATTTAGATACTATTTCCCTAGCTAGATTACCATCATTTAGAAATGGACTTGTTTTACTCCCCCAAAATACAAAGCAGATATTGGTTGAAAACATGGTTATTTGAGAACCCTGCGGTTTCTTCTAACTCCACGCAACATCAGTTTTTTTACAAGTAATCCACATGCAAATTATAATCTGTGAACGTTTAATCTTGGGTAACAAACAATTGCTGAATCAAGTGTTTTTATTAAAAAAAAAAAAAAAAAAAAAAAAAAAAAGACAAACTCCTGAACAAACTTTCAACCTCAAGATACTCAAGACACTCAAAAAGAAATGTTTCACTATTTTCTGGTGTATAAATGCAAAAGAGGCACTTTCCCAACATTTGTCATATATAACTAGAATGACACTTCAATTACATAAAAATGCATCTTTGTTAGAACTGTAACTCAAAGAGAATCTCAAGATAAAATACAAGCAGGGACTGTTTCCAAAGGATGCTCCCTTGAGAAATGTATTTAGGAAGGGAAAAGGCATTTCCACAATTGAATACAAAGTAGCAAAAAAAAACACTGGGGGAGGAGGGGGGTCAATTTTCTTATATATTTTTTCCAGAATGTTTCAATCACATCACTTCCTCTAAAAACCTAATCTTTACTTTTATTGTTGTATTTAATCAAACCTCCCAAATCTTATCCACAATAAAGAATTCTGGAAAAAAGAAAAAAAGCAAATATGTCCATCTCAACCCAATGAACATACATCAATCACACACACACAAAAAAATTAAGGCACCAAAATGCAAAGCCTCCTGTTTGTCAAATAGTAAAATACAATTAAGAACTCAAATCACAACAGAGAAACCCAGAAACAAGTGGTAAAAGTTTAGGAGATAAGAGTTAATTCATAGACCAATCAAAAAGGCTGCTTGGTTATTATAAGAAATTTCTAGGAGTTAAAATATTTGTATCTTAGCCGGGCGCGGTGGCGCACGCCTGTAATCCCAGCACTTTGGGAGGCTGAGGCAGGAGGATCGTGAGTTCAAAGCCAGCCTCAGCAATGGCGAGGCACTTAGCAACTCAGTGAGACCCTGTCTCTAATAAAATACAAAAAAGGGCTGGGGATGTGGCCCAGTGGTCCAGTGCCACTGAGTTCAATCCCCGGTACCAAAAAAAAAAAAAATTTGTATCTTAATATTTATATTAATATATGGTAACAGGCTAGCGAAGATATAAATAAGTGTCCTCTAGAAATGAAATTTTGCAACAACTTTGTAGAAATCTGTTAAGTTAGAATAACTAACACACTTCAGAATATACTTACTGGCACTCAAAAGATATTGCCTATCTTTACTATAAACCTTCTAGAAATCATCTAGAAACAAGAACCTACCATAACAAGTATATTATGACAAAGAATTAAGTAATCTACAATATCAATGTAATGATTCTTTTAAAAAATGATTCTGATACCACATTGCTAAATTTTTTTAAATTATTTTTTAGTTGCTGATGGACCTTTATTTTATTTATTTACATGTGATGCTGAGAATTAAACCCAGTGCCTCACACATGCTAAGCAAGAGCTCTACCACTGAGCCACCTCACCTCACTACCCCAGCCCTCACTGGCTAAATTTTGTATTAGCGTTTTGTAGCAAAATAGCTCACTGAGTTTCTCAATCATTCTGCATTTCATATCAAAACTTCAAACTTGTACTCAAAAAAAAAAAGGAAAAAAAAAAAATCCTTACTATCACTTTGTTGCTACCTAGCAAAAATACTCCATTCTTTTATATGAAATTAAGCATGTAATTTTTTAAGTACCTCTTTCTAAAGTTCCAAAAAGTCCTTCATTTTACCTGAACTGATAAAACCAAAATTTTGACAGCTCCAAGGTTACCATGCTACCAGTGAATGGCTCCCTATGAACCAATATCCCCTCTGAAATAGGAAGTATTCTTTTAAAAAGTTAACAAAATTCCTGGATTCTCTCTTCAAAAAAAAAGCGCACTTTTCTAATGTCAAATCTCCACAACACTTCAATTATGTACACATACACATATACACATACATACCACACAAAGAATTCAAGCAATACAGAACAGCAAAACAAAGCAGACTGATTTTTCTCCCTAAGGTCTGCCTTAAAATAGGATACTGTTGAGCATCCCAAACCTGAAAATCAGAAATCCAAACAAGACTCACAAAACCTTGGGATTCTGAAGCATTTCAGATTTTTGCATTAGGGATGGCCAACCATTAAAATCTATGCAAGCCGGGCGCGTTGGCGCACGCCTGTAATCCCAGCACTTTGGGAGGCTGAGGCAGGAGGATCGCGAGTTCAAAGCCAGCCTCAGCAATGGTGAGGCACTTAGTAACTCAGTGAGACCCTGTCTCTAAATAAAATACAAAAAAGGGCTGGGGATGTGACCCAGTGGTGGAGTGCCCCTGAGTTCAATCCCCGGTACCACCAAAAAAAAAAAAACTATGCAAATATCCCAAAACTGGAAAAATTCTGAAGTCTGAAATACTACTTCTATAGTCCCAAGTATTTTGGATAGAAATACTTAACCTGTATATATGGGGGAAAAAATTCTTTTTCAGAAGAAATTAGTCTTCAGATTTTGCTCAGAATTACTCAAAGTATCTTAGATAAGAGTGACCCATCTACAAAAGTTTTCTTCTAGTTGTATTCCTTGCTAAGTTCCATAAGTTTAAATTAACTCCTGGCTCTTAAAACTTTAAATTGTAAAAACCTTGATTCACAGAATTTAATGAAACTTTTGGCACATGCCTATAGTCCTGGCTACTTAGGAAGGTAAAGCAGGAGGATCACTTAAGCCAAGAGTTCAAGACCAGCCTGAGCAATGCAGTAAGACCCCATCTCAGGAGGAGAAAAAAAAGAAAATAGTTTTGAAGTTATGTAAGCCATTTTAAACATTAAATTTTTTTTTACAAAGTTAGAGGCACTAATTAGGTTCTCACCTATCTGGTATTTTAAAATCAAAATACTGCCACCTACCATAAAACCCCTATGGCATTATATAGAAATTTATAACAATGTCTTTGTAAATTTTTGAAAAAATATGGCTCAGATGCATCCAGAAACTATGAGAGCACTTTACAGTTATTTTCCCAAACCCTTCCACATTCCTGTAAATTTAAATTCTCTCTCTCATACACACACACACACACACACACACACACACACACGCACACACACAAACACCCTGTCTTTATGGCAGGTGTTTCAAGAACCAGTAACCAGGAATTCTACAATACTACTCCTAGATCCTAACTCTAAAAACTATTCATGTAAATACTTCTACAATGTTTACACAGAAAATGTCAAAGACATTTGAAATGAAAGACACAATAAGGATAATGAATGGGGGGGAGCAACAAAAAAAAAAAAAAAAACTTACCAGTTTAACAGCCTCTTGAGCTGCTTCTTTTGTACAAAAAGTGACAAACGCATAACCTCTATTGAGACCAGTGAGTGGATCCATCATTAGACGAAGATCCCATATAGGTCCAGCTTTCTCAAATAATGGAACAAGCTCATCCTCAAACAGATCTCTTGGGATCTTCCCCACAAATATCTGTAAATTAAATATGAAGTAAAAACCATGGAGAATTCTTTTAGGAAACCAGATACTTGTGATTTACTACAAAAGGTACAAGTTTTTAGTTTCTTTACCTCAGTGCCAACAGAAGGCTGCTGACCTGAATAAACGGAATCTGGAGGTGGTCCCCCATACTTCCTCTGTCCAGTGGTCACATCAAGTGTGTAGCCTGTTCTTTCCAAGAGTGCCTTTAAAAGTTCAAACACCATTAATACTTTCGTTATTAGACTATCTATATTCACACATTTAGCAGTTAAAAAAAAAAAAAAAAATCAACCTTGTTCAAATCTTCCCAATTATCTTAGCAACATTCCCCCCTAAATATATTTCTGGGATCTGTTTAGAATTTTCCCTTTAATGTGTACTTATTACCCTGAACTTACTGTCAAAACTTCAGGATCCTCTGCCAAATTAAAATAATCTCAATTACATTGAGTAGTAAAAATTAAGCTCCATCAACAACTTTTAGGAGAAGGTGTATCTACTCCACTAATACCTCCTAAAACATAACTGCACCTATCTTGATTAACTATAAATTTCTTACCAAATTCCCTGCACCTGACTCCCAGGTACACACTGCCATCCTGGGCATTTTGTCAACCCCTGAAGATATTATACTCCCCAAACCAAGTATAGAAACTTGGGAGCTACAGGAAAAACAAACTCATATATTACTTGACATTAAAGTACCACGCCTCACAGGTTAGCACAGGTTATTCAAAAAAGTCAAAATGACTGAAAAATTTATGACATTGCAACAACATAACTTAACTTCTACATTTTATCACCCTGAAAGTGAACTGTTAAAATTTACACAACTCATTTCACTCAAGATTTAGTTTCTCTTCACTCCCTGTAATAGTAAAGAAAAGTACTAAAGAGTAGCCCATTAATCTTAAAGGAAAAAAAATCAGTCCCCGCTCTCTACCACCTCAGCCACAAAACATACATGGTTTTCTAAACAACAATACCAATCTACTAATTAGCTGGTAATTCTGATATTAAAAAAAAAAAAAAAAACCCAGACAAAACTGTTAAAAATGCTGTCAAATGATTTGGGGTGGCCATATTTTTTTAACCACTTTTTACTCAACATTAAATATGAAATTATCAAGCTAGGAATGTAGCACTTGCCTAGCATGCTTGAGGTTCTGGGTTCAATCTCCAGCACCATCACAAAGAAATTGTCATTCATTTACAAAATCACATAATTCACGCACAAAATAAGCCTTTGTTCTTCAACTTTATAACCAAGAAGTTCACAAGAAACTACTTAAAGTAGCTCTTTCTTCTTTAACACCCAAATAGGACTGCTTAATAGTACAACACTGGGTAACAAAACTAAAAATATGCCTATCACAAAAACTGAATAGCTCATTCCTATTCTCACATGTAATCTGTGCTAGTAGAGTTATGCTTTCTTTTACTTTTTTTTTTTTGGTACCGAGGATTGATCTCAGGGGCACTCGACCACTGGGCCACATTCCCAGCCCTTTTTTGTATTTTATTAGAGACAGGGTCTCACTGAGTTGCTAAGTGCCTCCCATTGCTGAGGCTGGCTTAGAACTCGTGATCCTCCTGCCTCAGCCTCCCAAGTGCTGGGATTACAGGCGTGCGCCACCGTGCCTGGTTTTTCTTTAACCTTAATCTTTCTATGATCCAAATAACACCTTCTGTCAATCTATTTTTTAAAAACTTATTCCCCATCAGACATCCTATAAAAACGTCCATCACAATTTAGATCCCATTAAAGCTTTAAACCACCTCCTTCCAAACACAGAATTGAAAGACACACAAACTCAATTATAAAGTCTAATATTATAAAGTTTTAATAAACTTTTAACTTCCCAATATAGACTTAATTATAACTAGCATAATTACAATAGGGAGAATCCCCATTTTTTCATGGGGAAAAAGAATACATTTTTTATGTAAACTGAACTCACTCACAAATAGACCTGTGAAAGCCTCAAATTCTTGGTTGACATTAACAGCTAATTCCATCTTTTGATCTTATCTATAGTATAGGATTCCCTATCCCATACTATTATATCCCTACCTAACATCTATGCCTTTCTTAATAACTTTCTTCTCAAACCCTAACCCTTGGCCCAAGAACAGTGGTGCAACTATAAAAGAATACAAAGTTGAAAACTAATATGAACCATATTTCTATGAACTAGAAAACTCACCAACACAAAAATCAAAATCTAGCTGAATTTAAGGCCATTTAATCTCGCACATGACCTTAAAAACTACCCCCAAAAAAAGCCTTTTACCCTGTTTTCTCGTTTACATTCCCACACAAAACAATCTTATTGTTAAAGGTTGTTTTCAGAAATAAAATAAGCTAACCTTAATAACTGATACTAATGCAAGAGGCAGTGTTAAAATTATAAATTCATTGGGACTTGAGCATTCTAAGATATTACACCAGCAGCTAACTGCACATTTTCTACCAGCAAGAGGTAAACCGATTCCTCCCAGTTTGATGACTGTCAGTAACCTGTGTCTTTATAAAAAGTATCTAGACAAATAATGGATATGTTTCTTACATGTTTTATTTGGAATATTAATAGCACAGATTTAAATATCAGTAGCTGAGTAAGAACAGCAAATTGTTAAAATAGAAATACTTTCAAAATGTCCAGATACTTTCAAAAAACAGTAATTAGAAAAGACAATCAATATTAACACATCTATGTCACACCCAAGAAATATTTACCAAAGCTACAAAATAGTTAAGGAAAGTTCAAAAAAAGAGTTTTTAAAGACATACCTTAATTTTTGCCTCATCTGGTCCTTTACTAGAATCTGCTACTTTGGTCCCCTGTTTTTCTCTCTGCCTATAAGTCTTCATGACTCCACATAAAAAGGCACTTTTGTTCTGCAAAAAAAAAAATTTACCATTCATATTTAACAATTGCCATTTATGTCTAATAAAACCAAAACGAGTGTATAAAAAACTAATCAAACTTTTTAATCTTTCCATACTGACATTAAATTAACATTACCTGAACATGAGAGAGATCACTGTCTTTAAACTGTTGAAGAACTGCCAATGCTCCGTCTTCATTGAACTCTTTTAAAGCTTCGATAGCTCTTTCATCTAAATCACTATGTGCAACTAGCCCTGGAGAAGAGAAAACATAATTAGTTATCAACTTTCAACGTTTCTGGAAAAGTTAAAAAAAAAAAAAAAAGGACCTATATGGGCCAATGTGACAATTTATTCCCCTTATCTGCCTAATGAGAAACAAACATTCCTTAGCCACTCAAAATTGAATTCTTAACTAAAAGTGCCTCTCAACCACACAATACGAGTCAACTTATTTTACACTGTTGTGTCCAAGTCAGATGGTTCAATACTACCTTATTTCTACAGTAAACATGTAGACTTACAAATCCTAAAGTCAACCAACAAAATACCAAGCATGACAACTGAACATCTACTCAATTACAAGTACCACTAGAAAAAAGAACCACTACACCAATACAGACAACAAGTCTACAGTTACCAAGTTATTTAACAAGAATCCTATTATAAAAATACCCAAAAAAGTCACATGGTCTGCTACCAACATTTAGCAGCTGTTGCTACTGTCATATAGTTATCCATCAGGCCAGCCAGCCTTCCCCTAGGGAGGGCCTATCCCTGCTTAACACTTCCCTCCCTCGACACACCTTAACCTCTAGTTGAAACCTAAGTTAACCAACTATCAGAACAAGTCAAAGCTCCAGTTCCCACACTTATTGGAAACCACAAAAAGTTGCTATTTTAGCTCAAAGCCAGAAATCCAATAGAAAAATTTCATAATGTAATTTTGCAAGTGTTAGTTCTTACCTGCAACGTAAATTTCATCTAGTTTTTCAGCAACTTTCTGTGGTAAACCAGCATCAAGCAATGTCTGAAAATTTTCTGAATGGATAACTGCAGAAGTAGTATCCATGGGCTCTTCAGTACCATTTCCATTAACATGTTCTGTAGCCATGTTTCCAGAGATCTGTTCAAACGCAATAAGCAAAATTAAACTAGAATCTTCAAAAAGAATACAGGACAATATGAGAGCCCCAATCTTTACTTTCTCTACCACTTACTACACCAGTCAACCTGTGCCTCCCTTGAAAAAAAGCCTTACTTTAAAGTCACTATCGCCTGACAAGCCAGATTTGGAGCCCAGGGCACAGAAGGACCAATACACTATATTCTTCCTGAGCACCACCCCTGACTCACCTGCTAACACTCCCTAGAAAAAACCATATTACAAAGGAAGCCCAATCAGCACGGAGACGAGTCAGCGTGCCACATGCAGCTGTTCCCGTACAGAGAATAAGGTGTGTGTAAAGAAAGCAAAGCTGGGCTCGTCCCTCTCCAAGGTAAACCCCAAAGTGCGCTTTTCCCGCCTGCCGCTTATAGATCAGTAACAACAGCCAGCGAAGAACAAAGCGTTCACACAAGACACCTTCCCACCACCCAATTTCTCCACCCTTCACCCCCACAACCCAAAGCCCGCCCCCGACTCCGCACCCAGAGCGGCAGCCTCACCACTGCGGCCGCCAGAAGCCCATTAGAAACACGTGCTCTGCGCCTTCAAAATGTCCTACAACTTCCTTCAACGGAAACCCACCAAGTCCCAGGCCAAGACGACCATCACTGGCTCCCAAAGTCAACCCGCAGCCGCGGTCCGAGCCCCCAGAACGCTGCAGAAGCACACCTCGCCCCTCAACACCCAGGCCGCGGCGGCGCCAGGCCACAGGCTCTCCCCGCCCCCAGCGCCGCCGTCTCCGCCGTGACACATGGCTCTCTGCCCCGGGCGCTCCCCGGACGCCGGCGACCCCCGGCCTCCCGCCCGGACAAGACGTGACCTGGGGCGCGCGGTGGAAACCCCCACCCCTAGCCCCTGGGTGCAGTGACTGCGGCGCCGGGACCGACAAGCCCGCGGCGTGAGGGCGTTCCGCGGACAGCCCCACGCCCGCGAGACCCCGAGCACCGCCCAAGCACGCCGCACGGCCGCGGGACCGGCTCCTCTCCGCCCACTCCCGCGGCGACGGCCACGACACCACCAACTCCGCCGCCGCTCGCGGTCCGCGCGGGCCACGGGGCCGCGGAGGCACCTCCTCCTGGAGCGCCGTAGACAAAGCCCGAACGGCAACAGCACATGGAGAGGAGGAAGTGGCAGCGCGAGCAGCGGCCTACTCCCAAGCAGCCCCAGTCAACGTGCTCCTCTGCTCCTTGGAATCCATTTTCCAGAAAAGCCGGTTTCTCCCCGCGCCGCCCTCCCCCAGCTCACTCCACAATGTCATGGAGCTCCCCTCCCAGACCCGGGTCCTGGCGGTCGTTACCTCCCCGTTCGGCTGCGACGGAGGAATCCTGTCCGAAGGGATCGGATTGCGGGAAAAACGCGTGCTCGCTGCTCCCTATGTCCGGCGCGAGTGGAGCTGTTGTAAAATGGCGGCCGAAGCTCACGCCGCTGGCAGCAAACCCGATCCAGTTCCACTCGCCTCCGAGCGCGCTCCCGGTGCGCGCGCGCGCCCCCGCGTGACCCCCCTTCCCTCCCCTCCCTCGCGCGTCCGCTTCTCTCACTCCCTCAGCCCCTGCCCTCCTCCAGCTCCTCCTTCTCCCCCTACCACCTCTACCAGCCTCCGTCCGCCCTCTTCTCTCGGCCTTTCTTCTTTCCCTCCTGGCTTCCCTCTCCCACCGCTTTCACTCCCGTCTACGGCCGCTCAGGCAAGAGTGGCCGCCTTTCCTCTCCTCGCTCGCACTCTCGCTCACTCCCTCCCTCGTTCGCTCTATCTCTGCCCCGTCCCCCAGTCCCTGCCGAGTCGGCTCCTCTCTTTCTCTCTCCCGCGCTGACGTGACGACGTAGCCTACGCCTCGGGACGCGCGCCCGCGGGCACCGCCCCCACGCCCCGCCACCTCCCTCGCTCCTCGCCCGGGGAGGGGGGCGCAAGACCCCGCCCTTCCGCTTCGGCAGCGGCCGAGGGGCCGAGAGTGAATGAAAGGCCCGCCCCTTCCCCTCCCGACACTCCCCCTCCCACTCCCCTCCTGGCGGGGCGGGCCGGCTCAGCATGTCCCACTCGTTCTCCTTTGTCAGGAGACAGGCATCTCCCCACCCCGCCCCACCCCCCCGCCGCAGCCCCACGCGTCCGCCCCACCCCCGCCTGCGCCGGGGAAGCACGGGGCTGGGGGCGCTGATGCGGCCGCAGCTGCTCCGAGGGTACCCACCGGTCGGTGCGCGCCGGCCCCTGCCCTGGCGCCGCCGCCGCGTAGTCGTTCCAGGCCGTGTCCACGCCGCCGCCACCCCGCGCTCTTCTCGCTCGGGAAGCTGCAGGCGCACGTGTCCCCCGGGGCGGGGCGAGGCAGACAATGGGGCCGCGGGGGAGGGGAACGGCGGGGAGACCCGCGGATCTTTGCTCTGCCTGGTCGTCGGGACTGGAGTGCGGGAGTCTCCCTGGGGAGACCCGGTTTCCCCAACTGGACAGTGGGGCTTCCCGGGGCCCCGCACGGCACAGCATTCACGAGAACCTTGAGGGAAGGGAGGGGCGCGCCAGGCTCGGACGAGGAAACCCCAGCTGCTTTTGAAGGGGGAACGGGGCAGGCTTTGCCGGAGCCAGGAGTGGCTCCCTCCTCGGGGTGATACCAAGGCCAGATTTGGAAGCGAAACCGCCCGGTGGTGAAGGGTTGTGCAATACTCCGTTTCTGTCCCTGGCCTTTTAAGCAGTTAAGGGCTCCTCCTGGCACAGTTTGAGCAACTTGAAACAGCACAAAGCTGTGTGGTTAGGACAACTGTGAGGAAAATATCAGTGTTTCTTTTCAAAAATTTGGCAACTAAATCTTATATGAAGTGACATTTCCTTTGTAACCGTTTACTAGGTACAAGAAAGACAAGACAAAGGCATTTGAATTTCAAACGCTATGTGGATACTAATTTTATCCAATGCAGCTGTAATGAAAAATGATAACTATCCTTTTAATTGAAAAAACTTTTTTTTAAGAATTTACCGTTTTGCCAAATGAGTCCCTATGCTATGATAACAAATCAGTGGTTCAAGGCAAAGTTAGATAATCACTCTTCAAAATGCATAAGCACATGAAATGGGGTTATTTTTATAGGTACCTGGATCAAATATGAAATATTTGTTGGCCAAAGTACTACTTAGCTAACTTGTTTCAAGGTTTTAAAATTAAAGGTTTTTCAACTAAAATCCCTTACTACCAAATACCTGCTGTATTCAGCTAATTCAGCAATAAGGATTTTAGTTCACAATCTAAAGGTCATAATTAATGATAAAAATGAAGAATAACCAAAATGTTTAACAACAAAACATAATAAAAGTAGAGTAATACTATGGATTACACTAAGTGGAAATATTAGGTCTGAAACATACAACATTGTATTTAGAGCTTCCTGAGTATTAAAGTTCCTTATTTTAAAAATGTGTCTCACAGACTCCCAAATTAAAATCTCTGCCTCTTCTCTGACCTCAAATTGCTTTCTCTACCATGCCCTAGACCGGTCTACAAATCAGCATTTAAAGAAAAGAGCATTTGATCTTCCTTCCCTCTAGTCTTTAATCTCCAGAGCAAACCATCTCAATGAACATCATCCACAAGCACCCAGCAACATTAACTGGAAAAGGTGGAGTGGTCCAGGACACTTCCTTCTCCCCACTGCCATAATCAGTTAATAAAGTCCTACCCATTCTGTTTCCCAAATGTATTTCCACGTTGAGGTTGCTACCACTAAGACAAAGCCACCTTCATCTACCACAGGTACTACTAATGTAACCTCCTGCTCTTCCACTCTTGCTGCTCTCCTGATCCATTCAAAGCAAGTCCAGATTCTTCGGTGGAAGAATTCTCTATTTCTTTCTCTCTGCCCCAAGCAGTGGCACATACCTATAATCCCAATGACTCTGGAGGCTAAGGCAGGAGGATTACCAAATTGGAGGCCAGCCTGTGCAACTTAGTGAAACCCCTTCTTGAAAATTAAAAGGGACTTGGGGGTGTAGCTCAATGGTAAAGCATGTCTGATATTTAACAGTAACATGCGCGCGCGCGCGCGCACACACACACACACACACACCCCCCATTCTTGTGAAGCTTCTGCTAAAAATCCTTTATTGCTGTGGTTCAGTAGTAGAGCACATGCTTAGTATGTAGAAGGCCCTAGGTTCAATTCTTAGAACTAAAACAAATAAACAAATAAAAGCCCTCATTGGGGGCTAGGTTTGTAGCTCAGTGGTAGAACGTTTGCCTCCCACATGTGAGGCACTTGGTTCAATCCTCAGCACCACATAAAAATAAATAAATAAAATAAAGGTATTGTGTCCATCTACAACTAATAATAATAATAAGCCCTCATTGCCTCCCATTACACTTAGAGTAAAAGCCCAAATCCTTTACTAGATCAGTAAGGATCTCCAATATCTGCACCACCTGTCTTCCAGCTTCATTTCAACTACTTTTCAGCTTCAGCTGGCTTCCCTCAATTATTCTAGCTTTATTATTGTTATTATTATTTATACACGTGTTACTAGGGATGCAACTGTACCAGGCATTTCTGGCATTTGGGAGGTTTGCTCCCACCAAGGGCCTCCAGTCACAAAAGTGACTGATGCCCTAAGCAGAACTAAGTAGAAAGCAATTGGTGGTCAGGCATGGTGGTACATGTCTGTAATCCCAGCTGCTCGGGAGGCTGAGGCAGAAGGATCACAAACCTGGGCAACTTAGTGAGACCTTATCTCAAAAACATAAATAAATAAAATTTCAAAATAGATTTTTAGAAAAGGGGTGGAGCTGTATAGCTCAGTGGTCAGTGGTAGAACACCCTGGGGTTCAATCCCCAGTACTGGGTAGGGGGTGGGGGCGGGAATCAGCCATGATCTCCATTTGAGACCATGGTTGAAGGGTGAACAGCATCTCACTGTATTGCCCAGGCTGGTCTTGAAAACCAGTGCTCAAGTGATCCTCCCACCTCAGCCCCTGGAATAGCTGGGATTACAGGCCAAGCTGGCAACACAACACTGGTTCATTTGATTCTTTTTTTAATAAAGCAGTGGTCTAGCTTTCCTCTTAGTCTTCAGAATGTCTTATTCCAGGCTTGACTCCACTGAAACATGGGGAATCCCGATAATAAGTTAAAAAAGCGAAGAAAAAAAAACTTAATAGATTAAATGATTCAGTATCATGATAGATAAATGCTGGGTTAGATGGAAATGTATACTTAAAAGAAAGGAAGTGATAGTGCACACCTGTAATCCCAGTGACTTGGAGGGCACAAAAGGATTGTAAATTCAAGGCCAGCCTCAGCAATTTTGCGAGATCTTGTTTCAAAATAAAAAGGGAAAGAGATGTGGCTCAGTTAAGCCCCCTGGGTTCTATCCCTGATATCCACCTTTCAAAAATAAAAGTTTAAAAAGTAAAAAGAAGGGAAAAGAAAGAAGATGTGAAAAATATTTGTAAAGCACTATTCAAAAAAAATTACTTTGTTTTACTACTATCCTTCCACCCATATAACCTTTGAAATAGTGAGAAGATGAAAACCTATTGAGCTGGCAGTTAACGAAAGACAGGCATATAGGCAGGACTGTCTAGATGTTTCCCTTAGTCAAAATTCTTCCATTTATTCAATGCCACACTGTTTTAAAAACTCATATTTTCTTTTCCACATTTTCTAGACTTTTTGCAATGAACATATATTGATTTTATAATGGGACAGAAACCCTAAAATTTATATGGAGAAAAAAAGTCCACAACGTATCATTTGTATCATAAAAGCATAAAAACCTAGATGTGAAAGAGACCAAGGAAGCCATTCAATTAAATCTTTCTAGCAATCAAGGTTTTTCTGCAAAATCTGTACATCTTATTTTCCTGGTAATAAAAAGGCTGATGTGTTAAAACTTAAAGATTCTATTCTGAGAAAGACACTGTCCAGAGAATTAAAAGTCAAGCCACAAATGATTGAGGAAAAATTCTTTTCAAAAAGCATACCTGTGCTGGGCGCGGTGGCGCACGCCTGTAATCCCAGCACTTTGGGAGGCTGAGGCAGGAGGATCGCAAGTTCAAAGCCAGCCTCAGCAATGGCGAGGCACTTAGCAACTCAGTGAGACCCTGTCTCTAATAAAATACAAAAAAAGGGCTGGGGATGTGGCCCAGTGGTCTAGTGCTGCTGAGTTCAATCCCCAGTTCAAAAAAAAAAAAAAAAAAAAAACCTGATAAAGGACTGATATCCAAAATATGCAAAGAAGCCCTTAAATCCCAATGATTAAAAAAAAAAAAAAAAAAAAAAAAAGCTGGGCGTGGTGGCACACGCCTATAATCCCAGCACTTGGGAGGCTGAGGCAGGAAGATCACGAGTTCAAAGCCAGCCTCAGCAATGGCGAGGCACTTAGCAACTCAGTGAGACCCTGTCTCTAATAAAATACAAAAATGGGCCAGGGATGTGGCCCAGTGGTCGAGTGCCCCTGAGTCAATCCCCAGTTCCAAAAAAAAATTTAAAAAAAAAAGAAAGAAAAAGACATTTGTAAAAAATCCCTAATTTAAAAATAGGAAGAGATACCTCACCAAAGAAGAAATACAGATGTCAAATAAGCACATGAAAAGGTGCCCAATATCTTCTTGTTAAGGAATTACAAATTAAAACAACAGCAAGATAGTATTATACACTCATTAGAATGGCTAAAATCCAAGGCACAGACAACAACAAATGTTGGCAAGGATGTGGAGCAACAGGAACTCTCCTTCTGGTGGGGATGCATAATGATACAGAAATTTTGGAAGATGGTTTGGCAGCTTCTTGCAAAATTAAACATACTGTTACCATACATTCCATCAATTGAACTCCTTGGTATTTTCTCAAATGAGTTGAAAACATATGTTTACATGGGTATTTATAGCAGCTTTATTCATAATTGCCAAAATTGAGAGAACCTAGATGTCTTGCAATAGGCAAATGTATAAATTGTGATACATACAGAAAAGAATATTACTTAGTGCTGTAAATAAATAAGCTATAGGGGTTGGGGTAGTGGCTCAGTGGTAGAGTGCTGACCTCAAATGTGTGAAGCACTGGGTTTGATCCTCAGCACCACATAAAAATAAATAAATAAAGGTATTGTGTCCATCTACAACTAAAAAAACTTTTTTTAAAAAAAAAGAAATAAACTATAAAGCAACAAAAAAGCATAGAGAAATGTAAGGTTCATATTGCTCAGTGAAAAAAGCCAATCTTAAAAAGCTACGAAGTTGCCTATAATCCCAGCAACTCTGGAAGCTGAGGCAGGAGGATCACAAATTTAATTCCAGGCTCAGCAACTTAATGAGGCCCTAAGCAATTTAGCAAGACCCTGTCTCAAAATAAAAAGGGCTGGGGATGTAGCTCAGTGGTTAATTGCCCCTGGGTTTAATCCTCAGTACCATAAAAAAAAAAAAGAGAGACAAAAACAAACAAACAAATAAAAATGCTACAGACTGTATGATTCCAATTATGTGACATTCTGGAAAAAATAAAACTATGGTGACAGTAAAAAGATCAGTAGTTTGCTGTGGGTTCAGGAGGAGAGAGGGAGGAATAATAGCAGGTATATGAGAATTTTAAGGTGGTAAAATTATTCTGTGTGATACTCTAATCATGGATAAATGCCACCATGTATTTGTCTAACTTTTAGGATATAAAATACCTCCAGGGAACTCTAATATAAACTAGACTTTAGTTAATAATAATGTATCAGTATTGGTTTGTCTATTGTAACAAATATGCCAACTAATGCACTATGTTAAAAACTGCACTTTCTGCTCATTTTTCTACAAAAGTAAAATTGCTCCTAATGTCAAATTTACTAATTTTTTAAAGAGGCTGACATTTTAAATACCCCCCACCAAAGAAAGTTGGACATTTTTTTAGATACCCCCCACCCTAATACTGGGGATTAAACCTAGGGCCTGCTGTATGCTAGCAAGTGCTCTGCTTTTGAGCTACATTCACAGCACGCCTTCCCCACTTTTTTTAAAAAGAAGCTTAGTCTCATTTTATCTATTTAGTCATAACTTTTATAATGGGAAATAATGCTTTAAATTATGAGAACCTGAGTTTATACCAGCAACTACAAAAAGAACAGGGATAATGTAACGATCACTCAAACAATGGTTTTATCAAAGCATTCTCAACTCTAATCTAAATGGAATCCCAAGTAGAGGAATCTTTGGTTGTTCCAATTTTAAGCTGATTCACTGCACACAAATGGAAAAATAATGATAATTCTTTCACTGAACATGCCCATCATGGTGGATCTCAAAGCTCTTTTCAAGGGTAACTGTGCCCAAAGTCCCCACCTAGAGAGTTACATTTTTATTCTGTAATGCTCACTTAGCCTTTCCTTGCTACACTAGTTGGACAAGCATCAAGCACCAGAACATTCCCAGAGAAATCCCAAAGCTAGAGTCAATGTCGTTAGGTGGGCATGAGAACTGGCACTATGAGAGGTCATGTCAAATTAAAATTATAGGAGAACAGAAACTAAGTAACCAAAGGAATCCATCCACCATATCAGTCATTCCACAAATATATTTTGAGCACCAATTATGGTGTATCTCAAAGCTCTTTTCAAGGATAACTGTGTCCAAAGTCCCTGCCTAGACAGGTACATTTTTTTTTTTTTTTTTTTTTTTTTTTTTTTGGTACTGGGAATTGAACTCAGGGGCACTGGACCACTGAGCCACATCCCCAGCCCTCTTTTGTATTTTATTAGAGACAGGGTCTCACTGAGTTGCTAAGTTGAGCTACATTCCCAGCACCCCTTCCCTACTTTTTTTTTTTTTTAAAGAAGCTTAGTCTCATTTTATCTATTTAGTCCTAACTTTTACAATATGAACTGGTTTGTCTTTTGTATTTTATTAGAGACAGGGTCTCACTGAGTTGCTAAGTGCCCCGCCATTGCTCCCAATCCTCCTGCCTCGGCCTCCGAAGTGCTGAGATTACAGGTGAGTGCCACCAAACCCAGCTAGACAGTTACATTTTTATTCTGTAATGCTAACTGACTTAAACATGAGGTGAACGAATGTCTTTTCCCCTTGTGAAGACCATAGACTGAGAAAAATGGAATGAATAAGTAAATAAAATATTTTCAAAGTGTGATAAATGCAAAGAAAAAATTAACATGGTATAGTGATATAGAATAGCAGAGAGGATCTACTTAAGCTGCTCCAGCAGAGTCTTTCTGATGAAATGGTATTTACGCTAAGACCTGAAAGAATAAAACAAGAAAAGTGAGGAGTGAGAGGGAGCTAGAAGAACATTCCACAATGCAATGCATTTATGTTTACGTGGTGCTGGTTAAGGTAATACAAATGGGAGGGCCAAGAGCTTGGTCTTTCTGAAAAGGAAGCCAGTGTGACTGGAGTGTATTTGGCAAAAGATAGTGTCCCAAAACCTGTTTGGAGAAGTAGATAGGACCTCAATTACACCTCGATTAATGAGTAAACCGTTGCCAAGCCAGTTGCAGTGACGCATGCAATCCTAGTGACTTGGGAGGTAGAGGCAGAAGGATCACAAATCTGAGGCCAGCATCTGCAATTTATTGAGATCCTGCCCCAAAATAAAAACAAAAAGCAGTGGGCCTAGGTGTCCATAAAGAGATGAATGGATAGGGCTGGGGTTGTAGCTCAGCGGTAGAGCGCTCGCCTAGCACATGCGCAGCCCGGGTTCGATCCTCAGCACCACGTAAACACATTGTGTACAACTAAAGCAAATAAATAAATATTAAAAAAAAAAAAAAGAGATGAATGGATAAAGAAAATATTATGCAAGTATGCATGCATACATGCATGTACACATGCACACACGCACATGCATACACATACACGATGGAGATTTATGCAGCCATAAAGAAGAATGGAATTATGTCATTGATGGGAAAATGGATGAAACTTTAGAGCATTATATGAAGTGAAATAAGCCAAACTCAGAAAGTCAAGGGTTGTATGTTTTCTTTCATATGTGGAACTGGAGAGGATAAAGTAAAAGAAAGTTGCAGGGTGGGTGGAGATCTCATGAAAAGCAAAGGGAAACCAGTAGAGTAGAGGAAAGGGACCAGGGGAGGCAGGAGGGGGGGTGGTAAAAGGCAAAATGATATTGACCAAGTTATATTGTTTTTGCATGTATTTATATGAATATGTAACAACAAATTCAACAATTGTATTTTATAATAATACACCAATAAGTAATATGGAAAAAGTATATCTCAGTGGTAGAGCACCCCTGGGTTCAACTCCCAGTACAAGAAGAAGAAGGAGTAAGAGAACCCATTGGAAATTTTTACATGTTTAAAATTAGTATTTAGAAACATAATAGATATTGGGAGTTGAGAGTAGAAGTGGAATCAGATGAGGGATGGGAATTACTTGGACTAAGCATGTTGCAGAAAAAAATAGAGAGAAATGAACATACTTACTGTGCATTGCCTCCTCCAGGTATATGTGTTTTATTTGTAATTTATTCTAATTAGTTATACATGACAGTAGAATGCATTTTGATACACTGTACACAAGTGAAGCACAACTTCTCATTCCTCTGGCTGAACATGGTGCAGACTCACACTTGTGGTGTAGTCATACATGTATATAGGGTAATAATGTCCATCTCATTCCACCATCCTTCCCATCCCCACACCCCTCCCCTCCCCTCACTTCCCTCTGCCCATTCCAAAGTTCCTTCATTCTTACCTACCCCCACCCCCATTATGGTTCAGCATCGCTTATCAGAGAAAACATTCAGCCTTTGGTTATTTTGGGTTTGGCTTATTTTGCTTAGCATGATTTTCTCCAGCTCCATCCACGTACCTGCAATTTCACTCTTCTTTAAGGCTGAGTAATATTCCCTTGTGTATGTATACCACATTATCTTTATCCATTCATCTGTTGAAGGACACCTAGGTTGGTTTCATAGTTCAGCTATTATGAATTTTGCTGCTATAAACATTGATGTGGCTGCATCACTGTAGTATGCTGATTTTAATTCCCTTGGGTATAAACCTAGGAGTGAAATAGCTGGGTGAAATGGTGGTTCCATTCCAAGTTTTCTTAGGAATTTCCATACTGCTTTCCATAGTGGTTGTCCAGGAGTATTTTTTATGTCTTTTGCCAAGGACTTAATGATGAACTAAAAATAGGGGGCAAGGGAAAATTTGGAGGGTTGTTTTGTCCCACATACTGAATTGGGGAAAACAGGAGAGTAATATTTTACAGTTACATTAATTAGGGATCAATCATGGGAGAAGAATGTCTCTATGAGTATTACAAATAAGAGGTTTATTATAGGAATATAATTTATATGAGATGGGAGAAGTTAAGGAAGTAATGGAACAAAAGGGTGGGTTGGAAAATGAGAGATGAGTCACTAACCAGCCCTCCCAAGGCTGGGTGAACAAGGAAAGCCTGTAGGAGAATCCGGGAATCCAGGCATGTCTGTTTTCTGGAATGTGACCATGAAAAAAAAGGGGGGGGGATAAAATAAAACACTAATAACACTAATGCATATGAAAGACTATTCTATGGCTGGTGGCAGGCCCAGGGCTGCTATTGGTTAGCAGGATTGACACTTAGGGAAAAGCTGGATAAAAATGAGAGGGGAGAGAGGTCAAGATAATACTCACCAGCATCTCAAAAATCTATTCTGTATTTAACTTAGTTCACCCATTGTGTTTTTGTTTGTTTTTGAAATGGGGGGTCTCAATGTGTTGCCCAGCCTGGTCTCAAATTCCTCCCACCTCAGCCTTTGGAAGAGCTGGGACTACAGGCGCATGTCACCACACTTGGCTTACACGTTGCATTTTGTTATGTGTCTTCAGTTTCTTTCCATCTAGAGTCAACTACTGAAAAACATAACCACTAACTATGGATGGTTACCTAATTAAAAGTGAATAAAATAAAACATTCAGTTCCTCAGTCACACTAGTCATATGGCAAGTGCTTAGTAACTACTACGTGTGGCTAATGACTATGGTACTGAACTGTTTCAATATAGAATATTTTCAGTCTTTGCAGAAAGTTGTCATTGGACATGATAATTCCCCACCCCCTTTTGTTTGATCTAGCAAAAAGGAGCTCAGAAGCTATCCATTTGAAATTTAACTATTATTTATATAAATTGCATTATTGATTGCATATCTTCATGATGTCTAATAAAAATGACATGATTGACTAGTTCTTCTTTCCTTACATATACATGATGATTAGTGAAGGGATGAAAGATCAGCAAGAAAAATATGTGGAAATAAAAATCTCAGATAACTGAATCACAGAATCCTCCAGGAAAGATAATCCCAGTTTATCAGATTACACACTTGTATATCTATAGATTCATTTTTATTTTAAATATATTTTGTTGTTTTTGTTATAAAAGATAATTTATGCTGCTCATAAAAATTCAATCATTATATAAACTTATTAAAGTAAAAATCCTATAACTTCATTGCCAGAGGACATTACTGTGTAAAAACACAAATGGTATACATTTCTTCCAGTTTTTTTGTTTGTTTGTTTGTTTGGTACCAGGGATTGACTTCAGGGGCACTTGACCACTGGGCCACATCCCCAGCCCCTTTTTTGTATTTTATTGGAGACAGGGTCTCACTGAGTTGCTAAATGCTTCACCATTGCTGAGGCTGGCTTTGAACTTGCAATCCTCCTGCCTCAGCCTTCCAAGTGCTGGGATTACAGGCATGCGCCACCATGCCCGGCTTCCTCCAGTTTTTAATCTCTCCAAATTCTAACATTATATTCATGTATTAATAATTGTTTTCTATCATATATGTCATCTTATTAAGAAAACTAACTTCTTCACCTAATATTTATAGTTTTTGTTTTTGTTTTTGGTACTAGGGATAGAACCCAGGGTGCTTTACTACTGAACTATATCCCTAGGCCCCTCCCCTTTTTTTTCAATATTTTTAGTTGTAAATGCACACAATACCTTTATTTTATATACTCATTTCCATGTGGTCCTGAGGATAGAACCCAGTGCCTCACACGTGCTAGGCAAGTGCTCTGTCACTAAGCCACAGCCACAGCGCCCCCAGACCTTTTTATTTTTTATTTTGAGACATGGTCTCACTAAGATGTTTAGGGTCGCAGTTACTGAGGTGGCCTCAAACTTGTGATGCTCCTGTCTCAGTCTCCCAAGTCACTGGGATTGCAGTCATGTGATAGAAAGCCCATAATACATACATTTTGAGGAAATTTTCATGTTAATATACTTAATTCCTTCAAATACTTGCATAGAATTTCATTGTGTAGCTGTTTCATAATTTATGTAACCAATTATTGATGAGCATTTGGATTTTTTAAAAATCATTTTACCATTGCAAATTAATTTTTTTTTTTTTTTTTTTGTGGTACCGGGGATTGAACTCAGGGGCACTCGACCACTGGGTCACATCCCCAGCCCTTTTTTGTATTTTATTTAGAGACAGGGTCTCACTGAGTTGCTAAGTGCCTCACCATTGCTGAGGCTGGCTTTGAACTCGCAATCCTCCTGCCTCAGCCTCCCAAAGTGCTGGGATTACAGGCGTGTGCCACCGCGCCCGGCTGCAAATTAATTTGATGATAATTCTTGAGTATTTCTTTTGAATAAGCACATTTGAAATGATCTCTATTTCGTTATTTGGACAATCATCTAAGTCTAGTGGTAAATTAGTCCTTTTATGCAGGGAAGTTTTCATGTAAACTAAGAGTGAAGTTTATACAATACAGATTCAAATTTGTATATATTTTACTTTGTGTAAACATTAATTAGGGAAACCAGTACAAATATGAACCCTGAAGTCTAAAAATACTCAAAGTCTATCATAAAATTGGAAAAGAGGTAGAAGTGATTCTGACAGAAGGAGAGTTATTGACCAGATGGGAAAATACCTATAAGGAACGCTGGGGCTGTAGCACAGTGGCAGAGTGCTTGCTTGGCACACGTGAAGCTCTGGGTTTGATCCTTAGCACCATATAAAAATCAACAAATTAAAAAAAAAAAAAAGGCATGCTGTCCATCTACAGCTACAAAAAAAAAAAAAAAAAAAAAAAAAAAAAAAAATTAAGAATAGCTATAAGGATTGAAGAAATAAAGCAGCATCTATAAGTCATTGTGGTGCACATCTGTAATTCCACTGACTGGGAAGGCTGAGGCAAGTTCGAGGCCAGCCTGGACAATTAGCCAAGACCCTATCTCAAAATAAAATAAAAAGACCTGAGGGTGTAGCCCGTTGCTTGCTTAACATGTTGAGGCCCTGTGTTCAATTCCCACTACTGAAGGGACAGGGTCAGGGAGATGGAGCAGGGAGAGAAGCAGCATGAAAAAGAAACAAAATTGCTACAGAGGTTTCTTTGTACCTTGCTAGCCTAGGCAATTTAGCAAGACCCTGTGGTTTTTGTTTTTTAGCTTTTTTTTTTTTTTTTTTTTTTTTTTGGCAGTTCTAGGGACCAAACCTAGGGCCTCATGCGTGCTAGACAAACTGTACTGCTGAACTACATACACCTCTATACCTCTAGCCCCCCCAACAAGTTTTTTTTTTTTTTTTATACCACAGGTGACATTAGAATGCTTAACCTATGTTCAGATATTAAATATATATCCAATGATAAACTTTGTTCATGTTATTGATGTACTTACTCAGATTAAAGATGATGGTAATCTGTAAGAGCCCTATTAAGGAGATAGCTAAAATGGCGGCTAGCTAAGAGCCATAAGACGTGTTTCAGTATTTTCACCTGATATTCATGCATTTATCTAAGAATCTTTCTATGCCCATGAACACTATGTGATGCACCTGTAAGTTTGAGCTGTTAACAACGTGTATACTTGTTAAGGCAAAAGGTATTTAACCGGGTGAGGTTGGCTAGAGGGGGGTTGGAGTTGGAGAGGTTGTTGGAGCCGGAGACAGAAGTTAGAAGAAGCAAGAATAAAGAGCCTATTCATTTTTCAGTCTGCTTCCGAATTCTTTCCCGCGGTATCGTTGCTGCAGGCGGCGATAGCTGCAGGCGGCAACAGTAATCTATATGACCACATGGTCATTAATTACATACAAGTTCACAGATGCCAGGAATTTTCTAGTCAGCATTTGATAATTCAGTCTTCCATAGACTAAAACCAAAGTATAAGAGTAAAAAAAGCAGACTATAGCCTAATTTTGAAATAAAAGACACATTTTGGTGTAAATGTTACAGCAAAATGTGTGGCCTGCAGCCAAAGCTGCACTGAGAGGCAAATTTATAATATTACATATTACATGAAAATAAATGAGGTTAGTGTAACATTCCAATTAGAAATAAAGAAGCATAAAACAACATAAATTTTGAAAAGGAAAAATACAGAAAAACAGGAAAAAAATTGACCAAGAAGACAACACCATCATTGATGTACACTAAAACTTTTTTTTCTTTTACAGAATCAGTAATCAAGACAAATATCAGGCAGTCTAATTGGAGAATGAAGACATAAACACAATTCTAAAATTAAGAACAAGCCGGGCGCGGTGGCGCACGCCTGTAATCCCAGCACTTGGGAGGCTGAGGCAGGAGGATTGCGGGTTCAAAGCCAGCCTCAGCAATGGCGAGGCACTTAGCAACTCAGTGAGACCCTGTCTCTAATAAAATACAAAAAAGGGCTGGGGATGTGGCCCAGTGGTCCAGAGCCTCTGAGTTCAATACCCGGTACCAAAAAAAAAAAAAAAAAAAAAATTAAGAACAATAATAGAATGATAGGTATAAGATTGCTGTTTTATTTTTAATTATAAATATTTTATGTGCTACCACATAATGCCTGGACATAAATTTGGAAATAGTGACAACAATTTTTAAACTTTGAAAAAAATATATTACAGAAATTTACTAGTAAAAAGTAGAAAGAGATAAGAAAAAGGAAAAAAGCAAAAAAAGTATGGGAGAAATTGAAAAAATGTTCAAGAATTAACTATCCAAAGGGTTTTCACCTCCATAGTTTGAAAAATGGATTCTTTCATGGAAAATATAATTGTAAAGTTACATAAACTGTCATGTATCATATAAAAAGATGTAGTTTCTTAGTTTCCTTAATCAAATCAGCACAACTCTGACAGTGCACTTGCACGCGCGCACACACACACACATGCATGTACACAAATTCAGACTAATTATCACAATGAAATAAATGTAAAATTCTTAAATAAAATACGTGCTTGGAAGTTAAATTCTATAATTGCTTTAAAAACAATACTTGAGTTTATCCCTCAACACCTGATCTAATGTATCTCATCAATAGGTAAAAAATAAGAGCTTATGTGTCCATTTAGATAGACACTGAAAAAGATAAAATAATATAAAGAAAGTACATAATAAATATTTATAAATTTAAGTAAATGTCTACTTTTGAGCTTTGTCTTAGTTTGGGCTGCTATAATAAATTACCATATATTAGGTGGCTTAAACAACAAACATTTGTTTCTCACAGTTCTGGAGCTTGGGAAAGACAAAATTAAGATGCTGGCAGATTCAGTTATTGGTCAGGTTTCTCTTCCTTGTTTGCAGGTGGCAGTGGTTTCAATGTGTCCTCACATGATAGAGAAAGACAGAAAGTCCATTTCTCCTTCCCTTGTTATTGGGACACTAATACCTTTATGAGGGCCCCACTATCATGAACTAACAACTCTAGTTTCCTCCCAAAGACCCCACCACCAAATACCATTACAGTGGGGATTATGATTGGGATTAGGATTAGGGTTAGGATTTTAGCATATGAACTTTGTGGGGAAGGATACAAAAATGTAGTTTAAAACAAGTTTTAATAGCAGTAAACAAGAAATTGCATAAAACTTCCTTATAATAATAAAGAATACCTTCATGGTGGCACATGCCGGTAATCCTGTTGTCTCAGGAAGCAGAGGCAGGAGGATCACAAGTTAAAGGCCAGCTTCAGCAATTTAGCAACACCATGTCTCAAAAAAAAAAAAAAAAAAAAAAAAAAAGGACTGGGGATATAGTTCAGTAGTAAAGCACTCCTGGGTCACTCCCCTGTACAAAATATATATAAATAAATATAAATAAACATAATAGAATAGAATACCTTTATGAAATCCAAGCAATGTCACACTTAACATTGAAATACTAGTGTTTACATTAAAGTCAGTACTACAAATGGAATCTTTCCTTATCACCATTATTTACCAAGTTCTGAAAATTCTGACAATTAAAATAAGAAATGAAATGAATAAACATAATTATGGAAAAGAGAAAATAAGTGTATCAATAATTTATAGATGATAAGGTTGTATACACTTATAACTAATAAGAAAGTTCAATAAACTAGCCAGATAAGCTTTTTATTTGTTCTTTTTAGTTATACGTGACAGTGGAATGTATTTTGGCATATTATACATATATGAAGTAAGACTTCCCATTCTGTGGTTCTATATGATGTGAAGTTACATTGGTCATATATTCATATGTGAACATAGGAAAGTTATGTTTGATTCATTCCATTGTCTTTCCTATTCCCATTCCCTTCCCTTCACTTCACTTCCCTTTGTCTAATCCAATGAACTTTTATTCTTTTCTCCCAGCTGCCCTTATTTTGTGTTAGCAGCTGCATATCAGACAGAACATTTGGCTTTTGTTTTTTTGGGGATTGGCTTATTTCACTTGGCATGATATTCTCCAGTTCCACTCATTTATCAGCAATTGCCATCATTTCATTCTTCTTTAAGGCTTAGTAATATTCCATTGTGTATACATATCACATTTTCTTTATCCATTCATCTGTTGTAGGGTACCTAGGTTGTTTCCACAGTTTAGCTATTGTGAATTGAGCTACTGTCAACATTGATGTGGCCACATCACAATAGTATGCTGATTTTAAGTCCTTTGGGTATGGAACAAGGAGTGGGATAGCTGGGTCAAATGGTGGTTCCATTCCAAGTTTTCTGAGGAATCTCCACAGTGCTTTGCAGAGTGGTTGCACCAATTTGCATTCCCACCACTAATGTATGAGTGTACCTTTTCCCCCACATCCTTGCCAACATTTATTGTTACTTATATTCTTGATAATTTCCATTCTGACTGGAGTGAGATGAAATCTCAATGTAGTTTTAATTTGCATTTCTCTAATTGCTAGGGATATTGAACATTTTTTCATATATTTTTTGACCGTTCATATTTCTTCTTCTGTGAAGTGCCTGTTTAGTTCCTTTCTCCATTTATTGATTGGATTGTTTGTATTTTTAGTGTTAAGTTTTTTGAGTTCTTCATATATATATATATATATATATATCTCCTGAAGATTAATGCTCTATCTGAGGTGCAGATGGCAAAGATTTTCTCCCATTCTGTAGGCTCTGTCTTCACGTTCTTGATTGTTTCCTTTGCTGTGAAGAAGCTTTTTAGTTTGATACAATCCCATTTATTGATTCTTGATTTTATTTCTTGTGCTTTAAGAGTCTTGTTGAGGAAATTAGTTCCTAAGCCATCATGATGGAGAGTTGGGCCTACTTTTTCTTCTGTAGGTGCAGGGTCTGTGGTCTAATGTCTAGGTCCTTGATGCACTTGAGTCTTGTGCAGGGTAAGAGATAGGTGTTTAAATTCGTTTTGCTATATATGGATTTCCAGTTTTCCCAGCACCATACGTTTATGTGGGTTTGTTTCTGTGTCTTTTATTCTGTAGCATTGGTGTACATGTCTTTTTTGGTGCCAATACCATGCCATTTTTGTTACTACAGCTCTGTAGTATAACTTAAAGTCTGGTATTTTGATACCACCTGCTTCACTTTTCTCACTAAGAATTGCTTTAGCTATTCTGTACCTCTTATTTTTCCAAATGAATTTCATGACAGCTTTTTCCTTTTCTATGAAAAATATCATTGGAATTTTAATATGAATTGCGTTAAATCTGTATAGCATTTTTGATAGTATGGCCATTTTGACAATATTGATTCTGCCTGTCCAAGAACATGGCAGCTCTTTCCATCTTCTAAGGCCTTCTTCAATTTTTTTCTTTAGTGTTCCATAGTTTTCATTGTACAGGTCTTTCGCCTCTTTTATTAGATGATTCCCAAATACTGTACTTTTTGAGACTATTGTGAATGGGATAGTTTTCCTAATTTCTCTTTGTTGATGCAGTGATGTACAGGAACACAATTGATTATGGGTGTTAATTTTTTTTACTGGAAAATGCTCTTTATTTATTATATATTTGTAATGCAATTCATTTATTCACAGTTTTATTTGTTTATTCTTCTCTGGAGTTTCATACACACTGATTTTTAAATTAATGCTTGATTTACAAGAAAGACAGCAATGCTTTTTCCTATAAGTAATATATTATCAATGAAACTGAAGTTCTTTTTTTATTTTTTTAAATTTTAATTTATTATATATGACAGCAGAATGCATTACAATTCATATTACATATAGAACACAATTTTTTATATCTGGTTGAGAGTCACACCATTCATGTCTTCATACATGTACTTAGGGTAATGATGTCCATCTCATCCCACTGTCTTTCCTACCCCTATGTCCCCTCCCTTCCCTTCCCTCACCTTTGCCCTATCTAGAGTTCATCTGATCCTCCCATGCACCCCCACCAGTCACATTATGAATCAGCATCTTTAAATCAGAGAAAACATTCGGCATTTTTTTTTTTGGGATTGGCTAACTTCACTTAGCATTATGTTCTCCAACTCCATCCATTTACCTGCAAATGGATGTTAATTTTATATCCTGCTACTTTGGTGAATTCATTCATGATTTTAGAAGTTTTCTGGTGGAGTTTTTTGGGCCTTCTAAGTACAGAATAATGTTGTTAGCAAATAAGGATAGTTTGGGTTCTTCTTTTCTTATTCATATCCCTTTAATTTCTTTCTTCTTTCTACTTGCTCTTAGCCAGAAAGTTTAACCATCACCTTTCCTAATTGCCAGCAATACTTGGTAACATAATATGAAAAAATTCTTTCTCACAACAGTGATGATTTTATAAGTGTGTGTGTATGTGTTTGTATTTGTATACGTATACCTGCACAAACATATATAATACATTTAGTCACCTTTAAAAGGCATATAAAGATTACATATCAGAAAAATAACAAAACATATTGAGCAATATAAATAGGACTTATATAAATGGAGAGATAACAGCATAGTTATGGATGAATTTGATTAAATCTTGTAAAAATCTCAAGCGTTCTAAATATGTTTAGGATAATAAGCATCTGGAAATAAATTTGGCAATATATATATCAAGACTTTAAAATGATTATATTTTGTGACCCAGTAATAATTTTGCTTCTAGGACTTTCTTCTAAGAAAATAATCAAACACCTTGAAATATTTAACTGCAAGGACATGCATATATAACTGTATAACATAATTTATATATAAAATAGAAAACATATTTTAATTCAATGCAACTTAACATTATTTATTGAGCATTTCCTGTGTGTCAAATTCTGTACTAAATGATAGAGACACCGATGAACAAAATAGTCAGTGTCCATTCCCTCACAAGACCAAAAGTCAACTGAGCCTGGTAGCAAAAAGATGCTGTTGAAATCCTTGGACTTAGGGTCTGAGAAGGCTTCTAGGAGAAGGTAAAGTCTGTACCCAGATCTCAAGATTAAGCAAGCATTATCTAAGTGAAGAGTGATGGAAAAAAGAACCCAGGCTGAAGTAATAGCATGTGTAGGTGTGTGTGTGTGGTGGGGGGGGGGGGGGTAGAGGGAGAACATGGTGTTTTCTAGAAATGGAAAAAAGTTCATTATGTACAGGCCTAGTGATGCATGCCTGTAATTCCAGCTACTCAGGAGCCTGCGACAGGAGGATGTTAAGTTTGAGGCCAGCCTGGACAACTTAGTGAAACTATGCCACAAAATAAAATTTAAAATACTGAGGATGTAGCTCAGTGGTAAAGTGTACCTGGATTTCTTAAGGAAGAAAGAAAAAGTTCATGGTAGACATAGAGTAGGCAAAAAAGTAGGATTGTGGAAAGGGAACTCATTACAAGATATGGTATTGGAGAGGTGACATGCTGTCGAATCAGGAAGATTTTGTAGCTGAGGTATTCATACATTTTAATATATTTCATAATATTGCTATTTCATATATTACATATGTGTGTATGTATGTATGGACCATATTTCATGAGAATAGTTTTACCGTGTACAAAGCATTCATATGTATGAATTTGTGTGTGTGTGTGTGTGTGTGTGTGTGTGTGTGTGTGTGTGTTACTGGAGGTTCTATTTTCTGTTTTAAGACAGGGTCTGGTTAAATTTCCCAGTCTGCATTCAAACTTGTGATCCTCCTGCCTCAACCTCCTGAACAGCTGGGATTACAGTCATATTTTCTTATTTTCTATTTCATGTTCAATTGTACTTCTAAAAAATTTCTATCAGTCTCCTACTAGGCTACACTGAGACTTTGCATGAACTGGAGTTAAGCATTCCCTGCTAAGGCCAGGCCTTGTAGAACAGAATGTGCCATAGATGTGCCTTTATTCCAAAAAAATGCCCCTTCCTCAAGGTGGAAAAATCTCTCCAAATCTGCCCCTAACTTTTTTTTTTTTTTTTTTTTTTTTTTTTTTTTTTTTGGTGGTACCAGAGATTGAACTCAGGGACACTTGACCACTGGGCCACGTCCCCCCCCCCCCTTTTTTTTTGTATATTATTAGAGACAGGGTCTCACTGAGTTGCTCAGTGCCTTGCCTTTGCTGAGGCTGGCTTTGAACTCGTGATCCTTCTGCCTCAGCCTCCTAAAGTGCTGGGATTACAGGTGTGCGCCACCGCGCCCAGCTCTGCCCCTAACTTTTGCAGATCCTTTGGCAAGAGTGCAAATGGAGTGCCACATGCCATAAGTCTAAATATTTATAATTTGTACATCCATTTGTTACATAAAATGTTTTAAATTCTTCTACCTTGACACATATAACCACACAGTATATAACCAGTCTCAAATTTAGAATTCTTGAATTTCTAGCCTGCTGTCTTCCTCTTTTCACCTCCAACTCCATCCTATCCAAAAGGGTCTTGTGCATTTTTACAAAGGGACATCCAGGCCTACTTGGAATAGTCCAAGTTCTATTCACAACCCCCCCTCCCCCCGCCCCGCGGCCCTTTCCTCAGCAGACAGAAGTGGATTCAGAACTGTTGGGGCAGGGAATTCTATAGTTTTACCTGAATGAGAATGGGGTTTTTGTGTGAAAGTGTCATGGCCCAAGAAGCCCAAGCCCAGTTCCTCTAAAGCCTTGCTACTACTCAAAATACGGTGCATGGACAAGCAGCATAAGCATCACTAGGGAGCTTGCAAAAATGAAGCATCTCATCCCAGACCAACCCAATAAGAATTTGAGATTTAACAAGATCCCAAGTTGATTTGCATCTACATTGAAGTTTTGATATGCTAGTATAAAGTGAGAGGCCCATATAGGGACCTCTCTCTTCCTTGGTCTAAGGTCAATACTGCATTCTCACGTCAGGGTAAAAAGTGGGGCAGACAGAAAGACAGAATGCAGGCTGGATTTCAGATCGTTCTCTCTGCTTTGAGTATACTTGTGCAAAATGCAACTTTGAGGTAAGGCCCTGGCAAGTCTCAGCAATGCTTTGAAAAATAAAATGACTTAATATTTATAATTTAATTCATTCTTGCTATAGGATGGATTGGTGAAGACCAACCTGAGCTAGCTGTGTAATTTGCAGGGCGTGGTGCAAAATGAATATGTAAGGCTTCTTGTTAAAAAAAATGGGGTGGAGGGATGGGAATGGTGTAAAAGGTACTAAAACCTGCTGGGTACAGTGGTGCTTACCTGTAATCCCAGCTACTTAGGAGGCTGAGATAGGAGGATCACAAGGCCAGCCTGGGCAACAGACCCTGTCTCAAAATAAAACATAGCCAGGACTGGTGGTGCATGCTTATAATCCTGGCAACTTGGGAACTGAAATAGGAGGATCATAAGTTCAAAGCCATCCTCAGTAATTTAGTGAGGCCATAAGCAATTTAGTAAGACCCTGTCTCAAAATAAAAAATAAAAAGGGCTGGGGATGTGGCTAAGTGGTTAAGCACCCCTGGGTTCAATCCTTAGTACCAGAAAAGAAGGAAAAAAAAGTAAAAAAAAAAAAAAATCATTAAAAGGGTTGGGGATGCCGGGCGCGGTGGCGCACGCCTGTAATCCCAGCACTTTGGGAGGCTGAGGCAGGAGGATCGCGAGTTCAAAGCCAGCCTCAGCAATGGCGAGGCACTCAGTAACTCAGTGAGACCCTGTCTCTAATAAAAATACAAAAAAGGGCTGGGGATGTGGCCCAGTGGTCGAGTGCCCCTGAGTTCAATCCCCGGAACCAAAAAAAAAAAAAAAAAAAGGGTTGGGGATGTAACTCAGTGGTAGCTTGGAGCCCTTGGTTCAATCCTAGTATGGAGGTTGGGGGGTAGGGTACTAAGCATAAAGCTTTTTCCATTTTTCTGCAGTCTTTCTCTTGATTTGCTGTGTGTTTTCTATTTGTTATTTAAGTAGAGAAAAATTAAGTTTAAATATTAGCATGTATTTGTGATGCTAGCCTTAAATGCAAATATAAGAATGTTTAACTCATGAGGAATTGTTGATATTATAAAATGTGCATATTGTAGCTTGTATGTGTAAATATAATGTTGTCCTCTCGGAAACACTGCACAAAACCAACTCAACTGTTTTTCTCTCACCTTTGATAAGCATACATTCTATCAACGTTCTCTATCTTTGGCTTTATTATAAACAAGGAAAGACTAAATGGAAATTATGGGCTGCCTTATCTTTCCCTTTTCTTTTATGTCATTATTTTTAGCATAACTTGTTGACAAATTCAGGGAAGGAACATGAACAAAAAGAGTATCATAGTGGTCTGTGATCATAGATGTGTCTTAGAATGCTATTGTCCTTTTTTTGCCTTTAAAGCAAGTTCTGATTACTCAGTGGAAAGCCTGGCCTTTTGTATTGACTTAGACAGAACACACCTCATTTTGAGCCTCACTGAACAGACACTGTGGGCCTACTAGAATCCTGTGCTCATGAGGTAGGGTGGTCACTTTATGGAAATGGAGTACAAGAAATGGCAGACGCTGGGTGTGGTGGCACATGCCTCTAACCCTAGATACTTAGGAGACTGAGGCAGAACGATTACAATTTGAGGCCAGTGTTGGCAACTTAGTGAAACCCCATCTGAAAATAAGAAATAAGAAAGGACTAGGGATATAGCTCAGTGGTAGAGGGCCCCTGGATTTCAATCCCCAGTGTCCCCAGTAACACATACGGTGTGCATATCTTTTTGCTTCCACACATATCCTATTGTCCTATTGGACATCACTTACAAAATATAAGTTTAATGGTGACATTTTTAAGAAATTTAAGATGGCAGCAACAGAGCTTAAAATTAAGCATGGGGGTTCTGAGGATTAGTTCAGTTGGTAAAGTGCTTGCCTTGCATGCACAGGGCCCTGGGTTCAATCCCCAGGACCACACAACAAAACAAAACAAAACTAAGCATGGGATCCCCATTCAGTGCAGGACCCTGCATGAGTGCACAAATCATCTGCTCAGAAATCTAGCCCAGAGAGTAACACAGGAGGCAAGAGGGCAGTCTACCAATTGAGGTGAGAAAGGGTGATGGCTAAGAATAAGGGAAGGTGGATAGATTCAAGAAAGAGTTGGACTGCCAGATTAACTGTGTGTAGCCGGGCGTGGTGGTGCATGCCTGTAATCCTAGCACTTGGGAGGCTGAGGCAGGAGGATCGCGAGTTCAAAGCCAGCCTCAGCAATGGCGAGGCACTTAGCAACTCAGTGAGACCCTGTCTCTAATAAAATACAAAAAAGGGCTGGGGATGTGGCCCAGTGGTCGAGTGCCCCTGAGTTCAATCCCCGGTACCAAAAACAACAACAACAACAACAACAACAACAACAACAACAACAAAAAAACTGTGTGTATACCTTGTATACCTTTCTTTATTGAAAAGGGATAAAATAGAGAGGAGTTAAGAATGAACCCAAGTTATGGTTTTGGCAATAAGAGGAATGGAAATATCATTTTTTGCATACTGGGAATGCTGAAGAAAGTCAGAAACAAAAGAAATTGCACAGTAAGAATAGATAAAGTAAGAACAGAAAACTATGGAACTTTAAGTAACACCAACATTTATGTGGAAGATGTGTCATCAAAGAATCTAAGAAGGACAGTTAGACAATGTTACAAAAATAAAGGAGAGGATGGTATTACACTCATCAAAGGAGAAGAGCATTTGAAGAAGGAAGAAGCGCTCAACATGGTCAAATGCTGCGGAAAGGTCAAGCAAGAAGGGAACTCAAGGTCCCATTGGATTTTGGGACAAGGAGGTCATCTGTCAATCTTGGCAAGAGCGAATTCAGAGGAATAGTAGAAGCAACTGTGAGAATGCAGTAGGCCAAAGCATGAATAAGAGAGCAACATATGAAGACAAGTGTAGACAACTCTTTCAAGAAATGCAGCTGTAAAAGAGGAATGAGGGATAAACTGTGAGCTAGAAGGGAACTAAAAAAAAAAGGGATATTTTAATTTTTATGTTAAGAGATATGTGACATTTAGCTGGGTGAGGTGGCATATGCCTGTAATCCCATTGGCTTGAGAAGCTGAGGTAGGAGGATGGAGTTCAAAGCCAGCCTCAGCAAAACTGAAGTGTTAAGCAACTCAGTGAGACCTTGTCTCTAAATAAAATACAAAATAGGGCAGGGGATGTGGCTCAGTGATCGAGTGCCCCTGAGTTAATCCCCAGTACACCCCCCACCAAAAAAAAAAAAAAAGAGAGAGAGAGATAAGTGACATTTAAAGTGGGCAGGAGCCAGAAAGGCAGAAGTTGAAGATAGAGGAGGGATTACTTATATATCACCCAGGTTTTTAGAAGTGCAGGTAAGCTCCACAAACACAAAAGATCTTTGTTTTGTTTACTCTTCTGTGTCTAGAAATAGTGCATCAGTTTCCTAGGGCTGCCATACAAAGCACATAAACTGGGTGGCTTGAAGCAACAGAAATTTATTGTCACCATTTTGGAGGCTAGAATTTTGAAATCAAGGTTTGTAGAGCTGTGCTCGCTCTAAAACTTTCCTTGCCTTTTCCTAGCTTCAGGTGGTTTTGGGGTAATCTTTGGCATTCTTTAGCTTACAGATGCGTAACTCTAAGCTCTACCTTCATAGTTGTATGTGTTCTGTCTATGTCTCTGTCTTTGCCTACCCCTCTGCTTACAAAGACGGCAATCATTGGATTAGAGATTCACACTACTCCAGTGTGACCTTATCTTAATTAACTACCTGTTCAACAATCCTAATTTCAAATGAGGACATATCCTGTAATGATACTGGGAGTTATGGCTTCAAGATATCTTTTTTTTTTTTTTTTTTTTTTTGTGGCACCGGGGATTGAACTCAGGGGCACTTAACCACTGGGCCACATCCCCAGCCCTTTTTTGTATTTTATTTAGAGACAGGGTCTCACTGAGTTGCTAAGTGCCTCACCATTGCTGAGGCTGGCTTTGAACTCGCTATCCTCCTGTCTCAGCCTCCCAAAGTGCTGGGATTACAGGCGTGCGCCACCACGCCCGGCTAAGATAGCTTTTTAGAGGGGGACACAATTCAATCCATGATAAACATAGTAAATCCTGAGTTAATACTTATTGAATGAATGAATGAATATGACTCAAAGCACTGGAGGAGAATTTTACCTTACATTAGAGGAAGGGTACTATTCCACTGTAGTGAAGAGGGGTTAAAAACAGTGCATATATATAAAGGTTAGTATAAAGAAATAGTGTCATCTGAGGACTTCAAAGTTCTGCATGAGGAGGAAGGTGAAATCATCTGCTGAGATGAAAGAAATAGGGAGGGAGGAGTTAAGAGGTATAGAGGAAGAGGAAAAACATCTGAGATTGGGGAAAAGAAAAACTGGCAAGGACTGTCTTTTTGCATTTGGGGCACAGCTGAGATTGGAGATGATGAATTTATGGTGGCATAATTCAGCCCTGCTGCATGATTTCTGCAGCAAAGTTTGGAATAATGGGCATGTTACTTACTGGCAAAGGCAAATTATTAGATTAATCCAGAGTTGGGATTTTGTCTCAACAAAGATGGATGAGTGAGTAATTGTCAGGAAGTGGCAATAGGGAGCAGGGAAGATATTGACCTTAATTTCACATCTGAGGGAGGTAGACTAAGATGAGTACAAGAGGAAGCAATGTCCTCCCAAGAGAACCAGATTTTAATTTGGACAAAGAGGTAGAAGGAATACACAAAACTGTGATTATGGATATAGGGCAGTGGAAAATATTGGGACAGAGGACAACTTCTGGGGGAAAGAATGGACTAGAATGACTGCAAATGTATGTGAGAGGATTGATTACCCAAGGAGTTTAAGTTTGGGGTAGCAATATAAACCCACTACACATAGGTAACTAGTGAAATATTAATCATTTGGAATATTTATTGCTGTAAAGCTTTTCATCATGATAAAATTCATAAGGAACCTAAGTTTCCAATATTAGGGAATTAGTTAAATAGTTACTGAAAAACCATTAAAATCAAATGTTCTTGATGTTGTCAATAAGAAAAATGAGTAGACAAATTTTTAATGACATTGAAAAGTATGATAGAACATTAAAGTTAAGATTGGGGTAACAACCATACATAGTTTAATGCAAATTTTATTAAAATTTATATCTGCATAGAAGATACATAAAATGTTATGATGATCATCTTTAAGTGGTGGAATTATAGGTTATTTTCACTTTATATCCTTATTTTTACATTTCTTCTTCTTTATATCCTTATTTTTATATTTTATAAGATCTCTCCCCTCCCCTGATTCTGAGACTCAAACCCAGGACTCCACAAATGCTAGGAAAGCACTCTTATGGTTGAGCTACACCTCCAGCTCTATATATCTTCTTATAACTTTTTTTAATAGGTTAAAAAATAGATAATAAAAGACACTAGAAGTCTGGGGATGTAGCTCAGTGGTACAGTGCTTGCCTGGCATGTGTAAGGACCTGAGTTTGATCCCCAGCACCACAGGAAAAACAAACAAACAAAACAACCATAGCAAACAAACAAACTCAATTTCACTACTTACCAGGGGAATAAAAGATAAAACAACACAACAACAACAAGATCAGATTGACCAAAATTAGAAAGAAGAGAAAGATAACTACATTAATTTAAAAACCCTAGATACCCATACCTAAAATTGAAAATGTATACTGTATTTACTTTGGAGGTTTGTGTTCTTTAGATTATTCTTGATTCAAGTTACATTGATAAAAAAAAAAAAAAGCCAGGCATGGTAGTGCATGTCTGCAGTCCCAAATACTCTGAAAGCTTGGAAGATCATTTTAGCCCACAAGTTTGGGGCCAGCCTGGCCAATATAAGACCCCATTTCCTTAAAAAATTGATAAATAATTTAAATACCAAGAAAATGGCAAATAGAAATGTGCATAGAAGAGAGTTTCTCATATTTGGATTTCATCAGACTTCCAAGTTTAATAGGTTGCGCTTATGTATTCTGCATTAAGAAGAATGTTCCAAGAAATTTAAGTTACTATATGTAAATCTCTATTATAATCACAAATCTACAAAAATATTAACATAATATTTGAGCATATTGTAGTCCCTGAGCTATGACTATTTAGTAAGATAGACAATACTGTGGGCAAGACTGATAGAAATGTTTGATTTGACAAACTCACCTCCCCAAGTGCTACTAAAGCTGAAGTGATAAAGTACATACTCTTTTATTCATGTCGTTAATTAGCTTTCTAGAGTTGGCTAATTAACTAGATTGACCCAAGGAACTTTTTTGGGGACGACTGATCAGATGTTTTGAAGATGTATTGCATTATTGTGAAGAATGGAAAGTGCCAAAATCTGAGGATGCTACATTTTTATTAGAAAAATTATTTAAAGCAAATTTCTTATAGAAAGTGGATGTCTAAGTAATAGCATGTTGTAGACATGCTCCCAAAACATCCTGTTAGTCACATATACTCAGGTAGAAGAGTGTGAAATATGATGTTGATTCCCCAGCATTCCTTCTACCTTCCCTTCCATGATTAGTCCACATTACCTATTGTAAAGTCATTCCCCTATTTATCTTCATAATAAGTGGGTTAGGAATGGATATGTGATCTAATCCTGGTAAATGAGAGGGCAGAGCTTTTTGGAAAATATTTTCTTTTTCCCAAAAAGAAACAGAAGTAAGAGATAGTCCTGCCTTTCTTCTAGATAATGTTGTGTGTGGATATAATATCTGGAACTGCTGTTGCCATCTTGTGACCATGAAAGAAAGCATCCTGAGATAATATTTGTAGACTGAGGAGGTAGAGAGGACAAATAAAACAAACCATAGCTTTCTGTATAATAAATGAATTGCTAAATCAATGTGCCTGCCTATAGTCCAAGATACTGAACTTCCCAAGAGCTAAGAAATTTATGCATAGCTTAAGACATTTTGAGTTGAATTTTATGCTATATATTCAGGTGAAAGCATCTCAAAATAGAGATGGCATTTTATTGAGAGTTATATTGGAAAGGTCCATCAATTTTAATCACTCGTCCTCTGAAAAATATTTCAAAGAAGATAATGTATAAATTCAGACTAGAACTCTTAACTTGGCACAAAAGCACATAACATACTTTAATTTTTGCAAAATGCAAAACCAGTGAGAATATTTGATTAATATGAATCTTTAAAAACTGTGTGCCTATTAAAATAGAGTTTACAGCTGGGCACAGTGGTGCATACCTGTAATCCCAGCAACTCCGGAGGCTGAGGCAGGAGGATCCCAAGTTTGAGGCCAGTCTCAGCAATTTATTTTTATTTTTTTAAATAGCTTTTAGTTGTAAATGGATCTTTTATTTTATTTGTTTATTTATATGTGGTGCTGAGGATCAAACCCAAGGCCTCATACATGCCAGGGAAGTGCTCTACCACTGAGCTACAATTCTAGCCCCCCACGTCAGCAATTTAGTAAAACCCTAAGCAACTTAGTAAGACCCTGGCCCAAAATAAAAAATAAAAAGGGCTGAAGATGAAGCTTAGAAGTAAAGCACCCCTAGATTCAATCCCCAGTGCCCCCTATACATATATATTATATATACATATATACCATATATATGTGTATATATGCCAGATATACATTATATATGTATATCTAGTATATAGATATTTGATCACTTGGATTAAGAAAATAGGCATGACTTGAAAAAAAGGGAAGAAAAATGCCTGTGGCTTCACATATTCAAAGCACTGTTGTTTCAATTTTTAAAAATTATGTTTGAAATTTTTATGATAAAAAGATGGGTGAGGAAATCATGAAATAATAGCATATAATAGAACTGATAACAAAAAATATCAGAATATTATCTGCATGGTGTAATACAATGGTGTCCCACATGCATCCAGGTGGTCAAATTGTTCTCTGTAAGCCAAGGGCAATGAGATATCTGGATGTAATTTCCAGTAAGATATTTTTTTCCTACTTACCGGGAACAGTCCTAATAGTAAATTCTAATAATCCTTCAATCTGAAGATCGATTGAAACATGTAGAAGCTGAGTTCATCTCCCAAAGACAAAGGAACTACAAAAAGAAAAAGTAGAGATTTTAGTAGTTGTTCATGTCAAAAGATGACATTGATGGTATGTCTCAAAACAGGAGTTTGATCAGTTAACTCTTCATCAAATTCTTTGTTTATAGGATGAAAAAAATGTAATGACAATTTCCTTCAAACAGATCGTGGAACATCTATGAGAAGTTGAAACAGAGTATAGGGATTAAATTTATTCTAATTTAGTGTATTTAAGTCATAAGAACTTTACATTTGTGTGATGCTGAGGATCAAACCCAGGGCCTCAGGCATAATAGATAAGCATTCTACCCCCATCTATACCCCCAGCCTGATCATATATTATTTAATTGAAGGGATCCAATGGACTTATTGAAATGTAGTGGCTGACAATATTATTGTGCTTAGTGATGCACATAGAAACACTCAACTTTACTAACAACCATACCTAATGCATAACAAGCACCATACTGGGCATTTTAATTTAATTTAACTTTGGTAGCAGGGATTGAATCCAGGGGCGTTTAGCCACTGAACCACATCCCCAGCCCTTTTTATATTTTATTTTGAGACAGAGTCTTGCTAGACTTAGGGTCTCAGTCTCCCCACTGCCACATCCCCAGTTTTTACTTAGGGTCTTGCTAGTTTACTCTTCTCTGTCTCTTACTTAGGGTCTCAGTCTCTCAGGGTCTCATTGAGACCCTGTTGAGGCTGGCTTTGAACTCAGGATCCTCCTGCCTCAACCTCCTGAATCACCGGGATTATAGGTGTGTGCCACCATGTCTAGCAATATTAGACATTTTACATGTATTATTTCATGTAATGCATGCGAACTGACTATAGAGTCTATGTGCTGAACTGTATGCTCTCAACTTAATCACAGAAAGAACCCTTGTGAGAACACTGTGGATCTATGACAACATGATATACAAATATGGACAGGTGATTATGCATGTGGCAGCAGAAAGTTATTCCATTTTCCTATTACCTTAAATATAGTCAAATCAAATTGTGAAGAGACAAGGTGCTTATTAGAAATGAAATCAACTTTTTTTTTTTAAGGGGTTTTACTAGGGGTTGAATCCAGTGGCACACTGTCACTGAGCTATATGCCTAGTTCCTTTTATTTTACTTTTTATTTTGAAAAACAGGCCAAGTTGCTCAGGCTGACCGCGAATTGCAATTCTGCCTCAGCCTCCTGAGTTGCTGGGATTGCACGTGTGTGCCGCTGTGCCTAGCTGAAATCAACTTATTGATTAAGAAATTAATAGATTAAGAAAAGTTAGTGTAAAAATTTTTTTTGGAGGGATATAGGGGATTGAACCCAGGAGTGTTTAATCACTGAGCCACATCACCAACCTTTTCTTTTCTTTTCTTTTCTTTTCTTTTCTTTTCTTTTCTTTTCTTTTCCTTCTTCTTCTTCCCCTTCTTCTTCTCCTCCTCCTCCTCCTCCTCCCCCCCTCCCCCTCCTCCTCCTCCTCTTCCTCCTCCTTCTCCTCTTCCTCCTCCTCCTCCTCCTCCTTCTTCTCCTTCTTCTTCTTTTTGAGACAGATTGTTTAGGGCCTCATTACATTGTTAAAGCTGGTCTCAAACTTGCAATTCCCTTGCCTTAGTCTCCCAAGTTGCTGGGTTTACAGGTGTGTGCCACCGTGCCCATCTTATTGTAAAAATTTTAAACACATACAAAAATAGAGAATGTATACCCAATGGCTCAGAAGGCTGAGACAGGAGGATTGTGAGTTTAAAGCCAGCCTCAGTAACGGCGAGGCACTAAGCAACTCAGAGAGACCCTGACTCTAATAAAATACAAAATTGGGCTGGGGATGTGGCTTGGTGGTTGAGTGCTTCTGAATTCCATCCCTGGTTACCCACTCAAAAAAAAATGTATAATAAACTCCTATAAACTCATCATTCTGCTTTCAAAATAATCGATGTAAAGCTAATCATGTTTCATCTATAACCTTCAACCATTTCCTCATATTTCTGTATTATTTTGAAGCAAATCTCAGACATCAAATCATTTCATCCATAAGTAATATACTATGTATATCTAAATGAGAGACTCTTCAGTAATGACAAAAAGCATCTACAATACCATTATTTTACCTAACAAAAGCCCCAATTATTGAATGAAATACCAAGTCAGTGTTCAAATATCTATATCATGAATGTCATAATTTGTTAAAATATTGAGTCAGAATCCAAATGATATACAAATATTCAGAAAATTGATAGATCTTTTTAGCCTGTCAAATTACAAGTTTCTCATTTATCTCTTATTTGGTTGGTTTATTTTCCTTGCAACTTATGCGTTAAATAAACCATTTGTGCTACAGAGTTTTCAATAGTTTGTATTTTGTTGATTACACTTCAACGATGTAGCTTAATATATTTTTCTGTTATCTGTAAATTGGTAGCTACGTCCAAATGCTTTATCGCATTTTTGTTTTTGTTTTTAAGCAAGAGCACTTCATAGGCAATGATAAATTCTTTCTTCAGGAGTCCATAATATCTTTTGCCTCTCTTGTTCGGATGTCAACAATCATTTGAGGATCATTGCTTATATAGATTAATTAATTAAATATTGCAAAACAGTGATTTTCTAATTATGCCAATCTTTTTCAACTGTTTGCTGGAATGAATCAATAAAAAGAAACTTTTCCTCACCTTGTATTTGGTTAGCTGTTTACTAACATCTAGCATTGGAAATTTTGAAATTGTTAATTTGGTTTACTAATATTCTTTAAAAGTATCAAATTCATTTTTAAGGTACCATTATGAATTCTTTTTTAAAAAATTTTTGTAGTTGTAGTTGGACACAATACCTTTATTTTTATTTATTTATTTTTATGTGGTGCTGAGGATCGAACCCAGAGCCTCGCACATTCCAGGTGAGTGCTCTACTGCTGAGCTACAACACCAGCCCCTCATTATAAATTCTTAGGTTGAACATGTCTTTTAAGCTATTGTGGTTATTATCCTTAATAACAGTCATTTAAAAAAAAATCTTTAAACATTGTGAGACTCTCCAAACAGATCCTGAGTTCTTTTAATACAACACTAGAAATTTTGCTTTCTTGGTTATTTGCTACAGGAAGAGACAACAAACTCATATTATGCATTTCTTTTCTCAGATCTATAATCAGTCATTTTTCTAATGAGTTTTTGTTCCGTTAAATAGTAAATGGTATTTAGAGGCCACAATCTGGACCCTGAGTGTATGGTTCATAGATTTGATATGTATGAATTATACCTGGAATTTCTCTGTTTACTCTCACAGTGGTCCCCATTTTACACAGAATAAAATATTTTCAATGATCCCTAGGCTCTGCATAGTCTGCATGCCCTGTTTCCTCTCTTTCTTTATTATGCATGCTCATAGCTCTATGCCACTGCCACAGAAATGCCCTTTTCCCAGGTATGTGCATAGCTCAATCTCTCACTCTCTGAAAAATCATTGCATAATTAATTTCATCTTCTCATGGAAACCTATCCTGTCAACCTCATTTTAAATTGCAATAATGGGCCTGGGGATATAGCTCAGTGGTAGGCGTGTGTTTAGCATGCTTGAGACTCTAGGTTCAATATCTAGCACCCCCCCCCCAAAAAAAGTTGCAATAGTAATAACTTCCCCAAACCCACCCCAATATTGCATGTTCTACTTTTTAAAATTATATTAAAATTATTTTAAAAATTTTAAGTGTTTTCATTTTCTAACATACGTTATAATGTCTTTATTCTGTAACGTTCTCCTCTTCCTAAACTTAAAGTTCCACAGGACAGGGATATTCTCTGTTTGGTGCACAGCTGTGTCTTCAGTGCCTAGAACAGCACATACACATGGTAGGTATTTGGTATATATTTGTTCAATGAACAAGTTAATGCAAATCTTAGTATATTTCTTTTCTTTCTGGTACCGGGGATTGAACTCAGGGGCACTCAACCACTGGGTCACATCCCCAGCCCTTTTTTAAAATTTATTTATTTATTTATTTATTTATTTATTTATTTTATTTTACTAGAGACAGGGTCTCACTGAGTTGCTAAGTGCCTCACCACTGCTGAGGCTGGCTTTGAACTCGCGATCCTCCTGCCTCAGTCTCCCAAATGCTGGGATTACAGGCATGCGACACTGCGCCCGGCTAAATCTTAGTATATTTCTTAATCATCACATACCTAACCTATTAGTATGATTCAAACTCCAAAGGAATGGATCAAATTTAAAGCAAACAACATCTTTCAAGATATCCAGATATGTGGAAAAAAGTCCAGAAATTTCAAAACTGTCCTGGCATTTCTATAGGTGTGGTCAAACTATGAACAATGTTTGTGATTCACTTTTGAAAAAGAAATGTAATATACGGACAATATGACTTCCAGTTATGAACAATATGAATTTTATCAGTAATAAAAATAAGAGAAGTAACTTTAATCAAATATTTGTATATGAAAGTACAGTTTTAGGGTTGTCACTAATTCTTGACCAATATAATTACATCAGTGAGAGAAAGGCATTTTATACATACTAACCTCTGGGATAATAAAAAGGTGTATTCTCTAGGATGAATCTTAATTTTGGCTTTTGAATTTCATCATTGATGAAGACTCTCAGCTCATATAACATTTCTTTTTAGGATACTTCTATGTATGGATTCAGAGTAGGATAGACAAACAGTCCATAGCAGATTTCTTTCTTTTTTCTTTTTTTTTTTTGGTAGTACTAGAGGTTGAATCCAGGGGTGCTTTACTATTGAGCTACATTCCCAGCCCTATTTATTTTTTATTTTGAGACAGGGTCTTGCTAAGTTACTAAGGCTGGCCTCAAACTTGAAATTCTCCTGCCTTAGCCTCCAGAGTAGTTGGGATTACAGGCATGGGTCACCACCCTCAGCTGTCATTTCTTTTATCTCTCTTCTGGAAAACTTACATTATACCATCAGTGCTTACCCTGAACATACACATTGAATTTCACTGAGTTGGACAAATATTTTATGGATTCCATTATATTGCCCCAGGCACTGAGTTTATAGAGATTAAAGGACACAATCTCTGCTTCCAAAGAACTCACATTCTAGGTCCAAGAGATAAAATGATAATTGAATACAACATTCTATGGGTCCTTCTGTAAAGTAACTGGGGAGGGCCTCATTTTATCTTTTTGTTGTTGTTGTTAGCACTTTCATATGACACATATGATATTTATCATTACCTGGGACAATTTTCTGGCATGCTTCTATCTCCCACCCTCCCCAGTCAGCCTGGATCACAGTTCACTAATTTTAATACTTTTTATGCATTCTCAATATCCTTGGCTCATCACTGCTCTGTTCCAGTTTATTCCTAATTTTGGATTAATCTAGTTATCTGATTTCTGCTCCCAGGCAGATAAGCATTTCAGGAGAATAGTGAAGAAATATGTTGGTTATCTGTTAAAAACTAGTAGTTTTCAGCCATAGCTGGCACTTTAGCAATGCTAAGCAAAGCTATAACTCATCCATGGTCAACTCCATTTTCTTTTCTTTTTATTTTTTAATTTCTTATATATGACAACAGAATGCATTATAATGCATATCACAAATATAGAGCACAATTTTTCACATCTCTGGTTGTACACAAAGTAGTCACACCATTCATGTCTTCATACATGTACTTAGGGTCTTAGGTCTGTCTCATTCCACTGTCTTTCCTACCCCCATGTCCACTACCTTCCCCTTCTTCTCCTTGCCCTATCTAGAGTACATCTAATCCATTTTCTTTAAGCCCACAGTTTCTAATGAAACCTTAATACTTCTCCTAAATTCCTCATCTCATTCTCTCCTAAAGGTCACTTTGTTACTTTGCAAAATTGTCATCAGACAATAAGTCCTTTAATTTTCATTCTATGCAATGCTGCATTAAATTTGAAGGCAATTTTTAGGCCCACCACCCCAAGCAAATTAGTTCTTTCTCACTCCTGGTTTTTCTCTGTTCATTTCACTCTTGGCCTCCTTGCTTTTTTATCTAATTTCTATTCCAAATATGGCACTTGAACTTGACAATAGGTTTTTCTTCCCTAATTTTCCTTATCACAAAGTAATTTCTGGATTTGAACTAAATCTGGAATGGCCTGGTCATGGAATGCCACAGGGCTCAACACTTGGACCGCCTTTCTTTTCTGTTTCTCCTTTGGTGATCTCATCTAATATTTTGGCTTTATGGGTATGGTGAGACATGCCTATAGTCCAAGCTACTTGGGAAGCTGCGGTGTGAACATGTGTAAGCCCATGAGTTTGAAACCAAACTAGGTAACATAGTAAGACCCTGTATTAAAAAACCCCAAACCAGATGAAAAAAAAAAAACCAATCCCCAAATTTATGACTTTAAATATATCCTCCATTTGCTGATGACTTCTATTTTTCTTTCTCTAACTCAGACCTCTTCCCTAAACTCCAGACTCCTTTATATAACTGCCTACTAAAAATCTAGGTATCACATGCCATCTCATGTTCAAAATCAAGCTCCTGATGGGCATGGTGGCTAATGCCTATAACCCCAACTGCTCAGAAGGTGGAGGCAAGAGAATCGTAAATTTGAGACCCAGTCTCAGCAATTAAGGGAGATCCTTTCTCAAAACTAAAAATATAAAAAGGTCTGGGGATATAGCTCAGTGCTAGAGAGCTCCTGGGTTAAATCCCCATACCACAAAACCAAACAAAACAAAACCAAGCTGCTATAAGGGAATACTTTTGAGAGTGATACAGTCATTATCCTAGAAATAATTCATAGATGTATTCTTTTTTTTTTTTTGGTACCAGGGATTGAACTCAGGGGCACTCGACCACTGGGCCACATCCCCAGCCCTTTTTTGTATTTTATCAGAGACAGGGTCTCACTGAGTTGCTAAGTGCCTCACCATTGTTGAGGCTGGCTTTGAACTCGCTATCCTCCTGTCTCAGCCTCCCAAGTGCTGGGATTACAGGCGTGCGCCACCGCGCCCGGCCATAGATGTATTCTTATGGAAAAAAATAATTAAATTATCCCCTTAAAATGTATAATTTAATGCACATAAGTTATGTTTAATAAAGTTAGAAGCTAAGGAGAAGTCAAAAGTTTTTTGATAGCATTAAAGTAATGCATTACATTGCATGTTACTTTTTTTTTTTAAAGCATCAACTTTATTTATTTATTTATTTACTTTAATTGACACCTTGTGTAAGAGCCCTAATAAGGAGATAGCTAAGATGGCGGCTAGCTGAGAGCCATAAGAGGTGTTTCAGTATTTTCACCTGATATTCATGCATTTATCTAAGAATCTTTCTATGCCCGTGAAAACTATGTGACGCACCTGTAAGTTTGAGCTGTTGACACGTGTAAGGTTAAGGCAAAAAGTATTTAACTGGGTGAGGTTGGCTAGAGGGGGTGGTTGGAGTTGGAGAGGTTGTTGGAGCTGGAGAGAGAAGTTAGAAGAAGCAAGAATAAAGAGCCTATTCATTTTCCAGTCTGCTTCGGAATTCTTTCCCGCGGTATCGTTGCTGCAGGCGGCGATAGCTGCAGGCGGCAACACCTTGTAATTGTACATATTTATGTGGGTACTGTTTGACATTTCAACACATGCATGCAATGTGTAATGATCAGGCCAGAGTAACTGGCATATTTATCACTTTTCTGTGTGGGGAACATTTAAAAACTACTAGCTATTCTGAAATATTCAATTGTCAACCATAGTTATCCCTTTTGTGCTATGAACTTAGAAGTTATTTCTCCTACCCAAAAGCACACCAGTACCTGTTAGCCATTCTTTCCCTATTGCCCCTCCTCCTCCTCTTCCTTCTCAAAATCTGGTAACCTCTATTCTATCCTCTACCTACAGATGACAAGCTTTTTAATTTTCACATGTAAGTGAGAACATGTGGCATTTCTTTCTGAGTCTCACTTATTTCACTTAACATACTTACTTAGTTCCATGTTGTCACAAATGATAGGAATTCATTCTTCTCATAGCTGAATGGTGTTTCCTTGTGTACATGTGCCACATTTCCTTTATTCAATCACCCATCCATGGACACCTGGGATGATTCCATAGATTGGCTGTGGTGAACAGCACTGCACTAAGCAAGCAAGTACAGATGTCTAGTTTGACATGCTGCTTTTGATTCCTATGTATGTCCACAAGTGGGATTACTGGATCACATGGTAGTTCTATTTCTAGTTTCTGAGGAACCTCCATCATACCTTTTTTCAATATTGATGATGCACATTCCCATCAATTGTGTCTGAGAGTTCCTCTTCCTCCCTATCCTTGCCAGCATTTGCTATTTTCTGTCTTTTTGATAACAGCCATTCTAACTTGGGTGAGATGATATTTCATTGTTTTGATCTGCATTTCCGCAGTAATTAGTGATGTTGGGCATTTTTTTCACATACTAGTTGGCTGGCTGTATATATATATATATATATATATATATAATATATTTTTTTTTTTTTGTGGGGCAGGGGTTACGGGAAAATGAATTCAGGGGCACCTGACCACTGAACCACATCCGTAGCCCTATTTTGTATTTTATTTAGAGACGGTCTTACTGGGTTGCTTAGTGTCTCCCCGTTGCTGAGGCTGGCTTTGAACTTGCAATCGTCCTGCCTTAGCCTCCCAAGCCTCTGGGATTACAGGTGTGCACCGCCCCACCTAGCTGTATATCTAGTTTTCTTCCTTCTGCCTGTGGATATCCAGGATTATTGAAGAGACTTTTTCCTTCCTCCAATGTATGATCTTGTTATCTTTGTTGAAAACCAGCTGGCTATAAAAGTGTGGGATTCATGTCTGGGTTCTCTCTTCTGTCCCATTGGTCTGTGTGTCTGTTATGAGGCCAGTACCATGCTGTGTAGGTGAAGATGGCTTTGTAAAATGTGCTTTCGAGTCAGGTATTATAATGCCTTCAGTTCTGTTCTTTTTTGCTCATGATGTTTTTGACTCTTCGGGGACTTCAATACTGTTGAATAAAAGTAGTGAAAGTAGACATCCTTTTCTTGTTTCAGATTTTAGAACAAAAGCTTTTGGCTTTTCCCCATTCAGTATGTTAGCTGTTGGCTTACATATGACCTTATTAGACCTTTTTAATGTTGTGGTACTTTCCTTCTATACCTATTTTATTTAGGGTTTTTATATGATGAGATATTGAATTCTATTAAATGCCTTTTCTGGGTTTTTTATTTGTTTTTGTTTTGGTCTAGTTAATCGTCTATTTTTGTAATTTGTTTATACTTTTGAACAACCAGCTTGTTTCCTCATTTTACTGTTTTTTTCCCCTACTTTGAGTATTCTGTTTTGTTTTTTCCCCCCCTACTTTATGAGTGTTCTCTTACATTTTTTTTTTTAAAAATATTTATTTATTTGCTTTAGTTGTACACAATGGGTTTAAATGGGTTTATTTGTACGTGGTGCTGAGGATCGAACCCGGGCCGCGCGCGTGCTAGGCGAGCGCTCTACCGCTGAGCCACAATCCCAGCCCTGTTCTCTTACATTTATAGCTTTCCTTCTACTAATTTTGTATTTGGGTTTTTGTTTTTCTAGTTCCTTGAGATACACTTAGAGGTTGTTTATTTTGGGATATTTCTGCATTTTGTTTGGTTTTAGTGATTGAACCCAGGGTTTCATGCATGCTAAGCAAGTAAGTGTTTAGCTTCCATGTATTTGTGTTAAAGTAAAAAAGTTTAATGCCACCACATAGAGAATGATTTTAGGTATCTTATTGAAGAATCATAGGTGCTTGGGATTCCACAGAGTGACCAAAACATCAATGTTTTAAGTGTAATTCCAAGGAAGAGAATCTTAGCAATTTTTTTTCTGGGAATTTAGATGAGGTAATGGACCCTGCACAGATTATTCATAGGAAGCTTACGGTGTCCAAACATACATGAATTTGAGGGGGCCAGCCATATGAATGGTTGATTTCCCAAGTCTGAGGTAGGTGCTGTTATTGCAGAGGCCCTAAGTCTTCATGAACTCTAGGAGAGAAAAAAATAATTTGTCATAATGGATCAGATATGTAATAGAGGCTCTACCCCAACCCTTGGTACTTGGGATTGAACCCAGGGGCATTTTATCACTGAGCCATATCCCCAACCCTTTTTTAATATTTTATTTAGAGACAGGGTCTTTAATAAATAAGTCTGAGTTGCTTACAGCCTTGCACTGCCTTTGAACTCACAATCCTCCTACCTCAGTTTTCCAAGCTGCTGGGATTACAGGAATGCGCCACCACACCAGACTATGATAGAGGATCTTGATACTAGTAAGTAGAATAAGGAAAGCTATGGGACCTTGAAAAAGCAAAATTATTTGGAGAGCTAAAATGTACATTCTAACTAGGTGTAGTGGCATGCATGCACTTGTAGTCTCAGTAACTCAAGAGGCTGAGGCAGGTAGATCATTTGAACCCAATGTGAGGCCAATCCTATCTCCAAAAAAAACAATAAATAAATACAATAAAAATGCAGTTTCATTAATGAACATGAGATAGGTATGTGAAATATAGTGAAAAAGTAGTTGAGTTTGCAACCTTGATTCCCTACCCTGCTCTACTTGAAACTAACATGCTCAATAAATCTGTCATTATCTTTCTTCTAGCTCTTAGAATCTAGAATCTAAGTTTAAAATGCTAACTCTTAGAATTTAAGGGCAGAGATCTGTTTCATTCATTGATGTCTCAGGTACCTAAGACAGAGCCAGGCACTTATACAATAAATGATAAATGACTTTATTATGACATAAAACCTTGAGGGGAAAATGCCATTACCCTTTTGTCAAAGCTGGCAATGACTTAAAAACAAGGCAAAGTTGTGAAATAGTTTGTTTTGGAGCCCTCTGACCTCTTTCTCCTGTTCCTTCTGTTTTTATTTCCTTGCCTTCCAGTGGACCTTTTAATATGTCACATTTTCTTAGTTGATATAATCCAAATTAGTTCTGAACATTCTCTTTATGCATTCCAGTGGACTAGTATCTGCCAAGGAGGCAAGAGATAAACACTTCTCTATTCATGTCAATAGTGATTTAAGATGCCAAGAAAAATCAAGGGCAACCTATACAGAGATACAAAACACAAGAGAAATACTTTCTATCAGAGAGGATTAAGCAAGTGTATTTGAGTCAAGACCAACTCAAATATGGGGAAGATACAATTAGTCATAAGAACACTGAGCAAGGATAGTATGGTAAAGAACCAAAGTGTGACAAATTTGCAGGATTTGGTTACCAATAGGTTAGATAGATGTGGAAAAAATTAGGTGGAAGATGAGGCTAAAATGTTAAATATCCTTATTATGGTTTATGAGCATGGGAGTTATAATTTTTAAGGCTATTCTTTTTTTTTTTTTTTTTGGTACCAGGGATTGAACTCAGGGGCACTCGACCCCTGGGCCACATCCCCAGCCCTTTTTTGTATTTTTTTATTTAGAGACAGGGTCTCACTGAGTTGCTAAGTGCCTCGCCATTGCTGAGGCTGGCTTTGAACTCGCGATCCTCCTGCCTCAGCCTCCCAAAGTGCTGGGATTACAGGCGTGCGCCACCCCGCGCCCGGCTTTAAGGCTATTCTTGTAATCATTTGATTTCTCTAAAACTTGACATTCAGTAGGAAGATATGATCAGAACTTAATTTAATTATCTTTTATTGACTGTAGAATCATCACCTGAACAAGAAGTGAATAAAATAAAAAATCATTTTAGTGGAACTAAACTTGAAAGCTTAATGTCTTATAATTAACATCAGTTTCCTTTAAACTTATTCAAACATTTTAATATACACCTGGATGGCATTTTTCAATCAAGCATGAAAGACTGTTAGATTCTCTGGCCTTCTAGTTTACAAATACAAGTGGGTAATACCTTTGGTTACTAAAACATCTACAACCTAGAAAATTCATTAGAGGCTCGAAAGCCTTTAAGGCCTAAAGGGACTTAACTACAATAGACTCTGATATGCTTGCTTCAGACTGGTTTTAGAAGTTGAAAGCAGAATTTACACGTCTGGCTTTAGTAACGTTAGCTAATAGGAATCCCTTTGCTTTACACCAGGCTTCTAGAATCTTAAAATATAGTAGGCTCAAGCCTACCATTTGGTGCTTTCTAAAATTAGTTCTATTGCCGGAAATCCAATATCCACTGTACCAATCAAGTGTCCTCTGGACTAACACACTTCTTGTTATGCTTGCCCAGTGTATGTGAAAGACCTTTTGGCTGTTTATGTGACTTTTTCACCACTTCCCCAGTTACGATTACAGCCTTTATTTGAACCTTAGCCTACTAAGATAGTCTGCTTCTCTCCTCTCTGAGAGCGAAGTTGGACCCTTCACATCTTTCCTCTAAAAAGCTTGGTTCTGGATCTGAACAGTACTTCCAGTGCAGTACTTAGTAAAACTGATTGAATATTGTCACTACATCTAGTCTTGCTCCACCTCACTGGTCATACATATTTGAATATGTACTGAGATCAAATTACATCCAAATCTATCATGAAGTTTTGGAAATTTTATGAGCCATCTTGGGATGTGGGGAAGGTTCCTTTTCAATATGAGAACAAGAATTCTTGGACTAATTATAGTAGGTCCTGTCTTCCTTATCTTGTCCCCTCATCACTAAACCACTGTTGCCATGTAGCGGAGTCTGTCAGAATTATTATAGAAAATAAGTACTTAGTCTGATAAAATACCAATCAAATACAACCTATTTGAGATCTTTATATTGTTAGCTATGACTATTTAATTGATTCTAGGTCTCTTCAAAAAAGCAGTGTAAGGGCTGGGATCGTGGCTCATTGGTAGAGCGCGTGCCTAGCACATGTGAAGCACTGGGTTTGATTCTCAGCTCTGAATAAATGAATAAAATAAAGGTCTATCAACATCTAAAAAAAATTAAAAAAAAAAAGCTTAAAACAAACAAACAAACAAAAGAGCCAGGCATGGCAGCACACTCCTGTAATCCCAGCAATTTGAAAGGCCAAGGCAGGAGGATCTCAAGTTCAAAACCAGCCTCAGCAACTTAGGCCCTGTCTCAAAACAAAAAGAGCCAGGCACAGTGGCTCATGCCTATAATTCAAGTGGCTTGGGAGGCTGTGGCAGGAGGATCACAACTTCAAAGCCAGCCTCAGTAACTTAGCAAGACTCTGTCTCTAAATAAAATATAAAAAGGGCTGGGGATGTGTCTCAGTGGTAAGTGCCCCTGGTTCAATTCCCAGTATCAAAAAACAAAACAAACAAACAAAAAGAGCTGGGGATATGGCTTAGTGGTTAAGAGATGCTGGGTTCAATTCCTGATAGCAAAAACAAAACAAAACAACAACAACAAAAAAACAAAACAAAACAAAACAAAAACCTCCAGGATACATATATATAAAATTTATCATTTAATAATGATAATACTAAGAATATATTTTCAGGGATTATTTCTGTAGTACATTACTATAGAAGTTTCTCTGAACACACTGAAAACCATGCAAATAGAAAAGATTGTATACCATGATCAAGTGAGAATATTCTAGGGACAAAAGGATGGTTCAACATGCATAAATCAGTAGACATATCACATCAACAAAAAGAATAAAAAACTTTAGAAGGCAATAAGTGCAGAAAAAAAATTTGATAACATTCAACATCTCATGATTTTAAAAAAATTAGGTGTAGAAGAAACTTAACACAAGAAAGTCTACTACATGACAAGCAATCAACATCAAAATGAATGGGGAAAAGCTGAAATTGCTTGCTCCAAGATCAGAAAAGACAGGAATATCCACTTTCACTACTTTTATTTAATATAGTATAGAAATCTTTGCTAGATAAATAAGAGAAATATAGGATACCCAAATAGGAGAGGAAGCCAAGTTATTTATTTGCAGATGACATGATTTTATATATAAAAAAATCCTACACTCCACCTCCAAACTGTTAGAACTTAAAAACAAATTCAGTAAGATCACAAGATATGAAATCAACCTATAAAAATCAATGTACCAGAGATGTAGCTGAGTGGTTTTGTTTGCCTAGTATGCATGAGGCCCTGGGTTCAAACCACAGTACTGCAAAAAGGTAAAAATCAATAATTTGAGTGTGAATGTGTGTGTATATGCATGTACACATTAGTGCGTGCACATACTTGAGAAAAAACGTAGGACTTTGCACATGTTAAGCACCCTTTCTACAACTAAGCTTTACTCTGATACTTCAGTAACTTTTTAAATATAACAAATAGCTGAGGATTTTTAAAAAAAATTTCATAATTGCCTCAAATATATATGTATACATATATACACACATATATACACATACAACTAAGGAATAAATTTAACCAAGCATGCAGAAGATTTTTACAAACACCATATACAATGGATTAAAGAAATTGAAGAGCAAACACAAAAATGAAGACACCTTATGTTCATAGATTGAAGAATTCATGTTGTTAAAATGTTGTTCACATGACCCAAAGCATTCTACAGGGTCAATGTAATCCCTACAAAAATACCAGTGACATTCTTCACAGAACTAGACAAACAAAAACAAACTAACCAAATAACCTCCCAAATTGTGCATGGAACCATTAAAGTCCTCAAAGGGCCAAAAACATCATGAGCAAAAAGAACAGAGCTGAAGGCATTATAATACCTGAATCAAAAGCAGGTTTTATAAAGCCATCATCACCTATACAGCATGGTACTGGCCTGAAAACAGACACACAGACCAATGGGACAGAAGAGAGAACCCAGACATGAATCCCACACTTTTATAGCCAGCTGGTTTTCAACAAAGATAACAAGATCATACATTGGAGGAAGGAAAAAGTCTCTTCCAATAATCCTAGATATTGGAGGCTGGGGTTGTGGCTCAGTGGCAGAGCGCTTGCCTAGCATGTGTGAAGCTCTGGGTTCGATCCTTAGCACTGCATATGAAAAGAAATAAAATAAAGGCATGATGTCCATTTACAACTACAAAAAACACTAAAAAAATTTAAACAATAATAATCCTGGATTCCTGGATATCCACAGGTAGAAGGAAGAAAACTAGACTCCTGCCTCTTACCAGTTATCAAAATCAATGCAAAATGGATCAAAGACCTGGAACTATGAAACTACTAGAACTGGAGAAACACACCAGACATTGAGATGGGCCAAGATTTTCTGGCCCAAAATAGACAAAAGGGACCACATCTAACTAAAGTTTCAGCCCAGCAATGGTGATGGCAGAATGAAAAGATAACCAACAGAGCGGGAGATATACAGCCAGGTGGGGCGGTAAATGCCCAACATCACTAATTACTGCAGAAATGCAGATCAAAACAATGAAATATCATCTCACCCAAGTTAGAATGGCTGTTATCAAAAAGACAGAAAATAGCAAATGCTGGCAAGGATAGGGAGGAAGAGGAACTCTCAATTGATGGGAATGTACATCATCAATATTGAAAAAAGGTATGATGGAGGTTCCTCAGAAACTAGAAATAGAACTACCATGTGATCCAGTAATCCCACTTGTGGACATACATAGGAATCAAAAGCAGCATGTCAAACTAGACATCTGTACTTGCTTGCTTAGTGCAGTGCTGTTCACCACAGCCAATCTATGGAATCATCCCAGGTGTCCATGGATGGGTGATTGAATAAAGGAAATGTGGCACATATACACAAGGAAATACCATTCAGCTATGAGAAAAATGAATTCCTATCATTTGTGACAACATGGAACTTGTAAGTATGTTAAGTGAAATAAGCCAATTAGAGACAAGTATTATATTATTTCATATGGTATCATTTCACAGAATAGAATGGTTGCTACCAGAGACTAAGAATAGGGTGGCTGGACAGGATAGGGAAAGGCTGATTAACTATTACATAGTAATCATCAGGTACTATTCCTTTATGTGGTCTAGCCATTTTGTCCTACTTTCTCAGGGATAAAAACCTATGTACTTATAGTACGTAATTCCAAATATATGAGCTCTTGGTTAAGATTTCCAACCTATTTTAAAAAGCCAGTGTCAATTTCATTGGAATAGTTGCAGAATTGAAAACTTGGGACTCAAATGGATTAATAAAAATACTTTATTGCTATATACTCCACATTTTTCTGCTGTTATATTAGGACTAAATATTCCATGACTTGGCTATGAAGCAGTCATTGTGATCAATAACCAGACATCTCATAACTATATTAGAAAGCAGTATAACTTTTACTCAGTTTTAATTACAATTATGTATCTTAAATTCAAAAGAGGTGATTAATGGCAAAACACTCATGAATAATTTGATTACAAAATTAATTATGCAAAAGTCAAGAACTTCCTGTTGAAAACCCATTAGTTCATGGTTTAGCTATGATTAAAAAAAACAAAAACAAAAAAACCCAGAATCCCAAACTCAGTTTTCTCTTCATGTTTGCTGTTTTTTGATGTTATTCACCAGGTTTTCGTAACAGGAGACTTTGTGGTACTAATCCTAGAAAAGGAGAAAACAAAAATTACAAGACTATCAACATTAAAACTTATTTAATAGTATTAAAAACCTTTGTCCTCAATGGTTTATCTCAGAAGCCAGATCCGTAATTAAGTTTTTTTCAACAGCAATTCAGTTTCGGGATAGGATCATCATAGATAAAACCAAGGACACAATATTAGTTGTTAAAGAAAAAAAAAATCTGCACTTACAGAAATTGTTCTATCCTATGAACTTCACAGCAAACTGGCCTTTCTGAATGAGTACACAGCCACAATCACTGTTGGCAGAAAAATATACATATCTGATTTAAGGTGAATGAGAACAAAAATTTATCACATTTCATCTACAGGTATTGGCCTTCATCTCAGAAGCCGAATCCGTATATGCTTTTCTTCAGGTAATCAGCTTCGGGATAGGTTTCATCAGTGATTAGACCAACCATACATATACATTATTATCTATGTATGTACCTTTGTGACATTTATAGTGATATTTACTATAAATCAACCTTAAACTGTTCTAACACATTAGTAATAGGACATTACATCTTTTACCCAACTTACTTTAAACTGAAGTGACTAAAGCCAATGACAATTCATGACTTCATTTGTGTTCATCAACATTCAGGTCGGGGCTGGGATTGTGGCTCAGTGGTAGAGCGCTCGCCTAGCACGTGCGCGGCCCGGGTTCGATCCTCAGCACCACGTACAAATAAATGCATTGTGTACAACTAAAGCAAATAAATAAATATTAAAAAAAAAAAATTCAGGTCGCTGTTCAATGAAAAAAAATTTTTTCATTTATTCTACATGTGGATTGAACGTTTTCTCAATTAGAAAATACTAGGCCCAATACATACCAAGCGTGACTGCCAGGTTTTAAGCAAGTGATTCTCTGCTAAACATTCTGTGAGATGTTTTGGGATTTCTTATGCATCTTAACAAAAAGAAACAAATTTAAAATGGTTACGCATCATTTTTTATTACAGCAAATAAAAAAACGTCACCTTCGGTTTGAAAAATAAGCTCCGTAACCCTTACCTTATTATGTCCTCGCAGCCGCTTCGATATACTACTGAAAGCCCACGCCATCATTACTGCGGGGGATCGATGCTTGCAATCAACCATTCTCAGAATGTCACGTTTGAATTTTCTGCACTAATAATTCTCTCCCACTCGTCAATTCGTACTGCATACAGCACCGCCTGGGCTTAAACCAGCCCCAAAGTCCATACAGAATTGGGGCTGCCCATGTTGAAATAATCTGGGGAAATTAGGAAGGCATTAGTCATGTTAATAAGTGCTCCCCCTTTTTTTTGTGGGGCTAGATTTAGCCCAGGGCCTTGTGCATGCGAGGGAAGCACTCTACCAACTGAGCTTTAACCCCAGCCCGTACCCCTTGTTCTTAAATTAACCTCATCATGCCTTAGACACGTACAGAGTATCCATAAATATACTTTCGTACCTTTTCTAAATCCTCAGGTGATTTTCCCGCCGACTCTTAGGCTCAGGCCAGCCTCCGCCCTAAGCCAGAAATACTGCCGCGCGTGGCGCCATAGGCCCATCAGCAGGCTCCTCACGCTTTAACTCCAAGCCTGTAGTCTCCCCGACTCTACTCAAGGCACGTGGCGGCCAAGGCGGCGCGTTCAGCACATTCAAACTTCCAACAGCTAGCACTCTAGGATCAAGGCTCCGAGATCGCTTCACCGCCTCAACTACACCCTAAGCCTGGCTATTGGCGCGTGACACCCACTCCCCCACGATCTCAACAGCAAGCCCGCCGTCTCCACGCAAAAGAAAGAATCGCGCACCTCGCAGCTCCTTATATAATCTCTCCTGTGTCAGACCGAGGCCGCCCCTCCCTCTCGCACCTATTGGACGTGGGAGAAGACGGGGGTGTGGCCTCTTCCTGAGGCGAACGCGCGGGAACGCGCGTGGCGGCTCTTTTCTTCCGGGGGCCGTTCCTGGGCGTGGTGCGCGCACCGCCCACCGCCCACCGCCGGGAGCCCGTTCATCCCCTGGCGCGCACCCGTAGGCGCGCTGCGATATGTCGCTTCCGAGTCTGGCAGGCGACCCAGCCCTACGTGGCGCGGGAGTGGCGCCAGAATTCAAACTACGAGCCGCAGTTGGAGGCTAGGCCATCGCCTGCCGCGCGCCAAGTTCGCCCTGGACAGGCTGGGGCCGGGAATGAACTTCAGTTTTACAGCTCCGGTCGGCCTCAGTTTAGCACCGACTGGAGAATCCGAGCTGGCTAGGGGGCGCCGTGCGAAAGTTGGCACCCAGCGGCGGTCGCTGAAGGAGCTGGCGGGCCGTGGCCCCCACACGCCCAGAAAGGGGAATTGGCTGGCAGAAATGCTCGGGTGAAAACACTGAAAGCGCCGCGTTTGTCCTCCCATCCACAACGAGAGAGCCGCGCCTCTCCCGAGGGCCGCCCAGCCGCGCGGCACGCGACACAGCTGAGTCGCAAGCGCTGGCGCAAGCGCCCACCCTCAACTGGACGCATCCCACTCCAGTTTGCCTGTGCCAGGCACGGCTGTTATACTGTAACCAGTCTATAGAAGGCTTGCTGAGACAGCAAACTTCTGCTTAAATACTTCATTTTATGGAGGAAACAGACCGAAAGCAGCTAATTTGTCCAAGGTCACACAACTAAAATGCTTTGCTATTTTTTAATTTCTTATACTAAATTAGTCATACCGACTTGAGGAGAAAGGTTAATTTGAGAAGTATTCCTGCATACTTAACCCAAACGACAAAGTTCTAAAGCAATGCTTTCCATGATTAACATGTATGAGTGATTATGTGTGTGTGCATATACAACATTTGAACATTTGAACATTCGAGGAAGGGTGATTCTTTGAGCGCAGGAGTTCCAGACCAGCCTGGGAGCATGGGGCATGAGGACCTGGATTGGATCCCCAGCACCACACACAAAACAAAAACAAACAAACAAAACCCCCCAAACCTTAGGAACATATTCAGGTCTTCTTTATTTCGTGGCACTTCTTACTGGTTAAAACTGTTTATGTGTGCGTTTGTTTATGGTCGGTTTCCTCTTAGAGTGTGTGAGGAGCACATCTGGTTTGTGCACCGCAGTTAAATGTTTTCTGCTTTAGGCCAGGCTCGGTGGCGCACGCCTGTAATCCCAGCACTTGGGAGGCTGAGGCAGGAGGATCTCGAGTTTATTATTGAAAATGCCCTCTGGTGAACATGGGCAATGCCTGTGAAGTCAATACACTACCCTTTCAAGATGTTTATTACATCAAGTAATCAAAAGATGAACCCAGGGATGTAGCCATCAGTCACTGCCCCCATACTTAAAATATTCAAACAAATTGCTATTAAATATTTTAAATAATTTAATAAAGACCACATAAGTACTGAAATCAAGTGTCTTTGAAGAATTCATGATACTGAAAATAAAATTAATTTTCTTTAACAAACTTCCAGACAAGATCATCATTTTTATCACTTTTTTGAAGAAATGTTCATTGAGTCCTTGGTGCATGCATTGTGCTTCAGACAAAGCTAATAGGAAAACAGAAAACTCCTTGATGTTCTCAAAGGAGTTTATAGTTTAGTAAGAAGTGTTTGCCCAAAAGAGTTTAGAAATTAGTGCAATCATTTAGATGAGATATTTATGAAGGGCACCACTATTGGCCATGGAAATGGAAGGCAGGGGAAGAAAAACAATATATGTAAGAACTTGTTACATGATGTCAGATTCTTACATGTACTAAATCATGTAATTTTCAGAAAAATTTTGGTATGTATTTTTAAACTTATGTGTTAGATAGCTTTCTATCACTATTACTAATTATTATTATTTCATCATCATCATCATCTGTAGTGGAGATTGAATCCAGGGGGACTCTACCACTGAGATATATCCCCAACCCTTTTTGTTTTTTATTTATTTTTTATTTTTGGTACTAGGGATTGAACCCAGGGTCACTTTACCAACTGAGCTATATTCTCAGCCCTGCTTTTTTATTTCTATTTTTTATTTTGAGACAGAGTTTCATTAAGTTGCTTAGGGAGGCTGACCTTAAACTTGAGATCCCCTCCCTCAGGCTCCCAAATTGCTGGGATTACAGGCATGTTGCTATCCTGCCTGGGTTTTTGTTTCCTTTTTGTAAATTTGTGCATTCTAATTATTATAATAGTGAGATTCATTGCTACATATTCTGTAATAAAATACTTAAGGTAATCAACTTACAAAGATAAAAGGTTTATTTTGGTTTACAGTTTTTGAGGTTTCTACTGTGATTGGTTGGCCTTGTTGCTTTGGGCCTGTGGCAAAGCAATACATCATGGAAGAAGTTTGTGGCAGAATAAAACTGCTCACCTATTGGCCAGGAAACAAAAGAGGAAAAGGAAGGGACCAGGGTTTCACAATCCCCTTCAAGGACACACCTCTAGTGATATAGATGCCTGCCATCAGGCCATACCTCCTAAAATTGCCACTATCTCTCAATACTGCCAATATGAGGGACAACCCTTTAATGCATGGGCCTCTGAGGGACATTTAAGATCTAAAACATTACACCTTATAATAGGAATGGGGAAAGTGAGGCATGGAGATCCTACTGAACTAATAATATTCCCATGTTTTTCTGACCCCAAACTCATTTAGGTCACCAGGGTATAATATAGCTGTGTTAAAGGAAGAAATACTAGGGTGTGATAATGAACTGGTGGTGAAGAGAGGAAGTGGAGTGGAGCCTGGGCAGCCAAGAGACCCGCAGCTATGTTGACAGGAAGAAGGAAACCAAGAGTTACTGGTGTGGAAGCAAGGAAAATAAATTGATTAAATTTTGGTTGTGTTAAAATTTGGATAGAACATTAGGTCATATTTGTCCAGTGGACCATTAGAAATGTGGAACTGAATTCCAAGAGAAAAACCAGGGCTAGAGTATTACTATTTGGCTAACACTAATTTATGGAGGATGACTGAAACCATGTGAACAGGTGAACATGGAGAGAAAAGAAAAAAGGGCCAATAGCAGTGGCCTAAAATTAGTAGCACAGTGTATGCAGATATCTTGCAGGAGATAACTTTTGAGAAAATAGTACCCATAACGGAGAAAAAAGAGCACTGTTAACAATTTTTGGTTAAATCATGTGAGAAATACATATACCAACTAAATTATTGTAAATACTATTCTTCTCTCTCTCTTTCTTCTTTTTTCTTGTATTGGGGATTTAACCCAGGGACTCTTTACCACTGAGCTACATCCCCAGACCTTTTTTTTTTTTTTTTTTTTTTTTTTAATTTTTTGAGATAGGGCCTCACTAAGTTGCTGAGGCTGGTCTCAAACTTGCCATCTTCCTGTCTCAGCCTCTGGAGTCACTGGGATTACAGGCATATGCCACTGTGCTTGCTTGTAAGTATTATTATTTTATTTCAAAGCAGAGAAAATAACTTTACAAAATTCAATAATTCTATCTCTCAGTTTGTATAACAACCCTCCACCCCCAACATACCCCAAGCCCAGTATCTGAACTGGTTAGTAAACTTTAGGTTTGATACAAGACAGACAACTGAAAATCATTTGAATACTCCAAGAAATAATAAAGTTAAAGGGCTCAATTAGGGAAAATATCTCATATATGTGGAAACATTAGGGAAACAGATGCATGAGTTCAGAGCAGAGGTCAGGGCTAGAGTGTCTTTGGCATGAGTAAGGAATTTAAAGCATGACCCAAGTGAGATCATCAGGGAAAGTATAAATAGAGAAGAGGAGAAAGCCTAGGACAGAGAACTGGAACACTCCAAACTTTAGTGTTCTGGAAGTGAAAAAGCCAGCATAGGAGACCCCATGTGAGGGAAAACTGGAGAATTTGATTTCTCAGAAACAAAGTAAACAATTTCAGGGAGAAATAGGTCAGTTGAGCTCGGCATGGTGACACATGCCTGTAATCCCAGTTACTCAGGAAGCAGAGGCAGGAGGATTGCAATATCAAGACCAGCCTGCCCAATTTATCTAGATCCTTTCTAATTAAAAAAACAAGAAAGAAAGAAAGGCTTGGGCATAGCTCATTGGTAAAGCACTTGCCTGGTAAGATAACAGAGATGACCATTGGGTTTGGCAATATGAAGATCACTGGTGACCTTATAAACATAGTTTCACTGGGACAGGAATGATGGATGTTCTCTTGAAAAGGATTGAAGTGAGAAGGCAGATATGGGTTAGCAGCTAGAGAGGAATGTAAGATCAAGGGACTGCTTTTATAAATGGGAGTTACTAAATCATGGGGATAATTTTATAGAAAGAGAAGATTTATGATGCAGGAAAAAGGCCAAAGTTACAGGGGCCAAATCCTTGAGAAGAAAAGAGGTGATCCTTTCCAGAATATAAATAGGGAGCAAGGCATGGTGGCACACACCTGTAATCTCAGTGACTCTGGAGATTCAGGGAAGAGGATCACAAGTTCAAAGTTAGCCTCAGCAATTTAGTGAGGTCCTAAGCAACTGAGGAACACTTTGACACTTCATTTGTTTTGTCTATTAAAAGAGAAAGGAGGTGTTGATAAAGGAGGTCATGTGCAGCTTGTCCACCCTTGCATGGTTGCATAGGAGTGTGCTTTGCTTGGGCCGGGACCATTTTCTTACATGGAGATAAGACGTCCTTACAGCCTGTGTTGGGCATAATGCCATGTTTTGGAATTATTTTCTCTGTTCCAGGCTTGGTGTGTATATCTTTGTTCTGCTTAAAAAATGTACATCTATGGTACTTTATCAACTCTACTGTTATATCTGATGCTGGTGGGGAAAAAAGGGGTTCTTTTGGCTACTACCAAAGAACATAAAGACCATCACCTTATGTCTGCTGCAAGACAAGATCTGCTGGACATTTGGGACTCATGCTGTTGAAGCAGATCTTACTCTGTCTCTTCTCTATGTGAGTAAAGCATTGTTCTATCTGGTGCCTATGTGAGTTATCTCTTTCTGGGTGGCCCTGACCCTTATAAACCATGTAGCAGGTGACATATTGGGTATTTTGCGCCTGGTGGTAGGCAACAGGTGTCATTTGTTTAACAGTTTGACACAATAAGCAGGGTCACCATGGCATGGTAAAGATTCAGGGCCCATAAGTCCAGCCATCCCAGGGTAGGGACAGCTCCTTGAGAGAGTGTCAGGCTCATTGAGGTGCTGGTGTCCCTCTGGTTGCACAGGGATAAATAGAATGTAGACAATCTTCTGGTAAATGAGGGTAAACTAGTGCAATGGATGAGAGTAGGAATACAAGAGGTTGGTCCTGAAAAATACAGGAAAATGATCCCTTGGCTCTTAAAATAATTTTGTACTCCCATACTATCTGCCAACTTCCACTGTGTCCCAGTGATTACAGACTATGCCTGAAGGGAAATCAAAGGCTTCTGTGCAGGAAGCTTCACCTGGTCTGATTGCTTATAAGACTGAAAGAAAATCTGTTTTCATTCTTACAAAACTATGGGTGGTGTTTATGGAAATGAAACTGTTGAAATGAGATCCTTCTCTGAGAATGAAATACGAAAACTGAAAGACAGCAATGGGCAGAGGCCAGGAAAGTCCCATGTGGCTTGGGTGGTTGCCTATTTGATCAAGGGATAGGCATTGCAAGGCCCAAATAACTCAGGCTTCAGTTTAGGCAAGCTCACCACTGACCTCCTGCTGCAACACATTTTTGAACAGGGCACCTGCTGGAAAAACATGAATAGCTTGTTTTTTCTTTTATTTCTCCTGCCACAATAAACACAGAACACTTCTGTGACCTCAAAAAGGTATGGAGATTTCCCCCAACCAGTGAGCAAGCAATTCTATAGCAGATATCAGCTGGATGTCCCCTAATGCACTTGGAGATAATGTCAGATCTCACAGGATGAGGGCTTAGTCCCCAAGACTGCCCTCCCTTATTTTAGATATCACTTGCAAGCCCCCAGCTGTTTTACTGTGCTTCTGATCTACAATTATAAATTCAGGTTCTGACAAAATCTCTTTGGGTTGGATTAATTTGCTCAAATGGCTCACAGAACTCAGGAAGGCTCATTTACCACTTTCAAAAATTTTAATTTGTTATATATGACAGCAGAATGCATTGTAATTCATATTACACATATAGAGCACAATTTTTTCACATCTCTGGTTTTACACAAAGTAGAGTCACACCATTCATGTCTTCATACATGTACTTAAAGTAATGATGTCTGTCTCATTCCACCATCTTTTCTACTCCCATACCCCATCCTTTCCCCTCCCACACCTTTGCATTAGAGTTTGTCTAATCTTTCCATGATCCCCCCAACCCCATTTTGAATCAGCATCCTTATATCAGAGAAAACATTCAGCATTTTTTTTTTGGGGGGGGATTGGCTAACTTCACTTAGTATTATATTCTCCAACTCCATCCATTTACCTGAAAATGCCATGATTTTATTTTCTTTTAATGTTGAGTAATATTCCATTGTGCATATATACTACATTTTCTTTATCCATTTATCTACTGAAGGGCATCAGGGTTGGTTCCACAATTTAGCTATTGTGAATTGTGCTGCTATAAACATTGATGTGACTGTGTCCCTATAGTATGCTGTTTTTAAGTCCTTTGGGTATAGACTGAGGAGTGGGATAGGAGGGTCAAATGGTGATTACATTCCCAATTTTCCAAGGAATCTCCATACTGCTTTCCAGATTGGTTGTACCAATTTGCAGTCCTACCAGCAATGTATGAGTGTGAGTTTTCCCCTACATTCTCACCAACACTTATTTGTTTGTATTCTTAATAGCTGCCATTCTGACTGGAGTGAGATGAAATCTTAGTTTTGATTTGCATTACTCTAATTGCTAGAGATGTTGAACTTTATTTTTCATATATATGTTGATTGATTGTATATCCTCTTCTGAAAAGTGTCTGTTCAGTTCCTTGGCTCATTTATTGATTGGGTTATTTGTTTTTTGGTGTTTAGATTGTTGAGTTCTTTATATAGCCTAGGGATTAGTGCTCTATCTCATGTGTGTGTGGTAAAAATTTGCTCCCAAAATGTAGACTCTCTATTCACTTCATTTCTTTTGTTGAGAAGAAGCTTTTTAGTTTGGATCCATCCCATTTATTGATTCTTGATTTTAACTCTTGTGCTATAGCAGTCTTATTAAGGAAGTCAGGGCCTAATCTGACATGATTGAGATTTTGGCCTACTTTTTCTCTGGTTTAATTCCTAGGTCCTGGATCCACTTTGAGTTGGGTTTTGTGCATGGTGAGAGATAGGGGTTTAATTTCATTTTGTTGCATATGGATTTCCAGTTTTCCAAGTACCATTTGTTGAAGAGGCTATCTTTTCTCCAATGTATGTTTTTGGTGCCTTTGTCTAATATAAGACAACTGTAATTATGTGGGTTAATCTCTGTGTCCTCTATTCTGTATCATTGGTCTACCAGTCTACTTTGGTGCCAATACCATGCTGTTTTTTTTTTTTTTTTTAACTATTGCTCTGTAGTGTAGTTTAAGTTCTGGTATAGTGATGCCACCTGCTTCACTCTTCTTGCTAAAGATTGCTTTAGCTATTCTCATTCTCATATTTTTCCAGATGAATTTCATGACTGCTTTTTCTGTTTCTATGAGGAACATCATTGGGATTTTGATGGGAATTGCATTAAATCTGTATAGTGCTTTTGGTAGTATAGTCATTTTGATAATATTAATTCTGCCTATCCAAGAACAAGGTAGATCTTTCCATCTTCTAAGGTCTTCTTTAATTTCTTTCTTTTATGTTCTATAGTTTTCATTGTAGAGGTCTTTCACATCTTTTGTTAGGTTGATTCCCAAGTATTTTGCTTTTTTGAGACTCTTGTAAATGTGGTAGTTTTCCTTGTTTCCCTTTCAGAAGATATAGATATAGAAATGCTTTTGATTTATGGGTGTTGATTTTGTATCCTGCTACTTTGCTAAATTCATTTACTAGTTCTAGAAGTTTTTCTAGTAGAATTTTTTGGGTCTTCTGGGTATAAAATCATATCATCAGCAAATAGTGCTAATTTGAGTTCTTCTTTTTCTATCCATATCCCTTTAATTTCTTTTGTCTGTCTAATTGCTCTGGCCAGTGTTTCAAGATATTTACCACTTTATTATAAAGAATATTATTGTAAAGCATACAGATGAAGAAAATGCATGGGTAGAGGTATGGGGAAAGGGTTTCAGAGTTTCCATGCCCTCTTTGGGTTGGTGCATCACCTTCCAGGGATATTAAACCCAGGGGTGCTCAACTGCTGAGCCACATCCCCAGCCCTTTTAAAAAAATTTTATTTTGAGACAGGGCCTCACTGAGACTGGCTTTAAACTCAGAATCCTCCTGGCTCAGCCTCCCAAGCCTCTGGGATTATCACCTTGAAGCTATCTATGGACTACCAGCCATCATTCAACTCATTAGCATGCAAAAAGATACTATCACTTCAGATAGTCCAAAGGTTTTAGTTGTATGCCAGGAAATGGGAATAAAGACAAAAAATGTATATTATATGTATATATGTATATTATATACATATATATGTAATACATATATCTTCCCATATAGCATCATGACATCCAACAAGACAGAGACAGAGATGAGTAGTGATCTCTCTCTTGAGCTAGGTAGTAGAGAGCATTGGGAATGGTATTTTCAGCTTTGGGAGACTTCCCTAAGACTATGACCTTCTGGAAATCCATTCATAAAATCACAACTGCTTCTCAGGTAAGAGCCACATATACCTGACTATGTGACCCTGCCCCCAGGAATGTGGAGGACATAGTGAAGGACATGACAAGGCCCTCCTCAGAGGAAGACTCTATTGTCTCTACTATTGTTCTCTGAAATGACCATGGGGGAAGCAATGGAGAAGTGCCACTGGAATATGCTGCTTTGTGATAAAACCAAAATGGTTTCAATGATTTACAACAATTTAGGCTGTATGATTATCCAACAATGGGAGGCGATGCCCAGAAAACCAAAAGGGGAATTCCTTGGATGACAAAGGGAAGAAAGAGAGAAAATAAGCTGACCTATACAACAATATGACTTAGGTTGTTGTAATGGAGGATGGATAAAATGAAAGTTGAATAATCCAGAAGATTTTAGTCAATGCTATAGAGCAGAGAGAGGTCCTTTAAAATTACAGGCTAAGAACATAATATAAGCCATAAAATCAAACAACAGAAAGAACTTGGGCTGAGGGCATGGCTCAGTGGTAGAGTGCTTGCCTAGCATGTTTGAAGCCCTGGGTTTGATTCCCAGTACTGGGATGGGGGTGGGAGACTCATAAGATTGAAAAGCTTTAGAATCCTGTCACTTAAGGAGATACACTGGGAGAAAGTGCTGGGAGTGATATTGGCTAAAATATATGATCATATTGTGTGTATATATGTAACAATAAGTCCCATCAATATCTACAACATAATGCACCAATAAAAATGTGGGGAAGAGAGAGAGAGAGAGAGAGAGAGAGAGAGAGAGAGAGAGAGAGAGAGGATAAACCCTTCATAACAAAGGATTTTAAACATAGAGTGAGGTATGTCCATTCCACCCACCACCTAAATTATTCAAACCCCCTAGCATATTATTTGACAAAAGCAGTAGAGCATACCAGGTAGAGAAAGGGACACAATACTGTTGATACACAACCTGCAGGTAGGAGTATTATGCATTTGCTGTTGCAGTGTAACAGCCTAATCTGGACTGTAAAAAAGGCCTGAAGACTAGATGCTTAGGTACCACCTTTGGCTCTTGTACCCAACATCCTTGCTGTTACTTTAGCAGTGGCACCCCACACAGGACACTAACATGCTATTATTATCTGGTTGAGACTTTCTTTGCAATTTCTTTGTGGATTAAAAATTAAGACCACTTTGTGTTCATATGAAATGAATGACAATATACTTTCCCTGTAGTTTCACAGGGATACATTGATTCCCCTGAAAAATACCACTAATGGACAGGTTAGATCAGTGATAAGCTCAGTCACCTCCAGACATTCTTTTTGTCTACTATATTGACATCATCTGTTATGATTTGGGTCTTGAGTGTCCGCCAAAGGCCATATGTTAAAGGCTTGGCCCTAGCTGATAGAGCTATTGGGAAGTGGTGAAACATTTAGGAAGTGGGGCCTAGTAGAAAGAAGTTAGATCACTGTGGGTGTGCTCATAAAGGGGATATGGGGACCCCTATCTCTCCTCACTTTTTGCTTCCCTTCCCATGAGGTGAGCAGCTCTTCCACCATATACTCCTTACCATGATGTTTTGCTGCACCACAGGCCCCAAAACAATAGAGCCAACAACCATGGACTGAAACCTTCGAAGCCATGAGCCGAAGTAAATCTTTCCTCCTCTTTAGGTGATTTCCTCAGGAATTTTGTCACAGATGCAGAAAGCTGATTAATACAACATCTACATTGCTGGCTTGGCTAAGAAACAGTTGACAAGGCCCTATAAAAGTTCATAGACACTATGACAAAGGCAGCTTGGGTCTTCAACTGTGATAACATTCAGGGTCCTGCTTAACAAGTGTAGTTCTTTGGAGCAATCTGGGCCAGTAATCAGAGGAGTATTCTTGATTATGCCAAATAAAAATCATTGTTCTAAGAAGCATTCACAAACAATAAAGAAGCTCAATAGTTAGTGAGCCTGTTTGGATATTGAAGATATCATGTCACATCAGATATTCTTTTGTCCCCTGTGGTCAAGATTACCTGATAAGTGTCCATCTTTCAATTTAGGAGTCCCAAAAATAGTCTCTAAAGGTCAAACAGCATAGATGATATGGCCCCTGCCACTTGGGCCAGTGAAACCTGTCAGAAATACAGCTCCAGTGACTCTTACCCACACATTAGAGTCTGTGACAAGAGATTGCTACCTGGATGTGTTGGTCCCTCAGGTGTTTCTTTCTTTCTTCCCTCCCTCCCTTCCTTCCTTCCTTCCTTCCTTCCTTCCTTCCTTCCTTCCTTCCTTCCTTCCTTCCTTCCTTTCCTTTTTCCTTTCCTTCCTTCCTTCTTTTGGTACTGTGAATTAAATGTAGGGGCATTCTACCACTGAGGTATACCACCAGTCTTTTATATTTTTTATTTTAAGTCTAGGTTTTTCTAAGTTGCTGAAGCTGATCTCAAACTTGTGATCCTTCTGCTTAAGCTTCCCAAGTTGCTGGGATTAAAGGTATGCACCACCATGCCTGGCAACCCTCAGTTTTTAAACTCATAAATTACTTAGGTGGCCATTAGATACACCACCTTCAGGCAGCTCTTAGTCTGCTATTGGGCCCTCATGAAAACAGAGCATCTGATCACTGAAGTGATCTATGTGATTTTAAAACCTAGGCTTCCCATTCTCACATGGGTACTCATTAATACTACTAATAAAATGAAACAATCTTGGCAAAACTCTGTTATTAATTAAACATGATATATCTAAGATAGAGTTTGACTAGGCTAGGGCTAAATCAACTCCATGAACAAATAGCCACCTTGATGGAGGGGATTAATGACTTATAGGAGACACTTTCTTTTCTTCCTTAACTAAATAAGACAGTTCAAAGATGTTCCAGTGATGGTATAGCTTGGTTCACTGATAGGTCTTCAGAACCTAAGGTTAATGGAGTCCAATGGATCAGTGTGGCTATCTCTCCCAAGGTTGGCCCCACTCTGAAACCAGATAGGAAAATCAATGGACCAAACTCCATACAATAATGTCTACTTGGGCTAGCACAATAGCAATTTCCTACTACATATATATAGACTTATGGGCCTTACATATAAGCTAATCATGGTTCAATAACTAATAGGTTAAACTTTCCTATGTTCATATATGAATATACTACTAATGTAATTTCACATTATGTACAACCAGAAGAATGGGAAGTTGTACTCCATATATGTATAATATGTCAAAATACCTCCTACTGTCATGTATAACTAAAAAGAACAAATAAAAAAATAAATGGACCATGAAAGAAAGTCTCCCAATATGAAAATAAAAACTGTGGTGACAGCTTGCAACCTGGAAATGAGACTCATTCATTGCTCATATTGATACCCAGGAAAAAGGACCATTCAAAAAGAAACATATATGAACAAGCTGACCAAGCAAGTGCTTAGCAGATGGCATGATTGCCTGTTTGGTCTAGCATGGCACATGGCATAGAATTAACCTCACATACAAAAATCAGATCACAAGGACTTGCCCCCTAAACTACAAGTTACAAGATAGTCATGTGACTCCTACCAATAAGCCCTGGCCATGCAATGTGTTAAATGGTATCATAGTAACCAGGTCATAGGCCTTATGTGAATATGGCAAATTGGCCACATTGGACTGATAATTCCCAGTCATAGATTTCACTGGTGCCTCAATGATAAGGATACATATTCCAGTTATAGGACTAAGATTCAAATGTATGCTATTGACATAAGAAACTCTATTGTGGATCTAAAAATCATCTTTGTTATGTGTTCAGACATTCAAGAGGATTCTGGTCCAATCAAGACACCATATTCACTGCACAAGCTACATAGCAATGGGCACGATCCTATGGTGTTAGATGGACTTTTCAGACTTCCTATCACACCCAAGCAAGTGAGATAACAAAATGATAAAATAGGTGACTCAAACAACAACCAAAGACTATCAGGAATAAAAACTTGCTGGGTGAAACATCTTAAAAAAGCTTTTTGGAATAAAACTCTGTACTCCTATGAAAGGGAAACATGGCCCTGCAATGCATATTGACAAATACTAAGCTTGGACTGGGTAAGGTGGCACACATCTGTAATCCCAGAGACTTGGAAGGCCGAGGCAGGAGGATTGCAAGTTCTAGATCATGCTGAGTGAGTTATCAAGATCCTATCTCAAAATAAAAAATAAAAAGGGCTGGGGATGTAGCTCAGTGGTAGAGTACCCCTGGGTTCAATCCCCGGTACTGCAAAAACAAAACAAACAAAAACACCCCAACAAAAATAATCCCCAACACAGTAAACTGGCCTTGGGGTTAGATAGAGGATCAAGCAGTTGCCTGATTGGGCTACATCTATGAAATACCAATCTCAGTATACCCACTGCTTGTTCTTATTTTTTTCACATTGTAATTCATTCCCAGGAGTGGTTTATTGTCCTAGTTGCAGTGGCACCATCAGTAAGTAGGGCCTCCAATTCAAATTGGAGGGCCATTTTATCTTTAGGTGCCTCCTTCCTGTGGGAATCCCCGGGTTCAATGGAAATAGCAACAGAATATCAAGGCACTAGTGTTCCACTGGTTGTGCCTAGGACTCCCAACCCACCCTCATAGGTGAGTGATAGCTTCGGATGTATCAGATTTGTTCAGCATATGACCTATCTCTCCAGGATGGATGACTGGGGCTGAAGGATTTGGGTAAAGCAATGGGATGATGGACCCCTGTGGAAGTTGTAGCCTCAAGTTACAGACAAACAGCCCGGGTGGCTATATCTGGGCAAATCTCACCCCAGGTCATTGGAAAAGAGCATCTTTGGCCTGATGAGATTTGTGAAGAGGGAGTGGGGTAGGAATATTAATCTTCCCTGTTCTCATTCCTACAGAAGATCCTTGGCATTGCCAGGTGTGAGAATGCTGATAAGAATCAGCACAGCTGTGGTGAGAGGAGGCAAGTGCAAGAAATTCTCAATTTGTCACCTCAACTGAGGTCTTTTCATTCCACACTCCCAATGTAGTGACCTTGGTGGTACATAAACACTCAGACCTCCTCCAAGCCATTCAGGCTCAACAAGACTCATTGAACTCACCAGCCAAGATGGTGATAGGTAACTGAATAGCTCTTGTTTGTACAATAGCAGAACAGGGTGGCATTTGTGTTATTGCCAACATCTCTTGCTGTGTATATATCAATAATTCAGAGGAGGTAAAGCCCAAGGTGCAGAAGACCCACACTCAGGCATCAGCTATACACCCACAGTTCCCTTGGACTCATTTTAATCTCTTTAGTTGACGTAATTCAGGTACTTAAGGATTTCTGTATAACAAACTGCAAGTGTCTTGTTCTAGTAAGAAGTGCTAACTATATCAAAATAATGGAGTCTTTGCTAGCAAACTGTTATCCATATGACCATTGGACCCAGCTTCACCTCAAAATTCAGGGCAAGTCAGCGATCCTACCAAATTTGATGTACTTTATATGTTAGCATCTGAGCAAGGATTGGAGCTGGACTGTTGGCAAAGGCATTCATGTGACTCTGAACATGCTTGTGCAAGGCTGTAGAAGAGTGCTTCAGGTTTACTTATGAAGAAAAGAGGCCCTAACAGCCTATTCTGAGCATATCACCTTGTTTGGGATTTTCATTTCAGATTTGATATATACTTTATTCTGCTTAACACATGTACATCAAATGGCACCTGGACAACACTTTCTATCTGTTCTCAGTGGGAAGGGAAGAGGATCTTTCATCTGCAGCACAAGCAAGGTATATGAATACCATCACCTTATGTCAACTCCTTGGAAAAATCCACTGGCCCTGGGGGACCAATGCTCAGTATTGAAACTGATTTTGCTGCCTTCTGTAGGTGAGTAAAGTATTTTTCCATCCAGGCCTGTGTAAATAGGTCTTCCTTGGTGACTGCAACATCTGAAAACCATGCAGTGGGTTGATATTCTGAGGCTGCTGTCCTGATAGTAACAGTTGTTACTAGCTTGACATCAGGGAGTGTAGGTACAGATGATGGAGGTCCTGACTCATTTGTATTTTCTTAAGTAATTATGAGGCAAGGTAATCAATTGAGAATGAAAATTTGGGAGGAGTAAGAAGTTTAAAAAGAAAGGATATGTGACATTGTCATTATGCAGAACAGAAAAGCAAGCAGACTAGGGAACTGAAGTAGGATTGCCTGCTGGTGTGGATTGCCCATAACATATATGGATATTAATTTAATGTGAATAAAGTTCTAAAATTTTCTTTTCTAGAAAAACTGAGACAATTGGGTGCAGGTATGGATCAGATGTGATTAACTGAGATTAATTAATTAACTGAGATTAAGTTAATTTTTTGGAGGTAAGATAATGAAAGGAAAAAAAAGGCTGAGGGAGTTAAGGGTATTTGTAAGGAAATGATTTGAACAACTAACCAAAAAATATAAACTGGGCCAAGGAATGATTTATAGTGAGAAAGTAATAGTGTCCCTGGACTGGAGGTTCCATTAAGGCCAAAGAGAGCTTCAGTAGGAAGACTAGAAAAAATAGGAAACGGGAGGGCAGGAATAAATTTCTTGAATTTGAGTTTTTGAAAGCAGTATAGCTGTTGTTAAAGAGAGAGATAATGATATTACTATGAGTGTAGGAGTATGAGGCAGAGGGATGAAATCATCATGGAGGAAAGGATCATTGGGGTTGAAAAATTGAAAGTCTAAGGTGTTACATGGATCATCACTGTGGAAGATGACTCTACTACAGCTGATAGGAGTAAAGGTAGCCTGTGAGGCATGTGCTACAGTCATCAGTGAAGGAGGGCTGTGGGAAGCTACACTAGGTACTCACACCTTTCAGTCCTGATGCCTTTACTGGGATCTGAAAGAGCACGGATGCCTGACGTGGAAGCATTAGGACTCGTGGCTTGGGTGTTTCCCGGGCTTGGATAACAAGGTGTGGCCCTAGGAGTAGCTGTGCCCACTGGGGTTGATTTTCACCCACCTATTCCTTTGTATCTTACCCCTTTGCCCTGTTTGGGATAGAATGTTCCATGGAAACTCTCTTTCTCTGCTCTGCTCTTAATTCCCACTCACACATGAGATGGGTGTAGACTTCCTGGATGTCAGTCAACCTGCTGACAGCAAGACATCACGAAGCTAGACTCAGCCCCCTGAAACTTGACCCCTTGCCTCATTTGAATGGCTTCTCCCCAATAAAAGGGTTCAGCACGTGCTCCTTGCTCTCTTTCCATGGACACCTAAGGTCAAAGAGGAGACCCCAAAAATTAAGGTAATTTTCTGTCTCTGTGTGGTTATTTCGTGAAGCCCAATTCACCTGGAGTGACCTTAGGTGTTTAGTCTCGAGGATGCAACAGAGGGCTGTGACCCAGGTGTTTGACAGATGACAGCAATAAGGAGAAGAAGTTAGTGTTAAAATCTTGGATGTCAAAGATTATAGGGCTGTTTTTGGGCAGGGGCAAGATACAGTTTGGGAGCTACATTAAAGAGTAAGAGAAGCCTGCCTCTATTTCCAGATCTAAATTTGGGATTTAAATTATAAATTTATCATTTTTGGCTTCATTGCATCTAAAATGACCCCCCTCCTTTCAAGTTCTTAATTTTTTTTTGGTGTGAATATAGCCTTACTTTATTCTTAGTTCATATTGTTTGAAAGGAGTTATTCTACCCATTGTTATAGGGTAAGACTAGATTAGCTAAACCATGCATCTCTCTAACCCTACTCAAGTATTGATTAAGGGCCATGTTAGTGAAGTACAGTGGGTTGGTTAGTTTCATTTCCTCAGATTCTGAGGGGTGGGGAGAGAGAGAGGGAGATAGAGAGGTGTGTGTGTGTGTGTGTGGGGGGGGAACTGATTTCATTAGAGCAAGAAGGAATTCTTCCAACAAACTGCCATGGAACTTAAATTATAACTTCTCTGAGAGTGCAACCTACTGGCCTAACCTGCAGATTTTGGACTTGCTAGCTTCCACAATCACATGGGCCAATTCTTAAATCTTTCTCCCTCTTTCTTTCTCCCCTCCACACACACATATTATATATGTAGTTTTACATTATTTCTCTATAATCTTGTTAAGATTCATTGGGCATATAACATCTGGTTGTTTCTCATAGTGCTAGCTGACTTTGAAACTCAATACCTAAATCCATAATTCTGTAGGAATTGCAAAATCGTGATCTCTAAATCAATTATTTCTTCTTCATTTATTTATTGGAACACTTTAACAAAGAGAAATTTTATCTAATCTCAATTTTGTTATCCGATGATAAAGTTGGCATAGGGAGACAATTACTAAAATTTTACATGTAATTAAGTGTATATTTAACTAATTTATTTAGGAATAGGTAATACAGTCAGATTGTTCCAAATTCAAAAGCTATAGTGAAATATCTGTTCTAGCTCCTGACTCTCATCTGTCCCATTTACCTCTCTAGAGGCAATTAGTGTTATCAGTTTCTCATGTTTCCTTCTAGAGATGTTTATACATATGTTGTTCTTTCCTGTACTGCATGCTTATCACAAGCATAAAATACTTGCGTTTGTCTTTTGTGCATAAATGGTAGCACATGATACATGTGTTCTGCAATTTGTTTTTTGGAAATCTAGCAATAACTTTGGTAATCCTTTTATATCAGTATACAATATGGGCTTTTCTTTCTAGCTTTAAAGTATTCCATTTTATGGATGTACTATTGATGAACATTGAGGTGCTGTGAACAATCTTGTATATGACATTTTATACATTTGCTAGTATGCCCATGGGATAAATTTTTCCAAGAAGAATTGCTGAGTCAAGGTATGTAGATTTTTAATACTGACAGATGTTGCCAAATTGTCCTTTAACTTGTCATTTACAGTAGTATTTTGACTAATCTCTGTGGCTTCAATTCACTCCTGCCCCCCACAATGCTGGCAGAGGCAATTTCTAAAATGAAACTCTAGTCATCTTACTCTGTTTCTTAAAACTTATCAGTGACTCCTAGTTACTTACCAACTAAAATCCAAACTCCTTAGTACGGAATACATACTCCTCCTTTTTGGGTACTTCTCTGTCTGATCAGACTCACCTCTCACCATTTCTCTAGATATCTTTTTACACTTTAAATTATTTCCTATTTCTCATACAAGTTGTGCTTCATGCCTCTGTACCTTTATAGACACTATTTCCTTTGCTTGGAATACCCACTCATCCTTCAATACCCAGTTTAATTTCCTCCTATTCAAATGGAGCAGGATATACCTTGGTTTCTGCTACCACAGTGTCAGTATATAAATGATTACCCTGTCTTGCTGAATAGCAATTACCCATTCATATGTGTCAATTAAATAGCTATAGAATTGATGTCACATAAAAAATACAAAAGAAATGCAGAATCTAGTAAGGCAACAAGAAAATTCATTGAATTCAATCAGCCAGGGAAGGAAATTAGCTGTAGCCCTTAGGTGGGGTAAATCATGCCATCTGCCTAAATGAGAGAGAAGTTATGACAAAAATTGGGTAAACGTGAAATGAGAATGACACCCTGGGGACATAATGTCAGTATGTCTTCTTTCCTATCGCCTACCCGTTTCTTTGTCTCCAGCATTATTGGGCTGAATTATTTAATTGATCTGCAGACCAACCCCACTGATTGCAAAGAGTTTGTTCTTTGCCTGAAACCCTCTTCTCTATTTTAGCTGCATGGTGAATGTCAACTCTTGCCTTACAACCCAGAGGCTAATTTCCCTGGGAAATTTTTCCCCAAATAGACTAATTTTCTCCACTAAAATTCAACCCCTTTTCCTCCATTGTTCTATCATACAATCTTGTAATTTGCTATTGACCTTGTCTAGTAAAATCAAAATCTCTCTGAGGGCAGAATCACATGCTTGTATCTTCAGTATCTTCTGGAAAATGTTTAGTATACAGTGGTTGTTCAGTCAATGTTTGTTTGGATGAATTGACTGTGTGCTTTGTGTATCATCAGTAGTGTAGTCCAACAGCCAAGAGCATGGGCTCTGGAGTCAGACTGCTGGTTTTCAATGTGGGTTTTGTCATTTACTAGCTGTGAAACCTTGGAATGGAATAGCTACAGAATTTACCAGTGTTTATACTTCATTGCTATGGTGGAGATAATTAGTATCCACCTTGTAGGATAGTGTTGAGAATTAAGAGAAATAACTGTGCTTAGCACTGTCTTGACATATTACAAGTGCTCATTTAAGCATACAGCCTGGCTGTATTAAATTCTTTCTTCTGTCAGTTTTCTTTTTAAAAGATATTCCCACATACCAAGTAATTCCTTAAGTCCTTGGTATTGATGCCAGCTCCAGAGTCCTTACTCCAGACTCTTAGGAGCTTCCCATCTAATGGGTCAGTAGTATTTGGCATATGAGTACTTAGAAAAGGAAGTAGTATTATTCAGGACCTAGCAAGATTCATTAAGAACTAGAGTTGGCAAATTAATCTTATTCCCCTGTTTTAGGAAAGGATTATCAGACTCATACCTCAGAGGATTCATGGACTCAAAAAAGGATCTGACATAGCTATATAAATATACACAGAAAAGAAAAAAATATCAGCAGCAAAAGAAAATTAGGATGGGAGACTCAAAGCAAGTCAGGGGAGATGTTAGTTAATGTGTATTATATGTATATATTTTTTTGCTAAGGCTGCTATAACAAAGTACCACAGACTATGTGACTTGAACAAAATGAATTTATTTTCTCACAGTTCTGGAGGATTGAAGTCTGAGACTTTAGTCTCAGGGGTTTGGTTCTTCAGCAGGTTTGGTTTCTTCTGAGGCCTCTCATTTTGGCTTGTAGATGGCCACCTTCTCATTGTCTTCTGTACCTTTCTGTGTCTTAATTGCCTCTTGTAAGGACACCTGTCAATGAGTTAGGGTCCACTCTAATGACCATATTTCAACTTGATTAGAAAGATCCTATCTCCAAATACATTTGCATTTTGAGGTACCGGGAGTTAGGACTTAAATATATGGATTTTGGGGGGGTTGGTTGTGGATATAATTCAGTCCACAGTATACAGCAATCTATAGCATTTATGTCATATTTGGTAAAGGACATAAGCTTTATTTTAGTTACTATGGAAAGGCTTTGGAAGGCTTGAGATAGTGGGAATATAATGTCACAAATGTGCTAAACCTAATTTTTTGTTACTTATATAAAGATGGATATGTATGGTTTATATACATAAGTGGATGAGACAAGGAATAATTTTACTCTAAGTGTTGGTCTGTGAAGAGATAAAGAAATTTCTCCAGAAAACAAAATGATGCATTTCTTTTTTCATCAAGAAAGTTTTGCTATGAAAAAAAAATGTTGGCTGAATTAAATACTGTGCTTATCAAAGTGGTTGATTTAAATCAAGGACTAGAAACAAAGAGTTCTTGTCTGTAGTCTCACTTTGAGTAACACTTCCTAGGCCGTTGCAGTAGTATAGGTTAGAGAAGACAGTGGCTGGGACTGGGGTGCTAGTGATAGAGATAAAGATGGTAAGAAATGAATATGTTGGGCTCTATCATGATAATAGGAACAGCAGAACTTACTCATGCATTTGTGGGAGTAGGCAAAAGAAGAATCAAGAATAACTCTCAGGAGCTGGGGCTGTAGCTCAGTGGTAGAGTGCTTGCCTTACACATGTGAGGCACTGGGTTTGATACTCAGCACCACATAAAAATAAATAAAGATATTGTGTCCATCTACAACTAAAAAAAGAGAATAACTCTCAGATTTTGAACTTGAGTAACAAGTAGATGGTGGTAGTATTTATTAGAGAAGAGTGGGAGAGGAGCAAGTCTGAGGGAAGAACTCAAATGCTCTGGTTTGGACATGTCATTATCTGAGAATCCTGTTAGATGTCTGAATGGAGAGGGTGGGCTAGTGGACTTGAGTTCCAGACAGAGGTCAGGATTTACCTTTTTTATTTTTCTTAAAGGTAATTTGTTCACGTTTCAAAAATAAGAACTAAAATAGTATAAAATACAAAGTCTTTCTTCCATGCTGTTCTCGTTTGTCTAGTTCCTACCTTATTCTCTCTCCCCTTAACTTCTCATGGATCCTCAAAGTTTTTTTTTAATGCTGTACAATCACATAGAAGTATACGCTTTTGGTTTTACTACCTTCTTATAAAAAAATTCTTGTAGGTTATGGACTACATGTTTGTGTTCCTTCAAAATTCATATGTTGATGCTAAGTAAAGTAAGCCAATCCCAAAAAACCAAAGGCTGAATGTTCTCTCTGATAAGTGGATGCTGATCCACAATGTGGGTGGTGGGGGGGGCAGGCATAGAAAAAATGGAGGAACTTTGATTGGGCAAAGGTGGGGGAGGAGAGGGGATATGGGGGCAAGAAAGATGGTGGAATGAGATGGACATCATTACCCTAGGTACATGTATGACTGCACATATGGTGCAATGCTACATTGTGTACAATCAGAGAAATGAAAAGTTGTGCTGCAAATGTGTACAATGAATCAAAATGCATTCTGCTGTCATATATACCTAATTAGAATAAATAAATAAATTTAAAATAAAATTAGAAAAATAAGTAGAAAACAGTAAAAAAAAAAAGTCATATGTTGAAATCCTAGAACTCAATATGATGGTGTTAGGAGGTGGGGCTGCTGGGAGTTCTATTGTCTGGGATGCTATGACAGAAAACTCTAGACCAGGTGGTTTCAACAACAGTTTATTTTATTTTATTTTTAAATATTTATTTATTTACTTTAGTTGTACACAACGCAATGCATTTATGTTTACGTGGTGCTGAGGATCGAACCTGGGCCGTGCACGTGCAAGGCGAGCGCTCTGCCGCTGAGCCACAACCCCCGCCAACAACAGATTATTTTTCACAAGTCCTCTACTTGACTAGCCCAGGCTTTGGGCTTCCCTCTGTCCCTGTTGAATCCAGTTTGAATATGAATCCTGTCAAGTCAGTTCAGGGATAATTCCTCATCCTTGGTGTGTGACTGTCTTCTTCTTGCAGCTTCACATGGTGAAGGAACAATGGAGAAGGACAGGGAGAGGGAGAAGGAGAGCAAAAAGGGCCATCTGCAGTCAACATGAGTACTCTTACCACACAGTGCCTCTGCTGCAGCCTTGCTGTCGACTTCCTGGCCTGCAGAACTGTGAGAAGTGGATGCTTATTGTTTAAGCCACCAAGTCTATGGTATTTTTTTTTTATAATAGGTCAAACTAATAAGACAACACATATTGTTCTGAACTTTGCTTTTTTCCCTCTTAATAGTGTCCCTTGAGTTCTTTTTTAGTAGTGTATGGCTTCACCATTCTTTTATTCTTCAAACACCTAGCTTTTGATTATGTGGCTATACCATAATTTTAGTTAACCAGTTTCCTATTGATGAACAGTAGGATAGTTTCCAACTACAGTCATTCCTTGATATCTGCAGTGAATTGGTTCCAGAACTCATGTATATCCTAATCTGCAGATCTTCAAGTTCATTGTAAAATGGTCCAATATCTGGATAAACCTACACATATTCTCCTGTATATTTTAAATAATATGTATGTTACTTATATTACCTAATATAATATAAATGTTATATAAGTATCTGTTATACTGTATTGTTCAGGTAGTAATGATGAAGTCTATTCATGTACAATACAATATTTTTCCAAATATTTTGATTTGCAGTTGGTTGAATCTACCAATGTGGAACCCATAGATACAGAAGGCTGATTGTAGATGATTTCAAAGGTTCCTTTTCAGTTCTAAGATTCTTTTTTGGGGGGGCGGGGTATCAGGGATCTAACCAGGGGTGCTTAACCACTGAGCCACATCCCCAGCCCTTGTTGCATTTTATTTAGAGACAGAGGCTCACTAAGTTGCTTAGGGCATTGCTAAATTGCTTAGGGTCTCGCTAAATTGCTGAGGCTGGCTTTGAACTTGCAATCCTCTTGTCTGGGGAGCCACTAGGATTATAGGTGTGTGCCACTTAGGCCAGTTCTAAAATGCTTAATACTCTTTAGCAAATGATTATTCTCAGTACTATCCCTCTCTTCCACTTTCCCCAAAAAACTTTTAAAGAAAAAAATCACTTATGACAGTTGTTAAGGATGGTAAGGAAGCCTTTTTTTAAGGTGTGTGTGTGGGGGGGCATGGTGATAGATGTAGGGACCACTGCCATGGAGTCTTGCAGTAGGGGATTCAATCCTGACTCCAACAAGGACAAGTGGAGATTTGTACCAAGGAGCAGGATAGAGGTCATGGATTGAAAATTGCTCAGAGGAAACATTAAGGATAAAGGATTTCTAGCCAAACAGACTCCATAGGGATAGGATTATTGCTGGAGGTAGGCCAGAGTTATAAAACCAAGAGGGTGGTCAGATACCAAGAATGAGGGATTTTTTCCTAACTCATTAAAAGGATTATTGTTCAAACTGGAATCAACAAAAGTAGAGAGGGAAAGGCCTTGGGCCTAATCGAGTAGAGTACTTAGAGGAACCTGACTAAAGTTTTGGTCAAAAGAGAGAACTTTTTCTGGGCACAGTGGCATATACCTGTAATCCCATGAATTTGGGAGGCTGGGGCAGGATCACAAGTGAAAATCTAGCTTCAGTGACTTAGCAAAGACCTAGACAATTTGGTGAGACCCTGTCTCAAAATAAAAAATAAAAAGGGCTGGGGATGATTAAGTGCCCCTGGGTTCAATCCCTGGAGAGGTGTGTGGGGGTGTAGGGATAGGGAGCTCACCTTTTTTTTTCTCCTTAAATGTTTAGTTGTAGATTGACACAATACCCCCATTTTATTTATTTATGTGGTGCTGAGGATTGAACCCAGTTCCCCATGCATGTGAGGCAAGCGCTCCACCACTGAACCACAACCCCAGCCCAAGAAAGAGAGCCTTTGACAGAATACATAAATTGTTTCCTGGTAATTTTAATTATTTTTAATGAGCTATTTCCATGATTAGTTTACAAACTCTTCAACATCTACTTAAATATTTTATTGAGTACTAACTAACAATATGTGTCTAACACTGTTGTGGATGTTAGATATTGGGAATGGAGCAAAGTTCAAACAGACAAAAATCCCTGTCATGGAATTTACATTTTAGTGGGGAAGATGAAATAAGAAAAAGTGTGTGGAATGTTAGATTCTGATGAGAACTAAGATGAAAAACAAGAAAGCTGGGGAAGGAGATTGGGAATGTGTGTGTGTGTGTGTGTGTGTGTGTGTGTGTGTGTGTGTATGAGGGTGTTAACATTTTAGATAGGATCACCAGAAAAGTCTTGGCTGTAAGGGACACATTTGATCAAGTTCTGAAAGAAATGAGAAGATAAGTTGTATAGACATATAGGAGAAAGACTGTTCTGGGCAGGAGGTATCTCTCAGTTCTAAGTTGTTTTCAATGATTACACTGCCTGGGTTATTGGAGAGCTCTTTAAGTTCCTGTTTGCTTGGATCTGTTTTTTTCTACTACAATTCTATTGACTTTCTGTCTTTTCTACCTAGCTCCCTAGCTTCCCTCTCTGGATTCTAGGGTGGCTACATTGAGTCACCTGATGTTGTCTTTCCTACTCTTTTAGAACCTTGATTTCAGTCTTCCTTTCTGGGATGTTTCACATGTACTGTCCTTCTGTTTGTCTGGTTAGGGTCCTCTGTCAAGCTTCCATCTTGGTCCTGATTACTACCATGATATACCTTATTCTACCTCTGTAATTTTAATCCAAGCACCTATTAGATCAAAGCCTTTTCAAAATGAAGCTGAGCCTGGTAAAGTGACCAAATTATCCCTCTTTATTAAGTAGAGGCCAGGCGCTGTGGCGCACACCTGTAATCCCAGCACTTGGGAGGCTGAGGCAGGAGGATCGCGAGTTCAAAGCCAGCCTCAGCAATGGCGAGATAATTAGCAACTCAGTGAGACCCTGTCTCTAATAAAAAATACAAAAAAGGGCTGGGGATATGGCCCAGCGGTCGAGTGCCCCTGAGTTCAATCCCCTGTACCAAAAAAAAAAAAAAAAAAAAAAAGATATTAAGTAGAAATAAAGGAATGCAGACATTTCAACTACAAAAATAAACAAAAGAAGAAACAGGAAAACCAAAGCCAAAATCCAGGTCAATTACTGGCATTCAAAAATATTTTATACTCCTTTGTCAGTGTCCCCAGGGGAGTCCCTTCTAAATTCAACAACATGGCCCTAGGTCAAAGATATCCCATTGATCGTATTAACTCTACTTGCTCAACTCTGATCTTCTGTTCTCACTTTCCAATATCCCATTTTGTTCTCTATTAGGGCTTTGCTCAATTCTCTGATGTGTGTTTGATATGATATTCTAGCTTTTTAGAAAAATTCTATATACATTTCTCCTGTTTATATAGTTTCTAGTGTATGGATTTCTGGGATTTTTTTTTCTGTTGTTTTGCTTTAGTGTCCCTGTAAGTCTTAGTTCCTGATCTTTTAATTCGCATTCCTGAGAGGATCATGAAGTACTCCTTAAATTTACTGCTCTTTCCTAATAATAGCCTGAGTGGTCCTGTCTTTCCAGCCAGGTTAGCTGTTGGGAGATCATTTTATGAAAACATTACAATATATGGAATGGTGCTATAGTAAAGATATTAGTGCTAGGAAGTGAACAAAGCCCAAGGATTAGAAAAAGTCAACAGACTCAAAGAGTTATGATAAGTGATAAAAATTTATTTTGGGGGGGCTGGGGTTGTGGCTCAGCGGTGAAGTGCTTGCCTAGCACGAGCACGGCCCGGGTTTGATCCTCAGCGCCACATAAAAATAAAACACATTGTGTATAACTAAAGCAAATAAATAAGTTTTTTTTTTTTTTTTTTTTTTTTGTGGTACCGGGGATTGAACTCAGGGGCACTCGACCGCTGGGCCACATCCCCAGTCCTTTTTTGTATTTTATTTAGAGACAGGGTCTCACTGAGTTGCTAAGTGCCTCACCATTGCTGAGGCTGGCTTTGAACTCACGATCTTCATGCCTCAGCCTCCCAAAGTGCTGGGATTACAGGTGTGCGCCACCGCGCCTGGCTAAATAAATAAGTTTTAAAAAAAATTTATGTTAGGAACAGTGCTAAAGTTTTATATTAAACTTGCTGAAGAGGCAAATACCCTCTCATAGGTCCATTCAAAAATTCATTCCTATTAGGACCAATTGATAGGAAAAGAGAATGTTTAGGTAATCCTGAAGCTATTATCTCTATCTGTTGCCGCCTGAAGCGCTTGGAGCAACAGAGCTGCGGGAAGAAGTTCAGAGGCGAACTGGAGACAAACAGCTTTTTATTCTGATAACTTTTCTCTCTGGTTCTAACAACGACAAACACACGCCACACACACCACCAAAAATGGCGCTGACCCGATCAGCAATTTTGGCTAAGTCACTCGAGATCCCGCAACAAGTCCCGTGAGACTACGGGAGGCGACAATGCCCAAATCTCCACGGCTCACAGTCAACCGCAATTCAAGCCAATCCCCAAACAGGGCTCCTGCATCTATCTATCTATCTATCTATCTGTCTATCTATCTAGTTCAAGGTCACTAGACTTGCTGTCAATCAACTAGATGTGGTGAGTGCAGTTTCCTAGAAGAGGTCTCCTTTCAAAATTGAGAAACTAAATATAAATTGAACATTTATACGTATGAGGCACTTTACATGTACTATCTCATCTTGTCCATACAGCCACTGAGGGAGATAATTTGTGCAAGACCATGTAGAAGGGTTTGAACCCAGTTTTTTTTCTTCCTCCCTCCGTTTTTTTTTTTTTTCTATTTACAAATTTTAATTTCAAAACAAGTAAATATTGGTTTCCATAACCCACTGAAGTCAAAAGCCTCTGGAGTTCTTTCTTACACTTATGAAGGTTGAAAAGGTCCCAGAGGCCAAACAGTGAGATGACCATTGGGGGTTATGCCTTGGCATGAGTGGGTCATTTCTTGCTCTGATCTTGCAAGGAACCATTGTGAGGGAATTTCAAACACCGGCTGTATAAGAGATTGGCTATGGCATCCTTTTGTCCATAAGTAGAGAAAGCTCTTGGTGATGACCTGTCAGACTTCCAGATAGTTAGTTGGTGACTGGTGGTTGTGTTTGTGTTTGTGTTTTTTTTTTTTTTTAATTTAAATTTTTTTTCTTTTTTTAGTTAGCATTTTTAGTTCCTGCTTAGGACATGTAGTAAGAATAGTCAAAGCAGTGTAGTGCTGCAGGGGCCCAGATCTTGCTGTAAGGCCACCTTCATGGACCATTATCAGGTCTGGATAGAGTAGCTTTGCCCAGGTGAAATTAGCCTGCTGTCTCCTAATTGGGACAGAGGTGGTGGTGAAAGTCCTGCCAAAGGTAGAATGGAATGTCCCATCCTATTCTGACCCAGATATGATGATGGCTGTAGAAACCAAAATGTGATCTAACTGTTTTAGGTCATTGAGACCGTTGAAAATATCTATGTTGTCATGAAGCAGTCAGGTGGGAACAGCTATAGCACCACATTCAGAAGGCTGTTGGCATGTAGGAGGTGGAGGCTAGAGACTATTCAGGCAGATCATGTGCTACTGCAATGAGAAGGGCATTATACACCAAGACTTGAAGGTAAAGAATATCCTGGTGGATGCCAGAGGTAGCATCAAACTCATCAATTTTGGATTTGAGCAACAAATTCATAGTTGGGCAGAAGTTGAACAAGTTCTGAGGCAGTCTTCCATACTTTGCCCCTGAAGTCATCTGGTGGCAAGAATATGAGGGCCCCTGGTAAATGTCTGGAGCCTGCGCCATCATTCTGTATCTCCAAGAGAGATACCCATTTAAGGGGACCACCATTAACAGCCGAAGGAGCAGATCACGAATGCAAGGTACAACATTCCCCCACACATTCCTGCTGAAGCACAGAGCTTCATCAATCAAATACTGAGTGAGGACCCCATGCAGAGGTCTACACTGGGGAAAATCATTGAGTACCCATGGATGAGCCAGGGTTAGGAATATTTATCCAGTCATTCTAGTGAGCCTTTCCCTAAACTCCCAGACCCTGCAATTAATGACAATCATGTTTGACATGGGTTATGACCCATATAATACCTGTGTGTCCCTGGTAAATTGAAAATACAATGAGGCAATGGCTATGTACCAGATATTCTGGAACTAGATAACCCAGGGGGCAGGCTGCATGTTCCAGATGAAGACTGCATTGGGAGGCTGGGCCTTACTTAGGTCCTGTAGATCCTTCCAGTTTCCCTGTCCATCCAAAGTGGAGTGCCAGTGAGCCTGCCCTTTTCACCTTCTCTTTGCCCTGTGAGCATCAGCTGCCCTAGGAGGCTAAGCAGTCAGGGCAGACTGTGGGCAGAAGTGGAAAATCCACTGTGCCTGCCATCCAGCTTCTGCACATGAGGACCCCCCACTTCTAGCATAACCTCCCAACAGGATCCTGTGTCCCCCATACCCAGCTCCTGGAGGATCATCAGTGGGTGGGACACAGCAGACAGCACTAAGTCCTCCCAAGATACAAGGTCAGAAATCCTCCTCCCGTTCACAGGGAAATCCCATGACAACAACAAGAGCTGGAAGTAGGTGACTAGGGGTATCACCACCACATTCAATAGCTGTGTTGTTGCATGCCATGCTTCTGCCAGCTGGCATTCAGAAAAAAAGTGGCTCCAATGAAAAGAGGGCAGAAATGTTCTAGATTTAGAAACAGAGTGACTCCAATTAAAATGGAGAGCTGAGATAGTCAAAGCCATTGGACAGCCAGAAGACTTTGAGCTCTGGGGATCCTGACATCATGGTATGGCATTGGTCAGGCATGGACTCAAACAGCTACAGGAATGAGGTGGGCAAACTAATTTAGGCTTCTTCACACAGATTCCAGCCAGGAACATATCTAGATCTGCTGGGAGTCTTCTCTGCCCTGACCTTGAGACTATGTAGACAGGGACTTGCTTGCTTGAGCCAGTGTAGATAGAGGTTTGTTCCTCTTGACCTTGACTCTCCCTTGGGTCACTCTAACATAACTCTGAACCTAGTTCTTTCTGATTCTAGGGTCTGTGCTTCTACACTGTACTTGGTCTTACTTCTTCATAAAATATATTTTTTTAAAACTTTGACATTAAATATTTTATTGAAAGAAGTAGGGAAAAAAAAGTCTGTGTACATGATCTCAGGTGAACGTAACATACAAGCCTTCACACACCTTCTTTTGTCTATTGACACCTTAGAGTAATGGCTTGTCCATTCCAGCAATATTGTTTTAATTAACTTGGTTCCTTTTCTTCCAGGCTCAAAATAAAATCAAACTCTTCTTGGGTTAGGGGCTAGACTGAGAACCTCTGGCGAGTGAAGAGAGCCATATCTTTTAAGGGGCCACCAGTAGCTTTGTTAGATTTGTGATAAATTTTAAACTCAGCCAGGGAGATGAAACGCTTCATGATCCGAACAAACTGTACATCCACCATGGACCATTTGGAGTTGTCCTCTTTGCTGGATGGGTCATAATGGGGATTCCTTTTGGGGATTCTTTTTCTCAAACTGTGTGTGGTCTGGGTAAGCCGCCTTTACAATCTTCATAAGTTCTACAATGCCTGGTTCTTTGCAGTTGCTATGGTAGAAGAAGGCTTCTTCTTCCAGCTTCATGGCTCTAAGGAATTTTCATGTCTGGTAGTTATGAACACCATCCCAGCATGCTGTCTGCTTGGGCTGTGCTTTGAGATCCTCAGTGCTGAACTTCACATCCATACTTTTGTCTGGTTGGCTCTCTGGCTCTGACTTCATCAGCCAGTAGTTGCTTAGATTCCTCCCACAGTTTTTAAAGGATGAAGTCTTTTGAGGGCCGGAGTTCTCCACGTTAGCTGATGCCTCACCTGAGTTCTCAGATTTGATACGTTTTTGTGATTGCCCCTTCTTTTCTGGGCCAGCAGCCCTGGTTGGTCTCTTACGGGGTCTCGGCATGGTCTCTTTCTGCTGGGGGCTAAAGTGCAGAGGGTTCTAAAATCAACAGGAAGATACAAAAAAAAAAAAAAAAAAAAAAAAAAAAAAAAAAGGAACTCCACTACCCTTCAAAACCCGTGCAGAGCAAGATGGAGACAACACGAAGAAGTCCAAAGGGTTTCTGACTTGCGAAGAGCAGATAATTGTGTTTAAGGGTCTCAAATCCTTCCCTCTGTTAACTGTGCCATTTCCATCTCGATAGCCTGTCCTTAAACTTTTCCCAGTTCTTCCCTTGAGCCCTGTCTTACCTACTTAACCATTCTCCCACAACACCAACCCTAAGCTCTGCAAAATGAAAATACTTGTTAAAAATGCAGATATCCAAGTCCTTTTTTTGAGATTCTTAGTGGGTTTGGCACAGATTCCTTGAATTTTTTTTCTTTTCTTTTTTAAATCAAGATCCTTGGTTGAATGTAGCAGGGAGATAAATTTAGGAGACGCTACTCTATACTATACTGTCTCTCTAATGCTAGGTAATGAAAATAAGCTTTTTTTTCTATACCCAAATTCCTAGTGCTTAGGAATTCCTAAATTTCTATTCTACAAAAGTGAAACCAAATCAGAATATATTATCGTCTTTGTAATGAGAGGCAAAATATTTTATTCAGAAACAAAAACCCAACATCTAGTTATGTAATTCTCTTTTCTTTCCACATATAATCAAGTATCTCCTATGCTTGAACATAAGCTGCCCACTCTCTTTCTCCTGTGTTTCTCACATGCATGGTCTCCAGTTCCTTGCTACTTCATTCCTTGGCCCATTCAGTTTTGTTTCTTCTTTATGACTCCATAGAAACTGTAATAACTTCCTGGTTGGATTCATATCCCTTCTTACCTAACCTGGCTTTCCTAGAAAAAGTCTTCATTCCATTAAACTTTATGTGAACATTATTTAAGCATTTTATCAGAAATGCGCATTTATGTTTTTCCCAGAAAGAGGTTATTAATTACATCAAGTAGAAAGTTCTGTCCCATACCAAGTTTGGAAAATTTTCTCTTTTGTAATGGCAGCTGATTTTAAGAAGCAAGGGATAATAAGTGCCGTCCAAAAGAAAGAATTGAAAGCCAAAACAGATATCTGGAACAAGAGAGCTTTGCCAGATGAAATGAAGTCCAGAAGGAAGAGTGGACCTTGGGCAGAAGGAACAATGGTGAGCTATCTGACTGAACTTTTTCAGCCCCAGGAGAAGGGCAGACAGAGGCTTTGTGTTTATAAAATGGATGAAAACAGAGACAAGGTTACAGGTTATTTATTTGTTACTCCATGTTGACCTTACTACATATAATTGGGAAATTAAAACTAAAAATTATTTTAACCTCATTTCACTTTGCCCAGAATTTCAGGAGAAAAATTTTAAGATTAACACAATCTAGAAAAACATTCTCTTAAATGACTATCTGATCTTGCTCTTCCAATTTAATGATCTAACACAACCTGGGATCCTAAAATAACATTATAACAACTAGTAATTAATAGTTTTGTAGCTACTTTATCAAGCTAAATTAAATGTGGCCAAGACTGAATTCCTGCCCTCCAACATATAATGATGAAATATCCTTTATTTCAAATGTTGTTTTAATACTAGCTCTAGTTTGGCCTGTAAAATAACTTTTTAATTTTTCCCTGTTATTTTGTTTTCTCTCATCTACTTACTATCTTACCTTTTTATCTTATGACATATTCCTGGCAAACTTTTGCATCATCATTAGGCAATCTCCAAAAACTCAGAATTATCTAATAATTTATTCCAGTTATAATCTTTAGTAAGTGCTTAGCTTTATTTAAGACAATGTTAGTATTTACATGTATTTCACGAAGGGCCTTTGGACCCTTCTTTCTTGATAAGAGCTTACTGTATTTTTAAAGAATTTATTTTATGTTTGACCCATTCATTTAAAGTTGTGGTTTTAATAGCTGCGCCTGGTAAATCTATAATATTCCTATGCAAAGGAGTAATACTCTAGATGGCAAACTTCCTAGGACAGAAAAAACCCAGCAAGTGAGGTTACAGGTTATTTATTTGTTACTCCATGAAATTGACCTGACAAACTATGGCTACTTGTCCCTACCTCCTGGTACTGGGGATTGAACCTGGGGTGCTCTACTACTGAGCTACATCCCCAGCTCTTTTCATTTTTCATTTTGAGACAGGGTCTCAGTTTCTGAGGCTGGCCTCAAATTTGCTATCTTCCCATCTCCATCACCCGAGTGTCTGGGATTACAGGTATGTGCCACCATGCCTGTCTATTGCTACTCATTTTTTAAGAAGCATGACTTAGATGACAGTGGACAAAAATTTTAATTTAGGTTCCTGTGTTTCTCTATTTTCATGATTGCTGGACAACAGTTTGTTGTTACCATGGTTACAGTATTTAGGGCTAAGTGGAAGCTGCAACTGGAGTTTCATGCATGGAGTCTATCTTCCTTTTCACTACAGCATGCTATCATGATTTATGAAAAAATACATCATTTAATGACATTAGGGTAGATATATATTTTTTATAAGGTAACATGCAGAAGGGAGCAATATTACATTTCAAATACTTTTACTGTTTTTGCTGTCAGAGCTCATGCAACAGGCTGCTGAATACATATGCATTGCTTTGGACATAAATTATATTGTCACATGACTCATCAGTGAAACCACTTTATGATTAGGTCTTGTCAATGCTCGGTCCTCAACTGACATGGATTGTTCCTTCTCTACATTTCTTCTGGGTGCACTTCCCTTGCTGTAGCCCCTGACCTAAATATTACCTCGTTGGTGTGGTTTTCCCAGGCTACCCTATTTGAAACTACAACTGTAGTCCAAGGCTCTCCATCCACCTCCTTCTTTTTTTATTTGTTTTCCTAAACGAAATACAAACTCCATAAGACCAGGTACTTTTATCTGTTTTATTCTAGATTTGGCTAATAACAGAGCTTGGCACATAGTAGGGGCTAAATAATTCTTGATTTAGTGATGTATAGATAACGCATATTTTGTGCTTTAGCAATAACACTTTCTCACAAAATCCAAAGAAAGACAATCACATATGAAAAGCTGCTAATCAATGTGACTGGTACTGAGGCTTCTGTGTAAATCAGTGGAAAAACAGGAGCACATTGTAGGTGCTCAAAAATTTAAATAAATATTATAATTCAGAGAAATATTGACCATTTACATTCATTTGGCTTCAATATATTCAGAATTGGCTAAGGATAATTAAAAAGTAATTTAAAAAGTGAGGTAGACATCCTTCTTATTTGATGCTATAGTTGTTCTTGTTGCCATGAAAAAACTGTGCTCAGACTTGCAGATAAGTCATTTGGATTTGTTTAAAATGGTTGTATAATGCCCTCCTTTGGTAAGGATTCCAGACAGTAGTTGTCTGCATAAAACTTTTTATACCAAATATTGAGGTCAGCAATATAAGAACAGTGTACTTCTAGGGGTCAAAAGTTCATACAAATATTTCCAGATGTTAGACTTTCAACCAGAGATAGATTTCCTGTATTTCAGGTCACAAAGACGCAAATGCATTTTTATCTGTACAAGTTTTTAATCTAAATATATATATATATAAAATATGAGCAGTTAGGGAAAAAACTCCCTTCAGGGTCAGCGAATCAAAAAACCCGTTGTTAAAGTAGAAAATCATCCAAAAGAGAATATGTACCTAAAAGACTTCATTTTAGCATAAAATGTCTAAAATAATGTTTTACAAATCTTTTGATGTTGGGCAAAGCTGTTATTACAAATTATTTTGAGTCATCTGCCAATGTCGTGAAGCTTTTGAATTTGGAATTTTAGAAGTCTATTCTCTATTTTTCAGGTTTTTTTTTTTTTTTTTTGCCTATGTAGTGTCAAAAAGGTTTTTTTCCTCCCAATTATCTTTTCTGAAGTTATTTCAAAGCATCCAACCTAATTATCTTTTACTTAACAGCACTTTTTCTTTTAATAAATAATTTTGTACATTATTTAATTAAATTATATATAGAATTCAAGCACACGTGATATAACTAGTTCGGAATCGGATGATTTGCCCTTGGAAAACAAACACTTCACTCAGTAGAAGCCAGGTAGTGGAAGCACACACACCTCAGGCTACTTGCTTGTTTCTGAGATTTCCTCTTGTTCTAGAGTCTGTGTTTCAAAGCAGGAATGAGTGCCTTTGCCAGATAGCTACGTGATGATCGGTTTTATGAGCCTCCACTTTGCTAAGTTTTTATTTGAGCAACCAGTGCAATCAAAGGAATAGTATTTTAGTGTGAATTATTCATATTGTCTATTAACATCAACTAAATTCTTCAGGTAATTGTTCTTCCCTACTTAATGGTACTGATACAAATTGATCTAGTAATAGAGGGCATTTTATGTTTGCAAAATGATTTGGTTCAAATTATTTCATATGCAACTGAAAAATATTTACAGATGAATTTAAATGCTTAGTCTATCACAAGAGGGCACTCATGCCCCATTCTAAAGAAAGTGCCGTTGCAGGCATTGATTCTAGAGGAATTATCTCTGAAGTAAAATTTAGACCTACAAATTAACTTTCAAGTTCAGTAAACTCTGTATTATCTGACAAAACTGGGTATTGATGATTCTATTTACACGAACACAGAAATTCTTAATGCATTAATAGTATAAAAGGATTTCATGGACAGAATATACAAATATGCAAAAATTACTATGTTAAATAATATATTTGATGAGTCATTCTAGGTCTTCACTAATTTTAAATGCAATCATCATTTTATTGATTGTGGAATTATCATAATAAGGATTATAATCATTTATCACATAATCAACATTATTGGACATCTATTCTTCACAGTTTCTGTTCTTTGGACAAGAGTTTACTATATTTAGGTACATTGTGTCAGTTCATTTAAAATTGAGGTTTTTAGTGTTGTAGTTTGTATTAGTTATTTATTACTGTCTAAAAAATTTCTCCAAAATTTAGTGGCTTCAAATAACAAAAAATAAGTTATTATTTTATAATTTTCTAGGGGTTAGGAATCCTAGAGTGGTTTGGTAGAGTGCCTTTGGCTTCAAGTTTCTCACAAGGTGGCAGTCAAGCTCTTTGGCTGGGGCTGCATCATATACAGTCTTTATTTGGACTGACTAATCTGCTTCCAAACTCATCCACTTGGCCCTTTCCACAGGGCAACTGTGGTGTTTCTCATCTGGGGATTTGAGCTCGACCCCAACCCGTTAATTCGGGGCTGTGAGTCTGAGATCTCCCCAACCTGGAATTGAGCTTACCCCCAACCTGTTAATTCAGGGCTGTGTGGGCCTAGTTCTTCCAATCCAAGAATCAAGCCAGGTGTCTGTCTGCTTATCCAGAGATCTGGGTTTTTCCTTGGTTATGCAAATGAGTTTGAGCCCAAGCTCCCTCCAAATGCCTGGAGGTCTGAGCTCCGCTCCTCTTTGCGGATGAGATGCCACTTTATGCGACCACCAAGAATTAAGTTTGTGTGCTTTCTGTCTGTACTCTTGATGTATTTCTATTGTATGACCACCAGGTTCTAATATATTTAATTATCTATAATAAAACCAGTTCAATGGCCCTGTGGAATCTAAAGCCAGAAACTAGCTAAGCCGGTAGGATGAGCCCAGTTGAAGTTTAAAGAAGATACTAGGACAACATAACTTTATGATCAGGCACACCTAAAGTTAAAGAACCTTCCCCTACCTATAGATAAGATTAATCAGGAGTTAGGATAACTGATCTTCCCTAGGTGATTCCTGAAACCCTTTACAGTTAATTACTGGAAATTCTTTGTTATAGTTAATTCCTAACATTCTTTACTGTTAGTTACTGGAAATTCTTTATCATGGCTAATTCCTGAAATTCCTTATTGAGCTAATTATTGGAAACCTGATAATCAATTACTGGAAATTTTTATTGTATAGATAATTCCTGGAAACCCTTTATTGTAATCTTCTCTACTGAAATTCCTTTATGTTACCTCCCTAAGAAAAAATGTGAATTACTGTGCTTGTTGAAATGTATAAAAAACCATACTGAGAAAAGTAAAATCAGAACAGTAGAAAGATTTTCTACAACCTGACTTGTGTGTGGATTATTCCTGTCGTCGACGTTCCCTTCAGCACCAAAACGGGAAGAACTTAACATCTTTGCTGAAGCTGGCCTTCAGCAGGCAACCTGGCAAAACTACAGTTGGCTTCCACCAGGCCCAGTGGTCTAAGAGCAAGAGAGAGTGATCAAGATGGAGGGCATAGTCTTTTTTATAAACTATTCTTCAAAGTGATATCCCACTACTTCTGCCATCTTTTCTTTTCTTTTCTTTTCTTTTATTTCTTAGAAACGAGTCATTAATGGGATGGCATCAAATTAAAAAGCTCCTGAACAGCAAAGGAAACAATTAAGAATGTGAGGAGAGAACCTACAGAATGGGAGATAATCTTTGCTAGCTACTCTTCTGACAGAGGATTAATATCCAGAATACATAAAGAACTCAAAGAACCTTACACTCCTCCCAAATAACCCAATTAATAAATGGGCAACACATATCCACCACATTCACATGCATTTATTGAGTGCCTATTCTGTTCTAGGAGCAAAATAGGAAGTAAAAGAATAAAGACAGTGACACAATGTATGGAACAGAGTTGCAAAAAGAAGAAAAAAACAGAGATAACAGTCAAAGGATACAAACTTATGCTATAACATGAATAAGCACTGAGGATCTAATGTATAGATGGTGGATCTAGTTAATAATTGTATTCTTGAATTTGCAAAAACAGTAGATCTTAAGAGTTCTTACCACAAGAAAATAGAATCTTTGAGGTGATACATGTGTTGATTAGCTTGATTGTGGTAATCATTTTAGTATCTCTGTATACCAAATCATCACATTGTATACCTTAAATGTATGTCATTTTTGTCAATTATAGTTCAATAAAGCTGGAAGACAATTATAAAAAAAATAAATGGGCAAATGAACTAAACAGACACGTCTCAAAAGAAGAAATATAATGTCCAACAAATATATGGAAAAATGTTCAATATCATTGTCAATTAGGGAAATGCAAATTAAAACTACACTGAGATTTTGTCTCACCCGTATCAGAATGGCAGCCATCAAGAATGCAGACAATAATAAATGCTGGAGAGGATGTGAAGAAAAAGGAACACTTACGCTGTTGGGATTGTAAATTAGTGCAACCACTATGGAAATCAGTATAGAGGTTCTTCAAAAGACTAAGAAAGGACACACCTTGTGACCTAGATATGCCACTCTTTGTTATTTATCCTAAAGAATTAAAGCCATAATACTATAGTGATATATGCATACCCATGTTTATAGAAGCATAATTCACAACAGCCAAACCATAGAACCAGTCTAAGCATCCATCAATGGATGAGTGGATAAAGAAATGTGGTATATGTACATGTTGAAATTTTATTCAGCCATAAATAAAAATGAAATTATGTCATTTGCAGGAACTTGAGAATATTAAGTGAAATAAGCCAAACTCAGACAATCAAAAGTCATGATTTCTCTCATATGTTGAAGCTATAAAGGAAAAAGGAAAAAAAAAAAAAGGTGTGTGGATGGATCTCATGAAAATCGAAGGAAGATCAGGAGAGTAGAGGAAAGGAACTAAGGGGAGGGAGTAAAGGGAGGGAAAAATACTGGGAAATGATATTGGCCAAATTGCATTGTTATATTATGTGCATGTATGAATATATAAGAACAAATCCAACCATTATGTAGAACTATAATGTGACAATAAAATATATAAAAAAAAGACTTACACTAAAAAAAAAAAAAAAAAAAAAAAAAAGAAAGAAAGGGAAAAAAAGTCTGTAAGTTCACCTATACTGAAGGGATGGGATTACAATAGGGTGTGAACACTAGGACATGGAGATCACTGGGAACTAACGCAGAGGCTGCTTGTTGTTTTATAGCTAGATAAAGACAGGACCTTGTAAAGACAGAAATCCTAGATAGAATCAAGGATTATTACGTTGCCAGTAAGTGAATTTATACACAACAGAGTTGTAGCACTCAATATTCTAACCAGAAGAAGATTAAAACAAGTATTTGAATTTGAACTCAACCTATTCCTTATTTCCTTGTTAATGAGAGATTGTGTCTGGCAAAAAAACCAAATAATTTGGGGAAATTATTTAAATAATTGCTAGGATGTGAAAGAAAACAGACTAAAAAGTTGAATTTGAGGTTGATAAGATGAAGGGGACTAGGTAGTGCTGTAACTGCTTTCCGAGATCATGTTCTCTGGGCAGGGCCAACCGGGGACTATGGGATAGAAGGCAAACGTCAGATCACCTGTCAGTTTTCCTTGAGTTCCTGGAGGAAACCCAGCTAAGAACTTGTTAACTAGGTAGATTAGCTAGAGATGAGCAGGAGTGGGAGCAGGGGAAGAGAGGAAACAGAAGCAGCTGTAAAGGGCTCCTGATTGACCCTTAATCCAGAGGACTCAAAACCCATCATATAATGCCACAAGGACATAAATCCTCCCAACCTTTGTGTGGGTGGCTTAGCATTCTCTCCAACAGATATAAGGGCCCTGATCTTGATCCCAAGCTCTCTCGTGCCCGCGATCTGTTCAGAGGGTCCAATCGACCGTTTTTGACCTTCTTTCTGAGGGCAGTGCTAGTCCAGAAAAGGGCAAAATGACTCAAGGACACTGACATTTACCCTTGGTGTTTATTCCGAGCTGGCGGATGACTTCCTCAAAGCTGGCAGCTACTGCACAAGGCTCCAGTCCATTCAAGGACTCCTGCGCTGCTGCAAACACCCCATCCCAACAAAAGCCCAAAGCCTGATCCATTTAGTGCAGTTCAGTCCCTAAAGGATCGGCTCACCCCTCTCTCCAGGGTATATTTCACTTTCTCTTACCTTTCCTTGCAATAACACCTGCTGTAATTACCATCCCTGCCCTGCTGTGCTTCTGCTTCTGCATTGATATAACGGTCATAATGTTAGACATTACACCTGGAGGACCAGAGGACGGAGAAATGATCACCGCCGAGAAATGGTCACTACGCCTCACAGTCAACCCTCAATCTCTGGTAGCAAACCCTCTCAATTTTTTTTGAAAAAAGGGCAAAAATGAGGACCACTCATTAGGTTCTGTAGTCTTTTCCCCCGACTCTCCTTGCAGAGCGATCCACTTGTCACTTGTTCACTGCAAAAAGAATGGATGGGTTTTGCTAGTTTTGTGGTGCTCTGATACTTTAACATGGGGCATTAGTTTCACTTTAACCTTGTAATTTCCCTGAATATAGAGTAAATTATGTCACTTGACTGTCTTATTTTACTATTTGTTTATTTTTAAAAAGTATGTTTTATTTATTTTTAAAATGGATGATATATTGATGTAAGACAAAATTAAAAAACTTTTTAAAAAATGGAATCTCCTTTCCACTCCTCTCTCTCATTTCCTCAGTCTTTTACCAGTTTATTCATGATTAGTATATCCTCCTTGAACTAGTATACGCACACATAAAAATTACATATATCAATACATCTTGGCCTTCTTACCAAATCAGCACAAAAGTGCCTCCTCATTCTTAACTAATGCATAATATTTCATTGTGTAGATGTACAATAATTTATTTATTCTGCACTCTGTCAATAGACTTTAGGTTCCTACTCTTTGCTTCTTAAGAATTTTACAGTAGGCTTGGTCTTAATTTTTTTTTTTTTTTTTTTTTGTACCAGGGATTGAACTCAGGGGCACTCGACCACTGAGCCACATCCCCAGCCCTTTTTTGTATTCTATTAGAGACAGGGTCTCACTGAGTTGCTAAGTGCCTCGCCATTGTTGAGGCTGGCTTTGAACTCGAGATCCTCCTGCCTCAGCCTCCCAAGTGCTGGGATTATAGGTATGAGCCACCACGCCACCACGCTCGGCTTTTTTTTTTTTAAAATTAAATATTATTTGTCTGATAATTCACAATGAACATCTAAGGGTATTGCAGTGTTTAAGGGTCATTATTGCTTTTTTTTCCTCTTCTTTTATTGGTACTGGGGCTTGAACCCAGACTCACTCTTGCTAGGTAAGTGCAGTACACTGCATTAAATCCTCAGCCCTTCTAAGGGTCCTTAGAAGGATAATTTTGGTTATATTGATAAGGATAATAGATATGGGGAACTGTAAATATTAACCTGAGATTTCAGTGACCTTAAGATATACCTTATTTGTCATTTCTTTCACTGTTTGATTTTGAAAAATATCATACGAAAATTTTGAAAAAAATAATATTATAAATATCATGTACCTACTATCTAGATTCACAATTTATTAATATTTTGCCACATTTCCCTTTTTATAATCCACAGAAAATTCTCCACAGTTCAACTTGTGTACATGTGCCTTATCTCACTTTTCCAAAACAAAACCAAAATAGTTAAAATGCAGAGGGAGAGAAAATTTCAACTATTTTGAAGTTTCTACTTGCTTGTATTATGGGGAAAAAGTATATATATATTATATAAAAATAAATACATATATATATCCCAAGGATTGAACCCAGGGGCCCTTAACCAATAAGCCATATCCCCCACCCTTTTTATATTTTATTTTGAGACAGGGCCTTGCTAAGTTACTCAGGCTGGCCTTGGACTTACAATCCTGCCTCAGCCTCACTAGTTGTAGGGATTACAGGTGTGTGTCACCGTAATGGCTATCTTTCAATATTCTAAATAGGACACTGTAAGATTCCTTGATGCCTCATTGTCATGCTTTTATTTTTTCAAATTTTTTGTAGTTATAGATGGACAGCATACCTTTTTATTTTTCCTTTATTTTATTTATTTATTTTTATGTGGTGCTGGGGATCGAACACAGTGCCTCACGCATGCTAGGCAAGCACTCTACCACTGAGCCACAACCCCAGTCCCCATTGTCATACTTTTAAAACGTCCTAAATTATGTAGATTTTTACATAATAGGGAGAGAACAAACCTCATTTTCCCTAATGGACAGGATTATTCACAAGGAAGGGCCATTAACTAGCCCCAGTAAGGACACCTTCAGACCCTGTCAGATGGATCCAAAACTGATTAGTTGGGTGTAAAAAAATCAATAGGAAATGCATTATGCAAATATGAACCATCCCAGGTTTCCCTGCCTGGCAGAGATAAAGTCAGATTCTTGGCAGAGATGAGAGGAGGGTGGAAACAATTAGAGATTCACTTGAATTATGTTTTGATATTAGTCCTCCTTGTCATTAATATCAGGCCTCTAAACAAATTGTTAATATTCATAAATATGACATATCACACACACACACACACACACATAATGAAGGCAACATATGAAGCAGAGTCTAATTTATAAACTGAAAAGAATAAATATTTCGTGGGAAACTATAGTTTATTGAAGTTCCTACAGATTCACGAGAATATTTCTATATTTTTATTTAAAGAATTTGAAAATAAAAAAGTCTAGATTAATTTTCCTGATTGATTTGAACAGTTTAATTTTATAACATTAAAGTGAGACTGGAATGATTTGTAGTGGTTTTGTAATGTGTTGAGGAGGCTGAACTACATTTCCTAGCATTTTCTTTCCTGTCTATTTCTGGTTAGGGTAGGCCACAAGAGAAGTTTTCGTGCAAGATCAGTAGGGTGGAAGTGAAGCAGTAAACATTTTGTAGCTCACACACATTACTGCTTATTTTCTAGTTGCTACTTTACATTATTGATATGAGGTATCACACCAGCCTGTAACTGCTTCACCTTTTCCCATTCTACTTCAGTTTCTCTGACTCCTGGGTCAGGTATGCAATTAGCTCTGTGACTAAAAGTTCTATATTTCTGTAGGATGCCCATGCCCCCGGTGCCAGAGGCAGCAAGAAGAGACATGGGTTTCAGTTGGTCCTTCTGGGAACTTACTTATGCTTGTGAGTTCCAGTTGCTCTCTCCACTGTATATTCCTCTTCCCTTCCTGACTACCTACTCTGGACCTTCAGTTCCAGGATCAGATTTGGAGACATCAGCTTTATTGAGACTGCCTACACAATCCCTGTATCAAATCCATTCACATGAGTAAATGGAGGATGACTTTGATCTCCAGGACTGTTTGGCAATTTTGGAGACATTTTTGATTATCGTGATCAGGTGCAGGATGGAGAGGTGCCTGGGCAGTAGGTATAAGGGTTGCTACTGACATCTAGTGGGCAGATATTAGCTGTATGGCTAAAATCCTACATTGCACAGGCAGCCTCTTTCCCCCTAACACAAAATTATCTGGTCCAGAAGGTAATTTCAGAGATTGAGAAATTGATAGGGTTTTGGATTAAATCATTCTTTGTTTAAGGGAGGGAAGAGGGACATGGCTATGGTTCTTTCTGTGAGTGAACTCTGATTGATACTATTTTTTTTTTCTTTTTGGTACTGGGGATTAAACCCAGGAGTGCTTAACCACTGGTCAACATTGCAGCCCTTTTCTGTATTTTATTTAGAGACAGGGTCTTGCTGAGTTGCTAAGTGCCTCACCAAGTTGCTGAAGCTGGCTTTGAACACCCAGTCCTCCTGCCTCAGCCTCCCGAGTCATTGGGATTAATGCCCCACCACATGTGGCTATTTTTGTGTGGGCATGTGTGGTGCTGGGGATTGAACCCAGGGCCTTGTTCATTCAAGGCAAGCATTCTACCAATTGAGCTATATCCCCAGCCCAGATACTAATATTTTAAAACCTTAAAAATATTTTACCAATTTCCTCCTTGTCAGCAAAATCATATTTGTATCAAAGACCAAAAAAAAAAAGAGCAAAACTTTTGATGAACACACATAATTATGAATTTATGACATTTACAACTATAGAGCATACTCATTTCACGACCTTTTTGCAAAACAACATACTATATTGTAAAAAGTCACAAAAGTTCTCCATCAAAATGTTTTTTTAAAATTTTTTATTATTCTAATTTGTTATACATGTTTGCAGAGTACATTTCATTTCATATTACATTAAAGAGGACAATTTTTCAAGTTGCTGGTTTTATATAAAGTATTTTTACAACAATTATGTATTCATACATGCATTTAGGGTAATCATGGATAACTCAGTCTGCCATTATTCCTATCCCCTTGCCCCCACCCACCCTCCCCCCTCTTTGTTCTATTTAAAGCTCTTTCATTCCTCTCATTCCCTCTCTCTTGCCTTTATAAGTTAGTATCTTCATAACAAAGAGATCATTCGACCTTTGGTTTTTTTGGGATTGGCTAACTTCACTTAGCATTATTTTCTCCAACTCCATCCATTTACCTGCAAATTCCATGATTTTATTCTCTTTTAGTGCTGAGTAGTGTTCCATTGTGTATATATACCAAAGTTTCCCTATCCATTCATCTGCTGGTGGGCATGGGGTTACGTTCCACAATATAGCTATTGTGAATTGTGCTGCTATAAACATTGATGTGGCTGTGTCCATGTAGTAAGCTGTTTTTAAGTCCTTTGGGAATAGGCCAAGGAGTAGGATAGCTGGGTCAAATGGTGGTTCCATTCCCAGTTTTCTAGGAATCTCCATACTACTTTCCAGATTGGCTTCACCAATTTGCAGCTCCACCAGCAAGTAAGAGTGTGCCTTTTTTCCCACATCCTTGCCAGCATTTATTGTTGTTTGTTTTTTTGATAGCTGCCATTCTGACTGGAGTAAGATGAAATCTTAGAGTTGTCTTGATTTGCATTTCTCTAATCGCTGGATGTAGCTGCCTGCTGCTGCCGCTTGCAGCTACGACGCCGCGGGAGAAAATTCGGAGGCAGGATGGAAATGAAAAAGTTCTTTTATTCTTCTCTCTTCTAACTTCTCTCTCTGGCTCCAACAACCTCTCGAACTCCAAACACAACTCCAACTCTCCTCTAACTCCAACCACTCTAACTCCCACCACGCCAGCCACTAACCCTTACCCGGTTAAATACATTTTGCTTTAACAAGGACAAGTGCTTACAGCTCGAGCTTACAGGTGCATCACACAGTGTTCACAGGTATAAAAAGATTCTTTGATAAATGCATGAATATCAGGTGAAACCTGAAAAGATGTGAAACAACATCTTTTATGGCTCTCAGCTAACCGCAATCTTAGCTATCTCCTTAATTAGGGCTCCTACAGCTGGAGATGTTGAACATTTTTTCATATATTTGTTGATTGTTTGTATATCATCTTTTGAGAAGTGTCTGTTCAGTTCCTTGGCCCATTTATTGATTGGGTTATTTGTCTTTTTGGTGTTAAGGCTTTTAAGGGCTTTATAAATCCTTGAGGTTAGTGTTCTATCTGATGTGCTTGTGGTAAAGATTTGCTCCCATTCTGTAGGTTCTCTATTCACCTCACCACAATCACCTGATTGTTTCTTTTGCTGAGAAAAAGCTTTTTAGTTTGAATCCATCCCATTTATTAATTCTTGGTTTTAGTTCTTGTGCTATAGGGGTCTTATTGAGGAAGTTGGAGCCTAAACCAACATGATGGAGATTTGGGCCTACTTTTTCTTTTATTAGGTGCAAGTTCTCCGGTTTAATTCCTAGGTCCTTGATCCACTTTGAGTTAAGTTTTGTGCTTGGTGAGAGAAAGAGATTTAATTTCATTCTATTACATGAGGATTTCCAGTTTTCCCAACACCATTTGTTGAAGAGGCTGTCTTTTCTCCAGTGAATGTTTTTGGCACCTTTGTCTAATATAAGATAACTATAGGTGTGTGGGTTTGTCTCTGTGTCTTCTATTCTGTACCATTGGTCAACTGGTCTATTTTGATGCCAATACCATGCTGTTTTTATTACTATTGCTTTGTAGTACAATTTAAGGTCCGGAATAGTAGTGCCACCCGCTTCACTCTTCTTGCTAAGAATTGCTTTGGCTATTCTGGGTCTCTTATTTTTCCAGATGAATTTCATGATTGCTTTTTCTATTTCTATGAGGAATGATATTGGGATTTTGATTGGGAGTGCATTGAATCTGTATAGTGCTTTTGGGAGAATGGTTATTTTGACAATATTAGTTCTACCTATCCATGAACAAGGTAGATCTTTCCATCTTCTAAGATCTTCATTAATTTCTTTCTTTAGTGTGTTGTAGTTTTCATTGTAGAGGTCTTTCATTTCTTTTGTTGAGTTGACTCCCAAATATATATATATATATATATATATATATATTTTTTTTTTTTTTTTGAGTCTATTGTAAATGGGGTGGATTTCCTAGTTTCTCTTCTGAGGATTTGTTGCAGCTGTACAGCAATGCCTTTGATTTATGGGTATTGATTTTATATCCAGCTATATTGCTGAATTCATTTATTAGATCTAGAAGATTTATGGTGGAATTTTTTGGATCTTCTATGTAGAGAATCATATTGTCTGCAAATAGTGATAATTTGAATTCTTCTTTTCCTATCTGTATCCCTTTCATTTCTTTTGTCTGTCTAATTGCTCTGGCTAGGGCTTCAAGAACTATGTTAAATAGGAGTGGTGAAAGAGGGCATCCCTATCTTGTTCTAGTTTTTAGAGGGAATGCTTTCAATTTTTCTCCATTTAGGATGATGTTGGCCTGGGCCTTAGCATAGATGGCCTTTACAATGTTGAGGTATGTTCCTATTATCCCTATTTTTTCTAGCGTTTTGAACATGAAAGGGTGCTGTATTTTGCCAAATGCTTTCTCTGCATCTATTGAGATAATCATATGATTTTATCTTTGAGTCTATTGATGTCATGAATTATATTTATTGATTTCCGTATGTTGAACCAACATTATATCCCTGGAATGAACCCCACTTGATCGTGGTGCACTATCTTTTGGATATGTTTTTGTATTTGATTTGCCAGAATTTTATTTAGAATTTTTGCTCTATATTCATTAGAGATATTGGTTTGAAGTTTTCTTTCTTTTATTTGTCTGTGCCTGTTTTTGGAATCAGAGTGATATTGGCCTCATAGAATGAATCTGGAAGGGTTCCCTCTTTTTCTATTTCATGAAATAGTTTGAGAAGTATTGGTGTTAGTTCTTCTTTAGAGGGTTTGTAGAACTCGGCTGTGTATCCATCTGGTCCTGGACTTTTCTTGGCTGGTAGGTTATTGATGGCATCCTCTATTTTTTTGCTTGAAATTGATCTATTTAAACTGTGTACATCACCCTGATTTAGTTTGGTCAAATCGTATGTTTCTAGAAATTTGTCAATGCCTTCATTATTTTCTATTTTATTGGAGTATAAATTTTCAAAATAATTTCTAATTATTTTCTGTATTTTTGTAGTGTCCATCGTGATATTTCATTTTTCATCACAGATATTGGTAATTTGAGTTTTTTCTCTCTTTTTCTTAGTTAGCATAGCTAATGGTTTATCAATTTTGTTTATTTTTTTTTCAAAGAACCAACTTTTTATTCTGTCAATTTTTTCAATATTTTGTTTGTTTCAATTTCATTGATTTTGGCTCTGACTTTAATTATTTCCTGTCTTCTACTGCTTTTGGGATTGATTTGTTCTTCTTTTTCTAGGGCTTTGAGGTGTAATGTTAGTTCATTTATTTGTTGACTTTTTCTTCTTTGAAGGAATGAACTCCATGCAATGAATTTTCCTCTTAGTACTGCCTTCATAGTGTCCCAGAGTTTTCGATATGTTGTATCAGTGTTCTCATTTACCTCTAAGAATTTTTTAATCTCCTTCTTGATGTCTTCTGCAACCCATTGTTCATTCAATAGCATATTATTTAGTCTCCAGGTGTTGGAGTAGCTTTTGTTTCTTATTTTATCATTGATTTCTAATTTCATTCCACTATGACCTGATATTTGCTTAGAGTTGCTTTATGGAATAATATATGGTTTATTTTAGAGAAGGATCCATGTGCTGCTGAGAAGAAAGTGTACTGACTCGTTGATGGATAATATACTCTATATGTTAAATCTAAGTTATTGATTGTATTATTGAGTTCTACAGTTTCTTTGTTTAGCTTTTGTTTGGAAGAGCTATCCAGTGGTGAAAGAGGTGTGTTAACATCACCTAGAATTATTGTGTTTTGGTCTATTTGACTCTTGAACTTGAGAAGAGTTTGTTTGATGAATATGGATGCTCTGTTATTTGGGGCATATATATTTATAACAGTAATTTCTTGTTGATGTATGATTCCCTTAAGCAGTATGAAATGTCCATCTTTATATCTTTTGATTAACTTTGGCTTGGAAGTCTACTTTATTTGATATGAGGATGGAAACCCCTGCTTGCTTATGTAGACTGTGTGAATGGTGTATTTTATCCCATCCTTTTACCTTCAGTCTGTGGGCGTCTTTTCCTATGAGATGTGTCTGATATTGTTGGGTCCTTTTTGTTAAATCCAATCTATCAGACTATGTCTTTTAATTGGCCATTAACATTCAGTGTTATTACTGAGACATGATTCATATTACCAGTCATTTTAAAATTTAATTTAATTTAATTTTTTTTTTTGTATTTGGCTTGACTTGATTTCTCCTTTGGTTGGCTTTTCCTTTATTGTAGTTCTTCCCTTTGCAGATTTTCATTGTTGTTTTTTATTTCCTCCTCGTGAAGTATTTTTCCAAGAATATTCTCTAGTTCCAGCTTTCTTGTTGCAAATTCTTTTAGCTTTTGTTTATCATGGAAAGTTTTAATTTCATCATCAAATCTAAAGCTTAATTTTTCTGAATATAAGATTATTGGTTGGCATCCCTTATCTTTTAGAGCATGGTATATGTCGTTCCAGGCTCTCCTTGCTTTGAGGGTCTGGGTTGAAGAATCTGCTGAGATGCAAATTGGTTTTTCTTTATAGGTTATCTGATTTTTCTCTCTTACGGCCTTTAGAATTCTATCCTTATTTTGTATGCTAGGCATTTTCATTATAATGTGCCTTGGTGTAGATCTGTTGTAATTGTGTACGTTTGGCATCCTATAGGCCTCTTGTATTTGGTTTTCAAATTCTTTCTTCTTGCTTGGGAAATTTTCTAATATTATTTCATTGAAGAGATTTTGCATTCCTTTGGTTTGAATCTCTGCACCTTCTTCTATTCCAATAAATCTTAAATTTGGTCTTTTGATGGTATCCCATAATTCTTGGATATTCTGTTCATGGTTTCTTACCATCTTCATTGTGAGGTCAACTTTATTTTCAATATTACATATTTTGTCCTTACTGTCTGACGTCCTGTCTTCCAAGTGATCTAATCTGTTGGTGATACTATCTATTGAGTTTTTTAAATGGCTTATTGTTTCTTTCTTTCTTTCTTTTTTTTGTTTGAAAATCAAACAATTAAATTTCTTTTTTTTTACATTTAACTTTTTTCTTAAATTTTTTTTCTAATTAGTTATACATGACAATAGAATGCATTTTGACACATCATACATAAATGGAGTATACCTTCTCATTCTTCTGGTTGTACATGCTATGAAATCACATAGAACACTACTCAGCACTAAAAGAGAACAAAAACATGGCATTTGCAGGTGAATGAGTGGAGTTGAAAATAATGCTAAGTCAAGTTAGCCAATCCCAAAAACCCAAAGATTGAATGGTCTCTTTGATATGAAGATACTAACTCATAAAGGCAAGAGAAAGGGAATGAGAGGAATGAAAGAGCTTTAAATAGAATAAAGAGGGGAGAGGGAGGGAGGGGCCAAGGGGATAGGAATAATGGCAGACTGAGTTATCCATGATTACCCTAAATACATGTATGAATACACAATTGTTGTAAGAATACTTTATATTAAACCAGCAAATTGAAAAATTGTGCTCTTTATATGTAATATGAAATGAAATGTACTCTGCAAATGTGTATAATAAATTAGAATAATAAAAAATTAATTAAAAAGATACATATATATAAACATCATATGGGATATTATTTAAAATACAATGTATAATATACATTTATATTACTAATATAAATGTTGATACATTATACATTGCTAATATACATTACTAATATAAATGTATGTTTAACATACATTTATATTACTAATATAAATGTTGATACATTTAGGCTTTTAGAATATTTACTTAAATTGTTTTCTAGGAATATCACACACATCTATTCCACTATCAGCAATGCATCTTTAATCCTTGTACATTTGCCTGTGTGGGTATTTTTTCCTAATCTTTGTCAGTTTGATGGGCTAAATGTAATACTTCACTATTATTTTGCTTTGCATTCCTTTGCTGATTGGTGACATTAATATTGTCATTTGAATATTGGCCACTTTCCTTATTCTTCTTTAAATTATTTCTGTCTATCCTGCCCATTTTTCTGTTTGTGCTAATGATTTTCTAATGATGTGTAAGAACTTATTACATACCCAAAGGACTTAAAATCAGCATCCTACACTGATGCAGCCACATCAATATTTATAGCAGCTTAATTCACAAGAGCTAACGTATGTAACCAACCTAGATCCCTTTCAACAAATGAATGGATAAAGAAAATGTTGTATTTATATACAATGGAATATTTCTTAGCCTTAAAGAAGAATGAAATTATGGCATTTGCTGGTAAATGAATGGAGCTGGAGAATATCATGCTAAGCGAAATAAGCCAATACCACAAAACCAAAGGCCGAATGTTTTCTCTGATATGCGGATGCTAATTCACAATAAGGGGGGAGGGGGGCTAGGGAAAAATAAAGGTATTTTGAATTAGGCAGAGGAGAGTGAAGGGAAGGGAGGGGGTAAGCCGGTAGGAAGAATAGTAGAATGAATTGGACATTATTACCCTATGTACATGTATGATTACCCTATGTATATATATATGTAGACCAGTGTGATCTTATTGTTTCTTTCATTTCAAGTATTAGTGTTTGTTTGTTTTTTTCTCAGACTCTCTATCTCTTTCTTGAAGTAATCTTTTTCTACCTGTATTTGTTCTCTTATCTCTTTGTTGGTGTGATTGATGTTTGCCTGTATTTGATCTCTTATCTCTTGGTTGGAGAGATCAATTTTTGCCTATATCTGCTTGCTTAGGTCATTTTAAAAATCCCATATCATTTTAATTATGTATATTTGGAACTCCTTCTCTGGCATTTCACCTACTGTGCTTTCTATGGATTCTATTACTGTAGTATCTTGGTTTGTTTTGGGCATTTTCCTCCTTTGTTTTTTCATGATGTCTATGTGTTTTCCTCTCTTGCAGTGTAAGTCTGAGGTGTTACTGCTTCTGCCTTATTGTTTCATGTCATTCCTACTGGTTACCCGATGCATAACTTTTAAGGGAAAGATTAATATTACAGCATTCAATGTACCCAACGTGTTGCCATATATCAGCTTTTATTTTTATATTTAGAGATTTGACACTTTAAACATAAATGATGAGATCAGTTATCTTTTACCATATAGTCAGTATGTTTGTGTGGTGGTTTACAGTATCTAATGGTAGAAGGGGGACTTAGGGGTTGTCTAAGATGTTTGTGAGGTAGGATGTGAGAAAATAGAGGTATTAGATTATTTGACTAGTGAGAGGGTAATCATGATAATTTGGGTGTTAGTAGGAGAAACAAGACATAGGCATCCCCATGTAATACTCCCTTTTAGCTCAAAACAGATAACTGGTAGCACCCCTAGTAAAGTACCCTCTGGTGCAGCCTGGTCTACAGGGACCTTAGTGATGCCTTACCAGTACCTTTTGTTGTTCCTTGATAGTAGCGGCACTTTCTCAGTTTTGTGGCAGCGGCAGCCTCAAGCCTATAATTATCTTGATGTTGAGTTGTGTAGCCACGTAATCCCAGTGCAGAGTGCCTCTCCAGGCAGGCATGGATTGCTTCTCTAAGTTGTGGGTTTGGGGTGGGCCTCTCTCTCTGGATCTCTTCCTGGCCCCAGTGTGGTGGAGCAGGAGGTCTGGCTTTTTTCTCCCCACTTTCTTCCTCCTATGTCTCCTCCCAGTCCAGGTGTGGTGGAGGATGTTGGGCAGGTGGGTGGCTGGGGTCTGCTCCCTGACCTGTGGGTGGTGACAGAGTGGGTGGGTGGAGCTGGGGACACGCAGGCAGGTGGTGGTGGCCTTCCTTGGCCTGGGGCCTGCTCCCCGACCTGTAGGCAGAGGTGGCTCCAGAATGGGCAGGCCTGTTTAGTTCTTTTGTCCATTTATGATTGGGTTATTTGTTTTTTGGCACTAAGTTTTTTGAGTTCTTTATATATTATGGATATTAATCCCCTGTCAGAGGAGTAGCTGGCAAAGACATTTTTCCCATTTTGTAGGCCTTTTCTTCATGCCCTTAATCATTTCCTTTGCTATGCAGAAGCTTTTTAGTTTGATGGCATCCCACTTACTAATTCTTGGTTTTATTTCTTGAGTTTTAGGGGTCTTATTGAGGAAGTTGGTGCCTGTATCAGTGTGATGGAGTGTTGACCCTTTGTTTTCTTCTAGCAGTTGCAAGGTTTCTGGTCTCATTCCTATGTCCCTGTTCCATATTGATTTGACTTTTGTGCAGAGTGAGAGATAGGGGTCTAATTTCATTTTACATATGAATATCCAATTTTTCCAGCACCATGTGTTAAAAAGGCTATTTTTTCTCCATCATATATTTTTGGCACCTCTGTCAAGTATCAGATGGTCATAAGTATGGGGATTTGTCTCTGTGTCTTCTATTCTATTTCATTGGTCTTCATGTCTATTTTGATGCCAATACCATGAAGTTTTTGTTATTATAGCTCTGTAGTTTAATTTGAGATCAGTAATTGTGATGCCTTTTGCATCACTCTTTGCTCAGAATTGCTTTGACCATTCTGGGACTCTTGTTCTTCCAAATGAATTTTGGGACCATTGTTTTTTCTAGTTCTGTGAAGAATGTCACTAGTATTTTAATAGGGACTGTTTTGAATCTGTATATTGATTTTGGTGGTATGGCTATTTTGACAATATTAATTCTGCTTATTCAAGAATATAGAAGGTATTTCTATCTTCTAAGGTCTTCTTCAATTTATTTCTTTAATGTTATACAGTTTTCATTATAGAGGTCTTTCACCCCCTTGGTTAGATTAATTCCTAGATATTCTTTCTTTTTTTTTTTTTTGAGGTTTTTATGAAACGGATGGTTTTCCTAATTTCTTTCTCAGCAGAACCACTGTTGGAGTATAGGAAAGCTATTGATTTATGAGTATTCATCTTATATCCTGCTACTTTGCTGTATTCATTTGTGAATTCTAGAAGTCTTTTGGTAGAATTTTTGGGTCTTTTAGATATAGGATCATGTCATCAGCAAACAGATATAATTTGATTGCTTCATTTCCTTATTGTTTCTCTTTAATTTCCTTCTCTTGACTGATTGCTCTTGCTAGAGTTTCAAGAACTATATTGAATAAGAGTGGGGAGAGTGAGAATTTTTGTCTAGTTTCTGATTTTAGAGAAAATGCTTTCAGTTCTTCCGTCAGTATGCTGTTAGCTTTGGGTTTGTCATATATAAACTATATAATGTTGAGATAGGTTCCTTCTATCCTTAGTTTCACCAGTGTTTTTTCCATGAATAATTGCTGGATTTTATTAAAAAACTTTTCTGTATTTATTAAGATGATAATATGATTCTTGTCCTTAATTGTATTTGTGTCATGAATTACATTTATTGATTTGCATATGTTGAACCAACCTTGCATCCCTGGGATGAAGCCCATTTGTACTATCTTCTGGATTCTACTCCAGACTCTAAAGCATCCTCTGCTCCTGCCTTTTCTTAGTGGGGGTGGTCCTTTGATGCTGATAACCTATGAGACCTCAGGAATTTTTAAACCTTTAATACTGAAATAATTTCATATTTATGGAAAGTTACTATATTAGTTTCCTGAGATCACTACAACAAATTATCTTAACCTTGGTGGCTTAAAACAACAGAACTTTATTGTCTTATGGTTCTGGAGACCAGTGTTCTAAATCAAAGTGCTAGTAGAGCTGTGCTTCTTCCAAAGGTCTAGGGGGGAATCTTTCCCTGCTTCTTCCAGCTTCTAGTGGCTTCTAGTGTTCCTCAGCTTTTGGCAGCATAATTCCAGTCTGCTTCTGACTTTACATAGCTACTGTCTAGTTTGTTTTTGCAAAATACCTTAGACTGGGTGATTTATAAATAAAAGAAATGTATTTCTCACAGTTCTGGAGGTTGGGGAATCCAAGATTAAAATGCCAGGAGATTTGGAGTCTGGTAAGAGTCTGTTCCTCATAGATGGTGACTTTTTACTTCATCTGCACATGGTGGAAGGAGCAAACAAGTTTCCTTGGGCTTCTGTGTTAAGAGCAATAATCTCATTCAAGAGGGTTCTTCCATTATGCCCTAATTAAAGGCCTTATCTCTTAATAATTTTACATTGGGGTTAGGTTTCCACATATGAATTTGGGGGTGGGGCCCAAATATTCAGACCATAGCAGCTTTCTTCTTTTTGTGTTTCTCTGTGTCCTTTCCTCTAAGAATACCGGTTCTTAGATTTAGAGAGCATCCTAACTTCAAGATGAGCTCATTCAATATCTTTAATTTAATTGCATCTGCAAAAATGCAAAATGAGTTCATGTTCTGAGGTTCTGGATGGATATGAAATTTTAGAGGACTTTATTCAACACAATAATCCATTATTTTGCAAAGAATAGAGGGAGTTCCTCTATACCCTTTGCCTTCACATCCGCTATTGCCCACGTCCTGTGTGTGGGCGAGGGAATGGGTTCCCTTCCAGAGGGATGGGCTGACTGAGAAATAAAAGCTAAGAAAAGTTGTACTATGAAATAACCACAGGACACAGAAAAATAGCTTCAAAATGGGGGCAGCAACAGGCAAAGCTGACCAGACGGGTCCAGCTTCTAACAAAGAAAGGAGCCTATGCTTGCTTTATTTATATTGGAATTCATCAAAGATTTTTGATAGAAAGTTCTTCACCAAAATAGGATAAAGTTGGGTGCAGGTAGGCTGCTTAGTTCCTAATGGGTCATGCCCATCTCTGGGGCTGTGTTGGACCTTTTGGTGGAGCAGGGAGGTGATCTTGATAGCAGGGGTTGCTGCTATAAGTTCCCAATTACCAGATCTACCCCTTCACTGGCTACAATGCTGAAAAGGTCCTCATGCATTTCATTGGTGGCTTCCATTAATCAGCTTTTATTCTGAAATGGAATCTTCTCAATATAGGCAGACCAATTAAATTTCCATGCTGCAGTTCCTCATGCCCAGGTCACCTCTCTTGGTTTTCAGTAATTTCAGGTACCTCACAGAGCAATTTCTCTCTGAGGTCCCAGTACATCAGAGGTGTGATGGTACAACAGTTTCCCTGCCTTTGCTTTGTCAAGAATTTGAAAACACTATTCTCATTTCCTTGGATTTGCCTGGGATGTTGGTATTAGGAAAACTGCTTATTTATTTATTTATTTATTAGATTAAACTTGTTATTTTGAGATAATTGTAGAGTCACATGCAGTTGAAATATATGGTAGAGGAAAGGCCTGTTTACCTGTTCCTCAGTCGACCCCAAAGGCAACTTCTTGTAAAACTATTAGTATAATATCACAACCACAAAATGGACATTGATATAACTCACCCATCATATTAGTCAGCTTTTCATCCTTATGATGACTATCTGAGAAAAACAACCCAGAAGAAGAAAGATTTATTTTATCTCATGGGTTCAGAGGTTTTAGTCTGGTTCATCGGCTCTATTACTTTAGGCCTGGGGTGAGGCAGAATATTGAGAAAGGAGGGCATCTTGGTGAAGGGAAGGGCTTAAATAATGGCAACCAGGAGATAGAGATAGAGAAGAAGAAGAAGAAGAAGAAGAAGAAGAAGAAGAAGAAGAAGAAGAAGAAGAAGAAGAAGAAGAAGAAGAAGAAGAAGGAAGAGGGGAGGAGGAAAGAGGAAGAGGAGGAGGAGGAGGGGGAGGAGGAGGAGGGGGGGAGGAGGAGAAGGTAAGAAGAAAAAATACAAGTAGGAGGATGAGGAGGAGGAGAAGGGAACTGAGATAAGAAATATCCTTATGCCCCTTCCTGAGCATGCCTCCAGTGACCTACTTCCCCCAATCATGCCCACTGCATACAATTTATAACAACTACCAGTATAGCTATCAATAGATTAATCTACTAATGAGGTCAGAACCCTCATGATCCAATCACTTCCCCAAATCCTCACCTTTGCACATTGATGCATTTGGAGACCAAGCCTTCAACACATGAACCTTTGGGGGACATTCCAGTCTAAATCATAATACGTATCTTATTCAGATTTCATCAGATTTCTTATGCTCATTTGTGTGTGTATATGTGTGTGTGTTTGTGTGTGTGTGTGTGCGTGTGTGTCTGTCTCTCTGTGTATTTAGTTCTATGTAAGAAATTTCCTTTTTTTAATCCCTGAAAGTGCTAAATTCTCATTACCTATCTTCTCTTATAATAGAGTTTGAGGGTTCATCAAAAACCACTTGAAAATCCATTAAAAAAGATCTATACTTAGAAACACAAATCAGCCTGCCTATCCTTCCTGGGGGTAGAAGGTGTCTGACTTCAGAGTCAGAGCTTTGAATTCTGATCCTGAATAGGCTGATGAAAGGTCTTCCATTCATTTCTGCAGAATTGGTTCTATTAATGGGATGATTTCAAACAATCATAAGTCAAACTTTATATAAGTTACTTTACTTAAGACTTGAGCTTTGAATTCAGAGAGATGTTTGAATTCTGGTTTTGCCATTTACTAGAAGTGAAACTTAAGAATATCATGAATGTTTGAGAAAGGCTGGCAGGTGTCAGATCAAGTGTTTGGATCATAACTTAAAGCTAATGGGGTAGTGCTGGATTATTTTAATTGGGGGAATGATACAAACATTTGCATTTTAGAGAGATCTGGAGCAGCTCATTACCATTTTGTGGTTAACAGCTTATTTGAGACTGAGGGAAACTGTGAGTCTTTTTTTCTATAAAATGCATATGTATTATAACACAACTTTAAAAACAATTTTGGTAAGTTTCTGAAGACCATGGACTTGAGTCTACTAAATCTGGGGTAGAGAATTTTTTTTTTTTTCCTATTGGAGTTGAGATGAGTACATGAGTCAGTTGAGGGAAGGTGAAAGACTTGAATATATTCATATGCTGAAGGAACAGAGTCAGTAATCCGAAAAGGTAGGAGATGTAGTAAAGTAGAGAATTAGAAAACTATCCCATTACTTATTCCTTATCTCTGAGGAGGCAGGATGGACTCCATCTCCAGAACAAAGGATATGTAATCATTTCATGGCTATTGGGAAGATACTTCTAGTAAATTGAGAAAGAAGGAAGAGTAGGTGTAATCTTCATTAAGGTACTTTCAATCTGTCACATTGATCAGGTAAAAAACCTTGGAGGTGTTCTTGAGTCCCCTCTTTCTCTCACTCTTTTCATCTAATTGTTGGGAAGTTCTCAGGTGTGTCTATAAAATACATTTGAAACTGACCATTTTTTCCCTCCTCTATCTTTAGCAACTTTCACATAGACCAAGCCAGAGAGGTGGTTTCCTGTTTCAGTCTTGCCTGCACACAGTCTAGCACTCCAGATGAATTGAAAGTGTCAATTAAAATATGCAAACCAGATCTTATCACTCCCCAGCTTAAATCCTCCACCAGCTTCTGATTATATTTTGAATAAAATCCCAAATCTCCATGGCCTCTGTGATGTGGCCCCTGCCCACCATTGTTCCTCACTATGGTCCAGCCACGTTGACTCTTGATTTCTCAAACAAGCCAAGCTTAATTCTGTCTCAGAGACTTCACCTTTGTGATTCTCTCTTCCTGTACCCCAAGTCTTGCAACTGCATTTTTCAGGTATCCACTTTCTCTCCCACTTGTGTCTATTTGAAATAGACAAAAAACTACCAAGACAACTCTTTAATTACCTTTTAATTTTGTTTTTTTTCACAGTACTCATCTCTAAGCTCCCAAAGAGCCAGGAATCATGTCTGTCTTGTGATAGTGTCCTCAGCACCAATAATTGTGTCTGGCAGGTGGTTGGTGCTCAAGAAATATTTGTGAAGTGAATGCATGAACCGGGTAAAATCTCTTTGGGATAGATTGTGTGTGTGTGTGTGTGTATGTCAATAACTAAAGCAAGACATAAAGTGGTACAAGTTCACAGGAAATGTTGATGTAAAATGCTACAAGAGTGCAAAAATTAGTTGTATGAGGTGAGATCAATGGAGAATGTCAAATCTGAGATGGGTTTATACAAAGGGAGGGCTTGAGACATGGAGAGGAAAAGGTGTCTAAGTAATGAGATATTCTAAGTAAAGATCTAGAAATGGAAAGCTTATTGTGCATATGGAGAAGAGGAAGTTGTTTTGACTGAAGGATCAGGGAAAAGCAAGTGCAGGAAAACAAGATTGGGATTTTTGCTAGGGCCAGTCTATGGAGTGCTTGTACGATAGATTGGGGAACATAATGTTCATTCTGTAAGCAATAGGAGAGGTTTTGTGTAGGAGAGTGATGCAATTAGAGCAGTGTGGTTCTGGAAGATTTCTGGGAATCATATATGAATGGATTGCAGCAGGGAGAGGCACAATGTAGGTGGCATGTTGGAAGAGTTAGTTATGAGACCAGTACACTTTTTCAAAGGGAAGGTTTTGAGACCCTGGACCCCAAGTGAGAGAGATGGCAGAGGGAATTAAGAGGAAGGCAGGAGTGTGGTAGAGATGGTGAGGGAAGCATCAATAGGACTTGTTAACTAATTGGTTTGACAAACTGTGAAATTTCCTCCAAGCTTTCTGTTTTAGTATTTATTTCACTGCTAATTGCTATTAGCTGTGGCATTAATCTTAGTAATTGCAATTATTTGAATGTTTGATAAATGCTATTATATTAATGTTCACAATTTTGTAATCAGTTTTGTCATAACTCTTAAAAGCTAAGTACCAGATGCCTGCTTTTGGAGGATGATAATGGATCACCACATGCTAGATATAATTATGAAGTTAAATTTGTTCTCATACTGTACATTTATGAGGGCAATAATCCCTCAGGATGCTATTTAAAATACATAGAGCCAAATTCTATCCTCAGCCTGAGTGCGTGAGTTTACTGAACTGTGCATGCCTGTCAATTGGCAGAATTTAAATCCCATCAAATACACTGGAAGACTTTCCATGTACACTCTACTTTTTCCATGAGAAATATATTTATGTAATCATACTATGCAAGATCACAAATGTGTGTGTGTATATGTGTGTGTGTGTGTTTGCGTGCGTGCGCGCATGCACGCATTTGGATACACTGATGTGTTTGTTGTCAGCAAGGGAGAGAAGTAGCTCCCATGTTATATGTGATGATGTATAGTATATCATTGCTAGGCATTGAAAGATGTAGTTTAATTTGCAATATAATTAAAACATGTCTGAATAAGCTTTATTATAAGACAGTTCTATTCCTTTGCAACTCTTCTTGCCTTCTTTATGGATAAAAGTCATATGAATTGTCATATGTGGAAGAAAAGAGTTAATGCATCATAAGCATATTAAAAAAAAACTGTAACTTGCAGGGTGCTATGGCAAATGCCTGTAATCCCAGTAGCTGGGGAGGATGAGGCAGGAGGATTGCAAGTTCAAAGCCAGCCTCAGCAAAAGTGAGGCACTAAGCAACTCAGTGAAATCCTGTCTCTAAATAAAATACCAAATAGGGCTGGAGATGTGGCTCAGTGGTCATGTGCCCCTGAGTTCAATCCCCAGTATGCACCCCCCTCAAGAAAAACAAAAACAAAAAACAAAAAACACACCACCACCACCACCACCACAACAACAAAAAAAAAACACCAAAAAAACCCCCAAACTGTAACTTCAAATATATTCTCAACTAGATGTGTATTAATTCTGATGTCCTAGTCGGTTGGTCATAGATGCTAATGTGAAAATGTCAGTGTCTGGATCTGTATATAGTTGTTGTGTTGGATAGTGAAAATAATTATTTCCATTTAAAATTTGCATTTTAGATACTTGTGGTTACTAGTGCAGTGTCTGGGACTAGATTGCCTGGATTTGATGCAGGTTTCAACACTCCCTAGCTTCAATACTTGGTAGCTGTATGCCTTAAGTGATATACTTGACCTCTCTGTGTGTTTTTCCATGCATATTTCCATCTGTAAAATGGAAATAATAATTGTACCTACCTATCAGGATTATTATGAGGAGTTAAATGAATTAATTTGTGAAAGGTCTAACACATAGTGAACACTTAGTAGATTATTATTATTATTTATTTATTTAATTTAATTTGTTATACATACTTTTGGAGTGCAATTCCTTTCATATTACATATAAAGAGCACAGTTTTCCAAGTCATTGGTTTTACACAAAGTATTTTCAAACCATTTGAGTTTTTATACATGCACTTAGTATATTATTGATCTTAAATATACAACATGCATTACTATTAAAGTTCACTTTAAATATGTAACTACTAAATTATAATTCAGTGATTCATGTATATATAAAAAGGTATGCTATGTCAGGGTGACAATTCTTTTTTAAATCTTGCCAGAGTATTTTTTGCCTTGAAGGCCATTATATCTCTATTTGTACTCTGTGGTTATCTTTCCTAATTATAGAAAGTAAGTATGAATTATGCAGCTCTCTTTAACTGCCCCTGAATGTTTATTGTGATAAATGCAGTAGGCAAATGAATGCCAATAGGTAATGGTACACATTGAATTTTTGTTTGTGGTACTTTTTTGTTGCTAACTACTATTAGCAACTGCACTAGCTGTATATGAGTGATTTGAAACATTTAATAAAGTCAATTTTTGTCATGATCAAAATTATCAATCCTCAGTTTACCAATATTTGTCTTTCTCAGAATAAAAAATAGAATATCAAAGAAAGAAAAATTTTCTTTTTTCCTCCACGTATATTTCCCCTATATCTTAAAAAAGAGAAAATAGAACAAAAAGCAAATATGCCCCTTATCCTGTGAAACTCTTGCCATTTCCCAGACACTTTGAAGCTATTTTTTCCCTTGTGTGGGATATTCCTTAATGTATATTTAATATGTGCAACTTGAACATATTGAGGACACTGGAACACACATTCACACCCTGTTTTCATCCCCATTCTGTGCTTTGTGAACACACAACAAAAATGACCATGTTAGCTAATTTCTCAAATCCTTGGCTGTATTATTCTTTTCATATCCTTTCTAATTAAAGTCTAGCATGTGGTTCATGTCTCTCTCTTTTTCTTTTGTCTTGTAAACTCATTCTCTTTACCACTCTGATATCAGAATCCATATCTTCACGGAAGCCTAGACTGTCAGAAAGTCATTGAGGGTTAACAATGCTTTTTAAATTTTAAGTAGTCTTTGGTAATTGTCACAAAAGGTTGACTGAGTCAATTTTCAATGTATTATTTTGGTTCTCTGTCATCGGGTTGAACTTGCATATAATTGGAGAAGTTTTATTCTAAATCGCCTGTAACATGAATACAAAACAAGAGTGAAACTCATGAATGACTCTGGCATGGCCTTTTCTTTGGCAAAGTTCTTCCTTGAGAGTATTGGTTCTTCCAAAAAGGACTCTACTTTTGTTAACAGAAATGACTTGCCAAGTATAATTCATCTTTTTCATCTCCTTTTGTTTGTGATATAATTGAAGTCACCTTCTTTTTAGTCCTGCCACTTGGTCTGGGGCCCCTAATATTATGTAGATTGGTCCTGGAATTAAAAACTAGATCCTTTTGCCGAAAAATCTAGAATCATAACTTTTCCTCTGTGCTTTCTTTAGACGTTCATTTGGGCTCCTAGTATTCCTCACAGGCAATACAAAAAAAGTATGCTTCACCCCACACTCTGGTTAAATAATGCTTTTTCAATCCAAGCAGTAAACCAATAGGACCTTGCTGCACGGCCATTGTAATTGATCACCCATGCACCAAATCTTTGTCACTACTCATAAATTCCTATTTTGCTTTATGATAGTCAATTTGGAAGTTAAAAGATACTATTAATTTCAGCTGGCATCCTCACTTTCACAAAATTCTTGTTTTCTCTTGTGGACATCAGTGTTCTCATTAGAACCAGTGGTGTCTGAAAAGGCCTAGTTCCTGGATGGATTGCTATCTGAGGAAAAAGTGATAGGAGTTGAGTCTTGAGTTCAACTTCACTTCCTTCAGGGCTGTCTACAGCAGGAAAGTCACATTTGGGGGACACATAGCAGCCCAAGATGGCTGTTATGTGTTTGGCCTAGCTATAGTGGAACAAGGTAGAAATCACTGACTACTTGTCTCTAGATTAATATGTGTTTGCCTTTTCTTGAACCAATTTAACAAAAGTAACAAACTCAGAAGAGACTCTGAGCCAGAGCCATCCAGCTAAACTCCTCTTAGATTCTGATAGAAAGTATGAGTTTGAAAAATGTTTGTTGTTGTAGGCTGCTAAATTTTGGGATGATTTGTTATATAGCAACAGATAACTAATACATATGAATTAACAATTCTTTGTATTATATTGCCTTGTTCAAATTGCTGGTGTGCTTTCTGTTTCCTGACTGATACAAACATGAAAGTAAATAAAACAGAAATTTAAAACAGAATAATAATGTTTACTAGGGAAAATTTCCAAATTACCTCAAGTTGGAATATTGATATTATTTAAAATTCTAGAAGAAAAAATGGCAAAATGAAGTTATCATTACCATATATCAATGTATTTATTGTAATTTTGTGTTCTGTGTTTATAAAATTTGGCAAACAGATATTTCTGTACATTAAAATCTATTTAAGTCACTTTAGTGAATTTTTCTTAGAATCACAAAAAAGCATTTAAAAAGACATTTAGGGGATTCAAGAAGGTGTAACTAGAATATATTTCACCACTTCATCTTATATCCACTCACTGTGTCCTGCACCTGTTTCCTTTCTCTTCCTCCTCTTCCCCTTCCTCCATCAGCATCTTCTTTTTCTTCTTCTTCTACTTTTTTTCTTGTAATACCCAGTTTACTTATAAATTCTTCTTCGTAAATGAGCGGATTTTTAAATTTGTGAAACATAAATCAAGGCTCTCATGTTGATATCCTTAGCACTTTAAGTAGTTGGTTTCTGGGATATAATATACATGTAACACATACCTAATAATTCAGGGGACTTACACTTACTGAGAACCAACTACATGCAAAACTCTTTCACAAATACTTTATATATTATTCATTTTTCAGGAGATTCAGAGCCCATCAAGTACTCTCTAAAATGTGCGTTATTTATTGAAAATCCAGTTTTGTTTGGGATTGATTTGAATGTTAAAATGTTTGAATCTAGTTTCTTTTATGGAAATACTTGGAGATAAGGGAATTTTTTCACCTTTGTTTCCTCAGCCCTAGCATCTAAAAATTTAAGGGTCTAAAATAATTTATAGTTCTCATTCGATTAGTCAACAAATATATACCAATTATTCAATAATTTCCAATTTGAGGCTTTATCCTGCATCACAAGAATTAAATTGCTTTAAAAAAAAAAGAAGAAGGTGGTTTAGAGGAAGACTGCTAGTTGCTTTGTGGCCCAAGATTCAAGTAGCAGGAATACTGAGCCTCACTGAGGTGGGTAAAAGAGGGATTTCACTAAAATTCAATATTGGACAGTCAGAGTGTCTTAGGCTCAGAAATTTGGGTATATTAAACAAAAATAAAGAGTACACTGAAGCTGAGCCAGTTATAGCAGTAGCAGCTATAGCAGTGCTGATTTACCACGCAGAGAGGGAGAGCATAGAAAGAAACATAGACGTGGTATGGAAAAACCTGAGATCAGAAAAAAGGCCAGAACTTATCTGATTCAGAGGCTGCACTTGCATTAGTGCTTGAAAAGTGCTCTTTATTTCCCAGCTGACCTTGGAGAGCTGAGGCAGAGCCATTTTGAGGTGGCCATGCTGCAACAGCTGCTGTAGAGCTGGGAGATCATAACAAATACTGCCAAGCTGTTCCAGCAAGTGCCTGCTGTGTGGCCTAGGGTGTACCTAGCAGAATGTGAGTGAAATAGGCACAGAGAAGATTGTACCCAGCAGAATTCAAGTCAGAAAAGTAAAGGGGTGGCCCAACTAACTTCTTCTTTGAGTTTGGTGGCTCACCTCACCAGCTGAAGTAGGTTGGGAATATGAACATGTGGGTATGAATACACTTGGGGATCAAGTCTGGGAAGGCCATGTTCCTAGGCAGTAGAGTCTGTGGAGAATTGGTTTCCTTGCACCACTAGTAGAATTCTTGGGAGGCTTCTGAACTCCAGACTCCCAACACAGGTTGACAACTTCCAGGCCCTAGCAGTGTATCTCTCTAATTTCTCCAGAACAGCCACCACTCAACAAAGCCCCTGTGACCTGATTAGACCTAAGCCCCAGCCGCTGGAACTCTTTCATAGAACTCTCCAGCATCTTCACCCTGGGAGTGCACCTATATGGTCTATGAGGACAAAATTCCAACTGACAGTATGTGCCACTCCATCCTACTTCGTACTGGTGAACAGGGAAGCTGAGGATTATTTCAGCCAGCTTCAGGCTCAGGCCACTCCAACTGGCAGCTCAGAGAGCAACATAAAAAGAGGAAGGGGTTAACAACTCCCAGGACTTGCTTTTGTTCTTAGTACATAGCTTAAGAAGAAATGGAAAGAAGGACAGTTGGGCATAGACAGTGACCACTGTTTATGTATATATGTATAAACCACTGTCTGTATATATATGATTTTTTTCTTCACTTTTTTTCCTTCATTTTTATCATTTTTAAATGTAGTTATTTTTCCTTGCCTTATCTTTTTAGGGTTAGGGTTTTTGGCTTGTATATTTTGGTATTGTTTTCACCTGTTTGTTTTTTTTTTTTCTATTTTCTTCTTCTGCTAACACCAAATTTGTTTGTTCTCAGTTTCTCTCTTGTCGGAATATTATAAGGGTTGAAGTCTTTAGCCCCCCATACCCGGGATGGACCTCTTTTGTTCAGCAAAAGAGGCCAGAGGGGCCTACCTCAACGAGGAGACTAGATCGGGAAAGTAAAGGCTGCTGATATTCCCTCCCCCACCTTTAGAAGGCCCAGGAACATACCAGGGAGCCCGGTTACCGGTCAGTGCAGGAACTCGGTTTATTGAGGAAGCTGGACGGTCTTATAGAGGACATGGGCCAATCAGCAGAAAGATCATAGGGACACATAAGGAGCATGGGCGGATGCCATTGGCGGAGCCATTGGCCTATCCTTGGGGTGGTTTCAGTTCTCACAGCCACGCCCCCTGCTTAGCCTAGGTCCGGTAACAGGGCGTGGTAATGTGGCAAGCAGCCAGAAAGCCAGAGCTTTTCCATCTCCTTGGCAGACAGTGTTAAGGCCCGACACTCTCTCCCTTCACTTGTTTCTCCTAATTCTTTCTTCTTTCCTTATAACCATCATCTGCTATATCTCTTCTGCATTCTCTGTTCTTTTTGAAATTGTAAACTCTTCTACCTTCTTAGCACATTTTCTTTTCTCTTAACTAACTGCATTTTACCATATTTTAGAATCAATTTGTGTAACTCCTGCCCCTACTTTTAATGCTGATGAAATTATTACTGCTGTGGATGACATAGTTGACACCCTCTGTTTGCTTTTAAAGCCAAATTTAGTTCATAGTTATTGTTTTTACTGTTGACAAGAGCTGACCTCACTTTTCCTTTTTTTTTTTTTTTGTTTCTGGTGGTAATTAATATTATAGATGTCATAGTAGGCACTGGGTATTTATTTTAACGCCATATATTGTTTGCACTTGTTATTGTTTGTTTTGCCCTATTCTGTGAAGTGTGGGAACCTACAGGGATACTACAAGTTCACAGGTTACAGACTCTGCTGTTGAACTAAACTTAACCAAAAGATAGCATACATTATCCCCCACATAAACTAATGACCTTCAATCTTCAGCTATACTTTAATATGAAGAATAGACAAAACCCCAAACTAACAACCAGCCTCCAAGTAGTAACAGATAGGGGAGGGACCCAGGTCCCACCTATGGACATCCACTGCTACAGCAAACACAGAATTAGCACAAAGCCTGTGGATACCACATCTATACAGGGGGTCTCAATCCAGGTAATTCTAGAACACTTTGGCAAGTAAAGACTGTGCCCTAAAAAAGCTCACACATAAGAGTAAAAGAGAAATACCTCCCAACAGATGCATAAAACCCAACACAGAAATACAAGAAGTATAAAAAACAAGGTAACATGATACCTTCATAATTTATCAGCAACTGACCCCAAAGATATTGAAGTGGATGAAATATCAGATAAGGAAATAAAAAAATCATAAAAATGATCAATAAATTCCAAGAGAATACAGAAAAACAACTGAATGAATTAAGGCATTTTGTACAGGACATGAATGGGAAATTCAATAAAGGTAGAAATATCAAAAAAGAACCAAACAGAAATCTTGGAAATGAAAGAAATAATAAATCAAATAAAATGTTCAGTTGGAAGTGTCTGTAACAGAGTAGACTATGCTGAAGACAGAATCTCAGAACTGGAAGTGGTCAGCCTTGAACATTCAGACAGCATTAAAGAAAAGAAAATAAGTAAGTATGATCAGAATATACAAGAACTATGGGACAACATTAAGAGAACAAATTTAAGAATCATTGGAATTGAGGTGAGTTGTGAGATGCAGGCTAAGTAAATTGATGACATCCTCAGGGAAATAATAACAGAGAAAATTTCCAAACTTTCAGAATGAGATGAACATCCAGATAAAGGAGGCATTCAGAACCCCAAATAGATGAGAACTGAAAAGAACCTATCCATTAGAATTAAAATGCTTACTATACAGAATTTTAAAAGCCTCAAGAGAAAAATATCAGGTCATATTTAGAGGCAAGCCTATCAGAATCACTTCCAATTTCCCACCACAAACTGTAAAATCCAGAAGGGCTTGAAATGATGTTTCAAGTCCTGAAAGAAAATAATTGTCAACCAAGACTGCTACATCCAGCAAAGCTATCCAAAACTGAAAAAGAAATAAAAACTTGCAAGATAAGCAGAAACTAAAAGAATTCGTGACAACTAAACCAGCATTATAGAACTTAAGAAAATAATCCACACAGAAGAAATAAAAAACAAGCCCAAGTTTACAAATGAACAAATCTCATTTGATGAGTAACTACATAAGTGAGAGACAGGACCAAAGCAGATATTATAAATAAATAAAAACGGAAGAAATTAATAAACATCTCTCTGTTATAACATTGATATAAATGGTCTCAACTCTTCAATTAAAAGACATAGGTTGGTAGAGTGGATTAAAAAACAAGACCCAACTATGCATTGTTCGCAATAGATACACCTTACTGGCAAAGACAGGCTAAAAGTGAAAGAATGTAAATTGTTATACCATGTGAATGAAACCTGAAAACAAGGAGGAGAAGCTGCTCTTATATTTGACAAAACAGATATCAAACCAACATTAATCAGAAGAGACAAAGAGGGTCACTTCATACTGTTAAAGGGAATAATCCAACAAGAAGATATAACAATAATAAATATGTGTGCCCAAACCTGGGTGTGACTAATTATATAAAAGGGACACTAGTCAAATTGAAGCCTCAGATAGACCCCAGAACAATAATACTGAGTGACTTCAACATGCTTCTCTCACCATTAGATAGGTCATCCAGACATAAACCCGATAAAGACTCTTTGGATCTAAAAAATATTACAAATAAAATGAACTTAATTGACATCTATAGAGCATTTCATCCAATGATAGCTGAATACATTTTCTTCCAAACAGCTCATGGAAACTTCTCCAGAATAAATCATATTTTAGGTCACAAAGCAACTTCAATCATATAAAACGTTGATATAATTCCTTATATTTTATCAGATCATAATGGTATAAAATTAGAAATCAACATGACAAATCCCTACAGAAACTTATATAAACACAATGGAGATTGAGCAATACACTTTATTTGGGGGGGGGGGGGTGAACTTAGGGGCACTTAACCACTGAGCCACATCCCCTGCTCTATTTTGTATTTTATTTAGAGATAGGTCTCACTGAATTGCTTAGCTCCTTGCTTTCGCTGAGGCTGGCTTTGAACTCTTGATCCTCCTGCCTCAGCCTCCCAAGTAACTGGGATTACAGATATATGCCGCTGCGCCCAGCTGAGCAATACACTTTTGAATGATGACTGGGTGATAGATGAAATCAAGAGCATTATTAAAATACTCTTAGACTCAAATGAGAATAGTGATACAATATAACAAAACTTCTGAGACCCTTTGAAGGCAGTTCTAAGAGGAAGGCTTATAGCTATGAGTACATACATAAGAAAATCAGAACGATCTCAAGTAACATCCTCATGATACATCTCAAGGCCCTTAAAAAGAAAAATAAAACAATTTCAAAACCCATAGAAGCAAGAAAATGATTAAGATCAGAGATAGCATCAATTAAATTCAGAATAAAAATAATACAAAAAATTGATGAAACAAAGAGTTAGTTCTTTGAAAAGATAAACAAAATTGATAATCCCTTTGGCAAATAAAGGAAAGAGTTACTCATTTAGTTACTCTTCCAAAAGAAAAAGGGAGAAAACCAAAGTTAATAAAATTAGAAATGAAAAAAGAGAAGAGTTACCACAGACATCACAGAAATCCAGTGAATCATTAGGGTATTTTGGTATTTATACTCCAATATTTTAGAAAATCTAGAACATATGTGTACATTTCTAGACAAATTCAAGCTTCCAAAACTGGATCAAGAGTATATAGAAAACCTAAACAGACCAATTACTAGCAAGAAAATAGAAGCAGTAACCAAAAGCCTTCCAACAAAAAAAAGTTCAGGACCAGATGGATTCTCAGCTGAATTCAACCAAACTTTTAAAGAAGAACTAATGTCAATACTCCTTAAGTTATTCCATGAAATGGAAAGGGAGGGAACACTTCCAAATCCATTCTATGAAGCCAGTGACACAGTCATCCCCAAACTAGATAAGGACACATCAAGGAAATAAAACTACAGACCAATATTGCTGATGAAATTAGATGCAAAAACACTTAATAAAATATTAGTAAATTATATTCAACAACATATTAAGATGATTGTACACCATGACCAAATTCATTTTATTACAGATATGCAAGGATGGTTTACACATATCAATAAATGTAATTCATCACATAAATAGAATTAAAGACAAAAATTACTTAGTTATCTCAATAGATGCATAGAAGGCCTTTGACAAAATTTAGCACTCATTCATGATAAAGACATATATATATATATATATATATATTATTTTGATAAAACAAGATAAAAACATGCACACACATATATATCTCTATCTATCTATCTATCCATCCATACATACATATAATAACCCCAAAGCCAACCTCATAGTAAATGGGGAAAACTGAAAGCATTTCCTTTAAAATCTGGGAGAAGAAAAGATGTCCACTGTCATCACTCCTGTTTAATATAGTGCTGGAAATTCTAGCCAGAGTAGTTAGGCAAGAGAAGGAAATGAAAAGAGATAAAAATAGAAAAGGAAGAAGTCAAGTTACCACTTTTTTCTATACCTAGAAGATCCAAAGAACTTCGCCAAAAGAGCTAAGAAACAAAATTGACAAAATAGCAGATTACAAAATCAACATACAAAAATCAATAGCTCTCCTATATACCAACAACAAATCTGTTGATAAAGAAATCAGGAAAACAATTCCATTCACAGTAGTCTCAAAACAAATAACAACAAAAACCTAGGGATAAATCTAAAAAAGGAGGTGAAATACCTCTACAATGAAAACTAGAGAACATTGAGGAAAGAAATTGAAGAAAACGTCAGAAAAAAGGAAAGATCTCCCATGTTCATGGATAGGCAGAATTAACATTGTTAAAATGGCTATACTACCAAAAGCAACATTCAGATTTAATGCAATCCCCATCAAAATACCAATGACATTCTTTACAGCACTAGAAAACACAGTCCTAAAATTCACTTAGAAGAATAAAAGACCAGAATTGCCAAAGCAATTCTAAGCTAGAAAAGCAATACTGGAGGCATCACAATATCTAACTTCAAATACTATACAGAGGTATAGTAACAAAAAGTGCATAGTACTGGCATAAAAGCAGACATATAGACCAATGGTACAGAATGTAAGTAAGACACAGAGACAAACCCACACAGATACAGCCATCTGATACTTGACAAAGATGCCAAAAACATACATTGGGGCATACATTGGGGAAAAGACAGCTTTTTTTTTTTTTTTTTTTTTTTTTTTTTTTTGGTGCTGGGGATTGAACCAAGGACCTTGTGCATACAAGGCAAGCACTCTACCGACTGAGCTACATCCCCAGCCCAAAAGACAGCATTTTTAACAAATGGTGCTAGGACAACTGGTTATCTATCTGTAGAAGAATGAAACTATACCCTTATCTCTCACCCTGCACAAAAATCAACTCAAAATGGATCAAAGACCTTGGAATTAGACCAGAAAATATGCAACTTCTAAAATAAAGTGTAGGGTCACCATTACAGAATAGAGGCACAGGCAATGACTTTCTGAGGAGTACTCCTAAAGCTCAGGAAATAATGCCAAGAGTTAATACATGGGATGGCATCAAATTAAAACACTTCTGCACAGCAAAGGAAACAATTAGGAATGTGAAGAAAGAAACCACAGAATGGGAGAAAAATCTTCACTGGCTACTTTTCTGACAGAGGATTATTATCTACAGTATATAAAGAACTCAAAAACTTCACACCAAAAAATCAAATAACCCAATTAACAAATGGGAAAACGAATTAAACAGACATTTCTCAAAAGAAGAAATACAAATGACCAGCAAATATATGAAAAGATGTTCAACATCATTAGCAATTAGGGAAATGCAAATCAAAACTACACTGAAATTTTATCTCACACCAGTCAGAGTGGTAGTCATCAAGAATACAAATAATGATAAATGCTGGACAGAATGTGGAGAAAAAGGAACATTTTTACACTGTTGGTGGGATTGCAAATTAGTACAACCACTATGGAAATCAGTATGAAGTTTCCTTAAAAAGCTAGGCATGGAGCCATTATATGACCTAGCTATACTACTCCTTGGCATTTATCCTGGACAATTAAAGACATCATATTACAGAGATACATGAATACCCAGGTTTATAGCAGCACAATTCACAATAGCCAAACTACGGAATCAGCATAACCGCCCATCAATGGATGAATGGACAAAGAAAATGTGGTATATAATTCAGCCATAAAAAAATGAAATTATGTCTTTTGCAGGAAAATGAATGGAACTAGAGACCATTAAATTAAGTGAAATATGTCAAACACAGAATGTTAAAGGTAGTATGTTTTTTCTCATATATAAAAGGTAGAGAGTAAAAGGAAAAGAAAGATTGGGGTGGATTTCATGAAAATAAAAGGGAGATCAGTAGAGGAAAGAGTTCAAGGGATAGGAGATGGGGAAGGGGGAAGTGTTGGGAAGAAATATTGGTAAATTATGTTGTTATATTGTGTATGTGTGCATGTTCTAATATGTAAAAAACAAATTCTATCAGTATGTACAAATATAATGCACCAATAAAAATGTGGAGAAAAATATGCATATTTTAAAAGATATCATATATACATATATGCATATTTTAAAAGGCATCATATGTACACATATATAAAATATACATATGTGCAAGTACACACATAATGAAGGAGGTATCAAACCCAACTATCAGTCATTTAAATGAAAGGATATTTATTGTTCTTAGTTTAAAACTAAAAATTGCCTGGCTGATAAGTCATCAGTCAGCTTGCATGTTTGGTAGATAGTCAGTGTTTTATCCTATATAGCCATCTTTTCTTTACTGGGTCTTTGACCCAGGGGCCCTTTGCCATTTAGCCTCATCCCCTACCCTCTTTATTTTTTGAGATAGGTTCTTGCTAAGTTGCTTAGGCCCTCACTAAGTTGCTGAGGCTGGCCTCAAATGTGTAATCCTCCTGCCTCAGCCTTCTGAGTTGCTGGGATTACAGGCATGCATCACAGCATCTGACTTACACCCATCTTTTTTTTTTTTTTTTAATATGAGGAATTGAACCCAGGCTTGCTTAACCACAGAGCAACATCCCCAGGCCCTGGTTTCCTGTTTTTTTTTTTTTTTTAATATTTTATTTGTGTTTTATATTTTATTTAGTTGTACATGGCCTCACTAAATTGCTGAGGCTGGCTTTGAACTTGTGATCCTCCTGCCTCAGGCTCCTGAGTGGCTGGGATTACAGGCGTGTGCCACCTCACCTGGCAACAACCATGTTTTTTTTTTTTTTTTTTTTTTAATATTTTTAGTTGTAGATGGACACAATACCTTTATTTTGTTTATTTTTTTATGTGGTGCCAGGGACCAAACCCATTGCCTCACACATGCTAGGCAAGTGCTCTACTGCTGAGCCACAACTCCAGCCCAACAACCATCTTTTTTGATATCGTGTAAAGTTATTGAAAACTTTAGTATTTGATTGCTGCATATGGACAAAATGGTGTTCAGAGGCTAATGTCCTAGACCTTATAATTTAAATACTTTATTTTGGAGAGATGGAAAGTCAGTTTTATAGTGTCTGCTACACTTAAAATGACTACTGGTCACTTATTCATTTGTCCAAGCCTGTGAAATGATTGCTCTTTTAATCATAAGCAAGCAGGATGTGGCCATGAAGTCAGCTATTGGTTAAAACTCAGTTAGCTGACAAAGTCAGGGATTGGCTGCTATCATTAATAAGATTAGTTACATTACATATGGCACAGAAAGCAAAGATTGAAAGTTACTAAAAAACTTTTGAGGATTTATGAGAGAATATGGTGGCAACCAAGAGTTTAATTTTCTGGAGGTAAATCTCATAAGTGGTGAAGCTGGGATCTAAACTCAGATGGTCTGATTCCAAAGTTCTTGCTCTTTATATGTACAAGGATTTGAGGGAAGGAATACCAGAGGAGGTAAGGTAGAGAATGATATATCCATTAAAGCCCACTTCTTCCATGATTTCTTGATGAATCACTTTAGCTGAATGTGATTCCTCCCTGTTATGAACTTGCTACTTCATGGTGGCAACTGTAATACTCCTGTGACATTTATCATAAGTGACCAAATAAGACAGCTATTTGTTAACTTAGTTCATAAACCCATTGGGATTTATTCAATTGAGGTATAACAATTTCATATATAATTTGAAATTTTACAAGTCAAATTTAAATAATTGTAGAGATGGCTACATAAAGTAATTCTTTTTTTTTTTTTTTTTTTTTTTTTTTTTTTACATAAAGCAATTCTAACAACATCTATCAAAATTACAAATGGATATAATCTTTGGTCCAGCAATCTAATTTCTAGGAATTTATTTTATTTTACTTTATTTTTTGATATCAGGGATTGAACTTAGGGACACTCAACCACTGAGCCACATCCCCAGCTGTATTTTGTATTTTAGAGACAGGGTCTCACTGAGTTGCTTAGCACCTCACTTCTGCTGAGGCTGGCTTTGAACTCAAAATCCTCCTGTCTCAGCCTCCAGAGCTGCTGGGATTATAGCGTGTGCCACCACTCCTGGCTTAGGAATTTATTTTATAGATAAACTTGCAGAATAATGTACAAGGTTATTCTTTGTAGAACTGCTTATACTAGCAAAACAAAACAAAAAATGAACAAAAAACCCAGACCCAAGATAGATAGCATTCTCTTAGGAGTCATAAGTGTTATCCCTCAAATATTTATATTTATTGTACCTAGACTGCTTTTCCTGCTTCCATTATTGTAAGCTGCCTGGTACCGTAAACCGGGAGGAAAACTCTCGGAGGCAGAGTAAAGCTTTTACTACATTTACTTCTACTTTCTTAGAGAGAGCTTAGAGTAAAGAAAGATTTTTAGAGAGAAAGATTAAAGCGAGCTTTTCTTCTTGTCTTCTTAGCTTAGAGTCTTAGTTAGAAAGATAGAAAGATAGAGCTTAGCTTAGAGTCTTCTTAGCTTAGAGTCTTAGTTAGAAAGATAGAAAGATAGAGCTTAGCTTAGAGTAAGATTAGAGCTTCTTTCTTCTCTCTTCTTTCTTCCTTCTTCTGTCTTCTGTCTTCCTCAGGAGTCTCGGCCTAACTCTGACCAGTCATTACTTCTTCTATCTGGTTTCTCTTCTGTAACCGCTCTGCCTACGTTCTGACCGCTGATTCTTCTGACCGACCGAGTGACTGCCCGGCTGACTGAATTCTCCGTTCTCCTAACTCGGACCGCTTTCACCCGGTTATATACCTTCAGGTTTGCGGGTGCCTACAGGTGCGTCACATACATATCAGGTGGAACTTATGGCTTCCAGCTAGCTACAACAGCCCTTCCTAATTAGGGCTCCTTCACATTATGGTTGTGTAGGGCCATGTGATGAATTGCCAAGTGGGGCTTCTAAAGCTTTTTTTCTTCACCACAGTAAGATGGGGACTGCTTCATCAGCCTGGGTCAGGTAGAAAATAATATGGAACAGGACACCTGGCCAAATGTAAACTGGCTTGTAGCATGAGTATAAAACTATCTTCTGTTTTCAACTATTTTTTTTGATTTTATTATTTTATTTGGGATTTTTTAAATCAATATGTAGTAGTGAAATTAATTCATATTCTTTATTTATGCTTTTTCAGAACAACATCAGAATAATATGCTCCTTAAAAACCCATAACTGTTTATGAACTCAAAGTGGCAGCTTTCTGATGCATAGTTTTCAGGGATTATGGCAGAAAGTTAGAAATACATCTTCAATTAGGATGGATTTTCCAGACCCTTTAAAGCAGTTCATAATTATATTACTAATTATTAAAGCCTTAGATAAGATATGAATCTTAGAAGCTTTGCCAACTATCAAATCATCAAATCCTAACCTGAGCTAAATCTAGAAGTTTTAAGAATGTAGAACAAAGTGTATTAACTTGTGTTTTTTGGAATTTAAAGTTATCTAAATCAAATAATTATTTCCATAATGTACTAAAAATATCCATGGTTGCTTTGCATGCAAGTCTCTTATCAGTTGCTCTCAATGACATACTTTAGTCTTGTGACACCAACTGACAGACATGGACTGCAGGTAGTCAATAGATCTTACAAATGTATTGAGATGTCTGACATACACAATACAGAATAAAACTTAATGTGCAGGATTTTTTTTGTTTGTTTGAGGAAATGTTATTCCTAAATGCTTAATTCTAGAGTTCTCCTTTTAAGAGTGTAAACCATTATGCTGTATATGACATGGATGTTTCCCACTTAGTTTTTCACATTTTTATATATATTAACCATTATCCTCCAAATGGTCATTTACCAGCCCTGTCCCTTTTCCCAGTTCATTAACTCTGAGGCTTATTTTTTTTTTTTCCAGATTTGAAATGTTCATCATGTTTAACTCAGTTTTATGTCACTTTCTCCAAATCATTTTTTATTTCAGTTTGTATTTTTTATCTTCTCTCTCATACCTGGCATCATTTTCATGAACGTGTTGTTTCATTGAAAATCTCAACGATTGAAATTGAGCGTACCCATTTTGTTCTGCAGGCAATTTCTGTTCTAAATTTTCAGTGGCACCATAGGTCCACTCCCTTCAGTGATCGTTAAACTGATCATTTTCTTTCCCTCAGAATGTTCACTATGGTGTGAGGATAATGCTGAATTTTTACATGGGAAGGTAAAATTCCAGCTGCATTATACATGCTACATAAAGCAGGGCATCAATACCACTTCTGGATGCTCCCTGTTTTCCTTGAATAAAAGCTATTTTTAAATGAGATTAATGTGTATAGTTAGGTGATATGCAAAATATTTCTTGATGAAATAAAAACAGAAATTTAAAAATTGTAACAAAGACATCAAAAAATCAAACCAATACAACATGATTTAAATCAAATGTGCATTTAGAAATTGTGATTCATTTCCAGGAAAATAAATTTTTCTTAAAATACTGTTGTCTTTATTTATGCTTTGTTATCTTGTTTCTAGTTGAATTAATAAGTAGTATAAATTTCCAGGAAGTAAATTTTTTTTGATCAGAATTAAAAATAAAATTGTATCTTAGCAATTTGGGTAGATACTTATTATATAATAGATAATTAGATAATTGTATCTTCATTCTTACTTTGTAAAAATGGAAATATTTTTACAGATAAACAGGATTCTGTTATCTGTTTCTGCATTTTCTATTTACTAGCATTTCATTTAAACTTCCTTTTATCATTTCTTGACAGTTTAGTTTTTTCCTGGTGACCTCTAGGGGGCAACTCAACCTAAATTATGCTTTGGTTAATGATTAAGTGGACAGACAATTGTACTAGAAATATTATGCCAAATGACATTATACAGTTAAAATGATTATTGTTGAATGCAAATTTGGTGGAATTTATTTCTCTGTTCATGGTACCAACCTGAAGGCAGTCACTGCTGGTGATTTCTGGCTCATAAGGTCTGTGGAGCTATTAAATTGAGATGTTTCTGTAGAGGCAGAAAAGATGAAGAGGACACAGATCCACCTTTTATAATCATGCATTTTGTATTTCTCCATCTGCTTTCAGGCCACTGCTGGGTGTTTGGGAAGATGCAGAAGCGAAATTCAGATCTATACCTGCTTCAGTGGATGAGGCTTGTTATTTTATGTTTTTTTTTTTTTAAATAGTAATTATCCTAATTGGTATGAGGTGGTATCTTGTAGTTTGATTTGCATATCCCTAATGATTAGTGATGGCAACAATCTTTTTATGTGCTTATTGGACATTTGCATAACTTTCTTGGAGAAGTGCCCATTTAAGTCCTTTGATCATTTTTGAATGATGTTGTTTTATTTTGTTGTTATTGAGTTCTAGGAGTTCTATGAATATTCTAGATATTAATATTATGAATATTAATCCCTTTTGAGATACATGATTTGCAAATATTTCCTCCCATTCTAAAGACTGCCTTTTTAGCTTCATTGATAATATTTTTTGATGTACAAATTTAAAATTTCCAAGAGGTTCAATGTGTCTATTTTTTCTTTTGTTGTTCATGCCATTGTTGTCATATCCAAGAACTCATTGCCAAATCTAGTGTCCTAAAGCATTTTGCCTATGTTTTCTTCAAAGAGTTTTATAGTTTTAAGTCTTACAGTTGGGTCTTTGTTCTGTTTTGAGTTAACTTTTGTTAACTGGTGAATTCATTCATCTGCATGTGGATATTCAGTTTTCCAGTGCCATTTGTTGAAAAAAAAAAAAAAAAAGCAGTTTTTACCCATTGAGTGGTCTTGGACTTCCTCATAAAAATTATTTGACCACTTGAAGCCGGAGGATTGCAAGTTCAAAGCCAGCCTTAGCAACTTACAGCAACTTAGTGAGGCCTTAAGCAATGAGACCCTGTCTCAAAAATAAAAAGGGCTGGGAATGTGGCTTGGTGGTTAAGTGCCCCTGGATTCAATCAAAAAGATGGTTGTAAGCTAGATGTGGTGGTGCACACCTGAAATTCCAGCAACTCAGGAGTTGGCATCTCTGCCCCCCCCACAAAAAATAATTTGACCTTCTATGTTGGAGTTTATTTCTGGATTTTCTGTTCTATTTGACTGGTCTGTGTGTCTGCCTTTAACATATTATTTTGATTACTGTAGCTTTATAGTAAGTTTTAAAATTTTCATTGTTCTTTCTTATATATATTTTTTAAAAAATATTTTTTAAAAATTCATATTCCCTTGAGATTTCATGTAAATTTTAGGATATGTGTGTGTGTGTGTGTGTGTGTGTGTGTGTGTGTGTGTGTTTCAGTGCTAGGGATTGAACTTTGGGTTTCATGCATGTCAGGCAAGTACCCTAACACTGAGCCATATCTCTAGCCCTAGGATGGGTCTTTCTATTATGAAAAAAAAAATCAGAATTTTGATATGGATTGCATTAAATATTTAAAGCAAGAAAGAGACATTACAACTGAGGCAACATGATATCTGATCTTTTTTTTTTTAAGACTTAAGCACACAGGAGTATAGTAACCAAGACAGATACGTAGACCAATGGAATGGGTTAGAGATCTCAGAAATAAATCCATGCATCTATAGCCAACTGATTCTTGACACAGATGTCAAAAATACATCGGAGAAAGGACAGCCTGTTCAATACATGGTGCTGGGGACACTGGATATCAATATAAACCAAAATGAAATGTCTCTTACCCTACACACACACACACACACACACACACACACACACACACCCCAAAAAACCCTCAAAATCTATCAAAGACCTAATTGTAAGATCTGAAATTATGAAGTTCTTAGGAGAAAATATAGGGAAAATACTTCAAGACACTGGTATATGTAACAATGATTGTTTGGATAAGACCACAAAAGTACAGGAAACAAAAGCAAAACCAAAATAGTAAGATTATATGAAACTATTAAGGTTTTGCACAAAAATGGAAACAACAGAGTGAAGAGACAACCCACAGAATGGGAGAATATGTTTGCAAACTATTCATCTAACAAAGTATTAATAACCAAGATAAATAAGAAAATAAAAAACTCAACAACCCTCCCCCGAAAAAATCCAATTCAAAATGACCTGAATGGACTCTCCTTAAAAGAAGAAATACAAATAACCAATAAGTATATGAAAAATGTTCCAAATTACTAGCTATTAGGAAAACACAAATCAAAACACAATGAAATATCATTTCATCTTAGTCAGAATGGCTAGTATTAAAGCAACAACAAGTATAGTAGATTAGACATGGGGAATGGAGGGAACAGAGGGGGAATAAGCAAAGACAAGACAGTGGAATAAGTCTGATCTAGTTTTCCCATGGACATACACGAAAACAACACAGTAAATTCCACCACCATGTACATCCATAAGAATGGGATTCTCACTAGAATAAGATATATTCCATGCTTGTACAGTTATACTAAAATAGACTCTTATCATATATAACTAAAAAGAACCAATTAAAAAAAAGAAAAAAAGAAAGCAACAACAACAGCAACAATAATAACATTGCTAGCAAGGATGCAAAGAAAAAGCCACAATTTTGTACACTGGTGACAGGAATGTAAATTTTTACAGCCATTATGGAGAATAGTATAGAGGTTCCTCAAAAACTAAAATTAGATCTGTGATAGTCTAAGGAAATAAAATCATACATATACTTAGAATACTGTTTTAAGACCTCTATTGTCTTGTTTTTTGTCTGGCTATTTGACCCATTATTGAGAAGAAAAGGATAACAAAATCTCTAACTATTAAAATAGAAATGCCTATTTCTCCCTTCACATCTGTGAATTTTTGCTTTATGGTTTTTTTAAAAAATATTTTTAGATGTTGATGGACCTTTATTTTATTCATTTATTTATTTGTGGTGTGAGAATCAAACCCAGTGCTTCACACATACTATGCAAGCACTCTACCACTGAGCCACAACCCCAGCCCCATTTTATAGTTTTTGATGGTCCATTATTAGTTGCATAAATATTTACTTTTTTTGGTATTTGGATATATTATTAATATATATCATCCTCTGTGTCTTGTAATCTTTTTTGACTTTAAGTGTATTTTGTCTTTTGTATAGTATATATATAGTTGGATAATATTTTAAAATTAATTCTCCTGATCTCTATATTTTGATTGGTGAGTTTAACTCATTTACATTTAAAGTAATCACTTATAAGGAGAGGTTTACTTCTGCCATGTTATTATTTGTTTTCTATATGTCTTTCATTTCTTGCCTCATCTTTTTCTTTTGTGTTTAGTTGATTTTTGTAGTAAATTATTTAAATTTCTTTCTCATTTCCTTTTGTGTATATTCTTTGGCTATTTCCTTTTTGGTTACCATAAAGATTACATTTAGCATCCTAATATTAAAATACACTAATTTTAATGCAAAAATCTGCTCCTTTTAATATTTACATCCCCATGTCTCTCAGTTGATGGTGTACAAAATTGCTTCTTTACATACTGTGTCTAAAAGCATAAACTGTAATTTAAAAAATGTATTAGTCTCTTTTTTAAAAATATTTATTTATTTGCTTTAATTGTACACAATGCGTTTATTTTTACATGGTGCTGAGGATCGAACCAGGGCCGCACACGTGCTAGGCCAGCGCTCTGCCACTGAGCCACAACCCCAGCCCTGTATTAGTCTCTTAAGTTATACAGGAAAAATACGTGGAGTTAAAAGCCAAAGTTATAATAGTACTAGTTTGTAGACTAATATATATTTTTAAAGTATTTGATTTTGAAATCATGTAGGAAACAAAAGCTGAGTTGTAAGCCACTTTTAACAATAATAATAGATTTTGTAATTGCTCATGTATTTACCTTGATTTCTACTTATGGCTTTGACAGCTCTATTTCTTCATATTGCTTTGAGTGACTGTTAAGTGTCTTTTTATTTCAACCTGTAGGACTCACTTGAACATTCCTTGAAGTGCAAGTCTGGTGGTAATGAACTCCCTCAGCTTTTATTAGTCTGGAAACATCTTAATCTCCATTTGAAAAGGCTAGTTCTGGCAGATATAGGATTCTTGTTTGAAACCTTCTTCTAATACCATTTAAAATATATCAGTCACTCTCTTCTGGGCTGCCAAAGTTTAGGATCCCTAGTATACTGTCACTTTTTCTGGCTGCTTTGAAATTTCTTTTGTCTTTTGACAGTGTGATCATGATGTATCTCAGTGTGGATTTCTGAGTTCATCCTACTTGGATTGAGCTTCTTGGATATTTATGCTCTTGTCTTTTTTCAAATTTGGCAAGTTTTTAGTCAGTGTTTCTTCAAATATTCTTTTTTTTCCTTTTTATTTTTTTATTTATAATAGTAGTATGTATTACAATTCATAATGCACATATATAGCATCTTTTCTTTCTTCTCTGATGGGAGAATGTGTCCAATGGTCTGTTTAATGGTGTCTCAGAAGTTCCTTATGCCCAGTTCACTTTTCATAGATATTTTTTACCTTTTGTTTCTCAGATCCCATAATTTGCATTGTTTTGTTTTTTATTGATTGTTTTTCTTCTTCCTGCTCAATTATGCCTTGAATTTATTTCAGTTATTGCACTATTTAGCTGTAGAGTTTATTTTTGTTTCCTTTTTAGGTTTGCTACCTCCTTATTGATATTCTTATTTTGTTCATACATTGTTTTTCTTGACATTTGCTGCATCTTGCTTTAGTTCTCTGAGCATTTTAAGTTAGTTTTAGTCTTTGTCTAGTAGATTGCCATCAGTTTTTTTTCAGGGACAGTTTCTGTTGTTTCTTTTTTTTTTTTTTTTTTCCTTTACTTTCTGTTTTCTTAGTATGCCTTGTGATTGTTTTGTTATTGTTGAAAATTGGACATTTGAATTGAAAAGTGTGTTGAAGTCTGGAAATCAGATTTTCCCCTTCCCTGTTTTTTGCTTTTGTTCTTTTGATTGTGTAGGTTCTCTCTATATAGAAGATCAGTTTGAGGTATAAATTCAAAGTTGTTTTAAGTCTTTTCTGAGTCTTTCCTTGGGCATGTATAGTGACTTTCTAATTTCTCCAGTACTTATGGTTGCTTTCAAATGTCCTAGCCTTCAATGTCTGGCTCTCAAAAGGTGACAAGGGGAAAAATTAAGGGAGAAAAAGGATGTTGATAACAATAGGGGTAGGTAAAACAAAAATGGCCTCTCACACCCTTGTCTGCACCATCAGAAGCAGCAATCAGCTGGTAATACACGGATCCCTGATGTTTAGAGGTCAGAATCCTTCCTGACTCAACCTATGTGCAAGCTAGGAATATTCTAGGAATACCAGCCTAGCTTCCTGCTACAGAGTTGAGACTGGAGGATGGGTAGCTCCTACTGTGGTAAGAGCTGAAATCAACTAAAATTAATTTCAATTTACCATCTAAGTCCTTCCTAGAAGTTGAAAGCCTTTAATAGATTTCAGAATCTCAAAATAGTTAAAGAGATAGATTCTGAGAGTTTAATTGTTGTCTAGGTAGGGAGTCAGGTTTCTGGTATTTCCTACTCTACCATCTTCACAGAATCCTCTTGCCACATAACTTTGATGTTTACATGTTGCTCTATTTCATGTTTGTATAATAATTTATTTATCCTGTAACTTTTATTCTAATGATAGATATTTAGGTGTTTTCAATGATGTGACTTACCTAAAACTGTTGCAATAAATTTTCTCATATGTGTGTTACTGCATACATGGGCAAGTATATTTGAAAAATCCATTTCTAGAAGAACTGTAGGGTATGCAAGTTTGAAATTTTTATATCAATGCCAAAATGTTTGCTGTAGATCCCAATTTGCATTCTGTCTTTGTTGGTTCAGGCTCTTACAAAAGGGAGTCATAGACTGGGTGACTTAAACAATAGTAATTTCTCATAGTTCTGGATGCTGGGATATCAGAGATCAGGGTGCTGTCACAATCTGGCTTTTGGTGAGGGTCTACTTCCTGGTTATGTCTGTGGGGAGAGAAGGGGGAAAATCCTATATTTTTTCTCTCTCTCTCTTTTAATAAGAACATTAATCCCATCATGGAGGCCCTACTCTCAATAACATAATCTAAGTCCAATTAACTCTCCAAAGCTCTGCCTCCAAATACCATTGCTCTGGGTGTTAGAATTTCAAGATACAAATTTTGAGAGGACAAAAACATTCAATTCAATTCAAAGCATATTCTACCAACCAACCATACCAACCATAGTGTAGAGTACTATATATGTATATAATAAATCATCAAGCCTCTATTCAGGTTTTAGGAAAACTTTTTCCCCTTGACTGTAAGCTGTTCATGTTCTTTCTCTAGTTTTCTTTGAAACTATTAGTCTTTCCCTTATTGATTCATAGAATCATAGATTCATGTAGTTTTTTTTTTTTTGTAAAATATGTTGCAAAGGCCTGGGGATATAGCTCAGTTGGTAGATTGATTGCCTTACATGCACAAGGCACTGGGTTCAACCCCCAGCATCCACACAGACACACACAATATATATATATATATATATATATATATATATATGTACATATTTATATTTTTATGTATATGTGTGTGTGTGAAAATATATAAATGAGTCAAATATTTCTCCCAGTTTGTTACTTGGCACTTTCTTTGTGGTTTTGTTTAGTTGGTATAATAGATGTTATATTATATAGTCATGTTTACCAATCTTATTTTTATGTCCTTTGGATTTTATGGTATACTTGGAAAGTTTCCATACCTTGATGTTATAAAAAAATCCCTCCTTATATTTTCTTTTAATGACTCTATGATATTTCATATTTACCTTTAGTCTTTAGTTTATTTTTTCTCTAAAGAATTTATATTTTCATACATGGCTATCCAAGGAATTCTATAGTGAACTAAACAAACATCTATATGACAAGTTGGGTGTCATCAGAATCAACAGTTAGACACTCAAATGATAAATAGTAAATTTATCTTGAATTTATTCAACACCTGAAATCATTTCTTTATTCTTGAACTTCCTAAGAATTTTCAGGGCAAATTCATCAGTTTCACATTTAAAGGAAATGTTCAAAACCAATGTCTCAAATTTGGCATACATGATTTTATTTTCAAAACAGTAAAAACTGTTTTAAAATCAATTTTATTTAAATATTCAAACAAAAGTTAAGCATAGAACTAATTTTGAGGAGCACAGTATATGCATTGGCATGAAGACAACTGGAAACCATTTGAAGATTTACCCTATATAAAGAACTTAAATCTTTCAGTCAGGGATGAGTTTTTCATGGTCTTATTACATTTCTTTCCTTCACTGAAAATATATATCATGGGTGCTTAATTCTTGCCTTCTGAAGAAAGTGACTTCACTTGATTTTATAGACAAAATTTGAATGAATCTGAGCGTTATTTTGCTAGGTTGCTCTTTCCATGTGAGGAGGAAGGACAGATGCAGGCAGGAGAGCGGAATACCAGAAGAGGATGCAGAGCTGGCAGGTGAAATAAAGGGGGAATAGTAGCTCTACTTCAAAGCTCCAGGAGCACTTCAGATCTCTAGACCCATGGGACTCCTAAGCCAGTAGTATAAAGATGAAACTAAACTGCCTGAAAAAGATGGGGAGCTAACTGCTGCTAGTTTTGAGAAAAGATTTGTGTTAAGAAGAAGTGGAGGGAGTGAAATGACAAAACAAAAGTAATATTTTGCAGTATACATTTGGGGAAAGATAGACAAAGAGATGAGGGTCTTGGGACTGTATTCTTACCATCTGAGTGTGTGTGGAAATGTCTTAACTTGGTGTCCTAGTAAATTTGCTTGACTCTGGGATAGAATTATCTTGGGTGGAATTAGTGTTCTAACATGTACGCTGAGGAGTGTATTGGAACATTCTCCTGCTATGAATTTCTTTTAGAAAACTGATTTGAGTCAACGAATTTTACTATTTCATTCCCTGAGGACACTCTTCACATTTTGCATCTCCATGGTCACAGCTACATTGAAAGTTGGCTCTAAACTACTACTCTTGCATGCCTGATTCTAAAGCATCATCCAGTTAAGGACATCTTTGTTAGGTAATATCTCAAGATGATTGCAAACAAGCCCAAGGGGATGATATTTATGTCTGCTAAAGGGATTTCATGCTAGCAACAATATTCAGAATCTCCTTTTCAAGACTGCCTTAGATAAGAGAGACTGGCCTATGCTGGTTATTTTGACTATAAAAGAAAACTCCCAAATTCCTTAATGTATCAGAATTTGCTGCAAACTCAATATTTTGACCTTTACACTAGTGAGTTAAGCTGCCATGCCACTAATGTTCTCCATAACATGCTGCTTTCCTTTTTTTCAAAGAAAGGGTAATAAAGAAGTAGGGAAAAATTATGTAGATCTTTGGAATGGATTGTTCACACCCACATATAATACAATGCAATTACAACCATCTAAAGAAAAAACTTACCTCTTATCTGTTCTAGTTTTAGCTCTGATACATTTCAAAACTTTTGTGATAGCACATGGAAAATAACACGCACATTTAAAAGTCTGATTTTTGAGTTGTATCTTGGCTACAGCAAAATTATATTTTCCAATAGCTTTGAAAGAAAGCATTTATTCACAATTAAATATAAAGTACATAAATTATTTTCCTTTCCTTTCTATCACTTGTAGAGGGGAGAGAGGAATGATAAGTAGGAGTAAATTATATGGAGGGTGATGGACAGGGATGGTTGCTTACCAGGTACCCTTCTGCTTTGATAAAAAAGAATCTCTTTTTTTCCCCTCTAAGTGGCAATGTGACCGTCTGCTTGTAGGTAGAATAACACACCTCTCCTCTCAACCAAGATGGTCTAATCCTGGGAAGCTGTTAAATATATTACCTAATACCTCAAAAGGAGCTTTGTTTATGTGCTTAAGTTAAGGATTTTGAGATGGGGAGATTATCATGGAGTATGTGGGTGAGCCCAATGCAATTACAAAGATCTTTGTAAGGGAGAAAGGAGGAGAATCAGAAAAAAACATATGATGATGAAAGCAGAGTTTGAAGGGATGAGAAAAAGGGTTCATAAGCCAAGAAATGCAGACAACCCCTAGAAGTTGAAAAATTCAGTGACATTCTGTCCTGAAACCCTGAGAAGGAACTTACTCCTTCTACTGTCTTGACTGTAGTCCTGTTAGACCTATTTTTGACTTCTGACTTTCAGATCTATGAGACTTTAAGTTTGTGTTATTTTAATTCACTGTTTCTGATAATTTTCTACAGCAGCAACACAGTCTTAAAAGATAAATCACAATTTGTCTAAACAAATTGTGGAAATTTCATAGACCTTTGCCAAGTTTCCCTTGCAGCCATTGTTGCAGTGTGATTTGGCATAAAGGAATATCAACTTGGGATTGCTGGGAAATGTTTTCTTTTCTGATTTATCCATCTTTCACTCATACTTGAGTTGTTGATATGAGGATGTGATCCTTGGACCTGCAAGCAGTTCTCTTGTGACTGTGAGTTGACAAGTTTTAAAAGTCTAAAAGCATTAAGTTCAACACATTGAGGTTCCCAGAGTGAAATTTCCTTGATGATGCTTTTGAACCATTGAGTCAAATCTGCAACTGTCTCCAGACTACCATAATTGAAATTATTAACTATCATTATTGCTTATGCTAATATTATATTTGGAATCCAGCTTAACTTACATTTGGTATGTGTGATGTGATGGATGTAGTAAAGAACAAAAAATTCAAAAAATTGACTCAATCTTTTCAAGAAAACTTTTCAGATTTATCTTATTCTCCATTCTGAGAAGACTGATTTTACCATTAAACTGTTGAAAGGCACTGAGTCCACTGAAAGAGTACTTGCTTTACTAACAATTCTAATTAAAGTACCCCCTTCCCCCAAATTTGATGAAAAATATGAACTACAAATTTTTGGCTTTATTTGCAAAGTAACAAATAATGAACTGAATAGGCAAACTCATCTTGATGTCAAAAGAAAAACCTGACTGACATTCCACTAATTAGAGATTTGGGCAACTAATGAGTACACAAAATAATAATGGAATAGTATAACATGTGGAACGTTTAATATAGTTCAAGCAAATTATAGGTAAGACATCAAATATCAGCTTTGACAAACAGTCTTCTGGCCTTAGCCTCCATACTCTTCTCTATAACTATTATAGCGGTAGAAAAGTGAGGTGCATTTAAATAATTTAAAGCAAAAAACAAAAACAAAGAAAAAGCCAAGATTACTCAATGAAGAACATTTAAATTATACCCTTACAAAGTTAGGGGCTGCAGTTGTGGTTCAGTGGCAGAGCACTTGCCTTGTACATGTGAGGCACTGGGTTCGATCCTCAGCATCACATAAAAATAAAAACAACCAGCTTGCCTGGCCTCCAGGGCCCAGAGTAGCATCTCCTTACTGCTGCACGCAGGGCAAGATGGGGGAAGGGCTTCCTCCATTCCTGGGAAGAGTGCGACCTGCCCAGCTGCGACCAGAGCAAGAGGTAGGCACCCGCCCGCGCGGAAGGAGAGACCCAGCCGCCAGTTTGCCTGGCCTCCAGGGCCCATAGTAGCATCTCCCTGCTGCTGTATGCAGGGCCCAGCTTGAGGATAAGCCCCTTCCACTATTCCACTGTGCCATTCTGCAACTGACCAAAGGTGCAGCCTTGATTCCACTAACGGGATTGCTGACTGGAAATAATCCGGCTCAATTGGCTTAAACTGGAAAGGAAAAAAGAAGGGCTTCCAAGCGTCCATTTTGTTTGAGATGTGTTCTTGGGTTCAACGTTTTTGTTTTTGTTTGCTTGTTTGTTTTGTTGTTTCTTGGGTTTTTTTTTGTTTGTTTTTGTTTTGATTGACAGTGTGTTTGTGTGCTTCTGCTCCTCTTTTCTTTCTTTTCTTCCTTCTCACTTTTATATTTTTTCTTCTTCCTTCATCTTCCCTATTGACACCCTGCCATTGCACTCTCAACAGAGGCAAAAACAAGTTATATGCAGAAATTGGGATTTCTAGAACGGGTATAATTGAAATATATAGCAAAGTGGTGTTATATATAGTTTATTCTCTATTTTCTAGACTCTCTCTCTCCTCTCTCTTACACTAATTTCTACTCCTTGGTCATTTTTTTTCTCTTCTTTTTTTCTTTTCCATCTTTCTTTATTTCTTCTCTCAACCGCAGCATAAGTTAGGTTTATATATAAATCGGTCTTTCCACCTAATCATTCACTCCATTCTCTTTCCTCTCTCGTCTGCTGATACTAAACCACTTCCATAGAACTCTTTTTTCATACTTTCTAAGAAAGAACAAGTCAATACACTCACTTCCTTCTTCCTAAACATATCACCTCTGTGTCCATTACTTGAAACTATAAAACCCCATCAGAAGCGTACAGAGTAAATTGGAAACAATATCTGGGTTAACTAAATCTGTACATTGTGATCAACTGGGATTCTTTGAATAAAAGGTGTTTGATTTTAAAGTGTAAAGGAAATATAAGGGGATCTGATAGCATTGTACTACAGGAGCAATGTAAGGTTTCAAGGTAAAATCAAAATAGACAAGGTCCCACAGTGCAGGAAGAATAGACGCACAAGCAATATGAAGAAACAAGGGAAGAAAGTGACACAAACAAATCAATATACCTCCTCAGTAGATTCCATGGCATGCACAGTTGGTGAAATGCCAGAGATGGAAATTAGAAATTACGTATTCCAAATGTTAGTGGAACTTAAGAATGAACTCAAAAATGAGATGAGGGAGCAAATACAGGAGGTGAAAGATCATTTTGACAAAGAACCCCATAAACAAATACAGGAAGTAAAAGATTACTTCAATAGGGAGATAGAGGCTCTAAAGAGAAACCAAACAGAAATTCCAGAAATGAAAGCTCAATCGAAAGTATCACCAACAGAGTAGATCACTTGGAAGAAAGAACCTCAGACAATGAAGACAAAATATATATCCTAGAGAAAAACCTAGATTAAACAGCAAAAATGGTAAGAAACCAAGAACAGAACATTCAAGAATTATGGGACAACATAAAAAGACCAAATATAAGAGTGATTGGGGTAGAGGAGGGGGCAGAGTTTCAAGCCAAAGGAATGAGTAATTTATTTAATGAAATAATTACAGAAAATTTTCCAAACTTGAGGAATGAATGGGAAAACCAAGTTCAAGAGGCCTACCGAACACCAAATATACAAAATCACAACAGATCCACACCAAGACACATTATAATGAAAATGCCTAATATACTGAGCAAGGAGAGAATATTAAAAGCCACAAGAGAAAGTAAGCAGATTACATATAGGGGGAAACCAATCAGACTATGTTCAGATTTTTCTACCCAGACCTTAAAAGCAAGAAGATCCTGGAATAGCATATTTCAAGCTCTGAAGGAAAAGGGATGTCAACCAAGAATCTTATATCCAGCAAAATTGAGCTTTAGATTCGAAGATGAAATAAAAACCTTCCACAACAAGCAAAAGTTAAAAGATTTCGCATCTTGAAATCTAGCGCTTCTGAACATCCTGGGCAAAATTTTTCATGAAGAAGAAGAGAAAAATAACAATGAAAATCAACAAAGGGAGATATTAAACTAAGGGAAATACCAACCAGAAGAGAAACCAAATCAAGCTAAAGATCATAATACAAATAAAAATGGATGGGAATAAAAAATCACATCTCAATAATAACCCTGAATGTTAACGTCCTAAACTCGCCATTCAAAAGACACAGATTATCTGAATGGATTAAAAGAAATGACCCAACAATTTGCTGTCTCCAAGAAACACACCTCATAGAAAAAGATATCAATAGACTGAAGGTGAAAGGCTGGGAAAAGTCTTATCACTCACATGGCCTGTGGAAGCAAGCAGGGGTTTCCATTCTCATTTCAAATAAGGTAGACTTCAAGCCCAAGTTAATCAAAAGGGACAAAGATGGATATTTCTTACTACTTAAGGGACCATTCATCAACAGGATATAACAATTATAAATCTATACGCCCCAAATAATGGAGCACCTACCTTCATCAAACAAACTCTTCTCAAGTTCAAGAGTAAAATTGACCACAACACAGTTATTCTAGGGGATTTCAACACACCTTTCTCACCAATGGATAGATCATCCAAACAAAAGCTAAACAAAGAAAACTTAGGCCTCCTTAAAACAATTAATAACTTAGACCTAACAGACATATATAGAATATTTCATCCCTCAGTAAATGAATACACTTTTTTTCTCAGCAGCACATGGCTCCTTCTCCAAAATAGACCATATATTATGTCACAAGGCAACTCTCAGCAAATATAAAAAAATAGAGATACTACCCTGCATGCTATCATCAGACCATAAAGGGAAGAAATTGGAAATCAATGACAAAACAAGGAATAAGAAAAACTACTCCAACAACTGGAAGCTAAACAACATGCTACTGAATGAACAAGGGGTTGAAGAAGAAATCAAAGAGGAGATTAAAAAATTCCTAGAGGTAAATGAGAACACAGATACATCGTATAGAAATCTCTGGGACACTATGAAGGCAGTAGTAAGAGGAAAATTCATTGCACTGAGTTCATTCCTTAAAAGGAAAAAAAAACCCAAGAAATAAATGACTTAACATCACATCTCAAAGCACTAGAAAAAGAAGAACAGATCAACACCAAGAGCAGTAGAAGACAGGAAACAATTAAAATCAGAGCAGAAATTAATGAAAGTGAGACTAAGGAAACAATTCAAAGAATTGACAAAACTAAAAGTTGGTTCTTTGAAAAAATAAACAAAATTGACAGACCCTTAGCGATGCTAACAAAAAGAAGAGAAAAAAACTCAAATTACTAACATTCGTGATCAAAAAGGGAATATCACAACAAACACCTCAGATATACAGAAGATAATTAGAAATTACTTTGAAAACTTGTACTCTAATAAAATAGAAAATACTGAATGCATTGACAGATTCCTAGAGTCGTATGATTGGCCTAAACTGGATCTGGAGGCTATACACAATTTAAACAGATCAATTACAAGCAAAGAAATAGAAGAATCATTAAAAAGCTACCAACAAGGAAAAGTCCAGGACCTGATGGGTTTACAGCCAAGTTCTACAAGACTTTCAAAGAAGAACTAATACCAATGCTCTTCAAACTATTTCAAGAAATAGAAAAAGAGGAAGTTCTTCCAGACTCTTTCTATGAGGCCAATATTACATTAATTCCAAAGCCAGGCAAAGACACATCCAAAAAAGAAAACTTTAGGCCAATATCTTTAATGAACATAGATGCAAAAATCCTCAACAAAATTCTGGCAAATCGGATACAAAAACAAATCAAAAGATAGTGCACCACGATCAAGTGGGGTTTATTCCAGGGATGCAAGGCTGGTTCAACATTCGGAAATCAATAAACATAATACATCATATCAATAGACTTAAAGATAAAAATCACATGATCATCTCAATAGATGCAGAAAAAGCATTTGACAAAATACAACACCCCTTTATGTTCAAAACACTGGAAAAACTAGGAATATCAGGAACATATCTCAACATTATAAAAGCTATTTATGCAAGGCCCAGAGCTAACATTATCTTAAATGGAGAAAAATTGAAAGCATTCCCTCTAAAAACTGGAATAAGACAGGGATGCCCCCTATCACCACTGCTATTTAATATAGTACTGGAAACTCTGGCCAGAGCAATTAGACAGACGAAAGAAATTAAAGGGATCCAGATAGGAAAAGAAGAGCTCAAACTAGCACTATTTGCTGATGACATGATAATATACCTAGAAGACCCAAAAAACTCTACCAGAAAACTTTTACAATTTGTAAATGAATTTGGCAAAGTAGCAGGATACAAAATCAATACCCATAAGTCAAAGGCATTTTTGTACATCAGTGACAAAGCCTCTGAAAAGGAAATGATGAAAACTACCTCATTTACAAGAGCATAAAAAAAAAAAAAAATACCTGGGAATCAACTTAACGAAAGAGGTGAAAGACCTCTATAAGGAAAATTATAGAACACTAAAGAAAGAAATCATAGAAGAACTCAGAAGATGGAAAGACCTACCTTGCTCTTGGATAGGTAGAATCAATATTGTCAAAATGTCCATACTACCAAAAGCATTATACAGATTTAATGCAATTCCAATCAAAATCCCAATGTCATTCTTCAAAGAAATAGAAAAAGCAGTCATGAAATTCATCTGGAGAAATAAGAGACCCAGAATAGCCAAAGCAATCCTGAGCAAGAAAAGTGAAGCAGGGGGCATCACCATACCGGAATTTAAATTATACTATAGAGCAATAGTAACAAAAACAGCATGGTATTGGCACCAAAACAGACTGGTGGACCAATGGTACAGAATTGAGGACACAGAGACTAATACACATAATTTCAGCTATCTTATATTCGACAAAGGTGCCAAAAATGTACAGTGGAGAAAGGATAGCCTCTTCAACAAATGGTGCTGGGAAAACTGGAAATCCATATGCAACAAAATGAAATTAAACCCTTGTCTCTCACCATGCACAAAACTCAATTCAAAGTGGATCAAGGACCTAGGAATTAGACCAGAGACAATACGCCTAATAGAAGAAAAAGTAAGCTCCAATTTCCAACATGTCGGATTAGGCCCCAAGTTCCTTAATAAGAATCCTGTAGCGCAAGAACTATTACCAAGAATTAATGAATGGGATAGATTTAAACTAAAAAGCTTCTTCTCAGCCAAGGAAACAATCAGTGAGGTGAATAGAGAGCCAACTAATTGGGAACAAATATTTAATATGTGCACATCAGATAGAGCACTAAAATTCTAGAATATATAAAGAACTCAAAAAACTTAACATCAAAAAAGCAAATAACCCAATCAATAAATGGGCTAAGGAATTGAAAAGACACTTCTCAGAAGAAGGTACACATTTAATCAACAAATACATGAAAAAATGCTCAACATTGCCGGCAATTAGAGAAATGCAAATCAAAACTACTCTAAGATTTCATTTCACTCCAGTCAGAATGGCAGCTATCAAGAACACAAACAACAATAAATGTTGGAGAGGATGTGGGGAAAAAGGCACACTCATACATTGCTGGTGGGACTGCAAATTGGTGCAACTGCTATGGAAAGCAGTATGGAGATTTCTTGGGAAAATGGGAATGGAACCACCCTATGACCCAGCCATCCCACTCCTGGGTCTATTCCCAAAAGACTTAACAACAGCATATTATAGTGACACAGCCACTTCAATGTTTATAGCAGCACAATTCACAATAGGTAGGTTGTGGAACCAACCTAGATGTCCCTCAGTAGATGAGTGGATAACGAAAATGTGGTATATATACAAAATGGAATTTTTAAAAAAATATTTATTTATTTGTTTTGGTTGTACACAATGCCTTTATTCTTTACGTGGTGCTGAGGATCGAACCCTGGCTGCGCACGTGCTAGGCGAGCGCTCTACCGCTGAGCCACAAACCCAGCCCCATACAAAATGGAATTTTACTCAGCAATAAGAGAGAATAAAATAATGGCATTTGTGGGTAAATGGATGAAGTTGGAGAATATAATGCTAAGTGAAATTAGTCAATCTCAAAAATCCAAATACCGAATGTTTTCTCTGATATAAGGAGGCTAGTTCACAGTGTTGTTGGAAGGGGGTACATAGGATGACAGGAACACTAGAATGGTCAACGGAAAGGGAGGGGAAGGGAGGGAGCAAGGGCGGATAGGGGGAAGGAAAAAAAATTGGTGGTTGAAAGAGATGGATATCATTATCCTAAATACATGATTGAAGACCTGAATGGTACTTATATACCTTGTGTACAAGCAGTTGTATGTAAAAAGATACTATACTTGTGCATTATGAATAAGTAAATAAATAATTTAAAAAAAATTAAAAACAAACCCGAATTAATCAATAGAGAGTATGTAAACTATATTATGTATTTTAAAAAATGACACTAAAAATAGTTGCCTATAACAGAAAAAAATGAAGAGTATACAGACAAAAACAGAGCTTTATATAAATTAAGTAAAATTGTTTATTTTAAAAATTGGATTTTGTTAGGTTTGTGATATTTGTGAGCATGTTACAATGTATATTTGTTCTTTTCAAATCTCAAGAAATAATTACTATCTTGCTTTCTTTAAAAAAAATAAAAACAAAACAAAACAAAGATATTGTGTCCATCTATAACTAAAAAACTTTTTAAAAATATGCAAAATTATTCCCAAGGAATTAAAAAATAGTATTTAATTAATAAAATTCCAAGGTATATGAAACATAATTTGATTTTTTATTCCCCTCTGGAGAAAGAATTTGGCATCTAGTGAAAGTACAACTTGCATAATTTTTTTAAAAAAATATTTATTTATTTGCTTTAGTTGTACACAATGCGTTCATTTGTACGTGGTGCTGAGGATCGAACCCGGGCCGCGCACGTGCTAGGCGAGCGCTCTACCGCTGAGCCACAATCCCAGCCCACAACTTGCATAATTTGAGTTTACACTTTTTTTTTCCCCTTTCCTTTCTCTGACAATTTAAGTCTTCATCCTATTAGGATTTCTGGAAAAGAAAATTTTACAAGTTTAAAGTTTTTGACACACAATATGCTACAACATCTTATTTATTAACTCCAATCAATAAAACCTTAATTCTTTTTTTTTTTGGTCATGTTGAAAATGGAAATTCATTTGATCACTCTGTTATTTCAACTGGGCATCTTTTCACCTGCAAAAATAACCAGAGGATAATTCACTCCACCTAACATATTAGGAGTGGCCTTACCTGAGTTCCCTTCTAGACACTGCAGATGAGGGTCACGTCAATTACTTTGATTTCCTGGCATGCTTGTCTTCTCATATGCTGAGAACTTGAGACAAATTATGTCTTTCATTCATGCTGACCCCAAGCTTGGCCTAGAGCCTCAATGCTAGTTACAAAACATATAGGAAAAAAATGGGTAAAATAGAAAGAGTAGTTATCAGGGAGTGATTTTACCTAATCATATATCAGGGTCATAGAAAATAATTTAGCTTAATCTACCTGTTCTTAGTCCTTGAATATATGTTTGGCACTCATTTGCAAATTTTCCAAGTATGTTTTTCTCCAGTGTATCAATAATTAGGAAGTTACTACATGGAGAGCTGAAATTTGAGATGTGTAGCCATTATTGCCTAATCATTGATTTGTTATATCAATCTTATCACATATTTACATATAAAAGTGTTTGGCTGAAAGCTAAAAATGTAAGTTAAAGCACTTCATACTAACAGAATAAAGAGTCCAAAGACAATGTTTTTCTGTGTTGATTAGTTCAGTTGTTTCTTTTTTTTAATTAGTTAATTAATTAATTAATTTTTTAAGTTGCTGGTTTAATATAATTGTGTCTTCATACATGTATTTAGGGTAATCATGGATAACTCAGTCTGCCATTATTCCTATCCCCTTGCCCCTCCCCCTCCCTCCCCCCTTTGTTCTATTTAAAGTTCTTTCATTCCTCTCATTCCCTCTCTCTTGCCTTTATAAGTTAGTACCTTCATATCAAAGAGATCATTTGACCTTTGGTTTTTAGGGATTGGCTAACTTCACTTAGCATTATTTTCTCCAACTCCATCCATTTACCTGCAAATGCCATGATTTTATTCTCTTTTAGTGCCGAGTAGTGTTCCATTGTGTATATATACCAAAGTTTCTCTATCCATTCATCTGCTGATGGGCATGGGGGTCAGTTCCACAATCTAGCTATTGTGAATTGTGCTGCTGTAAACACTGATGTGGCTGTGTCCCTGTAGTAAGCTGTTTTTAAGTGCTTTGGGAGTAGGCCAAGGAGTGGGATAGCTGGGTCAAATGGTGGTTCCATTCCCAGTTTTCCTAGGAATCTCCATACTACTTTCCAGATTGGCTTCACCAATTTGCAGTTCCACCAGCAATGTAAGAGTGAGCCTTTCCCCCCACATCCTCACCAGCATTTATTGTTGTTTGCTTTTTTGATAGCTGTCATTATGACTGGAGTAAGATGAAATCTTAAGAGTTGTTTTGATTTGCATTTCTCTAATTGCTAGAGATGTTGAACATTTTTTCATCTTCTGAGAAGTGTCTGTTTAGTTCCTTGGCCCATTTATCGATTGGGTTATTTGGTGTTTTTTTTTTTTTTTTTTGGTGTTAAGGCTTTTAAGAGCTTTATAAATCCTTGAGGTTGGTATTCTATCTGATGTGCTTGTGGTAAAGATTTGCTCCCATTCTGTAAGTCCTCTATTCACCTCACTGATTGTTTCTTTTGCTGAGAAGAAGCTTTTTAGTTTGAATCCATCCCATGTATTGATTCTTGTTTTTAGTTCTTGTGCTATAGGGGTCTTATTGAGGAAGTTGGAGCCTAAACCAACATGATGGAGATTTGGGCCTACTTTTTCGTCAGTGACAAATCCTCAGAAAGAGAAACTAGGAAATCCACCCCATTTACTATGGCCTCAAAAAAAAAAAAAAAAAAATTTGGGAATCAACTTAACAAAAGAAGTGAAAGACCTCTACAATGAAAACTACAGCACACTAAAGAAAGAAATTAATGAAGATCTTAGAAGATGGAAAGATCTACCTTGTTCATGGATAGGTAGAACTAATATTGTCAAAATGACCATTCTCCCAAAAGCACTATACAGATTCAATGCAATACCAATCAAAATCCCAATATCATTCCTCATAGAAATAGAAAAAGCAATCATGAAATTCATCTGGAAAAATAAGAGACCCAGAATAGCCAAAGTGATTCTTAGCAAGAAGAATGAAACAGGTGGCATTACTATTCCAGACCTTAAATTGTACTACAAAGCAATAGTAACAAAAACAGCACGGTACTGACATCAAAATAGACCAGTTGACCAATGGTACAGAATAGAAGACACAGAGACAAACCCACACACCTACAGTTATCTTATATTAGACAAAGGTGCCAAAAATGTTCACTGGAGAAAAGACAGCCTCTTCAACAAATGGTGTTGGGAAAACTGGAAATTCTAATGTAATAAAATGAAATTAAATCTCTTTCTCTCACCATGCACAAAACTTAACTCAAAGTGGATCAAGGACCTAGGAATTAAACCAGAGACCTTGCACCCCTTTTCCTTTTTAAGTGACTCTTATTGTTTAGATTTAAAGCCTCTGTTGGGGCTGAGGGTATAGCTCAGTTGGTAGAGTGCTTGCCTCACACGCACAAGGCCTTGGGTTCAATCCCCAGCAGCACCACCAAAAAAATAAACAAATTTTAAACCTCTGTTATTTTAAACCTCTGTCATAGACAGACTATAAAATGAGACCTCTGTGCCCAACATGGTTCTCAAATCTTGGTTTTCATGCCCTTGCACAGTCCCCTCCTATACAGAACAGGCTGACCTGTGTAACCAATAGGATATTGTGAAAATGATAAAGTATGCCTTCTGAAGCTAATCTGTAAAAGACATAGCAGTTTCCATGTTGTTCCCTCTTAAATCACATCTAGGGGAAGTTGCATCATGGAAATACTCAAATATCCTGCTGGGAAATGCATATGGTAAGGAACTGAAACCCTCTGCCAACACTAGCATTAACTTGCTAGGCATGTGAATGAGTCCCATTGGAAGCAGATCCATCAGCCCCAGTCAGGACTTCAGATGATCAAACCCCAGTAGACATCTTGATTGTAACTTCATGATACCCTGAAGTACAACCACTCAGTTAAGCCACCCTGAATCCTGGCCCACTGAAACTGTATCAAATAATAAGTATTTGGAGTTTAAACTGCCAAGTTTTAGGGTAGTTGCTATGGAGTAGCTAACATTGTTTAGTTTTCTTATTTTCTCATCTAATGCTGGCCATAGCTCTATTCCACATTGGGCTTCCCACATGGTTTCTCCATATGAAATTCTTTGGGTGCCTTCATAATATATTAATGAGGCTTCAAAAATTAAACAACATCACTTTTTCCCCGTTCTATTCATTGTGGCAATAATAAAGTCCTGTCCAAATCCAAGGAGAATGGCAAGGTTCTGGGAGTACATGTAGGACTGGAAATATTCTTATGCCTGTTTTGGAAAACATGATCTACATTATATTATGTATGTTGAAACATTTGATTAGGACTCAGAATTTAACTTCATGCCATTGGAGTCAAAATTTACATGTTGAAAGATCTCAATTTTATTTTATTTTATTATTATTATTTTTTTGTGATGCTTGCTTGGGATTGAAACCAGGCCCTTGCACATGCTAATCAAATGCTCTACCCATGAACTACATGCCCAGACCAATATTTAAATTTTCAGAATATAATCAATACTACCTTTATAATAATGATAATAATTTTCCATCTCCCTCAATTACTGTTACTTTCTTTATTATAATATTGGTCTAACTATATTCACTGTGACTTATTGTCTATATTTTTGTTTTAGTTAGTTTGTTTTGCCTTTAAGTTTGGGATATTGTCTAATATACCCAGTAATGGTCTTTAAAGACCATGGTGCCTATAGCTCTGAATTGTCCTCATTTCTCTTATAACATTATTCTTCTCTGACTTATGGGGAAAGTACAACAACTTGATTGGTCATTTATTAATTGTTTTGAGTTTTGTAATTGAGCTCCCTAACCCAATTTGCATGTTTGCACAGTAGAATCTGTTTTTTTTCAGCAACTGAGTTGAGCTTCCCCATGCTGGCAGGTCTATGATGATAATGTCATCCTTTATCTTTAGAAAAATTGGTCCTAAATTATTTCTTCAACAGTGCTCTTTCCAACTCTTCAACAGATGGGGTTGACTTTAGAATAAGAATTGACAAGCAGATGGCTAAGCTGAAATTTAAGTCTGTTTTGGGGAAATAAAGCTTTGTCAAGAATCTGACTTACCCCCCAAAAATGGAGGTAACACTTAAATACATATATAAGTACATATACTTGGAAATTTCAGTAGATATTTAGTAATTAATTAGTTCTCAGATTACATTAAAACATTCCTAAATTAAGGACTAATACAACCTAATTTTAAAAGTAGCCTTCACATGATTCAAAAAATGTCTAAACCTGCATGTTAGAAGATCCAGACTTTTGAATGAAATAAGTATTTTAATTAATTAAATGCACATTATAACATAAACAAAATAATTTTTTCCCTAAATGAAGACTTTCTCCAAAATTAGAGTTAAAATTTTGAGATTTGGAAAACACTTCATGGATTTAGTTAAATATTCTCCAATAGACTTCTTTGACAGTTCTATTGTTTCAAAAGTTTTTTTGTTATAAAAGAGGAAAAATTAAGAGGACACATCTATAAAAACCAAATTTCTAGTTCTAGCTTAATAACTCATTAATTGAGACCCTACCATGATCTTGACTGAAGAAATGGAGAAGGTGGGAGAGACAATTTTGTTAAAAAATTATTTAAATCCAATGTGAGAGATAATTTAATAGAGATAGAAATAAGAGGAAAAGTCAAATTCAAAGAAGCAGAGAATATAATGATTGTTAGGGGTTGAAGAATGGGTGGTTGAGGAGATGCTGGTTATTAAAAAAAGAAATATATGAGGATGGGAACATAGATGAAAGGCAACTTGAGAAGACTAACTGTAAAGGTGTTAAAAAGTAAAAACCAAAGTGGGGTTCAAGAGGAGATGTGGGTTTTACATAGACAGTAAGATAAATTCTGGGTGGGGAACTGGGTGGTGTATAGGCTGAACAGCAACTAGGAGAGGTGATGAGGAGCTGGTACATTGGGGAGTGAGTGATAGGAACCTGGGAAGTGGATTTCTAGGTGGAACTAATAGATTCAGAGACTGATTGGGTAGTGTCAAAAAGAAGAATCCACAACTTAATAGTTAGAATGAAAAGCCAATTTGTTACTTGTTAAAGAAGAGGTTGCTGTGTTTGTACCACACGGTTTCCCTAAGCAAGCAAACTGCTTTTAGGAAGCATGGAGATCATGAATTTGTGAACTTCATCACCAGGTATTTTAGGAATTGGTTGACAGCTATGAAAGCAAGGTTACTGGTTTGAGGTTGTTTGGTGACTCCGAGGAGCTGTCACTGAAGGCTTGACTTCTATAGGTGTGGGTTCTGAAGTGAAGTTCAAAATGGGTTGGGATGGATTCTGAGCTGATTCATTCTTTTCTTCCTTTGGCCAAAATACGTTTTTTTTTTTTTATATGTGGTGCTGGTGATTGAACCCAGGCCTCACACAACTCTTCCACTGAGCTGTACTTCTAGTTCCTATCTTTCTTTTTCTTGAACTCAGAAAATATGAACTTTTATTTTTAGGAGTTAAAATGGGAGAGGTAAAAATCACCTTTGACAATTGCTAAATATCAGTAAGAACCAGTGGGTGATACAAGTGGGGAGAGGAAGAGATTGGATAAAGTGTTTTGAATGTGTTAGATGGATGTTCGATAGATAGGTGGAACATTGAAGCCATGGTTGCAAAAGAAGTGGCTGAGAAAAACCTTGTGTGGTAAAAGTAGAAGTTGGCTTGTGATAAACTGCAAATTACTTGTGAAGTAGGAGGAGAACAGGAGACAGTAATTGGAAAAAGCAGAAGAGGAGAGTTTCAGTAAAACAGAGTTGTCAACAGCAAGGTGTTTATATACTAAAATTGTCTAAAGAGCCACTGCTGTCTGTAGCAAGAGCCATTACAATATAATTGTAGATATGAGAATCAGATTTATAAGGGGTACCTAAGCATCTTGTCTGCCAACTTCTTATATAATGTTTCAAATTTATTCATATGTCTTATGTACTCATGAATCTTATCAATGTCTTTGTTAGATGTATTCAGCTCAATAACTACTTGTTAAGCACTTGTTATCCGATTATTTGTGAACTTTTAGCTTGAAACAGTTGCTGAACTTCCTAATGGATGACATCGAGTCCTTACAGTACACACATTTCATCAATGGAAAGTTTGATTTTATATCACAATTAGCTTGATAAGCAAAAATGAAGTTTTAGATTTTACTTAAAAGACTATTTGGGCAGTTAAGTGGTATCCTACTCTAATGTGACTTTTAAAAATAAACAAGTTGAGTTGCATTGTAAATTGTTCCTAAATCTCATGTGGTAATGTACAAGCTGTATTTTAAAAAATAATAATGGTGATTAATCCTATCCCTTAAGGGCAGAATTTTGTTTGGTATCATACTATTAATATTGTGCTATTGAACATTTTATTTACACTTTCTTATTTGTACTCGTTTCAAGGTGAAATGCCTGTCTTAATCCCTGACTAATTAAAATTAACATATTCATCACCTCATCTAATTATTTCCTTCCTTTCTTTCCTTTTTTTTTTTGTGTGAAAACACTTAAGATCTAATCTCTTAGGGAATCTCTAATATACAATACTGCATTGTTAACTATAGTCACCATGCTGTGCATTACATTTGCAGAAATAATCCAACTTGTATACCCAACTGTTGGACCCAATATCACCCCATTACTTCCTCACCCAACCCTTGCCAACTACCATTCTACTCTCTGCTTTCGGGAGTTTGACAGTTTTAGATTCCACATATCAGTGAGATCATGCGCTATTTGTCTTTCTGTGTCTGACTTATTTCACTCAGCAAAATGTCCTGTAGGTTCATCTGTGTTGTCTCAAATGGCAGGATTTTCTTCTTTTTAAAGGATAAATCATCATCATCATCACCATCATAGTAATAATGTATACATAAAATGGATATTATATATCTTGCATTGCCCTTATGTAATTCCTACCCACATCTTGTGTGGGCAGTGGAAATGGGGTTCCCTTCAGTGGAATGGGCTGGCTGAGAATTAGAAGCTAAGAGAAATAAAATGGTGAAGAAGCCACAGAACATAGAAAGTAATTTCAAGAGCAGGGGCAAGACAGTCAAGCTGATCAGACAGATAGATAGATCTTCTAGACTATGGCAAAATGGAGCCCACGCCTACTTTATTTATATTGAGAAACATCAAAGGCCTTCCATAGAATGTTATTCACTAAAAAAAAAAAAATGGTTAAAGGTTGGCTGTTCAGTTTCCAATGGGGTTACTCCCATCTCTGGAGCTACTATGAGGTATCTTGCTAGCAAAGCAGAGATAAAGGTCCTGTGCATTTGGCAATCTATTGCCACAGGAGAGCCACGGATAGTTTGCAGTGCCAAACCTAAATCTCCCTGGCTACCACATCCAGAGAAGAACCTCAAGTAATTCACAGAAGGCTTCTGGCATATTATCATTTATTAACAGACACTTAGGTGGTTTCCCTATCTTGGCTCTTATGAATAATGCTGCAGTGAACATAGGAGTGCTGATTTCTCTTTGTAATATTAATTTTATTTTCTTTGATTGCTGGATCTTATGGTAGTTTTGTTTTTAGGTTTTAGAGGAAACTCCTATACTATTTATATAACGACTCTGCCAATTATATTCCCACCAACAGTATACAATATACAAATGTTCCCTTGTCTTCACATCTTTACCAACACTTACCTTTTGCCTTTTTGATAATTGCCATTCTAACAGGCATGAGATGATACCTCATTGTAGTTTTGGCATTTCCCTGATGGTTAGTGCTATTGAGCATTTTAAAAATATAACTGTTGACCATTTGTATATCTTCTTTTGAAAAAAAAAAACTATTTAAGTTCTTTGCTCATTTTTGAATTGGATTATTTGCTCTTTGTTACTGGGTTGCAGGGGGTTCTTCCATATTTTGGCTATTAATCTTTATCTCCCATTCCATAGATTTCCTTTTCACTCTGTTGGTTGTTTCATTTGCTGTGAGAAGCTTTTTAGTTTGATGCCATCACATTTGTCTATTTTTGCTTTTGATGCCTATGCTTTTGTTGTTATATTCATGAAATTATTGTCCAGACCAATGTGAAATATCTTTCCCCTTATGCTTTCTTCTATTAGTTTTATAATTTCATATCTAATGTTTAATTATTTAACCAATTTTGAGTTGATTATATTTTGTATGGTATGAGATAAGGCTCAAATTCCATTCTTCTGTGGGTGAATGTATTGTCTTTTTCCCATTGTGTGTTCTTGGCACTTTCCATGATCAGTTAACAGTAGACATGTGGATTTATTTTTGGTATTATTTAGTTCCTGGATGTTTGGTTTTGTATCTGACATTCTGGGCAATTCTGAATCATTTTTCTTCTCAATATTTCTCTCTCCCCTCCTTCCCCTTATTCCTCTCCCCTTGTCTTCCTCTCACCCACCCTCCCTCCCTTTCTTCCTTTATTTCCATTATGCATATGTTACACTTTTTGTATTGTTCTACCATCCTTGGATATTGTGTGGTTTTTCTTTGTTCTCTTTACTTTTTAGTTTTGAAGATTTCTATTGATATACCATCAAGCTCTTTCCTCAGCTTGTCCAGTCTATTAATAAGTCCCTCAAAGTCATTCTTTATTTCCATTATAGTGCATTTGATTGCTACCAATTATTTTTGGTTCTAAGGATTTTTCTCTGTGCTTACATTGCCTATCTGTTCATGCATGGCATCTACTTTATTCGTTAGATTCTTCAGTATATATTCATTGTTGTTCTACGTTTCTTGTCTACTCATCTCAACACCCCTGCCATGTCTGCTTCTGGTGCTTGCTCTGTCTTCAAATTGTATTTTGCCTTGTAGTATGCCTTGTAATTTTTTCTTGGTAGCTGTATATAATGTACTGAATAAAAAGAAGTGTTGTGAACAGGCGTTTAGTAACATGGTGGTAAGATGTGGAAGGAAAGGAAGCATTCAGTAGGTCTATGATTAGGTCTTAGTCTTTTAGAGAGCCTGTGTCTCTGGGTTGTGAATTTCACAAGCACTTCTCATTTCTCATACCCTTCCTTAGGATAAGATGGCTAAACCTGGCTGGAATCAGATATTTCACTTTACCCAGATTAGTTAGCCTCTGACAAAACCCCAGAAAATTAGGCTGTAGTTTAATCATCTTTTGAGGAAAGATCTTGTTAAAAAGAGCAAAATGCTACCTATATTTCGAAATGATCTATTTACTTCTTGTCCTGTCAGAAGCATGAGGGAATTTTTCTCTGATGATTACTATGAGAACTGGGTTGTGCTTCTGGAGGTAGAGTTCACTTAAGTGTGGAATTCCTCCATGACTGAGTCCCTTTGGGTATTTTTAAGTCTTGGAGTTATCCCCACTGAGTCTCAAGCCACTTGTCAGACATAGTTCAGGTTTTCCCTCTGTGAAGTTTGTGCTTGAGATTCTCTTCCTCATTTAAGTTGTTACCAGTATTTGCCCATCTTTCTTCAGTCTTGGGTGCAGAGGTTTGCCCTGTGTTCTCACTTCTCTTACAGATTCAAGAAGCACTATTGGTTTTTAAGTTTGTTCAGCCCTTTTTACTTGTTAGAATGAAGTGGTTAAAGCCAATATTCTTTCCATGTGGGATTGAAAATTGATAATAAAATTGATGTTCTATTACTTAGGATTTTTATTTTTTTCTACTTACAAGGGATCCTTTAGATGTATAGATTTTTCTCAAATATTCACTCTAGGTTTATAAAAAGAATGTACAAGGAAAATAAATTGATTAAGGTGTTCCTTAATCAATTTTTATGTGTAAATTGGCTCTATTAGGCAAGATCCGGTTTCAAAATAAAAATAAATAAATAAAAAGGGCTGGGGATGTAGCTCAGTGGTAAAGCACTCCTGGGTTCAACCCCCTGTACAAAAGAAAGAAAGAAAGAGAAGAAGGAAGGAAGGAAGGAAGGAAGGAAGGAAGGAAGGAAGGAAGGAAAAGAAATTTGTGTTCTGGACAATTTAAACTCTGTATAAAATAACACTGGTAGTAGGTGGCAGATATGGAAGCTACAACAACCTCAGGTATTGGCTTGCCTTTCAGCTCTGTTCGTGCTATAAACAAGAAAATAATACTTTATCTTCATCTTGCATATTTGTTTTGAATATTATAGCAGAAGACATTGAGAAGAAATCCTTGCTATTTAGTATTTCTCTGAAAATCATAAAATATCTTTTTTCCAAGGAGTGGCATGCTGTAGTCTGAAGAAATGACCAAGAAGAAACATATTTGAGGTGCGTACTTGGAATATTTTCTGAAGTTTAAGCTAGGAGGAAAGAAATTAGAACAATAATTTTTTTTGCTTTTTATGATACCCCCATTGGAATGCCTTGCCTCTATTTTACTTCTTTTCTCCTCAAACTATGAATCACAATTTACGACTAACTAAGGAGCCTTTCCTGCAAGCCTCAGTGTCCTAAGAAACAACCTCCAGCACATCCTTTTTGTATGGGATACTACCTGATACCAGATGCAGGATTTTCAAGACAAATGCCAGAGGGAATCCTTTTCTTCATAGGAGGAAGCCCGATTCCATAAGACACAGTGAAGAATGCCCCCATCAACCAGAACACCTGCCCTGGACTATTTAGCAAGTGAAAAAAAATTAACATTTATTGTGTTGAGCCTCTAAAATTTGGGGTTTGAATATTATGGCACTGAAGTTACTCCAACCAATACACATAACCTGTGAGGACCAACATGATCTGCCCTTTGACACTTTCTTTCTCATATGTCACTCAATTCACACCTAACTTCTTTCTGGTCAGCCTTCAGGCCTAACAGAGTTGTTTCTGCCAGAATACTAACCCATTCTCTTCTTTAGTTCTCATGTCCAAATCATGATCATACTTAGGATCTCAGCTTAAACATCATTTCCTTTTGCTATAGCTTAAGATCTTAAATGTATGCCCCAAATTCATGTGTTCAAAGGTTGGTCCTCAGGGTGGTACTATTGAGGGGTGGTGGAAGCTTTGAGAGGTAGGGCCTGGGGAAGGTCCTTAGGATATTGGGGGTGTGCCCTTAAAGGGACTGTGGGACCCTGGTCTCTTTTCCTTCCTTTATTACTCCCTGGCTCATGAGGTGAGTAAGTTTGCTCTACCATGCTCTCCACCATGTTCTGACTCACTACAGGCCCATAGCAACAGGACCTGGAAACTTGGAAGGTGTGAGCTGAAGTAAACCATATCTATTTATGATTTAATTATCTCAGGTGTTTTATTATAGTGATGGAAAGCTATCTAACACACCTGGGAAAGGCCTTCCCTGTTCCTTGATGATGGTTGTCCTCTCTGCCATGCCTTTCCATAGCTCTCTGTGCTATCCCTACTATAATACCATATGTATGAATGATGGCTTGATTATAGGCTCCTCTAAACTGTAAGCTCCTTGTGTGCAGGATATTGTTCAAAGGGTAGCTGGCACTGAGCACATTTTTTGATGCTCATTAAATATTTACTAAATAAATGAATGGATGAATATATCATTCTGCAAGAGGGCCTTCCATTCCTGTAACTTGTCATATTCTTAGCCCTGAATGTAGGTTGAAGCACTTTTGTAGAAATTCTCAGATATTTAGTTACTAAGTAATTGCCACCAATGCTGTTGTTCTTATATCTTTAAACATATACCAATATATAGAATATACACACTAACTTTAGTGAAATGTTTTCAATTAAATTCATTGTTGAAATAAAAATGAAAATACATAAGGAAAAATTGTGGAAATAAGCCTCAAAATGAGAAGCATGTCATTGAGTGGCAGAGTTGGAAAGGATGGCTGTGTGTAATAAACTCTAGTCCCTGGTGGAGGAGGTGGGCTTGAAAAATAATAGAGTATTGCAGAGTAGAGTGTTGCAATAGGAACAGTCACCTAAAGATCTAATCAGTGTCTTACTGAGTGAAAGGATTTTCTCTTTAGTGTGAAACATTTCAGCAAGTGCTAAAAATAGTTTTTTTTGAAGCCTCACACTTTATCTGTTCCCAAATCTTTTGCTGCTTCATAAGGTTTTAAAAATAAAATATTAAAAATAACCAGAACCATATAATGAGCATGCCACTTAATTTTGATAAAGTGAGTGGGTCAAACTTACATGTTTAGGCACCCTACGGCCATTTATTTAGTTAAAAGGGTCAAATGTATTATAGTTTGGGTTCCTTCAAAGCAGAGCCTGAGATTAGCACCTGGAGGAGAGGTAGCCTTTTTGGTAGATGACTCAGTAAGCAGAGATGAGGGAGTTGGCAGAGTGAGGCAGGGAAAGAGGAAGAGCCAATTATGTGCCTGTCTCTGTGGTAGGCCACAAGAATTGATTCTTCTGTGAGCACTGAGATGTGTGGAAGACCTTCCAGAATTGGCCCTCCGAATGATGGAGCCAGATCATTTATCCAGTGGTTCTGGCCCACAGTGTTTAGGGGTTGTTCCCTGTGACTTCTCAGTTGCCCTAAGAAGAGGATCATGTGAACTCCAGCTGCCAGAGGGAAGGCGCTGGAGCAGAATATGGGAAGAAGAAAAGCTAGGCTTGAAGCAGGATACTGTAGAAGAGCTGTGTCTGAATGCACACAAAACCCACAGATGCCACCTGAATACAGAGGTGACAGGGGGATGTGACACAGGTACCAGTGAAGTCACTACAGTGTGATCCTGGAACACTAGTTCTCTGACTTCCCCTTATAACCAAGTATCTTTTCTCAAGGATCTTATTTTCTTGCACTGTGACCCTTACTCAGCAAATTACTTGATTACTTTCTGCATTAAAATTGTCTTTAAAATTGGAATAATTGTAGTACCTATCCAGATTGTTGTTGTGAGGATCAAGTGTGTTAATACATGTGATGCATTCAGCACAGTGTCCAGTCCATAGTAAGAGCTCAGTCAGCATTAGTCATTATTGTAATATTATTAACATGAGTAGTAATATTCCACTACTATTCATGGTGAAGTCTATTATTGTGCTTAATATCTCCATAACTTTATTGCAGAATGACTTCTAATTTGTTCCTTACCACAATTCTTACAAAGCACCTATTTATTATCTTGAGTTCTCAAAAATCTCTTTCAGATAAAAGTCATGGCTGTATAGAGCACTGTTGAATAAGGTAATCTCTATCAAGTCTATCTAGTATGACCTAACTTGTGTAAAGTTGGTAAAGTATGTCTTCTGAGCTTTAAATCACTTCTTCATAGGTCTCTATTCAGGCAATTCCAAGTTCTTTAGTTAGTGAAGAAGCAGTAAATCTGAATACTATTGTATTGGAAGGATAATTTAAATTACACAAATGATTTTCTTCAATGACAAGATGAAGGCATAAATCACACAGGAAGAAGAACCAAGGCTGTCCAAGAAGAAACCACAACCACCACTTGCTAACAAAAGCAACAACAACAACAACAACAAAAAATTTAAGGTATGTGTCTTTGAATGGAGTGACTTATTAGGGAAAGAAACAACACAACTTTTTAAACCCTACAAGCTCCCAGTTTTCAAGTTAACATGAATACTGTCTTCTATTTTTACACTTCTTTTTTCAAGGTATTTTCAAATATATTATCTCAGTCTCTATGGGCTGCAAATCTGAAATAAAATAAAACTGGCAATGGTTGCTACATTCATCTCCTTGGGCTGCTATAACAAAATACTACAGACTGGGTGACTTAAACTACAGAAATTAATTTTATTATAGTTCTGGAGGCTGGAAGTCCTGATCAAGATCTAATAAGGTCAATTTCTGATGAGGGATTTCTTCCTGGCTTTCAGATGAAAGCCTTCATTCACACTGTGTCCTGAAATGGGGAGCATTTTCTGGTATCTTTGTTTTAAGGGCATGAATCATTTTGACCTCATGTGACCTTAATTACATGCTTAGAGGCCGTATCTCCAAATATAGCCACACTGAGGGTTAGGGCTGACACAACATTTAAATTTGAGGGGCAGAGCTATGAACATTGTCTAGCAGTTACTTAGGAAAAGAAGTTCAAGCACAAATGGTATAAGCTGTATAAGCTGTATAAGCTTATACCATTTGTATAAGCTCAAAAGAAGAGGAAATGGCCAACTGCAGAAAAAAGACAAGGTCACTTTCCTTTTTAAAGAAGCATCCAGGCCCTGGCACTGAGTCAGGCACTTCCTATTTACCTTATCTAATTGAACTTTAAAAACCCTCCCAGATAGAATCATAGCTATTTAAGAAGTTTTCTGATTAAAGAGGGAGATAAGATATTGGAACCAAACTATCCTTAGAGATCTTTGGAAATAGTATCAAGATATATGAGCACGAAGTGGTTTAGTGTAGCCTTGTCTGGAATTGGGAGATTGATCATTTCAGGTAAACTCCAATTCTGTCTTATTCTTTCCTGCTGGTTATAGTCAGGATTCAGGGGGATGGAATCTTGCTTCTTTCTCTTAAAAGATGGTCCAAGAGGGAATCATTTGGTAGGTGGGTGCAAGAGGAAATTAGACTGCAGGTACCTAAAATTTTATATTCTTCTTGGGCTGACTGAAATTTTGGGTAATGTGATTAGCATTGTTAATGTTAATCAAATGTTATGCTCTGTTTAGGGAGAGATAAAAATCTCACAGTGTATAGGGGCCCACAATGGGAGAAAAAGAACCCCAAGATTAGAAGTGTTTTCCTGCACAGTGGTCCTGTAACAGAGTCACACATTTGGAGACCACTAGGTTTCTAGAGTTTTCATTTGCATGTCTCCTGGCAGATTTAAAATTGCTTGAAAAAACATGCATTTGGGAAACTCTGACCCTTTGTACTGTGCACTTCTCTAAGCTGCATCAAAACCAAATGATGAAAGGCACAAGAAAAATTAGAAAATAAATCCTTAGAGTGGATGAGTGGGTTTATTTCTTATCTTCCTGAAGATTAGCTAAGGTCTCTGTTGTTGTTTTCCTTTTCAGAACAGTATCTCCACAGCCAGCTGATACCATTCTTAGAGGGTTTTTAAAGACTCTTCAATAGAAAAATAATGTCCATGTTTCTAGGATGTTTAAGTGGAAAATCAGGAACCCCTGCTTAGGAAACTGAAAAGCATGAAAAGGTTAGCTGTTTACTACACAGTCATCTCAATCATTAGCTGTAAATTTTTAGTTGAACCCATGAAACCTTACAAAGCCTGGCATGTTAAGCATTTAGCAATTGTGTTTTACTCAAAACAATTCCATGCACAACTCAGTTGTAAACAGAATGACCAAGACAGATCAAAAGAAAGGCAAATTTAAGATCGGTGACCTAATTGAATTAAACCATGTCAATTTTTGATGATATCATCAGTATCTCTTCTGCATTTAACATTCTATAGAAAGGGAAGCAATACAGATTTACTTTACTTATTAATTCCTCAGGTATTTTTGAATTCTTATGTGTGCTGAGTGTTGCTGTAGGAGTCTGTTAAAAAATACTTAAAATTTCTATTCCCATTGGGTTTATAGTCTAGTGGAAGATGCAGAGATTATAAAAAAAAAAAGGAAAAAATAAAGAAAGAAAACTAAACAACCAAGATAATTACAGACAGTGACACTTGCTTTGAAAATAATAACCAGTGTAATCTGCTAGGGTTCTACCATTTATAATGATGTGTATTAAAAATAACTAAAACCCCAGTTAAAGTGGCTTTGACAACATAGGTTTATTGGTTTATGTAGCTGGGAAATATAGAGATATGGGATGTTTTTGGGCTGGTTGATCCAGGAGATTAACAGTGTCCACATTAACTTAATTTTTCTCACTTTTCTGTTCTGCAGTCCACAGTGGTGGCTTTGTCTTAGTTCTGGGTCCCTTCAGGGTTGGAGGATTGGAGATAGACATCTGTCAGTGGAGTCCCATGCTTCTTTATTCATATTTATCAAACCATCTAATAAAAGGGACTGAGACATATCAACTTAGGTCTTGTCCTCATCCCTATATCAATGACTAAGGCCAAACTGAAATCTTCTGATTAACTTAAGTCAACCAGGGCTCATTTCCAGAGCTGGGGAAGAGGGGCCTCATGAGAGAGGGCTCCTGTAAAAAGATCTGTAAAAAGGAGAGCTGGGGAGCTGATGCTGCTCCTCTTTACCACTGGAAACTGTAGAGCAACCAGAAGCAAGAGGTACTGCATATTGGGGAAGAGGAAATATGAAAGTAGAGAAATGAATGACGAGAAGAAGTTAGGTGTGCAAGTGTCTGAGAAAGAGCAATTTCGGCAGAAGAAGAACTGAGTACCAGCTCTGATGGGAGTGAATCATCATATATTCTAAGACTGAAAAGATGATGGTGTGATTGGAGTGAAGTGCAATGTCATAGATGTGGGTAGCATGGTGACTTTGTACTAGGCCATTTAGCTAAATTGTAACTACATTTTCCAGAATTCCCTTCCCTTATGGTTTCAGATTAGGATTGGCTGCAAGTACCATTTTTGGGAGATTTGAAAAACTAAAGAAGAGCAGTAGCTATGTTTATATCCAGAAGGTTAGTGTAGAGTCAGGCACATTGCATTCTGACATACTGTACTTGTTGCTGCTTTTCTGGCTCACCTTGGTGATACAGGGAAGCAAGAATGCATGCAACTCTTTCAGCTCCTTCAGCTCCTGCCAGAACCTTCCCTAAACATCTCCAAATCTTGGGCTGAGTGTGTATGTGTATGTTTGGGGAAGGGTATTATTTTTTACAGGTGTCAACATATAATCTAAGTTGGAGATCTGGTAGGCAGTTTCAAGAGGAAGTTACTTAGAAGCAGACTTCAGTTCACCATTTGGTGTCCCCGTTAGTCCTTGCTCTCTTCTTCTTGCTTTTTCTTTCAAATCACTTACTTTTCTAATTTCCAGGTGGGTACCATATATGGAAGCAGCAGCGTTGTATAGACTGTGTAATTACCATCTTCAATTGCTTAAGTCAAACTCCTATAATAAATTTTTATCAAACTTTAACTGACATAGATTTGGTACTAGAAGAGATTCCAGATGAATGGAACCTTAAGGAAACATTCTCTGGAATTGGTTCTGTTACCTGGATAGATTTAGAGACACAATAAACCTGTTTCCAATGGTAAAGTGGACACTGGAAGTTCATAACATGCAGAATTAAATGCTTACATGAATTACCACATGTACACACTGTAATGAAGTCCTATAGAAGACAAGTCCTTAGGAAACTCAATATTTGCTACCACAGGGCATTATAATGAAAATAAGTGGTGTAATGTGATTGGATTTTTACTTATATATACATTGGAGTAGATGTAGAAATAAAATGATGAGCTCAGGACTTGAAATTCCAGGTGGTCTTCTGTAATTGTTAAAAAATTACTTCTCTTTTATAGCTGCAGGACATATTTCTGAAAACAAAACCCAAAGAAAGTCTAAACTCATGATGGGTGAATAACAGTATAAATGGAGCTTCTAATATCTTAAGGTCTTTTTTGTTAATGTTAGAATTGATTGAGGAGGAGTAAGACCTTGAAAATTGAGATAAATATAAATTTGATGAAGTTGAGGATCTTTACTTCTAAATATTGCTGTATTTACTTTGCAGCAGAAGCAGCCCTTCTTCTCCTACCTGAGAATATTAGATTCAAGGCAAATCAAAAGAAAGGCAAATTTAGGATTTGGTGGCCTAATTGAATTAAACCATGCCTCTCCTGATGTATTATTTATCCACCAATTATTTTTAGGAGCTTCCTCCCCAACCTCAATGCTTCTGAACCTATTACTGAGCTGAAGTTGGCAGATTCCAGAAGGCAAGCTAAAAAGGATTACTGTTATGGTTTAGATATGTGGTATTCCTCCAAAGCTCATGTGTGAGCCAATGAATAAAAGTTGAGTGGTGAAAGCCAGAAGCAACTCTGCAATTGCATAAGAGCTGTAGATGTTAGTGTCATAATCAAGAATTTGAAGAACATTGGATAGTCATTCCTACCACATCCTTACTCAAATTGCTATTTTGGTCTATAAAGAAGACAGATTCTTGGAGAATAATGGTGAATTATTATAAATGTACTCAACTGTCATTCCAGATATGGTTTTATGCCTGGTGCTCTCAAGAATGAAGAAGTATTTGAGGTTTTACTATATAGGCAAGCTAACAAGTTTCATGCATACTGCAGAAAAAATGAGACTTATGGGACAGAGACCAAGGACTTTATTTGATTCACAGCACAGCAAACAGCATGCTTCCTGTTTGTATTGGTTCTCTTTGCTTCACCAGTTCCATAGGGCAATGTGGAGGAGCTTGGGTTGAGTCTGACTATTTAGTGGATTTTTGTTAGAGATGAGGATTGTGTTAGAGATGAGGATAACCAAGCTTAAGGAACTTTAATCTTTTAAAGCATTGCTGGTAAACTTGTCCAATGTTTTCCTTGGAGGGAGACATTATCTTTACTATCTTGTAAAACAAATGAATTGATCCTCTGTTCCATAGAGACACTATTTCTATCATTCAAGACTTTTTATTAAACAAAAATCCTTAACTAGCCAGTATAGGACAAAAGCTGATACAAGATATACAGAACTATGAGAGACCCAACAACAATTGTCTCTCAACAGGAACAAATCAACATATCACCTGCCACATACTATGTACTATTGATCTGGTGAATGCCTTTTCTCTATTTGTTGGTAAAGATCATTAGGAGCAACATGCTCCTAATATTCAGGTAATGTGATGGTTAATTGTATGTGTCAACTTGCAACTTGTCAACCAACTTTTTGGTTAAATATGAGTAGAGGTGTTGCTGCAGAAATATTTTATAGACATGACTAATATTTATAACTGATTACCTTTAAATAAAGCAAATTATCTTCCATAATGTGGGTAGTCCTTCAATCATTTGAACTCCCTATGAGCAAAACTTGGCTTCTTGGAGAAAAAGGAAATCAGCCTCAATACTGCAACATAAAAACACTGACAGTTTCCACCTGCTGGCCTTCCTTGAAGATTTTGGACTTTAGAATGCAGCATAATTCTCACCTAAATTTTCAGCTTGTAACCTTACCTTACAGATTTTAGAATTGCCAGACCCTGCAATTGGGTGAGACGATTCCTTAAAATTAGTCTCTTTTTCCTATTGTTTCTGTCTGGAGAACCCTAACTGATATAGAGACAAGATCAGAATTTCACTGTTATATTTCAGAGTTATATCAACGTTCAGCTCTATGTCATAATTTAATCTGTTGGGAGCTGGTTTTCTCTAAATTCTCTAGCATATCATATCAGGCCTTTATGTTACTATCAAATTGATTATATCTGCTGAGCAGGAAGTAGCTATGACTCTAAATACAATGGTAAGACAGTGGGTATTGGGAGATATACCTCATAAAAATTCAGATGACTGATACCTTTATGCTAGTAGGAGTCCAGTAGTCTGGAGATTATTGAAATATCCTTATCAAGGTGAAGAATACATTGCTGGATCTGGTGTCTTCTATCACAAAGAAAGAGGCACCACTTCTAGTAAACCTCTTCAGATTTTGGAAATAGCATTAACTTTATTTAAGCATGCTTCTCTGACCTATTTACCGAGGGACCACAAAAGATCCCTATTTTGATCGGGGCCTAGCACAAGGAAATATCTTGCAACATTCCAGCCTGCCCTGCAAGCTGCCCAGTCACTTGGTTTCTGTGATCCAGAAAGCACCATTGGGTGCTTAAGGTGTGTGTGACAAATAGAATTTTTTGTGCAGTGTCTTTTAGGAACCTATGGGTGAATCACAGTGGGCCTTCATAAAGTCAATACAAAATTAAATTACATAAATTCTTCATTAAGGCAATTATATTAAAACAATGAAAACAAATGCCCCAAACTCATTATTTTCTAATTATTTTATTACATATAAATATTATTTGTACGCCTGAGGTTATTTATAGATATGTATCTCTATGGTAGATTGATGAGCTACTGCCTATATCTTCTCAACTCTATATTCAGTGGTAATTGGCTATGGTGGAAGAAGTTTTACCACAGAAACTGGCCAACTATGTATCTGGGTTTGTTCACCTCCTATAACTAGTTGCTAAACAATTACGAAGAAACCACTTTTTAAAATTTAGTGTTGAAGTTCCAGGATATCAAAAGGAAAGTGTTACTCAGCTAGAAAAGAATGAATTCTATTAAAAAATAGATGTAGGGCCGTGTGTGCATGCCTGTGATCCCAGCAGCTCTGGAGGCTGAGGCGGGAGAGTTCAAAACCAGCCTCAGCAAAAGTGAGGCGCTAAGCAACTCAGTGAGTCAGTGAGAACCTGACTCTAAATAAAATACAAAATAGGGGTGGGATTGTGGCTCAATGGTCAAGTGCCCCTGGGTTCAATCCCAAGTACGCCTTCCCCCCAAAATAGATAAAGGACTTTTGTAGACTCTTGAGAACATTAACAGGTTTTCATTTTGACAAAGTATAGTTGTATTATATTAAGCAGAAACATGATTTAAAAATCGTCTTTATTTGGAAGTTAGGTATGGTTAAAAGAGGCGTGTTTGGGCCAGGTTGTAAGAGGTGGCTAGTGTTCACTTTATACTATGTTGACCTAGCTAAATTATATTTCCAAGAAGTCTCATCCTTACATAGTGCTATTTAGGGTTGGCAAAATAAAAATTTGCATGAGATTTGGAAAGCGTAAGTAAAGCAGCTGCAATATTTTTGCTCAGCAGGTATGTGAGGACCAGGTTCTGCTGCAGCTCATACACATTGGGTCTAATCTGTTGCCTCATGTTTTTGTCATGGGACAGCAGCCAAGCCTGTAGCTACTTCAAGTGCTGCTGGATCTCCTTCATCATCTCCTCCTAATTCTAGGCTATGTATGTGTGCAAATCCATGACTAAGAATGTCAGCTTCTCCTGCAAGTCACCCCACATGATTGAAATTGAGGCCTGGATGCAGTGAAAGACAGACTCAAGTTCTAGTTCATTATCATTGTCCCAGCTCATCCTTGTAGGTTTCAATTCATTCTCGTTCTCCCCTGCTTCATACTTTCCATTCATTATTCCTTTGGATCCAGCATCGGATACAGAACCAACATCCTAAAAACATACTCTTTTATTAGCTCTCACAACTGCTCAGTGTCAAACCCCTATGATAAACCTTACTCTGCATCACTCATAGTAGATCTCTTCTCTGAATTCCAAATTGCCGGGGCTGCTGAGTTTGAATGGGGCCGAGTTCTAAGCTACCCCCCTTTTGGGCCCTAAAAGGGGGTTTCTTCCTGCCCGCAGGAAAAAATGCAACTTACCCGGTGAGGATGAGCTTAAGGACAAAAATAGCTGGGTGTCTACCTCTGTCTGGTGAACAGAAACCACGCCACACCCAGGGAGCTTTGTATAACACGCAAGACGCCAAAAAACTTGGATTTATTGACCAGGCACTGAACTTAAATAGGCCTAGAACTAACCAATCAGCCAGCAGGGCGGTTTGGTCTCTCACGCTACGTCATAGCCACACCCCTTGGCTTAGCCCCGGTCCTACTAGGGCGTGGTAAGCAGCCAAAGCCCGTCCCCTTGGCAGACATGAGTCCCAACACAAATGAAATAAGGAGGCAGTTCATATTAGGGCTATCAGGCTATGGTAAGGAATCTGGATTTTTTTCTAAATGTATTAGGCATCTTTGGGTAGTTTTAAGTGGCTTGCACTGAGAATGAATTTAGAACAGTCATAATTAACATAATCAACAGTCTGTGGAGAAAGGAGTAAACTGGGTTGGAAAGGTAGCAATGTAGCAATAAAGAAATGGATGTGTCAATATATTACTTGGAGTAGGGCTAATGTGCCTAGCTGATGAATAGGATGGAGTGATGAGGGAAAGAAAAGAATCAAGAATGACTTCTAGGTTTTTGGCTTGAGCAAGTAGATGGAAATGCTACTTGTTGAGCTCCAAAAGACAGGAAGAAAACAAATAAAATGATTTGTTTTGGAATTATTAAATTAGAGAAGCATATTTGACATCGAGGTAGTCAATAAAATATGAGAATCTGGATCTCAAGAGAGAGCCTTCAGAGTGCGGTCAGGCCAAGGACACCTCCACTGACCTCCGCCTGAGTACAGCCTCCACTTGAGCTCCGCCCGCAGACCTCCTCCCCTAGCGCAGCCAGCCCAGGTCAGCCCCACCAACCAACTGAGTGCAGGTGGGCACAGGATAGCCCTACCAACCTCCGCCCCAATTGTAGGTGGCCCAAGGTCAGCCCCTCCCACATCCACTTGAGCATGGCCAGGCCCAGGTCAGCCCTGCCGACACACACAGAGCTTGGGCAGCCCTAGGACAGCTTCACTGACCTCCGCCCAGAGGACCACCTCTTCCAACCAGCAGACCACTGCAGGAGCTCAGATTCAACCAGTTCGGTCCACACCAACCTTCATGGGACCCAGGCCCAGGGTAGGTCCAGATTCCACTACCCCACCCCCATCTGGGAGCACAAGCCTAATCCACTTCCATCTTGAGACACTGCAGACATAGCCATAGCCTTCCCCACATAGTAGCCCCTACCTTTTGACAACAGGGCCTAAAAGCAGCCACATTTCAGACCAGGCATCCCAAAAACATTATAAGGCCCACCCTTTTAGCCCCATCTCTGGAAGATGTTGCATTCCTCTTGAGGCACATTCACTGTTATCTCGAGTCACCTCCGCTACTGCCGACATCACCTTTAGTTGCAGTAGCATACATCGAGGGACACCTGTAGGGTCTGAAAGCCCAACATTAAGGTGAGGTACAGACAACTTGCACAGATATTACAGGGATATAGGGTAGAAACAGTAACATCTCAGATCCATACTGTAGGAAAGGAAGGTAAATAAACAACATGAAAAAACAAGGGAGGAAAGTACCCCAAACAAACCAGGATACTACAATAACAGAACCCATGTGCAGGAGCCCTGTTTGGGGATTGGCTTGAAATCGGGTCAGCGATTTCGGCCAAGTCACTCCAGATCCCACAACAAGTCCCGTGAGACTACGGGAGGCAACAATGCCCAAATCTCCACGGCTCATAGTCAACCGCAATTCAAGCCAATCCCCAAACAGGGCTCCTACACCCATGCTCAGCAAAGTTGATGAAATGTCACGGAAGGTGTTGGGACTCCATGTCTGCCAAGGGGACGGGTTTTGGCTGCTTACCACACCCTAGGAGGACCGGGGCTGAGCCAAGGGGTGTGGCTATGACGTAGCGTGAGAGACTGAACTGCTCTGCTGGCTGATTGGCTAGTTCTAGGCCTATTTAAGTTCAGTGCCTGGTCAATAAATCTGAGTTTCTGGATTCTCGCTTGCTATACAAAACTCCCTGGGTGTGGCGTGGTTTTCTGTTCACCAGACAGAGGTTCACCCAGCTATTTTTGCCCTTAGGTCTACCCTCGCCGGGTAAGTTATATTTTCCTTCTGCGGGCAGAGGGGAAACTCCCTTTTAGGGCCCAAAAAGGGGGTAGCTTAGAACTCGGCCCCATTCATAACTCTGCAGCCCCGGCAGAAGGAGTTCAAAAGGTTCATAATTAAAATGATCTGTGAATTGAAGAATGACCAAAATGAGCAAATACAGGCAAAAATTGATCACTACAACAAAGATATCAGAGAGAAAATGCAGGTAGCAAAAGATTACTTCAGAAAAGAGATAGAAACTCTGAAAAAAAAAAAAAAAAACCTAGGTGACCATCAACAAATTAACTAATAGGGTTGGGACAGGGAGTATAGGAGGATTAGAGGAAAACTAGTATGGCCAATGGGGAGAGAGGGGAAGGAAGGGGGCAAAAGGGTAAAAAAAAAAAAAAAAAAAAAAAAAAAAAATGGTAGAATGAGATAGATATCATTACCCTAAGTGCATGTATGAAGACATGAATGGTGTGAATATACTTTGTATACAACCAGAGATATGTAAAAACGTGCTCTAAAAGTGTAATATGAAATGTAATGCATTCTGCTGTCATTTATAACAACTTAGAATTAAGAGAGAGAGAGAGAGAGAGAGAGAGAGAGAGAGAGAGCCTTCATTGTCCTGTCTGGGATACTGAAACATTTTTCCTTTGCCAGCTGGCACAATGTGGAGTTTTGTCACTGAGGACACTGGAGGAATACTGGAGGAGGAAAGGACTTTTCTTCTGGTTCCTAGTGTGCTCCACCAGATTGTTCCTGTGGTGTAGAACAGTTAGGAGCACACAGGGAAGCTGGCCAATTTTTACTTCCCCAGGGCCAACATTCCCTAGCATACCAGGGACAGCTTTCTATTGGGTTACCCCTGTGGGCAATTTCTCAGTGGGTTCTGTAACTTGATACCTCTCTGTGGGCAGTTTCACCCAGCACCCAAGAGGGCACCTTCCCACATACTCTCACCAGCATGGCATCTCCATGAACTTTTCCATTACCTGGGAGCTGTGCCCTCTCCAGTGAAAATCTAAATCTCAGCCCAGCAGGTATTTTTCACATTTGTTTTATCCTTAGGCTCTGTAGCTCAGTCCTGAGGGTCTGGGTTATTGCATGTCTTCTATTTATTTGTCTCTTAGAGTTCTCTTTACCTTTTAATAGACAAGCCCTTGTTATAGTTAATAATTATTTATATTAAACTTTCCTTGTTCAAATTACTGAGTGATTCTGTCTCCTGGACGGAATCAGATATATGCAACATATAATATACATAATGAAATGCCTAGACCTTAATTAAGTGAAGTGATCTCCTTCTCTCAGCAAAATTGTTTTGAGATTCATCCTCATTGCACCTATACATGAATAGTTCCTATTCTTTTTTTTTATTGCTGGCTGGCTGGTATTCCATTGTAGAAATGTATCACATTTTGTTTACCTATTCTTCTGTTGATGGACATCAGTTTTTTTTTCAGTTTTTGACTATTATGCATAAAGCTTCCATGAAATTTCTTTTTTTATTTCCATAGCTTTATTGATGTAAAATTGAAGTACAATAAAATGCACATATTTGAAGTATGCAATTTGATCAGTTTTGACATGTATGTAACCAATATGATCAATATAAAAAGAATTTCCATTCATTTTTAAAAAATTGAAATCATGCAAACTGTGTTTCCTGCATGATTTATTACATTAGAAATCAATCACCTTAAGCCGGGTGCGGTGGCGCACGCCTGTAATCCCAGCACTTTGGGAGGCTGAGGCAGGAGGATCGCAAGTTCAAAGCCAGCCTCAGCAATGGCGAGGCACTTAGCAACTCAGTGAGACCCTGTCTCTAAATAAAATACAAAAAAGGGCTGGGGATGTGACCCAGTGGTCGAGTGCCCCTGAGTTCAATCCCCGGTACCACAAAAAAAAAAAAAAAAAAAAAAAAAAAAAAGAAATCAATCACCTTAAGATATATAGAACCCCACCCCTACATGTCAACTATTTCAAAATTAAATGGCACACTTATAAATCCACATGAAATTTCTTATATAAAATTTATTGAGATGTGATTTCATTTCCCTTGGGAAAATACCTAGGAAGAGAACTTCTGGGTCGTAGGGTTGTTGAATGCTTCACTTTTCATGCAACTTCAAGTTTTGAAGTGGTTGCATCATTATTGTCCCATCAGCAGTGTATGAAAATCCTGATTGATCCACATCCTCTTAATGTTTGGTATTTTCACAGCCCTACTCTGAGACAGCAGGGGATGAAAGACTCAGATGCAAGGAAAGGCAGAGTGCTACTCTTGTCCTGCTTGCTCTCAGGTCTGTTCTTTGTCCTTTCCTATTCCTTGTGTTCATCCCACAATCTGTTCCTCAGGAACAATTACCTACAGTCTCCCCTAGACACTTGGACAGAAATTGTAAGATAATGAATGCATGTTATTTTAAGCTGCTATATTTGCAGTAATGTTGTTACTCAGCAAAACATGACTAATATGGTCTGTAAGTGTCTCTGTTCCAGTCTGTCTTTTATCTCCAGTTAGTTGAATGTCAACTACGTCATATTACATGCTTTCATCAAGGGAGCTCAAACTTGACCATGCAAAAATACCCCAGGGATGCACAGTGAAGTAGCATAGGTTGTTTGAGAATGATAAAATAAGCAAACATTGTAGATTTTATATCTAGAATCTATATGTAGTATACATATATAATCTTGGAAACCAGAATTATAATGAAAAAATCTTGAGAATCTGACTGGATGGACTCATTTTTTTCAGATATTTGGGACAAATCTCTTATTACTGTTCTTGGGAAGGTATAGATCAAAGCATTATGTGCTCTCCCTTCTGATATTTATGATGTAATTTTGACCTTTATTTTTCAGGTTATGTGTTTTGAGGTTCCCAGTTCTCCTTTTTTTCCAATGTTAGCTGCCAATTAGTTAAGCTTTTTCTTTGTTTTTTATTTATAATCCCTAGTTATAGTTTTTTTTTTTTATAATTTATAAATTCCTACTACTTCACTGTCTTCCCTTTATTTTTTGCTTGGTCAAGTTTTTGATGAAAGCATTTAATTGACGTAGTTGACATACTGGGGATTGAACCCTGGGGATTGAACCCGGGGGTGCTTAATCACTAAGTCACATCCCCCAGCAACGCCCCCCCCCCTTTTAAAAATATTTTATTAGAGACAGGGTCACACTGAGTTAAGTGCCTCGCTAAGTTGCTGAGGATGACTTTGAACTTGTGATCCTCCTGCCTCAATCTCCCAAACTGCTGGGATTACAAGCATGCACCACTGTTCTACGCTCAGCCTTCTAACTGTGTGAAAGAAAGCATTTCAATATAAAAAGGAAATGCTTGTTTCTTCTTTCTGTGTACTTGCAGAGAAAGATAGAAACCACTTTTGCTTGTATTAATTTTATGTAAAGATTGTTACAAGAACTGATTTTCAGAGATTGTTACTAAGTTCTTTGACAGTAAACTTTAATTTCTAATAAGTCAGGAATTTTGATTGGTTGCTTTACTTGATAATGTTTCCTTTGACATAGGCATGACTTGATTCTAAAAGGTGTAAAACTTGTGAACTCTGTGAAATCTGAAGGAAATCATTGATATTCTTTTTTATTTCACATGCTTGAGGCAAAATAAAATTACTTTGCAGATTTCTTATTTAACACAAAGCTTGGAAATCTTGTCTTCATTTTAAATTTAACAAAGGACATGCTTCAGTAGTGTTTTATCTTTTTTTTTTTTTTTTGTCTTTATTTGAGAAAGTTGTTCTGTTGCTGTCACAAATGGATGATCGCTTGGGTGGATAAAAAATTCCTAAGTAACAGCTGTTTGACCTCAATATTCAGTAGACTTCAATTATTCTACTGTCATCTGCTGTGTTTGTAGTTAGAAAGAAATGTGAGGACTTTCCCCCTTATTTGTATAGGATTCCATTTTCTTTATCTTTGAAATTATGAAATTATGTTTCTGTACATATGCATTTATTTTTGCATTTTATTCTTTCTAGGATCTATGAAAACAGGATCAGATTTCTTTTGACTAGATGTTTTCTTATATTTGATTATTATTTCTGTTCATTGTTTTTTCTTTCATTGGAACATTAAGAATTCTTAGCTGGCTCTTTGTCCTGTGCCTTCTGTGTGAACCATTCTCTCTCCTTTTTTCCTTTTTCTGCTTTCTTCCAGGCTTCTCACTTCTATTTTCAGTACTAATTTATTTTCTGAGGTTGGGGGTGGCTGTCAATTTAATTTCAAAGCATGGAGAATGTAATATGTCATTAATACCATACTTCACACTCTGTCTTGACTGATGAGGCATCTTGTGGAAATTCTACCAGTACTTTCCAAGACCTCTCATCACTGGGTCCCAAAGCCAACTTTCACATTGTTTGTGGTCTTTAAGGGCATTTTATTAGAAAGTTAGGAAGAGGGTATTGTAACAGAGTTCACTTGATGCTTGGACTATATATACCCTTGGGCTTTGAAGCTTACATGTTTTTTTTCTTTTTCATAAACTTCTCCTCCCTGATCTTCTTTTCCCTAATTTATTTTCTCTGAATCACTTCTATAAAAGCCCCGTTCCTACTGATGGGCAGAATCACAGCCTTTGGGATAGGAGTCCCATGTGTTTTATCCTTTGCTAGCAAGCAATAAACCTTCTTTTTCCTTTTTCCTCAAGATCTTGTCTTCGTTATTGGATTGGCCTTGCAAATGAGGACTGAGTTTTGGCAACAGTATTACAATTCCAGCATCCTGTTAATTTGGAAGTCTAAGTTCAATAATTTAAAACGCTTAGACATTAGAACAATATATAAGACATTTTTTTTTCTGAACATCTCTGTAAAAATTTAGTAGACTATAATGTGTCTCTCATTCTTTCTTAAGTGGTTAGGGCTTACATGTCTCACCTTTTACCTTTCCTCATTTGTGTTGTTAACAAAATATTTCCATTAAGGAAGAGGTTTAGTCTTTTGGCCTCTGTCTTGAAAATTTAGTAATACTTCCTACTTGATCTTTATGAAACTTTTGCCTCCTAGGATAAATATATTAAACATATTTTGTATGTCTCTTATTAGTAAATAATAATAAAGTTTTGTGAACAGTTGTACAAATAATCCTTCATCAGCTTTCTAAAATTTTTTCTTCATGCTTGGAAGAAAATATACAGTATACCCATATGCCATCAAATATACATTGTATTAAATTTGTGTAAATTGCAGATGAAGAAAAATAAATTAATTATCTCACATGTCTAGAACTGCACTTTCTGCAGTGGAGGCTATAAAAAGAAGAACAGTCACTGAGCTTGAAAAAGTTCAAAACTTTTTTGGAGAGAGAAAAACATGAAGCAATAGAAGATGGTTTACAATTGGTCAGGGAACAAAGAGAAAGTAGAAAATTACATATGGGGTGATTCCGTCTACTGATAGTTTATTTACTTGTTTTAAAATTAGAAGGTAAAGCATGGTCTTGAATTGTTTATCTTTTTAAAATAAGATGTTAATAAAATAAAATCTTTTACTTCTCTCTGGGATTGTCTTAAGCTTGTGTTTAAATTGCATTGGGAGTAGCATAGTTTTCTAAGGTGGATTGTTTAGAAAACATTTTGTGTCTCAAGGGTTGTCAACTATCTCTACTTTTAATAAAATCTTAACTTCCTCCATTTCTTTTTTTTTTCATAAATTCTTAAGGGCTGGGCATGTAGCTCAGTAGTTAAACACTCCCCCCGCCCCACTCAGGGAAGCTGTTTATTGTTCTTCATGGAGTCGGGGCACGGGGCTCATTTCCTGGATGCAAGAAATGGCCATTGGTTACAAAGGGTATTTTGGTTTTATTTTTTTAATTAATTAATTTATTTGTTCTAATTAGTTATACATGACAGCAAATGCATTTTGATTGATAGTATACAAATGAGGCACAATTTTCCATTTCTCAGGTTGTACACAGTCACACCATTCATGTCTTCATACATGTACTTAGGGTAATGATGACCATCTCATTCCACCATCTTTCCTACCCCCAGGACCTCTCCCTTCCCTTCCTTTTGCCCTATCCAAAGTTCCTCCATTCCTCCCATGCTCTCCCTGCTACATTATGGATCAACATCTACTTATCAGAGAGAACATTTGGCCTTTGTTTTTTATTTTGGATTGGCTTACTTCACTTAGCATGATATTCTCCAACTCCATCCATTTACCTGCAAATGCCACGATTTTATTCTCTTTTAATGCTGAGTAATATTCCATTGTGTATATATACCACAGTTTTTTAATCCATCCATCTATTAGTAGTAAAACTCTTGCCCAGCCTGTACAAATTATCCCTGGGTTTTATCCCCAGCACCACAAAAAGAAAAAAAATCTTAAAATGGTAAGTTTTGCTTCTTCTTTTTTAAACTAGAGCATTTTAGTCATACGTAGTAGTTGGGTTCATCCCAACAAAATTCTACATGCATGGAATGTAATTTCAGTTCCTGTTTCCCCACTTTTCTCTCCCCTCTTTACTGCTGCCCTCCATTCTCCTTTTTCTACTGATCTTCCTTTCACTGGTTTATTTCTTTATTTTTGATTGGTTCTTTCTATGTATACATAAAGGTGAAATTCCCTGTGGTATATTTATATATGCACATAACCTGATTTTGTTAAATCCACTTAGCATTTCCTTCCTTTTCTTGTCCGTCTTCTTTTTCCCTTTTGATCTCCTTCTTTTACTCAGTGGATCTTGCTTATATCTTTATGATATCAGATCCTACCCTTCTTCTTTCCCTAATTTTCCTCTTAACTTTCACATGAGAGAAAACATTTCACCCTTGATTTTCTGAAGCATTTCTAAAGCTGTATATCTCCTTAAATTTGATTTTTTAAAGAAAATAAAGAAATCTTTAGGTTTTATGCTGTTGAGAAATTATGTATAATTTGGTGTTGGATTATAGCAAAATTCCATTTTTCCCCTTTTGTTTTAGATGTTTTAACCGTGGGATGCAACCTAGCAGTCCTCTTCAGGAGTAGCTATACTCACCAGCAAACACTTTCTATAGACAGCAGTTCCTTGGGATAAAACTATTAACCACAGTGTCATGGAATATAAAGTTCTCATTAGTTTCTTTCCCTTGGGTCCTTTCAGTTGTCTTTTTCCTTGTTATGGGGCTGTTTAAGAATACGGGAAATTTGGCAAGGGAGGGGACATGGGGGTAGAAAAGACAGTGGAATGAGTTGGACATCATTACCCTAAGTACATGTATGAACACATGAATGGTGTAAATATACTTTGTGTACAACCAGAGATTTGAAAAATTGTGCTCTATATGTGTGATATGAAATATAATACATTCTGCTGTCATATATAACAAATTAGAATAAAAATTTTAAAAAAAGAATATGGGAAATTAGGACTATTGAAATATCTGTATGACAACAGCTAGGAAAGGCTTTCATGGTATACTAAATAACTTCCTAGAGCAAGAAAGAAAGAAGAATAGAGAGGAAAATAGAGAGGGAGGAAGGGATAATAATGAAGTCCTATGAAATGAAAACAACTTTGTTTTGTGCTCCAAACTTTTATCTGAGCTGTCACATGGCTTCAATCAAGTTGCTAAGTAGCTCTGTTCATCATGAAGGAAGATATTGTTATTGCTCCCAGAGGGTGCTAGGCAGGTTAGGTAAAGGAACTGCAAATTTCTTTAAATCCATGGGTGCTAGTTCACATATCTCACTCTGCCCAATTTCCTTCTACCCTGAAGCAGTTGCTGTGAGACAGGTAGTTTACACTTTATGCATAAAGCATTCACTTTGCCTGTTTTCTTCACTGACTCAATCCAAGCCAAAGGGAGAAATCACAGGTCTGCCTTATAAAAAGCTCTGTAACACGTGGCTCCTGTTTAATTCTCTTATGCATAATTCAAATTCTTATACTCAGGACCTCATCTTTTGCCTGCTGGAAAAATGGCTTCTTCTTCACTTTTTCCCAGACCCTTTCCCAAGGTACAATTGGCAAGACATACACAGTGCTTCCTTCAATTACTATAAACTTAATTTGCTTGTAACTCTCTCATTGCAATACCATCAATCTAAGAAGATCCTGTTGCTAAGGGTATCTATGTGGCACATGTATATTAGTCTCTTTTGGACCTTCTGCTCCATCTGATCAAATTCTATTCTTTTTTCTTTATTGCAGCAATCCTTTTTTCCCCAAAATTATTTTTTATTCTAAGTTGTTAGAAATTACAGCAGAATGTAATACATTTTGTATCATACTTATAGAGCATGAATTCTATTCTTGACTTTTTTTTTTTTCAATTTTGTGGTAACAAGAATGGAAACATTTTATGTTCACAAGGTTTTGGTGACTTGTAAGCTTCATCTTGAATTCACTGACATTACACATTTTATTTATATTAACTAATCCTGATATATTTCCTATCTTCAATTAAAGTATTCCCCTGCAACCAGTGTTGCCTGCTTGACATCATCCATGCAGTTCTATTGATTGGCAACTGGATCCAAAAGTCTTCTCTTTCAGGGCTATGTGCTGTCCAATTTCTCATTTGGTATTTTTTTCTGTCCTAGTTAACTACTCCAAAATATAAACAGTGGCTTAAAACAACTGTTTTATTATATTTCACCCCTCCCTCCCTCCCCCTCCCTCCCTCCCTCCCTCCCTTCCTTCCTTCCTTCGTTCCTTCCCTGGGAGATTGAACCCAAGGGCACTTAACCACTGAGCAACATCCCCAGTCCTTTTTATTTTTTTGAGACAGGGACTTACTAAGTTGCTTGGGGCTTCACTAAATTTCTGAGGCTAGCTTTGAATTCATGATCCTCTTGCCTCAGCCTCCCAAAACCTCTGGGATTACAGATGTGCAACACAACACCTGGCTCACTATTCTCTTAATCAAGAATTTTGGAATTTGTGTGATATGTTTTTTTTATGTGGCATTTATGTGGCATTATTAGAGGTCACTGGGTCACATTCAGCTGGCAGGCAGGCTGGTCTGGAGGGTCCAATATAGACCCAATTATGTATCTGCCACTTTGATGGAGAGGACTGGAGGGCTACTCAGTGTAGATGGCACTTTTAGTGGTGATAGGGATTCCTAGGGAAAATATTTAAGTGGACCAGGCAGAAACTGAAAGGTTTCCATGAACTAGTCTTGGAATTTTCAGAATGTCAATTCTGTCTCATTCGGACAGTCAAGCAATTCACTTAGGTCAGTTTAGATTCAGAAGGTGAAAATTAGGACCTGCTCTTCATTCTAAAGAATAGCAAAGAATATGTGGCTATCTTTAATGTACCATGCTCTTCCTGTAGATTTAGCCTAAAATTTGATATCAAGGGTGGGTGGCATGGCAAGCAATTTAGAAGTAATTACTTTGCATCCTTAAATTCACATTTATTAGTACATGTTTTACTATTTGTTTTATAAACCCAGTTGTAGAGGTAAGTACTTGTCATATTGAATTTTGTTACATTAAGTAGCTATTGCAAGATGGATTATTTGCAGAGGAAGGCTTCTTCAGCCATGACAATGAAGACAAAGCAACAGTACCAGTTACAACCACCACTATTGCTGTTTTCAGCTCCACTACTACCATTTACTTGGGGCCTTGGGCTATGTGGCAGGCACCGTACTATACACTTTGTAAAAGTTGGTTCCAATTCTAAGACAATTCTGCAGCAAGGGAGGAAATGTTGTTAATTTTCTCTTGTAAATGAGCACAGTGAGGTTCTGAGCAGTTAATAGATTGCAATTTAGAGGTGTCTGGAACCAGACTGAGTTCAATTTCCAACTCAGCCACTAACCATTAGTCTGCCTTTTGAGCATGTTATGGTTTCAATTTGAGGTGTCCCCAAACAGCTTCCATGTGAGAATGTAAGAAGGTTCAGAGGAGAAATGATTGGGTTAAGAGAGTCTTAACCTAATTAGTGATTAATCCCCTGATAGGAATTAACTGAGTGGTAACTGAAGTGGTAGGGTATGGTTGGAAGAGGTGGGAATTGGGGGCATGGATTTGGGGTATATATTTGTATCTGGCAAGTGGAAACCTCTCTCTCTGCTTCCTGATCATTATATGAGCTGCTTTCCTCTGACACATTTCCCCACCATGATGTTCTGCCTCACCTCGAGTCCCGAGGAATGGAGCCTGCTGTCTGTGGATTGAGACCTCTGAAACTGTAAGCCCTCAAATAAACTTTTCCTCTTCTACAGTTGTGCTGGTCAAGTCATTTACAGCAGCAAAAAAAGCTGACTAATACAGAGAACATTCCTGAAATTTTTTGTGCTGTAGTTTCCTCATTTGCAAAAGGGAGGCAATAATAGAATATAGTAGGTAAACGTAGACACTAAAAACATTATTGGATATTTGACAAATGCCCAGTGGTAGCTCTAGTTTTTATCCCCCAGCTTATACTGCTAGTTAAAAATGCTGACAGAAATCTGAATGTGCCAACATGGGATGAAAACCATTGGCTCCAAACCCAAGAAGTCTAACTGACTTGGGCACTGAGAGTAGAGTAGTAGTATATCCATACCTTATTGAACTTGCAGAGATAATCATCTATTTTGTAATGATGTACAAAAATGAATTAACAAACCAGCAGAGTCATCTACATGGCTGGTTTTCTCAAAGCAGGAAGCACTTTGAATAATGTTAAGCTGTATGACCCGCCTGATTCATTTGTGCATTCATTCAACAGACGTTTTGGAGCACCAACTTTGTGCCAGGCATAAGGCTAGTCCTTGGGACTAAAATGCTGAGCAGTAAGTAATATCTTGACCTTTAGGAGGCTCACCTTCTTTTTAGAGTGCAGCTTGGCCTTAATGACTCATCTTGGACATCCCCTGGTTTAGGACAGACCGTGCTTATTTCCTATATCCCAGACAACTCACATTGCACTTGCAGTGTTGACTTTAGTAAAAATGCAAGGCATTCATTTATACGTGATAGAACAATTTGATTCAGGGAGCTATAAAATTGGACAATAAAAGAGATCAATTCTTAGGAAAATGAGTTGATAGGAAAGAAAAAAATTGAAGAATTTGGAAGTTTGTTTTCATTTCCTGTTTTATGCTTGTGATCATTAATTTTCTGTCAACATGGCTAGGTTATGATGCTCAGTTGTTTCATCAAACACTAGTCTAGATGCTGCTGTGAAGGTATGTTTTAGCTGTGATTAACACAATAGACTTTGAGTTAAAATAGCAAATTAGTCTCCCATAATGTGGGTGGGCCTCATCTAATCAGTTGAAAGCCTTAATAGCAAAGACTGACTCTTTGGGAAGAAGAAAGAAGTTTGGCTCAAGACATAGATACTGCACAATGGAGAAATCATGCCTAAATTTCCAGTCTGCTACTCTGCAAAATTTGAATTTAAGACTGCAATATTAATTTGATTTAGTCAGCTTTTTCATTGCTGTGACCAAAAGACCTGACAAGAATAATTTTAGAGGAGGAAGTGTTTATTTGGGTCTCATGGTTTCAGAGGTCTCAGTCCATAGATGGCTGATTCCATTTCTCTGGGCCCCAGGTGAGACAGAACATCATAGCAGAAGGCTGTGGTAGAGGAAAGCTGCTCAGACATGGCACCAGGAAGGAGGGGGGGAGGGAGGGAGGAAGGAGAGAGAGAGAGAGAGAGAGAGAGAGAGAGAGAGAGAGAGAGATATCCCTGCTCCTGTGCCCGACAGTAAGCACAATATATAAACCCCAAAGGCATGTCCCTAGGGACCCACCTCCACCAGTCACACCCTACCTGCCTATAGTTACCACCCAGTTAATCTCTATCAGTGTGTTAATGCACTGATTAGGTTAATGTTCACATATCCCAGTCATTTCACCTCTAAGATTTCTTGCATTGTCTCACACATGAACTTTTGGGGGACACCTCATATCTAAACCATAACACAACTCTTACCTGAATTACCAGCCTGCCAGCCTGTCACACAGATTTCGGCCTTGTCAGGCTTTATAGTCACAAGGACCAATTACTTAACCCCCACTCCCCCCACACTGGTTTTGTTTTTCTGAAGAACCTGACTAATACAATGACCTCTAAAGAAAATTTATAAATGCAAGTAGAATGCTATAGGACATATTGGGTGATAATAGCCTCCTCTTATTCCCTCTGTGACAACAGAAGCTTAAGAGTTGATTGGACTTTGGAATCCACAGCACCAAGTTCCAATGATCTGAAAATTACATCACCTTGCAGGTGCTTCTGGTGTATGTCTATCTCACAGGGTCACTGTTGAAGACCTGTTCTTTTTTTTTTTGTAAAGTTGGGTTGGTCATACTTTAGCCAAAATAGAAGGCTACTACGAAATTTCTATGAATGTACACACCATAAATTCTTAGGAAAAAGTTATCTCTAATCATTTTAAGTTATTTTTGTTATTATATTTTCACATTCAATCTCAGTGGTGGTGTCTAGTGTCCTGTCACAGAACTTTCCTGCAGCAGTGGTGCCTAGACCTCTGACAGGGTCAGACCTATCCTGACAATCCCCACATCTCATACTTTTAAAGAAAATCAGAAGAACACATAGCCTGGTTTATGAGTATGTTCCTGTGTCACTTCTGTCAATTCCCATGTGACCACCAGCTCTATTCTCAAATCACATTTCTTCCTCGTTGTTTTACTGATGTGGCTTAAACAGCAGGTATTTATTTCTCACCTCTCGGGAGGCTAGAAGTCTGCAATCAGAGTGCCAGCATGGTTGAGTTCTGGTGAAGGTCTTCTTCCTGACTCGCAGAAGCAACTTTTTCAGTGTGTCCTCACATGGTGAGAAGGGCAGGGCGAGCTCTCTGGTGTCCCTTCCAGTTGGGACACTAACTCCGTCACGACCTCGTCTGGTCCTAACCATCTCCAAAGGCCCCATCTCCTAATACCATCACATTGAACATATGAATTTAGGGGGAACATGTTTCATTTATAACAGTGCATATAAGCAAAAGATATGCTTTAGACAAGCAATTTTCACCTTTGAAAATAAATGTACACATGATTGATATGTACAAAGTAACAAAAGTAGAACTTGCTTGAAGTTATGTGGTTTCTTTGCAGAAAAGTCTGTTCATTTTAAAAAAGTGTCTTCTCTCAGACAAACCTTCTTGTATGCTGATATCCTGTTAGCCCATGCTTGAGTATGATGGAAACAGAGGAGCTCAAAAATAAAACATCATATTTTTTATTATCATTTGATTTTGTTGCACATTTTCTAGACGACATATGGAGTCTGCATAATGGAAATATATCAATATATTGATCAATTTTTTTTTTTTTTGGTATTGGGGATTGAACTCAGGGGCCCTCGACCACTGGGCCACATCTCCAGCCCTTTTTTGTATTTTATTAGAGATAGGTCTCACTGAGTTGCTAAGTGCCTCACCACACTGAGGCTGGCTTTGAACTCACAATCCTCCTGCCTCAGCCTCCCAAGTGCTGAAATGACAGGTGTACGCCATCGCACCCAGTTTGATGAATGTTTTTGAAATACTGCTGTGTACCCACTCCTATAGTGGTGGTTACAGGTTGTGGGTGGGAATTAAGACAAATTCCTTCATTGGCCTTAAGCTATTTCCAGTCTGGTTAGGGAAAGCTTTTGTTGTTCCTGCCCTTCTCCATGTATATGTCTATGAGTATGTTTTGCTGGTTTTATTCAGACTCCTTAGTTCCTTCCTGTTTTAAGATATAAAATGGAGATTCTGACAACTAAAACAAAATTGTTTGGATGCATGTATCCTCAAGGAGCAGTGAGTAAAGATAACACTATGTTTTTGCCTCTCAGTATTGTACTTCATAATTATAGAGAACATAGACTTTTTTTTCCATAGAAAACTGGTGGAAGAGAATTAGAAAAGAGTTTTAATTCCCCTCAATTCTCTGTCATCAGGCCCTGCAACAAACTAATGCCTGTTTCCCAGAAGAAGAAAATGTACAATTTCCTTAGCTGCAATGAAGAGGTTTAAAAATATCTAGTGCCCTCTGCAAAAGCCTTGGCTGAGCTGTGAGAGCAGCCACTTGCCTGTCAGATGTGTAATTATTTCTCCCTCCTCCTCAGCCACACCAGTTGCAGGGAACCACTGAGACCATATTGTTGCCCATATGTCAGAAAGCTGCTAAATGAAACCCCTATGTAACATACTGACAAGTCTAAAGCAGCAGTTGACGGTTCTGTGCTGAAATTGCTCTAACGTACCATTTCAATTACATGAATGTTTCTCTCTATGATGCGGGCTGGCTACTCTTTGTCAAAAACTAAGATGACGTGTCACCACACATCAACACCATCTTTAAAGAAATTAAATCCTTTGGTGGGACTGGATTTCAGCAGTGGATGAATTAGAGTTAGGCCTACATCTGTAATGTACGGTCACGAGAACCTTACGTGCAGCTTGTCCTGCTCTGAAGTGTACAGGATGTTCAGAGAATTTAGGTCAGAGACAAATGTTATTCTGCCACAGACATTGTCTTCTGAAGTTCACTGTTCCTCGTGCATGGCAGAAGAGGCTTTCTCCACCCATCCCCAATTTCCCCCCTTTACTATCATTCTTCTCTTTCTGTTAACTTCAGGACTGAGAAATCTGACTCTTAGTTGATCCTGATTTTCACACATCCATCAGTAACAACTCTCTACAGGGAATGCTACTTTCCTCTTTCTTCTATACTTCTAAGGGGAATGGAGAGTCTTTCCCTTGGGAAGAACAAAAAAGAAAAACAAAACTGGACAAAGCAAGAAAAAGAAAAACCAGGACAATTGAAGATTTCTCATATTTTCCTCCACAGGAGGTCAAGAGGTCTCCTCTGTAAGGACTCCATTGTCAAATATGCTTGAGAAATTCTGTGTTAAATTAACTTGAGCAAGTGTTTACACCAGGAGACTTGTTGGAGCCTACAATATGCTCATACACATTGTGAATTTCCAAGAAGGTGATTTAGCATATGGATTTTTCTGAAATTTGGAACAGTATCATTTTTCTTTTTTTTCTTTTTCTGTAGAATATATGGGAATATAGTTTGGGGGAACGTAGGATAACCTTCTTTCTTTTTCTTCCTGTATTGAAACTAATAACCATCTTGGTGGCCTAGTTTGTGGCTTTTCAAAGAGTATTTGTTAGGTCATATCTGTGAGGGTACTTTGAGGCAGCAAAATAATGAAATATGGAAAAAGCCTTAGCTAGAAGGAGCTTATGTTCTAGTGTGTAGTGCCATCTATTTAGGACAGGGCATATCCCAATTGATAGAGTTAGCCATGCTTCTACAGGTAGCTTCCTGCATAAGGTTGCAATGTGTACCTTGATGTGTTTGATTTTTTCTTCCTTTCATCTGTGAGTAGAGCTTAAAGGGTGGTGAAGAGAGGCCGTGACTTCTGAGTTGAAGAATTTTGTCAGGAAGATCCCAACGTGGCAGATATATATCTATGTCTCCGTATCTATCTAACTATCATTTATATTTGTTTGTAGCAGATTTATTTGTATTTGCCAAAAATGAAAGCAACCAAGATGTCCTTCAGTAGATGTGTGAGCCCATCCAGCAGAAAATTATTCAATGATAAAAAGAAATGAGCTATCAAGACATGAAAAGGCATGGAGGAAATTTAACTGCCTATTTTTAAAAAAAATATTTCTTTAGTTGTAGGTGGACACAATACCTTTATTTTATTTATGTGGTGTTGAGGATTCACACATGTGAGACAAGTGCTCTACTGCTGGGCGATAGCCCCAGCCCTTAACTGCCTATTGCTAAGTGAAAGAAGACAGTCTAGAAAGTCTAAACATTGTATGAGACCAACCATATGACATGCTACAAAAGGTGCAACTATAGAGACAGTAGAAAGTTCACTGATCTCCAGGGACTGAGTGAGGGAAGGATGAAAACGTGAAGCAGAGTATTTTTAGGGCAGTGATACTATTACATATGATACTGTGCTGACAGAAACAGGTCATTATATATTTGTTAAAATCCCTGGAATATACAGCACAAAGAAAGAACGCTAGTAATAGTGTTTCTATATTGGCTCATCAATTATAACAATAAGAGGGAAAAATCACTATTTCAATTGCAATGAAAAACATGTATAGCACTTTAAGAGGGAGGGAGTTACCAAGCAAAAATTTTACATAGAACAAATTAAAGTATTTTGTTGTGCATATTTCTTTGCAGTTAAAGTGTTAACTATAACAATTTTCTGATTATTCTTAATGGTGTGTAAAGCTTAAGGGTGAGACAAGCATCCTTGTTAGGGCCCTGGAGAGCTACTGCCACAAACTAAGTTTATTCTTCCACTCAGAGTTGCTTAGATTGGTGGGTTTGCCATGAGCTTCAAATGATTTTCTAGTGGTTTGGCATCTGTCTGTGCAATGAAGTTCCAAACACAAACATGATTCATTTAAAGGAGGATGCCTCTGCTATGAAAAGAAAACCCTTCCCTGCTTGACTTTGCTCCTTTCTTTAGAACCTTAAGAAACAGGGTTGGATCACTTTAATTTAAATGAAATTTGTTTAGAGCCTAGAAAATTTTAATTACATGCTATTGGCCTATTAACAAATATTTTATGAGGTTGCAAAGAAAGAAGGAACATTCAGGTATTATTTATACTGAGTGGAAATAGTTTCTTTTATTACATTTAGGACCTCATCATTTTAATTTCAATATCTTTTGTTGACATTATAGAACAGAAGGTGTTCTTGTGTTTTACTCTAATCAGCTAATCTCAACTCTCTGTGGATACAGACAGCTAATGAAGCAATTAAAACTGTTCAGTAACTCCCAGAGATCCTTAGGTTCAGTCACTCAGCAACATTTATTTAACACCCTTGGTGAGCACAGCATCCTCGATGTTGCCAGGGATGAAAAGTAATGAATATGGTTCTTGCCTTCAAGGATTTTTCAGTTGAGTAGCTATGAAAAACATACACGAAAAACAACTAGACTCTTAAAAACAACAAGAAACTTTATATACATTTATGAATGCATACTGATCATACGAAAGCTTATTAAAACGAATGAATTTTCGAATAATGAAGTTTAATTATTTTCAAGTTCAGGACTGGGGATGTAGCTTAGTTGTAGAGCACTTACCAAGCATATATGAGGCCCTGGGTTTGATTCCCAGGACTGGAAAAAAAATGAAGATTTGGAGGAATAGAGATGTTTAGGGGCACATTTTGATAAGATAGAATATTTTTTTCTAGTAGGACAACGCCTCATCTATAAATCACTCTAAGAAAGGAACAGGTGGCCATGGTCTACATAACATAACCCAAACACCTTGTTATAGAACACAGGATGAAAAGGTATGTAATCCAAGTCTAGACCACGTATGGCCACAGCAGCGGTCTTGAGGTGTTCAAACCCAAAGTTCTGTCTAGCGCAGGCGGGAGATGGGAGATGAGCCTGGGAGATGCTTTCTCTGAGGAGTATGAATGTGAAATATACTGAAACTTAAAATGCCATTGAACAAAAGTAGAAGCTGAAAAGAGGTACAGGGTCTTTATTAAACTTGTTCTACCCAGATCTTCAAAGGCAGACAAAGGTAAAATGTCAGATACTCTTATTATGAAATTCTGCTTCAAATCTAATGCCATTAAGTGAGCTGAAGATCATAACATTCTATGTAAATAAAATTATTCAAGCTCAAAAGTAGGTATGGGAGACAACATGACGCCCCATTAATGCTTAGCCTCCTTTTCTCTGGAAATTGATGTATGTTTCCCTCAAAGCACAAAGGAGTTGATTCTAAGGAACATTTGGACATTTCCATGCAGGACTGTCCAGGACTTTACACACTTTACTTTCTCAAAACTAAAATCAAGCCTCTCAAGTCAGTTGCTCTAGCATCCTCCCTCAGAGACCACATGGATGCTGAGCTCCTGGCACTCACTGTTCAAGGTTCTGTGATCTCCTTGTACCTTTTCTGTCAACCTGGATGCCCATCTTTAAATTTTTGTGCTCTTCCTGCCCTTGACATTTTATGTTTGGCAGTTTTTTTTGGGGGGGAGGGGGGCTGTGTGTCTGCTGGATCTATTTTTGGCTATTTTGCTTCAAATCACTTAGGTGAATCAGTGCCCCCAGATCCACTTGTCCCCAAACCCTGCATAGGTCCATATGCCCACACAGTGATATCCCTTCCACTAGAAGAGCTTAGGCTGTGGACACAGAAATTTTTCCTGAAGGGACATAGCAATAAACATGAATAGTTGAAAAATGAGGCGAGCAGAGAAGTTATTTATTTTTAAACTCCATTTTCTTTCTTAGTAGCTGCATGGCCTAGGGTAAATTTCTTAACCTGACACTTAATATTATAGATTGGGGATAGAATAAATTCCTCATGATTGTAATCAGGATTAAATGAGATAATACAAACAAATAATTTGCACACTTACCATGGTGCATATTGGACCTCACAACTTACATGTTTTAAGTAAGGATTGATGCCTTGGGAGGTGAAAGAATGGGGCACACTCATTTTTTAATGTAACACAGAGAAACAAAGTTAAAATGATGAATTATGGGAGTACTAGGGAGTGCTACTTGACTCCCTGCATTATGGGGAGACAACTAGAGGACAGAATGGCTAGGGATGGATGTTGTGATTCAGTCTTGTCAGAATAGATAGGAGATGTGGGAAAACTAGTAAGCTTCTACAATAAGTCTTATTTTTAAAATGATTTTTCTGAGCCAAATGTTGGTAAGAGATGGGACAAAATTTAGCTATGTTTAGCTAAGGAAGAGGGTCAGGACGGAAAGCTGACTATATGCTTATTTGAGAAAGAAACAAAAATGGTGTGGCATCAGAGCAGAGATATTTAAGAAATGGAAAAATCAAGGCCCAGTGTACAAACTATGTCTCAGGAGGGCCAACCTGATGGCCGTTTCGTGTAGAGGTGATTTGGAGAAGACAGATGATGTGTAACACCAACTTCCAATGTAACTCAATATGTGCATGGGCTCTGGTTCAAAAAGCTCTTCGAGGTACTGTGGGACATATAAAGGTAAAGGGAATATGATCATTGCCTTCTGGAAGCATAGTCCATTGTAGAGACAAAACATGAACACAAATGCCATTAAGTGCTTTGTGATCAGTGCTATAAGATGATAAAAAGAGTGTGTGTTTAATGCTAAAAGAGGGAAATGTAAATGCCTGGTCCTGAAAACCGGGAGGAAAACTCTCGGAGGCAGAGTAAAGCTATTACTACTATTACTTCTACTTTCTTAGAGAGAGCTTAGCGAGAGAAAGAAAGATTTTTCTTCTTCTTAGAAAGAGCTTAGAGAGAAAGATTAGAGATAGCTTTTTCTTCTTCTTCTTCTTCTTAGAGCTTAGAGAGAAAGATAGAGCTTTTTCTTCTTAGAGCTTAGAGAGAAAGAGAGAGAGCTTGAAAGAGACAGATTTCTTCTTTAGAGAGAGAGAGAGAGCTTAGCTTTTAGAGCTTCTTTCTTCTTTCTTCTTTCTTCCTCGGGAGCCTCGGCCTGACTCTGACCAGGAATTACTTCTTCTATCTGGTTTCTCTTCTGTAACCGCTCTGCCTACGTTCTGGCCGCTCTGATTCTTTTCTTCTTCTCCGACCCGAACTCTTCTTCCGACCGAGCGACTGCATGACTGACTGAATGAATTCATTCTTCTCCTGACTCCGACCGCTTTCACCCGGTTATATACCTTTAGCTTTGCGGGTGCCTCACGTGCACTTACAGGTGCATCACATACATACTTATTATCAGGTGGAACTTATGGCTTCCAGCTGACCGCAATAGCCATCTCCCTAATTGGGGCTCCTTCAGGGAAAGATAATTTTGGCTGGATAAACAGAAAAATGTGACATTTGAGCTGGACTTTTAAGCATTCTGACAATCAGATACAATAGGATGGGTATTCCTCTTAACAAAAAAGCGGAGGGGCAAAATATGCTATTTAGAATAATGTTGGTTTTAAATCAGATTGCCCTTGAACTATCAGTAGCTTTATAAAGTAGGTTTATTTGTCAATCACTTTGTTCATGCAGGTGTTTGATGGGCAGGTTTTCTTACCATGATTCAGGGTCCCAGGCTCTTTTGCATAATTGTACCTTCCCCTGGGGCCTCAGATCTTTTGCTTCAACCCAGTATATGGGGAAAGTTAAAGTTTGTGGAAGGATCTGAGGGAGATTTTTGTGGCTAGATAGGGAAGTGACAAATATTATTTCTACGGATATCCTATATGCCAGAACTCAGTCACATGGCTGCCCTAGAAGCAAAGGAGGCTGGGATATGTAGGCAAAGACTGACTGCCATCCACTACCAGTTTTTTGAGCCTAGGTCAGTACAGAGAAGAAGGGGATAATTTTTTTTTAATACCTTTCTTTTCTTTTCTTTTCTTTTTTTTTTGGTACAGGGTGTTGAACTCAGGGTCACTCCACCACTGGGCCAAATCCTCAGCCCTTTTTTCTATTTTATTAGAGACAGGGTCTCATTGTGTTGCTAAGTGCCTTGCCATTTCTGAGGCTGGCTTTGAACTCACGATCCTCCTGCCTCAGCATCCCAAGTGCTAGGATTACAGGCATGCACCACCGCGCCCAGCTAATACCTTTATTTTCTTTAGTTTTTTTTTTTTAATGTGGTGCTGGGGATTGAACCCAATGCCTCTTGCGTGCTAGGCAAGCACTCTACCACTAAACCACAACCCCAGCCTGGGGATAAATTTTATATTAGATTAGAGTCTAAAGTTTAATTATTCATAGGACTGAACAAGTTGTGTGGACTCTTCATTATCTGAAAGTGATCTGATGAATTTTTATTACTAAGAGGCTATAAAATGAAGATACCTGATCAAGTCCTCATCTCAGGGTGAGAAATAATTTTCAACAGAGCTGATTAAGAAAAGCTCATAAATTGGTTACCAAATTAACAACTATGATAACAAGTGTAAGCTACCTGGTACCGAAAACCGGGAGGAAAAACTCTCGGAGGCAGAGTTAAGCTTTTACTACTTTTACTTCTACTTTCTTAGAGAGAGCTTAGAGAGGGAAAGAAAGATTTTTAGAGAGAAAGATTAAAGCGAGCTTTTCTTCTTGTCTTCTTAGCTTAGAGTTAGAGTCTTAGAGAGAAAGAAAGATAGAGCTTAGCTTAGAGTAAGATTAGAGCTTCTTTCTTCTCTCTTCTTTCTTCCTTCTTCTTTCTTCTTAGAGCTTAGAGAGGGAAAGAAAGATTTTTAGAGAGAAAGATTAAAGCGAGCTTTTCTTAGCTTAGAGTAGCTTAGAGAAAGATTAGAGCTTCTTTCTTCTCTCTTCTTTCTTCCTTCTTCTTTCTTCTGTCTTCTGTCTTCCTCAGGAGCCTCGGCCTAACTCTGACCAGTCATTACTTCTTCTATCTGGTTTCTCTTCTGTCTTCTATCTGGTTTCTCTTCTGTAACCGCTCTGCCTACGTTCTGGCCGCTCTGATTCTTCTGACCGACCGAGTGACTGCCCGGCTGACTGAATTCTCCGTTCTCCTAACTCGGACCGCTTTCACCCGGTTATATACCTTCAGGTTTGCGGGTGCCTACAGGTGCGTCACATACATATCAGGTGGAACTTATGGCTTCCAGCTAGCTGCAACAGCCCTTCCTAATTAGGGCTCCTTCAACAAGTTGAAGAAACATTTGACAGAAGTTTGGACCAGTGGATATTTGAAGCATTTGAATGGTTGAATGAGTGGGTTAGGGAAGAAAGTTTCGTTTTAGTAGATTTGAGGTGTTATTGGGACATCTGGGAAGACATTCCTCCAGTCATTAGGAAGTGCAGAGCCGGCTTTGGGAGAGAGGCAAAGGCTGGAGGCAGGGATTTGGGGAAAAATTCATGATAGCTTCCTTTTGTACTCTGGCAATACCATCAGTATCTCAATTATAGAGATATCAAGCTGAGTTAAATAAGGCTTTAATAAAGAAGGCTATGAATGTTTTGGCTTTTGTACTTAATAATAAATATCTCTACAGCAAAACATGCTGGGTGAAATTAAAAAATATTCTGAGTGAGGTTTCAACCTGCCCATACCTTGATCAATCTCGATGTGTCAAATAAATTATCTGCTTTAATGGCTGAATAGCAAAGCTGTAATTGTGGCGGCTTTAACTGACCAAAGATTTTAGATTTAACTGAATTAGATCTGATCTCATTCAAAATAAACAGTTACAAACTGACAATGACTATAATCTACCTATAAAAAAGAGCCCGCCAATCAGGTAATAGTCTTAGAACAAATTGGGATGATAAAATAAGATGTGTGATTTTAAGTTCAATCATGGACTTTCAACCCCCATCTTCAGTCATACCTGTCCAGGAAGGTAACCCTGTCTCTCAAGACAACTGAATGTAATTGTAGTTAGATAAGAAACAAGAGAATATAAAATAAAAGACAAAAGTATTTAAATCTATGACATTAATGATTTTCTAGTAGCTTTCTAATGCCTGTACTAATGTTTATGATGTGCTTATGTTTTATTTTGTTTTAGAATGATATATTATAGATCATTAGGATGTTAATTGACTAACTTTATAATTAATGCTTAAATGTTGGGGGAGCTCATTTAATAAATTAATGTATTTTAAAATTTGTTAGTTATATGATAAGCATCTAAATGTTTAGAGACAATTAATTATTTAAAGTGAATACAGAGGCTATTAGCATCAAATTTGTAACTATTGCTCTTTGCATATAAAAACATCCATCAACAATTATGAACCTAGTTAAACACAACTGAAGTTAACTGATGTCTTTGTCAAATGATGGCACAATGATCCTTTTCCAAAATTAGGTATCAAAGTCATACCCTTCAACTCTGTTTAGCTCATCTTTTCCTGGAGTAGGGCCCCTTTCCTTTTCCCAAATGGTAGCTTTCCTCCTCTGATGTAGCAATCCTCTCCCCTCCCCCCTTTATTTGTTGGAATGTGTTCCTTCTCTGCTACAGAGAGAAGCTCATTTCTCTCTGACCCCCTTTCAGACTTTCCTGAACTATCCAAAAGTGAACTTGCTGATATTAAGAAATTCTCAAATGGCAGCATGTTTGCTAAAGCAGCTTGTATGTTATATGTTTGCATCTCTAAAAACTTGATAGTGTTCTCTGGGAGGTTCTAGGTGGAGAGGCTGAGCAAGGACAGCTGTGGTGGAGAACACACTTCTGACATGCCTGATGGGCTTCCACTACAGGGATCTCTAATTTGAGCAGTCCTGGAGTCGTGTGGAGCTTGTGCAGGCTGGGCAGAGACCAACATCAAAGTCCCTCCAGGGGTGCGCTGAAAGCAGCTCAGAGAGGAAGCCGGCTAGTGTGACACTTGCTCAAGTATCAGCATTGGTAATGAAAAGGAACATGGTAATACACAAAAGAAAGAAATCAATTTGAGAAGAGCTTTTACCACATATGGAAAGATACAGCATTCAGAAAATAAGGAAGGGTGTATAATTTCCCATATAATGATAGACAGGGATGGAATTGATGTGGGTGTGGGGGTTTCTTGTCTCTTAATTCAATCTTCTTTCTCCAGAAGAGTTCAGGGAGGGTCAGGGAAATGGTTGCTGTGTCTACTGGCTTTTAGTGAATCTCCCTGTTTTTAGTCTCCTTTTTATCTGCTTTCTGAAGTACCTAGATTTTTTATTTCAGTCTGGAACTTTGTTAGCCATTTCTCACATCCACATGTTCTAGACAGGGATTGGCAAACTATAGCTCATGGCCCAAATCTTGTCAACTGTCTGTTGTTGTATAGTCTGAGAGCTAAGAACAGTTTTTACATTTTAAATTATATATTATGGTCATTATATATTGTGGATGTGTAATTCCCTTAACCAGTATGAAGTGATCTTCCTTGTCTCTTCTGATTAATCTTGGCTTGAAGTCCATTTTATCCAATATGGGAATAGCTACCTTTGCTTATTCACGAGTTTCAAGTGAATGGTATGTGTTTTCCCATCTTTTTACCTTCAGACTGTGGATGTCTTTGCCTGTGAGGTGAGTCTCTTGCAGAGAGTATATTGTTGGGTCTTGGATTTTTTATTCAGTCTGTCAACCTATGTCTTTTGATTGAAGGGTTTAGACAATTTACATTCAATTTATTATTGAGAAATGATTTTTGTTTCCTCTTATTTTGATTTATTTCTAATGCTTAAATAGGACTTAATTCTCCTTTAAACAACTATCCTTCTAGTGTAATTCCTCCCTATACTGGTTTTCATTTTTATTTTTCATTTCTTCATGAAATATTTCAGTTTGTTTTATAGTGTAGGCTTTCTAGTTATGAAGTATTTTAGCTTCTGTTTATCATGGAAAGTTTTTTTTTAATATTTATTTTTTAGTTGTAGTTGGACACAATACCTTTATTTTATTTATTTATTTTTATGTGGTGGTGAGGATTGTACCCAGAGTTTCGCACCAGCTAGGCAAGTGCTCTACTGCTGACAGCCCCAGGCCCTATCATGGAAAGTTTTAATTTCATCTTCAACTCTGAAATTTAATTTTGCTGGGTATACTATTCTTGGTTGGAATCCATTTCTTTTTCTTTTTCTTTTTTTTGGTACTGGGGATTGAACTCAGGGGCACTCGACCACTGGGCCATATCCCCAGCCCTTTTGTATTGAGTTGCTAAGTGCCTCGCCATTGCTGAGGCTGGCTTTGAACTTGCGATCCTCCTGCCTCAGCCTCCCAAGTGCTGGGATTACAGGCATGTGCCATTGCGCCTGGCAAGAATCCATTTTCTTTCAGAACATGGTATATATTATTTTAAGCCTTCCTGACTTTTAGGGTCTGGGTTGAGAAATCAGTTGAAATCTGGGTTAGTTTACCTCTAAATGTGACCAGTGGTTTTTCTCTTGTAGCTTTTAAAATTCTATCCTTATGCTGTATGTTAGACATTTTTATTATAATGTGTCTTAGAGTGGATCTATTGTGATTTTGTATATTTGGAGTCCTATATGCCTCTTGTATTTGAATTTCCATCTCATTCTTAAGGTTTGGAAAATTTCCTGATTTTTTTTTTTTTTTTTGTATAAAAGACTTTAAAAAAATTTATTTATTTATTTAATTTAATTTGTTATACATGCCTTTAGAGAGCAATTCCTTTCATATTACATATAAAGAGCACAGTTTTCCAAGTCATTGGTTTTACACAAAGTATTTTCATACCATTTGAGTTTTTATACATGCGCTTAGTATATTGATGTCCAACTCCTTCTGCCATTGTTTCTATCCCCTTGCCCCTTTCCCTCCCTGCCCCCCTTTTTTCTGTTTAACATTCCTAAATTCCTCTCATTCCCCCACCCTTGCCACTATAATTCGGTATCATCATAGCAAAGGAATCAATCGACCTTTGGTTTTCTGAGATTGGCTAACTTCACTTAGCATTATTTTCTCCATTCATTTACCTGCAAATGCCATGATTTTATTCTCTTTTAGTGCTGAGTAATGTTCCATTGTGTATATATGCCAAAGTTTCCCTATCCATTCATCTGCTGATGGGCATCGGGTTGGTTCCACAATCTAGCTATTGTGAATTGTGCTGCTATGAATATTGATGTGGCTGTGTCCCTGTAGTATGTTATTTTTAAGTCCTTTGGGTATAGACCGAGGAGTGGTATAGCTGGGTCAAAAGGTGGTTCCATTCCAGGTTTTCCTAGGAATCTCCATACTGCTTTCCAAATTGGCTGCACCAATTTGCAGCCCCACTAGCAATGTAAGAGTGTGCCCTTTCCCCCACATCCTTGCCAGCATTTTTTGTTGTTTGTGTTTTTGATAGCTGCCATTCTGACCTGTGTGAGATAAAATCTTAGAGTAGTTTTGATTTGCATTTCTCTAATTGCTAGAGATGTTGAACATTTTTTTCATATATTTGTTGATTGATTCTATATCTTCTTCTGAGAAGTGTCTGTTCACTTCCTTAGCCCATTTATTGATTCGGTTTGTTTTTTTTTTTTTTTTTGGTGTAAAGGTTTTTGAGAACTTTATATATCCTTGAAATTAATGTTCTGTCTGATGTGCATGTGGTAAAGATTTGCTCCCATTCTGTTCTCTGTTCACCTCACTGATTGTTTCTTTTGCTGAGAAGAAGTTTTTTAGTTTGAATCCATCCCATTTATTAATGTTTGGTTTTAGTTCTTGCGCTATAGGGGTCTTATTGAGGAAGTTGGGGCCTAATCCAACATGTTGGAGATTTGGGCCTACTTTTTCTTTTGTTAGGTGCAAGGTCTCTAGTTTAATTCCTAGGTCCTTGATCCATTTTGAGTTGAGTTTTGTGCATGGAAAGAGAGAGAGGTTTAATTTCATTTTATTACATAAGGATTTTCAGTTTTCCCAGCACCATTTGTTGAAGAGGCTGTCTTTTCTCCAGTGAACATTTTTGGCACCTTTGTCTAATATAAGATAACTGTAGATGTGTGGGTTTGTCTCTGTGTCTTCTATTCTGTACTGTTGGTTTACTGGTCTATTTTGGTGCCAATACCATGCTGTCTTAGTTACTGTTGCTTTGTAATATAATTTAAGGTCTGGAATAGTAATGCCACCAGCTTCATTCTTCTTGCTAAGAATTGTTTTGGCTATTCTGGGTCTCTTATTTTTCCAGATGAATTTCATGATTTCTTTTTCTATTTCTTTGAGGAATGACATTGGGATTTTGATTGGGAGTGCACTGAAATTGTATAGTGCTTTTGGTAGAATAGTCATTTTGACAATATTAGTTCTACCTATCCATGAACAAAGTAAATCTTTCCATCTTCTAAGATCTTCTTTAATTTCTTTCTTTGGTGTGCTGTAGTTTTCATTGTACAGGTTTTTCACTTCTTTTGTTAGGTTGATTCCCAAGTATTTTATTTTTTTGAGTCTATAGTAAATGGGGTACATTTCCTAGTTTCTCTTTCTGAGGATTTATTGCTGATATACAGAAATGCCTTAGATTTATGGGTATTGATTTTATATCCAGCCACTTTGCTGAATTTGTTTATTAGATCTAGAAGATTTCTGGTGGAGTTTTTTGGATCTTCTATGTATAGAATCATATTGTCTGCAAATAGTGATAATTTGAGTTCTTCTTTTCCTATCCATATCCCTTTTATTTCTTTCATCTATCTAATTGCATTGGCTAGGGTTTCAAGAACTATGTTAAATAATAGTGGCGAAAGAGGACATCCCTGTCTTGTTCCAGTTTTTAGAGGGAATGCTTTCAGCTTTTCTCCATTTAGGATGATGTTGGCCTGGGGCTTAGCATAGATGGCCTTTACAATGTTGAGGTATGTTCCTGTTATCCCTATTTTTTCTAGCGTTTTGAACATGGAGGGGTGCTGTATCTTGTCAAGCTTTCTCTGAGTCAATTGAGATGATCATATGATTTTTATCTTTGAGTCTATTGATGTGGTGAATAATATATATTGATTTTCTTATGTTGAACCAACCTTGCATTCCAGGAATGAACCCCACTTGATCGTGATGTACTATTTTTTTTTTTTTTTTTGATGTGTTTTTGTATTTGATTTGCCAGAATTTTATTGAGGATTTTTGCATCTATGTTCATTAGAGATATTGGTCTGAAGTTTTCTTTCTTTAATTTGTCTCTGCCTGGTTTTGGAATCAGGGTGATATTGGCCTCATAGAATGAGTCTGGAAGGGTTCCCTCTTTTTCTATTTCATGGAATAGTTTGAGAAGTTAGTTAGTTCTTCTTTAAAGGTCTTGTAGAACTCGGTTGTGTATTCATCTGGACCTGGGCTTTTCTTGGTTGGTAGGTTTTTGATAGCATCCTCTATTTCTTTGCTTGAAATTGATCTATTTAAGTTGTGTATGTCATCCTGATTTAGTTTGGGAATATTGTATACTTCTAGAAATTTGTCAATGTCTTCATTATTTTCTATTTTGTTGGAGTATAGATTTTCCAAATAATTTCTAATTATCTTCTGTATTTCTGTAGTGTCCATTGTGATGTTTCCTTTTTCATGACATATATTGGTAGTTTGAGTTTTTTCTCTCCTTTTCTTAGTTAGCATAGCTAATGGCTTATCAATTTTATTTATATTTTCAAAGAACCAACTTTTGGTTCTGTCGATTTTTTCAATTGTGTTTTTTGTTTCAATTTCATTGATTTCGGCTCTGATTTTAATTATTTCCTTTCTTCTACTGCTTTGGGGGTTAATTTGTTTTTCTTTATCTAGGGCTTTGAGGTGTAATGTTAATTCACTTATTTGTTGACCTTTTATTCTTTGAAGGAATGAACTCCATGCAATGAATTTTCCTCTTAGTACTGCCTTGATATTGTCCCAAAGATTTCGATATGTTGTATTGATGTTCTCATTTACCTCTAAGAATTTTTTTTTAAATATTTATTTATTTGCTTTAGTTGTACACAATGGGTTTATTTGTACATGGTGCTGAGGATCGAACCCGGGCCGCGCACGTGCTAGGCGAGCGCTCTACTACCGCTGAGCCACAATCCCAGCCCCTACCTCTAAGAATTTTTTAATCTCCTTTTTGATGTCTTCTGCAACCCATTGTTCATTCAATAGCATATTATTTAGTCTCCAGGTGTTGAGTAGGTTTTGTTTCTTATTTTATCATTGATTTATAGTTTCATTCCATTATGATCTGATAGTATGCAGGGTAGTATCTCTACTTTTTTAATATTTGCTTAAAGTTGATTTATGGCATAATATATGCTGCTGAGAAGAAAGTGTACTGACTCGTTGACGAATAATATACTCTCTACATATCAGTTAAATCTAAGCTATTGATTGTATTATTGAGTTCTATAGTTTCTTTGTTTAGCTTTTATTTGGAAGTTCTATCCAGTGGTGAAAGCGGTGTGTTAAAGTCACCTAGAATTATTGTGTTGTGGTCTGTTTGGTTCTTGAGCTTGAGAAGGGTTTGTTTGATGAACGTGGATGGTCCCTTATTTGGGACATATATATTTATGACAGTTATTTCTTGTTGATGTATGATTCCCTTAAGTAGTATGAAATGCCCTTCCTTATCTCTTTTGATTACCTTTGGCTTGAAATCTATTTTGTTTGACATGAGGATGGAAACCCCTGCTTGCTTATGTAGTCCGTGTGAGTGGTATATTTTATCCCATCCTTTGACCTTCAGTCTGTGGGCATCTTTTCCTATGAGATGTGTCTCTTGAAGGCAGCAGATTGTTGGGTCTTTTTTTTTTAAAAATCAAATCTATCAGCCCATGTCTTTTAATTGGTGAGTTTAGGCTGTTAACATTCAGGGTTATTATTGAGATATGATTTGATTACCAGTCATTTTAAATTTTATTTAATTCTATTTTATATTTAGTATTTAGCTTGACTTGATTTCTCCTATGGTTGGTTTTCCTTTATTGTTGTTCTTATCTTTGAAGGTTTTCATTGTTGTTTTTCAATTCCTCCTCGTGGAATATTTTGCCAAGGATGTTCTGTAGTGCTGGCTTTCTTGTAAATTCTTTTAGATTTTGTTTATCATGGAAGGTTTTTATTTCATCATCAAATCTAAAGCTTAATTTTGCTGGATATAAGATTCTTGGTTGGCATCCCTTATCTTTTAGAGCCTGGTATATGTTGTTCGAGGCTCTCCTTGCTTTGAGGGTCTGGGTTGAAAATCTGCTGTGATGTGAATTGGTTTTCCTCTATAGGTTATCTGATTTTTCTCTCTTATGGCCTTTAAAATTCTATCCTTATTTTGTATGCTAGGCATTTTCATTATAATGTGCCTTGGTGTAGATCTGTTGTAATTTTGTACATTTGGCATCCTGTATGCTTCTTGTATTTGGTTTTCAAATTCATTCTTCTTGTTTGGGAAATTTTCTAATATTATTTTATTAAAGAGATTTTGCATTCCTTTGGATTGATTCCCTGCACCTTCCTCTATTCCAATAAATCTTATATTCAGTCTTTTGATGGTATCCCATAATTCTTGGATATTTTGTTCATGGTTTCTTACCGTCTTCATTGTGTGGTCAACTTTATTTTCAATATTATATATTTTGTCCTCATTGTCTGAGGTCCTATCTTCCAAGTGATCCAATCTATTGTTGGTACTATCTATTGAGTTTTTTAAATGCCCTATTGTTTCTTTCATTTGAAGTATTTCTGTTTGTTTTTTTTCTCAGACTCTATATCTTTTTCTTGAAGTAATCTTTTGCTACCTGTATTTGTTCTCTTATCTCTTTGTTGGAGAGATCAATTTTTGCCTGTATCTGCTCACTTAGGTCATTTTTTAAATCCCGAATCATTTTAATTATGCATATTTGGAATTCCTTTTCCGACATTTCACCTACTGTGCTTTCTATGGATTCTATTGCTGTAGTATTTTGGTTTGTTTTGGGCATTTTTCTCCCTTGTTTTTTTCATGATATCTATGTGTTTTCTCCTCTTGCAGTGTAAGTCTGAGGTATTACTGTTTCTGTCCTATTGTCTTATATCTTCCCTACAGGTTACTCGATGCCTCACTTTTAATGGAAAGATCAATATTATAGCATCCAAAGTACCCAACATATTGCTATATATCAGTTAGTTTCTATTTTTATATTTACAATTTTGACACTTTAACCATAAACGATGAGATCAATTATCTTCTACCATTTAGTCAGTATTTTTGGGGTGATTCACAGTATCTAATGGTAGAAGGGGGGACTTATGGGTTGGCTAAAACGTTTGTGAGGTAGGATGTGAGAAGATAGAGGTATTAAATTATTTGACTAGTGAGAGGGTAGTCATGGGAATTAGGGTGTTAGTAGGAGAAACAAAAGATAGGTATCCCCATGTAATATTCCCTGTTCCTGGGCCTGGGGCCTGTTCCCTGACCTGTAGGCAGAGTTGGAGAACACCTGTGGCTCCTGAGTGGGTGGGCAGAGCAGGGAACAGCAGCTGATGGGCTAAGCTAGAACACTTGTAGGCGGGCAGAGCTGGAATGCTTGCAGGCGGGCCTAGCGGGAATGCTCGCAGGCTGGGGCTTGTTCCCCTGCTGACCCAAGCTGGGATGGCATCTTCGAGGTGGGCAGGACAAGCTGGGAAAGCACGCCAGAGGGCCTAGCTAGAACTCTTGCAGGCTGGGGCTTGTTCCCCTGCTGACCTGAGCCAGTATGGCATCTCCTAAAATTTCCTGATATTATTTCATTGAAAAGATTTTCCCTCCCTTTAGACTGTATTTCATTTAGATTATATCCCATTGAATCTTGAAAAAAATTTTTAGTCATAGATGGACATATGCTTTTGTTTTATTTATTTACTTTTTACATGGTGCTGAGGATTGAACCCAGTGCCTCACATGTGCTAGGCAAGTGCTCTACCACTGAGCTACAACCCCAACCCTATCCCACTGAATCTTAAATTTGGCCTCTAATGTTATCCCAGATTTATTGAATATTCTGTTCATGGTCTCTTAACATCTTTTCTTTTCTTTCTTTCTTTTTAAAATATTTATTTATTTTTATGTGATGCTGAGGATTGGACCCTGTGCCTCACATGTGTTAAATGAGCATTTTGCCACAGAGCCACACAACTCCACCTTGTCTTTTCTTTATAGTCAACTTTATTTTTAAGATTATATACTGTCTTCTTTAAGATTATATATTGTCTTCAAGGCCTGAGAAATATATCTTCCAAGTGGTCTAATTGATTTGTGATGCTTTCCATTGAATTTTAAATTTGGTTTATTGATTCTTTCATTTTGAGAATTTTTGTTTGGTTCTTTTTTATAATCTCTATCTCTTTATTGAAGTGATCTCTCACTTCTTGCATTTTTTCTCTGATTTCACTCCTTACATCTTCTTTTAGCTCATAGAACATTTTAACTCTGAACTTTCTAAATTCCTTCTCTGACATTTCCTCCACTGTGGTGTCAATGAAGTCTGTTGTTGAAGTATTATGGGCTGTTTGGGATGGTTTGTTCTCTTGCTTTTCATATTGTTTGTATGTCTGCTTATCTATTGGTATAGTTCTCACTTCTTCTTTTAAGCAAGGGACTACTTTGTGAGCGTCTTTCTCTTAAGAGCCCTGGCTTGGGTGAGTATCCAGATAATGATGTTATCAATCAATCTATGACCTCTGCTGATCCCAATATCAGCACCACTTTAAAAGATGCTACTGAACCCTATTTGCTATAATCACTTCAGAGCCAAGCCTCATTCTCTTCAGCCTTATAAGAATCAAAAACTTATTGCTATTGTTCTCCATGGTTCTGCAAATCCATGCATAAACTTGTAATGAAGTTCCAGAATAGGTAAAAAATATTAGTCATTAAGTTCAATAAACTTACCATAACCTTAAATGAGGGATAAAAGGGGGAAAGAAGAAAGTTTGGGAAAAGGAAAAGGAAAGAGAAAAAGAGAGACAGAAAGAAAGAGAGAAGGATAAGTCACACCAAGGCAGAAGGGAGAATTAGAAGAATTGTGGGTATTTGAGGTAGTAGCGGATAATCCAAGAGGATGAATAAGGAGTAAGAGGAGCATGTATAAACTAGAGTTAGGAAAACAAAGATAAGAAGATTGATTCCAATTAATACTTTAAACCATTAGATTAAATACATTCAAATGGGTTGAAGGTACGAGTTGGCTATTGACGTAGCAATTATTGTTCAAGTTAGAGAGTTGTTTATATGATCAAAGTTGACATTAGAGTTATTTATAGTAAACCATGTCAAGGCAAAGAAAATTCTTGTTCAGTCTTCGCTTGGATTTCATTGGGGTTTGGATGTTTAGCAAATGTCCAACAGTCTTTGACTATGGACTTTTCCAGAGCTGCAGGGGCACAAGAGACAACTTTCTAATTGCTATGAATCCCCCACTAACAGCTCCTGGTTTATCAGTTCAGGGGCTTGCTGCTGACTGCTTGGGAGGGTGCAGTGTTGTGGCTTGGGTGTTTCTATTGTGTGCAGGAGATCAGGGTTCAGGCTCTAGAGTGTGCCTGTGATTGTGGTGGGTCACTGTATACCTGCTCCCCTCTATAGGATCCTTTTCATGGTGGCGAAGATCCAAACATTAAAAATAAAATCAAGAGAGTTCCTGGGAAGATGGCCGACGGGAGGGAGGTGCTCTCTGGACATAGTTACTAAAAGACAGTGGGAAGTTTGAGTGCATTACTAGCAATTCTCTTGCAACTGAAAGGGAGCTGAGACATTCCTGCACCTCTGGACGGTGAAATACAATGATCTCCGGACCATAACGGGCAGGGGCAGAGTTGGAGTGGTCCACAGTCCGAAGCAGCGCTGTCTGCACTGCAGGCTCAGCTGCCCAATAACATTGCGGAACAGGGAAACCAATCAGCGAGGAAGGATAGAAAGGAGCTTAGAAGTGCGACGTAAAGCTCTCACACAGCACAGGCTCTGGAGTGACTTTGAAACCATTCTTTGAGAAAAACAGTGGCTCAGCGAGGGCAAAAGGATGCAGACATCCAGGGAAACGCTCTCAGAACAGGCACACCTGGGTGAGGCTTAGAAGCTGCGAGCGGAGGATCCCTGTCCTGCTGACGAGCCACTAATTCTGCCAATGCTCTTTCACACAGCTTGCCAAGCCGATCCTGCACGCTCTGGAGTGACACAAGGTCTGCGGAACTGCTGTTGAGCGGGAGAAGAGCACCGCATTCTTTGAGAAAAACAGTGGCTGACCAGGACAAAGAGCAAGGCAGAAAGGAAGAACAGCTGCAGACATCCAGGGAGCTGCCAACGCTCTCAGAACAGTGCACACCTGGGTGAGGCTCGGGCAACCAGCAGGGGAGGGCGTGTCTGAGGCTGGCGCAGCGGCCCCACGAAGCTACAACTGTGGGTGGGCATGGGCAAAGAGTGCCTTTGGAGGATCCCTTTCTTGGTGCCATTCATCTGCTGACACACAACCCCCCTGAGCCACTCTTCCACTGTGCCATTCTGCCAATGGCCAAAGGTGCAGCATTGACCCTATAACAGGATCGCTGTCTGTCTAGACATGATCTGATACAATTGGCTTAAACTGGAAAGAAAAAAAGGAGGGCTTCCCAGGGTCCATTTTGTTTGAGACTTGCTCTTGGGTTTGACTTTTTTTTGTTAGTTTGTTTTGTTGGGTTTTTGGGTTTTTTTTTTTTTTTTTTGGTTTTGTTTTGTTTTTTGCATTGATTGTCAGTGTGTTTGTTTGTTTGCTTCTGCTCCTCTTTTCTTGATTTCTTTACTTCTCTCTCACTTTTGCATCTTTTCTTCTTCCTTCATCTTTCCTATTTGCACCCTGCCAGTGCATACTTAACAGATGCAAAAACAAGTTATATGCAGAATTTGGGATTTCTAGAACGGGCGCAATAGAACTATATAGCAAAGTGGTGTTGTATATAGTATACTCTCTATTTCCTTGACTCTCTCTCTCTCCTCTCTCTTACACCAATTCCTACTCTTTTGTCATTTTTCTTTCTTTTCCATCTTACTTTATTTCTTCTCTCAACAGTTGCATAAGTTAGGTTTATATATAAATTGGTCTTTCCACCTAATTGTTCACTCCATTCTCTTTCCTCTCTCATCTACCGATACTAAACCACTTCCACTAAACCACTTCCATAGAACTCTCTTTTCATTCTTTCTAAGAGAGAACAATTCAAGACACTCACATCCTCCATCCTAAACATATCACCTCTGTGTCCAATATTTGAAGCTATAAAACCCCATCAGAAGCATACAGAGTAGATTGGAAACAATATCTGGGTTAACTAAATCTGTACATTGTGACCAAACTTGGATTTTCTGAATAGAAAGTGTTAGATTTTAAAGTGTAAAGGAATTATAAGGGGATCTGATAGCATTGTACTACAGGAGCCACATAAGGTTTTAAGGTAAAATCAAAATAGTCAAAGTCCCACAGTGCAGGAAGAAAAGACACACAAGCAACATGAAGAAACAAGGGAAGAAAGTGACACAAACAAATTAATATACCTCATCAGTCGATTCCATGGCAAGCCCAGTTGGTGAAATGCCAGAGATGGAATTTAGAAATTACATATTCCAAATGTTTATGGAACTTAAGAATGAACTAAAAAATGAGATGAGGGAGCAAATACAGGTGGCAAAAGATCATTTGACAAAGAACTCCAAAAACAAATACAGGAAGTAAAATATTACTTCAATAGGGAAATAGAGACTCTAAAGAGAAACCAAACAGAAATTCCAGACATGAAAGAAGAAATAAACCAAAATAAAAGCTCAATTGAAAGCATCACCAACAGAGTAGACCACTTGGAAGAAAGAACCTCAGACAATGAAGAGAAAATATATATCCTAGAGAAAAATTTATATTACACAGCAAAACTCATAGGAAATCAAGAACATAACATCCAAGAATTATGGGACAACATAAAAAGACCAAAATTAAGAGTGATTGGCGTAGAGGAAGGGGCAGAGTTTCAAGCCAAAGGAATGAGTAATTTATTTAATAAAATAATTAGAGAAAATTTTCCAAACTTGAGGAATGAATGGGAAAACCAAGTTCAAGAGGCTTACCGAACACCAAACATACAAAATCACAACAGATCCACACCAAGACACATTATAATGAAAATGCCTAATATACTGAGCAAGGAGAGAATACTGAAAGCCACAAGAGAAAGGAAGCAGATTAATATAGGGGGAAACCAATCAGACTATGTTCATATTTTTCAACCCAGACCTTAAAGCAAGAAGATCCAGGAATAGCATATTTCAAGCTCTGAAAGAGAAGGGATGTCAACCAAGAATCTTATATCCAGCAAAACTGAGCTTTAGATTTGAAGATGAAATAAAAACCTTCCACGAAAGCAAAAGTTAAAAGATTTCACAACTCGAAAGCCAGCACTTCTGAACATTCTGGGAAACAATTTTCATGAAGAAGAAGAGAAAAATAACAATGAAAATCAACAAAGGGAGATATTAAACTGAGGGAAATACCAACCAGAAGAGAAACCAAATCAAGCTAAAGACCATAATACAAATAAAAATGGATGGGAATAAAAATCACATCTCAATCATAACCCTGAAGGTTAATGGCCTAAACTCGCCATTCAAAAGACACAGATTATCAGAATGGATTAAAAGAAATGACCCAACAATTTGCTGTCTCCAAGAAACACACCTCATAGAAAAAGACATCAACAGACTGAAAGTGAAAGGCTGGGAAAAGTCTTATCACTCACATGGCTTGCGGAAGAAAGCAGGGGTTTCCATTCTTATATCAAATAAGGTAGACTTCAAACCAAAACTAATCAAGAGGGACAAAGATGGATATTTCTTACTACTTAAGGGAACCATTCATCAACAGAATATAACAATCATAAATCTATATGCCCCAAATAATGGAGCACCTACATTCATCAAACAAACTCTTCTCAAGTTCAAGAGTAAAATAGACCACAACACAGTTATTCTAGGGGACTTCAACACACCTCTCTCACTACTGGATAGATCATCCAAACAAAAGCTAAACAAATAAATTTTAAGCCTCCTTAAAACAATTAATAACTTAGACCTAACAGACATATATAGAATATTTCATCCCTCAGTAAATGAATACACTTTTGTCTCAGCAGCACATGGCTCCTTCTCCAAAATAGACCATATATTATGTCATAAGGAAACTCTCAGCAAATATAAAAAAATAGAGATACTACCCTGCATTCTATCAGACCATAAAGGGATAAAATTGGAAATCAATGAGAAAACAAGGAATAAGAAAAACTACTCCAACAACTGGAAGCTAAACAACATGCTACTGAATGAACAAGGGGTTAAAGAAGACATCAAAGAGGAGATTAAAAAATTCCTAGAGGTAAATAAGAACACAGATACATCATATAGAAATCTCTGGGACACTATGAAGGCAGTAGTAAGAGGAAAATTCATTGCACTGAGTTTATTCCTTAAAAGAAGAAAAACCCGACAAATAAATCACTTAACATCACACCTGAAAGCACTAGAAAAAGAAGAACAGACCAACACCAAGAGCAGTAGAAGACAGGAAATAATTAAAATCAGAGCAGAAATTAATGAAATCGAGACTAAGGAAACCATTCAAAGAATTGACAAAATTAAAAGTTGGTTCTTTGAAAAAATAAACAAAATTGACAGACCCTTAGCGATGCTAAACAAAAAGAAGAAGAGAAAAAACTCAAATTACTAACATTTGTGATGAAAAAGGGAATATCACAACAAACACCTCAGATATACAGAATTTAATTAGAAATTACTTTGAAAACTTGTATTCTAATAAAATAGAAAATATTGAAAACATTGACAGATTTCCAGAGTCCTATGATTTGCCTAAACTGGAACTGGAGGCTATACACAACTTAAACATATCGATTACAAGCGAAGAAATAGAAGACATCATCACAAAGCTACCAACAAGGAAAAGTCCAGGACCTGATGGGTTTACAGCCGAGTTCTACAAGACTTTCAAAGAAGAACTAATACCAATGCTCTTCAAACTATTTCAAGAAATAGAAAAAGAGGGAGCTCTTCCAGACTCTTTCTATGAGGCCAATATTACATTAATCCCAAAGCCATGTAAAGACACATCCAAAAAAGAAAACTTCAGGCGAATATCTTTAATGAACATAGATGCAAAAATCCTCAACAAAATCCTGGCAAATCAGATACAAAAACATATCAAAAAGATAGTGCACCACGATCAAGTGGGGTTTATTCCAGGGATGCAAGGCTGGTTCAACATTTGGAAATCAATAAACATAATACATTACATCAATAGACTTAAAGAGAAAAATCATATGATCATCTCAATAGATGCAGAAAAAAAGCATTTGACAAAATACAACACCCCTTTATGTTCAAAACACTGGAAAAACTAGGAATATCAGGAACATATCTCAACATTATAAAAGCTATTTATGCAAGGCCCAGAGCTAACATTATCTTAAATAGAGAAAAATTGAAAGCATTCCCTCTAAAAACTGGAACAAGACAGGTATGCCCCCTTTCACCACTGCTATTTAACAGTACTGGAAACTCTGGCCAGAGCAATTAGACAGACGAAAGAAATTAAAGGGATCCAGATAGGAAAAGAAGAGCTCAAATTAGCACTATTTGCTGATGACATGATAATATACCTAGAAGACCCAAAAAAACTCTCCCAGAAAACTTTTACAACTAGTAAATGAATTCCGCAAAGTAGCAGGATACAAAATCAATCCACATAAGTCAAAGGCATTTTGTACGTCAGCGACAAAGCCTTTGAAAGGGAAATGATGAAAACTACCCCATTTACAACAGCATCAAAAAAAAAAAAAACCTGGGAATCAACTTAATGAAGGAGGGGAAAGACCTCTATAAGGAAAATTCTAGAACACTACAGAAAGAAATCATAGAAGAACTCAGAAGATGGAAAGACCTACCTTGCTCTTGGATAGGTGGAATTAATATTGTCAAAATGTCCATACTACCAAAACATTATACAGATTTAATGCAATTCCAATCAAAATCCCAATGTCATTCTTCAAAGAAATAGAAAAAGCAGTCATGAAATTCATCTGGAAAAATAAGAGACCCAGAATAGCCAAAGCAATCCTGAGCAAGAAAAGTGAAGCAGGTGGCATCACCATACCAGACTTTAAATTATACTCTAGAGCAATAGTAACAAAAACAGCATGGTATTGGCACCAAAACAGACTGGTGGACCAATGGTACAGAATTGAGGACACAGAGACTAATACATATAATTTCAGCTATCTTATATTAGACAAAGGCACCAAAAATGTACAGTGGCAAAAGGATAGCCTCTTCAACAAATGGTGCTGGGAAAACTGGAAATCCATATGCAACAAATTGAAATTAAACCCTTATCTCTCACCATGCACAAAACTCAATTCAAAGTGGATCAAGGACCTAGGAATTAGACCAGAGACAATACACCTAATAGAAGAAAAAGTAAGCTCCAATTTCCAACATGTCGGATTAGGCCCCACGTTCCTTAATAAGAATCCTGTAGCGCAAGAATTACTACCAAGTATTAATGAATGGGATAGATTTAAACTAAAAAGCTTCTTCTCAGCAAAAGAAACAATCAGTGAGGTGAATAGAGAGCCAACTAGTTGGGAACAAATATTTAATACGTGTACATCAGATAGAACACTAATTTCTAGAATATATAAAGAACTCAAAAAACTTAACACCAAAAAAAACAAATAACCCAATCAATAAATGGGCTAAGGAATTGAGAAGACACCTCTCAGAAGAAGATACACGGTTAATCAACAAATACATGAAAAAATGCTCAACATCGCTGGCAATTAGAGAAATGCAAATCAAAACTACTTTAAAGATTTCACTTCACTCCAGTCAGAATGGCAGCTATCAAGAACACAAGCAACAATAAATGTTGGAGAGGATGTGGCGAAAAAGGCACACTCATACATTGCTGGTGGGACTGAAAAATGGTGCAACCGTTATTGAAAGCAGTGTGGAGATTTCTTGGAAAACTGGGAATGGAACCACCCTATGACCCAGCCATCCCACTCCTGGGTCTATTCCCAAAGGACTTAAAAACAGCATATTACAGTGACACAACTATCTCAATGTTTGTAGCTGCGCAATTCACAATAGCTAGGTTGTGAAACCAATGTAGATGTCCCTCAGTAAATGAGTGGATTAAGAAAATGTGGTATATATGCACAATTGAATTTTACTCAGCAATAAAATAAAATAAAATAATGGCATTCACAGGTAAATGGATGAAGTTGGAAGACATAATGCTATGTGAAGTTAGTCAGTCTCAAAAATCCAAGTACCAAATATTTTCTCTGATATAAGGAGGCTAGTTCACAGTATTGTTGGATGGGGGTACATAGGAGGATTAGAGGAACACTAGAATGGTCAAAGAGAAGGGAGGGGAAGAGAGGGAGCAAGTGGGGAGGGAGGGGGAGAAAAAGAAAAAAAAATGGTGGTTGAATGAGACGGATATCATTTACCTAAATGCATGATTGAAGACCTGAATTGTACGAATATACTTTGTATACAAACAGTTGTATGTAAACAGATGCTGTATAAGGGCACTATGAATTGTAATTATTATAAATTAAAAAATAAATTAAAAAAAATCAAAAGGACACTATTTTGTGACACACGAAAATTTTATGAAATTAAAATTTCAGTGACTATAAGTAAAATTTTATTGGAATATAGTCATTTTCATTCATATATGTATGACTCCTTTTGTGTCACAATGACAGATTGGAGTTGTGGCACAGAGACATGATATTCTCTATCTTGCTTCCTGACCCACAGAACTGAAAATATTTATTTTCTGGCCTTCACAGAAAAGGTTGCCAACCCTGATGCTGGCTTGTGGGCTCCTCTGCCCTGTTATGTCAGTAGTGTTCTTGGATCTGCTTTGTGTCTTTTATAAATTTATTGAAATCACTTTACTGATGGCTTCTTTTATTGTCCTTGTCATCATGAACTTATTCAATTTTTATTCATTTGTTTATATTTTGGCAAGCTAAAACAATAAAATGTATAATTTTACATTATATATATGTAGCATACACTATGTCCTAACACACACTCTATCTCTCTTTCACTTAATATAAACAGAGAACAAGTGATCTCAGTGCAACAGGTAAGGGATGTTATTTTATCTATTTGGCAGATAAAAACACCAGGGTCAGAGAAGTTAAGTAACTTTCCCAAGATCACCATCACAAAGGTAGGAAGTGGTGAGCCAGGCAGTTTGGCTCCAGACCCTCACTCACTAGTCTACAGTGCCTCTGATTCCTGTGAGGAAGAGGAGTCACCGTGGTGATTGGTCCACATGGTGATCCACAAATAGCCAATGTAGTTTAGGAGAAATAAAAATTCTGGGAAGCTTTATTAGGAGGAAGGGATGGAGAAGAAATGTGCCCAAGGTGGGGGAAGATGAAGTCTGTTTCAACAATGTGCTCAGGGTCAGCCCTGTACTTTCCTGTTTGAACCCAGGAGTGTACAATCACTGAGCCACATGCCTAACACTTTTTTAGTTTTTATTTTGTGTATTTTCAGACCAGGTCTTGCTAAGTTGCAAGGCCTTGCTAAGTTGGTGAGACTGGCCTCAAACTTGCCATTCTCCTTCCTAAGCTGCCCTAGTGACTGGGATTATAGGTGTGTGCTACTATGCGCTGCCCATTTGGCAATATCTTAAGTCACATGCTAAGGAACCACAACACAGGAGAAGCAGTGGCCTAAGGCTCATGATCCAATTGTTCTAAAGATTTGGAAATATTTCCATTTTTAAATGTGAAAAATGCTTCCAGAAATGTTTCTGAGGGGTGGTCTTTTATAAAGTTCTACAAACCAATATATTCAAGAAATGAGGCATAGTATATTATTATATTATATAGTATATTATTTAGAGATTCAGAATTTTCATAGGCAAAGTAAATTATTATAATACATAGTATATTATTTGGAGATTCAGAATTTTCATAGGCAAAGTAAATGCTCTCAGAATACTTTTCATTAAAAGATTTTTGTTTAGTTTTTAAAACTGATTTCCTCAATTTGAATGACCACAGGGTGGTTTTTTTTTTCCCCCTAGTATAACGTCTGACAACATTATGAACAATTGGTTTGTTGCAGAATACACTTTAGAAAATGCAATTCCCCTGTATTAACATTTTATATTACTTTACATTTTATTTTATCTGATATTTTATTAACATTATTTTAATTTATATTCATTTAAAAATATTATTTTACCTGGGTAACAGGGTTGTTAATTGTACCTGACATTCTAATGTGAAGAAAAAGTAATTAATTGCTTTACTACAATGAATTCCAAACAAGTTGACTCAATGTATTTTCTGGGATAAAAAAGGCCAATATGATATGAAAGGTTATTTTGGTTTCTTTTTGGGGACAGAGATGGCCTTCTTCAGCTCCTGCTTCTTTCTCTGTGTTGGAGTGTGTTGGGGAAAGGTTCCTGGCTCGTGCAGGTCTTGGGATGCATGTTGCTGTTACCTGCTGGTGGCAGGGGCAGTGTCTTTTGGCTGTCTGGCTGCTGCTGGTTTTATTACAGGACCGGACGGTCTCTGCTCTTGTCACTCTATTTGCTTTCTCTCAGCAGGGCTCTTGGCTGACCTCATCTCACCTCACTCCTGAATAACTGCCATGGCCTTGGTCCAGTCTGTTGCCCCAGTGTCCACCAAGCTTCCTCTGTGAGGTCACCTCATCTGCCCAGCAGGCTCCTTGGCAGTCCCACTGCTTTGGCTGCACACATGTAGGAACTGGGGAGGTTGGGAAAGCTTAACCTCACAACCTTTCGTTTGGGTACACAGCCAAGAAGCTGTGCTTGCATTATGGCTTGTTACATTTGCAGGATCCGACAACCCAATAGAGACTATTTTCCCAGTCTTCCATGAGGAGTAGGTGACTATGGCTTTTGTCTTTGTCACTGATTTTTATCTTCATTTACATGACATACATCCCCTTAAATTGAGCGACAGAAAAGGGGTGGACACAAGTTTGACAACTTCCGATCTTTTCTTCCCACTTCCCCATAGGCCAGAAATAGCCCCATATCTTTTAAAAATTTCTTCTTCATTGTATCTCCTCTGTATGGAGTTATCTTGGGCTGCTGGCAGTCTATGAGATACCCCTCCACATTAGTAAAACCTATAATCTAATCAGCCTCACTTGTTGACAAGGTGAAGAAGGAGTACAGGCAAGTAAAATACTCTATCCTAAGCTAACATTCTGGTGAGCAAGGTGTATTGACTTGCCTCCTTCCCAATTTGTATGTAGGGAGTAAAAAATTACTTTCTCTTTGTTCTTTTCTTTATATTTCTTATGTAATCAATCTAATCTTCTTATAGGCAGATGGATGCCTAATGTGAAATATGGTGTACTCAGAAGGCAGAAGAACAAAGCACTTTTGCAAAATTTGAAATAATTCCCTCTATTACCCACATTCTGCCAGCTTTTACACTGATCCTGTCCTGGGTGGTCAACAATTTTAAATGCTTCTCTCAAACTGCTGTCTCTTGGTTTTTCTTTTCTTGATGGCTCTATTTTATAGGCTCATCACCCTTTTGGCCTCTATGCAATGCCACTCCTTTTAAATGTCATTCTGTCTTCAGGTTGTTCTACACTGAGTGATCTTAACCATACTAAATCTTTTAATTGCTAAGCACACACTGCTTTCCACAATCTATATTATAGACAAAACCTTGTATCTGGTCAGTCTGCGAGCTCCTTAATGTCAACATACCAAATCCATGTACCAAATAATAATTTCTTCTCTTGTGTGTGCATCTTATTCAATGGTAGGAGGATTTAGCCACTTTCTCATTGACACTTTAGACTTTTTCTTCCCCCAGCACTCACCCTTGGCTTCCTACTTTTGGGTCTCCAAACCTCGCAATCTGAACCTCTAAACATTCCTCTCCATGTCCTGCTCCATCCCCACTGTAAATGCTTTATTCAGGTTCTTACCAATACTTATTAAAGAATGTGCCTGCTTTTTTATCCTTCATACCACAGCAAATGATTTCCATGTTGGTCTCAGAGTGCTCCTTTGGGCTGTCCCCCTGTCCCATTCTGTCCTGCTTCACATCCAGCCAGTCTCTGTACACTTGTTTTCCTCCAGTCATTCTGGCATTTATTGGAATGCTTCCTGACCTCTCATGCCTTGCTACTTCACACAAGTGATTTCTTCTTCTGAGTCACTCAATGAATTAATTCCTAATTATGTTTTATGATTTACTTCCTGCTCTGTCTTCCAGGAAGCAGAGAATCCTAGCCTGAATAAGGTAACTTTTCTATGTGCTTCTTGATAATACCTGTAATTCACAGATTCTTATGGAACCATCACACTGTATTTTAATATTTACTTATCTTTTCCTCTTTCTGTCCCTCCATTTAGAAGCTGAAACTGTGACTTGTTGATTTCTTTGTCCTTGGTGTCTAAATAGAACCAGATACCCGGTAAGTCTCAGTAAATGTGTGTTTTTTTTTTTTTTTTTTTAAATGAATAGAAGAGGTCAAATAGAATAAGGACAGATAAAAGGTCACTGGATTTGGTTTGTTAAAGGTCTCTGATGACCTTGGAGAGAATAGGTTCAGTAAATATTTAACTTTCACAGTCTGGGCACTGAGAATTTGTAGGGAAGGCTGCATGCTTGAACATCAGCCTAAACTCTCCACAATATTTCAAAATAGAAAGGAAAGCTGTTAAGAGTGTCTCAAAGTGAATTGTGGAGCAATTAGAATGACAGAAAGATATGAGTGATTTGAGTGAACATGGCTTTTAACCACACAGAAAAAAGCAGTCAAATGCATCTACTTCAATAAAATCCAGAGCAAAACCTTTGTAATCAGTCTGAAAACACCCAAGGCTTGTTTTCCTTTCTAGGGAAAAGTAAAAAACAATTTAGCAGCTGGGTGCTTTATCATGTGAGCAATATTTAATCTTTCACTTTTTGAGTTACATTAAAATACACATATGAAGCCACAGTTCCTTTCTCCATGACAGGCTTATCCCTAAAGCCTTGGAAACACACAGTAGGGTAGCAGGAGAAACTCATTGCAAGGACCCTCACTCTTCCTGTTTCAGTGTGAGACCCGTCCCCTCCTTTCAACAACAACATTGTTGCTTTTCCAGCAGATCTCCTGGGCTCCAACTGTGGAGTGTACACCAGGGGAGAGGCTGTCAGCAATCTAATAAGTGATACCAGCTAGAATGTGAAGGACCTAGGCATGGTGACAAAGAACCAAGAGCTAATAACAAATGACTTTCTGTTCCTAGTCACTTGAGGGGAGAGGAGGCTGGCTCAGGGCTGCTGGAAATCTTGAAAGTGTTGGGAGTATATGGATGAGGTTGATGATATAATTAACATGGGCTTTCTCAAAAATTGTGCTCAAAATTATAATTGGAAGCCCCAAATGGCAGGAACCAGAGATTATTTGAATTAATTTGAAAAGGAGGGTAGGGGGGAAGTGAGGGGTTTTGTGGGATGTGTTAGGATTCTTTATATATGCAGATCTATATGTATCTCTATCTTTTTATCTTTATCTCTATTCAATCTCTCTCTCTCTCTCTGCCCCCTCTGCCTAGTTGATTTACTTTAAAGAATTAGCTCTTGGAATCTGGGGGCTGGCAAATCCAAAATTTATTCGGAAGTCTGGAGGTTAGCCAGGGTTTCTATGTTCTAGTTTAGAGGCAGAATCCCTTTAGAAAGCCAGTCTGTTTTCTCTTAACGTCTTTAACTGATTGGATGAGGCCCATCCACATTATGGGAGGATAATCTGTTTAAACTCAAAATCCATTGTGTTAATTACATTTAAAACATACTTTCACAGCAAATGAATGGGTACCATAGCCTAGCCAAAGTGACACACAAAATTAATCATCACAGGGACCAAAGGAGAGACAGTGAAAGTCTCAATCAAAAGATAGAACTAGGGCAGGGGCCCAAGAAAAGCCATAACAAATTCAGAATCCATGATGGAAAGTAAACAGGCTATGTCTGGTTGGTTAGAAACAGAAAACCATAAGACATAGTTGTTCTTAGTGAACTTGGCCCCAACTTATCTCTTGTATTTAGTTTAGGCCACTGGGTGATGGGACAAATCATGCAAATCAGATCTCTTGAGGTATTCTATTGCAGGCCTTGATTAAATGGGAAAGGCTTAGATTTTGTTTTCCTTGTTTCTCTAGCAAAATACACCTGTCCTAAGTGTCTCATTTTGTTAGGGTGCCAACTCAGTGCCTGACATAGCCAAGTTTAGTTCTAAATAACTTAGGATAGTAAGATTCAATATTGTGTGACTAAAAATAAAAATAAAGTATAAGTTTCAATTGAAGATAGATGAAGCTTCATTTGAAAATTTATCTGTGGGCCCAGGTGCTTTTGTAGTACCTTTATTTGTTTGACAACATTTTGAAGTTATTCTCATCTTTTCCTCCAGTGGCATATTTTCTTGGCACTGTACTAGCTATTTATTTATTGTATTTTAAACTTATGTCCATTTTGCTATCCTTAGCTCTGTCATATCAGTCTGTCTTCAAATTGCGTTTTCAGGGCTCCCTTGTGGCTCCAATGGAGGAGATGGCAGGAGACTGGAAGGCAGGAAAAAGGGAAAAAGCATGCTTATTCTTTTCCAAGATTCTATATGCATCCCTGCAGTAGTAGTAACTATGGACAGGGGAGTAGACCGCTCTAGTCTTTATAGTTTTGGGTATATCAGGGAGCAGCTGCAAAGACCTAAGTACCAGATGTGTAGTACTTTCTCAGAATACTTAGAAACAACCCCAGACCCAAGGAGCTTCAATTCACAAATCTTTGAACCTCCTCTTCACAAAAGCCCAAGGATCAGATAAACAGCGATCTGAGCACCAATTGCTGAAGGAGCCCTTTCAGGCATTCAAGCACCACAAGAACAGGACCTTCCTCAGAATTGTGAGAGCCTAACTTTTGGTGCCCTCCTCAGGATTCCTAGCAATAGACTGTGATGTCTTCTCAGAGGCTGAGTGCCAGCTATGCAGGGCCTACTTATGCCTAGAGGTCTGTGTATGATCTGTAAGCACGAACTTGATGGTCAGAACTCTTTTGAGTTTCTAAGTAACATATTTGCATACTTCCTCTCCTTTTAGCCTCAAAGTTCTATAGGTGGTGGCTACCTCATGGAGTTACTTCAAACTCCAATTTTTGTGTTATTAGCTTTCCAATACTCTTTAAACTAACTCCCTGGATTGAACTTGTTGTATTTAAAGAATCTGACTCTCTCTCTGTCTCTCTCTCTCTCTCTTTCAGTATAGTAGGGACTCTGAACTCTGCATCTAAACTCAATTCTAACCAGTCAGAAGAAAAAATAAAAGAGTTAAAAGGAATCGGAAAGCCTACAGAATTTATGGGACACCATCAAAAGATCTAACATTTACATTATAGAAATTCTAAAAGGAGTAGAGAAGGGCAGGGCAGGGGAATGTAACTCAGGAGTAGAGCACTTGCCTAGCATGAATGAGGCCATGGGTTCTGCAAAACCAAAACATAAAAAAGAAATAAAAAATTTAAAAAATAAAAGGAGTAGAAAGAGAGAAAGTAACAGAAAGCTTACTTAAAGACTTAATGGCTAAAAACTTTCTAAACCTGGGAAAAGATGTGACTATCCAGATACATAAAGTTTGAAGGTAAAGCTCAAAGATCTTTGATAACATTCAACCAAAGAATATTTTACCAATACACATTAAAATTAAACTCTCAAATATCAAAGAGAGAAATTTGAAATCTGCAAGAGAAAAGGAGCACATTATACATAAGGGAACTTCAATAAGTTTATCAGTAGACTGCTCAGCAGAAACCTTGCAGGCCAGGAGAGAATGGGTTGGTATATCCTGAGTGCTGAGAGAGAAAAACAAATAAAAAACCAAACCTGAAACCAAGTAGTTTACCCATCAAAGCTATCCTTGGAAAGAGGAGGAGCAATAGACTTTCTCAGACCAAAACAAAACAAAACGAAACAAAACAAAACACCTGAAAGACTTTATCACTATTAGATCTACCTTACCAGAAAGGCTAGAGGAAATTCTTTTAATTGAAATGAAAGGGTACTAATTAATAATGTGAAAACATATGAAAGTATAAAACTCACTGGTAAAGGTGAATACATGTTCAAATTCAGAGCATTCTAATAATGGAACGGTGATTGCAATTCATGTATAACTTTAGCATAAAGGTTAAAATAGAAAAACATAAAAAAATAACTGTAGTTACAATACTTTATTAATATACAATATTAAGGTGTGAATGATGATATTAAAAACATAAAATGGGGGAAGGGACAAAAGTGTAGAGCTTCTATATGAGATTGTTATCAGCTAAAAACAGATTGGTTGGGGCCTGGGTTTTGGCTCAGTGGTAGAGTGCTTGCCTAGCATGTGTGAGGCACTGGGTTTAATCCCCACCACCACATAAAAATAAACAAATAAAATAAAGGTATTGTGTTCATCTACAACTAAAGAAATATTTAAAAACAACATCAACAACAAAAAACCAGATTGGTAAAATGATGTTTTATGTAAACCTTCTAGTAACTACGAAAAACTTGTATTAGATACACAAAAGACAAAGAAAATGAATTAGGATCCCACCACAGAAATTCATCAAATCACAAAAGAAGGTAGCAAGAGAGGGAGAATGGAGCAAAAGATACAAAACAACTGGAAAACAATAACAAAATGGCAAATATAAATCCTCACTTCTCAATAGTTACTATAAATGCAAATGAACTAATTTCACCAACCTGATATAAGAGAAATGAAAAAAAATTATAAGAGACTATTATGAACAATTATATGCCAAAAGTTGAATAAACTAGAAGACATGTATAAATTACTAAAAATACATAATCTACCAAGGCTGAATAATGAAGAAACAGAAAATGTAAATAGATTGGAAAAAGATTAAATGAGTAAAAAAAAAGACCAGGAAATGATGGTTTCATGCTGAACTCTATCAAACATTTAAAGAAGAATTAATATCAATCTTTCTCAAACTTCCAAGAAATAGAAGAGGAGGGAATACTCCCAAACTTATTTTATGAAACTAGCATTACCCTGATATGAAAGCCATACAAGGACACTACAAGAAAAGAAAATTTTAGGCTACTATCCCTGATGAACATACATGAAAAAATACTGTACAAATTACCAGCAATTAGAAGTCAATATCACGTTATGAGGATCATTCACAATAATCAAGAGGCATTTATTCTTGGAATAAAAACAGATTGGTTGGGGCCAGGGTTGTGGCTCAGTGGTAGAGTGTGTGCCTAGCATGTGTGAGGCACTGGGTTTAATCCCCGGCACCACATAAAAATAAACAAATAAAATAAAGGTATTGTGTTCAATACCTTTGAATATATGTTGAAGGGAAAGTTCAACATATATAAATCAAGCAACTTGATACACTACATTAATGAGATGAAGGACAAAATTATACGATCATCTCATAATATGCAGAAAAAGCAATGACAAAATTCAATATCCTTTGACAATAAAATGAAGTACATAGAAATAATGTAGTTCAACACAATAAAGGTCATATATGACAAACATTCAGCTAACATCATACTGCATGGTGAAAAACTTTCAACTTTTCCTCTAAGATCAAGAACAAGACAAGGATGCTTACTCAACACAGTACAGGAAGGCTTAACCAGATCAATTAGACAAGAGAAGAAATAAATGGTTCTCAAACCAGAAAGGAAAGAGTAAAATTGTTTTTCTTGCAGATAACATGACTATATACATGTATATATATGTGTGTATGTATATATATATGTGTGCGTGTGTGTGTGTATATATATACACACACACATTTGTATATTATATATATATATATATATCAAGCATCCACCAAAAAAACTATTAGAATTAATGAATAAACTTAGTAAAGTTGCACAATACAAATCAGTATTTCTATACACTAACAACAAACTGACAAAGAAATCAAGAAAATAATCCTGTTTATAATGACATCAAAAAAACAAAATACTAGCCGGGCGCGGTGGCGCACACCTGTAATCCCAGCATTTTGGGAGGCTGAGGCAGGAGGATCGCAAGTTCAAAGTCAGCCTCAGCAATGGCGAGGCACTTAGTAACTCAGTGAGACCCTGTCTCTAAATAAAATACAAAAAAGGGCTGGGGATGTGACCCAGTGGTCAAGTGCCCCTGAGTTCAATCCCCAGTACCAAAACAAACAAACAAACAAACAAAAAAAAACTTAGGAATAAATTTAAAAAGGAGGTGGAAGATTTATATATTAAAAGTTACAAAACATTATTTAGAGAAATTGAATAAGACACAAATGGAAAGATTCTCATGTTCATGGATTGGATGAATGAATATTGTTAAAATATTTTTACTACCTAAAGTGATTCAATGCAATCACTTGTAAAATTTCAATGGCGATTTGTATTAGAGTATTATAATTATATATAGAAGTTGAATTCATTTTGACAAAATCATATATTCATGGAATTTGATCTATTCCACTTCAGTCCCCATTCCCCTTCCCCTTTTATTCCCTCTTCCTTCCCTTCTCCTATTTTCCTTCATGCACTCTGCTGATCTTCCTTTTGCTCATTTACTTATTTTTGATTGGTACTTTCTACATATATATAAAGGTGAAATTTCCTGTGGTACATTTACATGTGCATATAATATAATTTTGTTAAATTACCTCTGCATTTCCTCCCTTTTTTGTCCCTCCTCCCTCCCTCTTGATCACCTTTTTCTATTCCACTGATCTTCTTTATATCTTTATGATATATACCCCACCTGCCTTCTTTGCCTTATTTTGCTCTAGCTTCCACACATGAGAGAAAAACATTTGACTCTTGACTACCTGAGTCTGCTTATTTCACTTAGCATGATGGTCTCCATTTCCATTCATTTATTGGCAAATATCATATTTTCATTCTTTATTGTTGAGTAAAATTCTATTCTGTATATATACACCACATTTTCTTAATCTATTCTATTTATAGGCATCTGGACTGGTTCCATAATTTGACTACTGTGAATTTTGCCATTGTAAACATTGAAATGGCTGTATTGCTGTAATATGCTGATTTTAGTTCTTTGGATTAATCTCAAGGAGTGAGATAACTGGATCATATATGGTAATTTCATTCCCAGTTTTTAAGGATTCTCCATACTGCTTTCCAGAGTGGTTGTAATGTGCAGTCCTACCAATGAAGTATGAGTGTACCTTTTCCCCCACATCTTTGCCAGTATTAACTATTATTAGTATTCTTGATAATTGCCTTTAATGACATTTTTTAACAGATTGGAAAACAATCCTAACATACATATGGACCCAAAACTCCAAATAGAACAATCTTTAAAGAACAAACTGGAGGTAATACATTTTCTGATTACAAACTACATTACAAATCTAAAGGATTCCAAACAAAATGACATTGGCATAAAAACAGACACATAAATCAATGCAACAGAGTAGAAAGATCATAAATAAACCCATGCATAAATGGTCCAATAATTTTTGATAAAGCCACCAAGAATACACAATGGGAGAAGGACAAACAAATTAAAGAGTAAGTTGTAAAACCTAAAAGATATTTCATGCAAATGGAAATCAAAAGAAAACAGGGGTAGTAATGTTTATATTAGAGAAAATAGTCTTTAATTAAACAGTGCGTAGCTATAGGGACTGAAGTTTTTGGTATGCAGGTAGGCGTGCTTGTGGTTACAGAGGCCACTTGCAGTAGTAAGGATGGTGGTGGGACCTGGTGATGGGAATTGGGGGCAGTTGTTTGTACATGCACAGCTTCAAGAACTGGGCTTGTAGTTTGTGAGTGAAGAAGCCCTAATCAGGGAGATGTCTATTGCGGTTAGCTAGGAGCCATAAAAGATGCTTAAGTTCCACCTGATATTCATACATTATTCAAAGTATGTACGTGACGCACCTATAAAGCTAAAAGTATATAACTGGGTGAAAGTGGTTATTATTCAAAGTATGCATGTGATGCACCTGTAAAGCTAAAAGTATATAACCGGGTGAAAGCGGTTAGACGAGGTTCAGAAGAAAAAAGTAGTCAGTCAGAAGAAGGAGAGACATCATCAGAAGAAGAATGTAGTCAGATGAAAAAAGAGAGCGGTTAAGAGTTCGAGAGGTTGCTGAAGCTAGAAAAAGCCAGAGAAGCTAGAAAGAAAAAGAGAAAGCCAAAGAGAAAAAGTATAATATAAGGAAAAGAGTTTAGTTTAGAAGCCAAAGAGAAAGCTAGAATAAAAGATTCCTGCCTCCGAATTTCCTCCCGCAGTGTTGTGGCTGCAACAGCATCAGGCAGCTACAAGTTGTGGCCTGTATAGGGAATTCGGTTGGCAGGTAAAAAATAAGAGAGAAAAACAAGAAAGCATAGCCTCTGACTCAGTTAAGACCAGCAAGAATGTAGATTCAAAAGCCACCAGCAAAAAGAGTAGTAATGTAACTTATAAGAAAATAAAATAAAGACAAGAAAATAGAAAGAAAGCTAAATAGAAAGCTTAAAGCACGGTAAAAAGCCATGCAGAGAATAAGAAAGCACGGTGAAAAACCTGCAGAGAAAATAAAGTCAAAAAGTAAAAGCTGCAAAAGCCATCAAACTGCAGCTTAGCGAAAAGCCATGAAGAGAAAATAATAAAGCACGGTGAAAAGCCATGCAAATACAAGAAAATAGAAAGACAAGAAAATAGAAAGCACGGCGAAAAGCCATGCAGAGAATGTAAATTCAAAAGTAAAGACAAACGAGAAAATAGAATTAAAGCATGGTGAAAAGCCTGCAGAGACAAGAAAATAGAAAGAAAATAAAGCACGGCGAAAAGCCATGCAAATAAAACTAAATAGAATGAAAGCACGGCAAAAAGCCATGCAAATACAAGAAAATAGAATTAAAGCATGGCAAAAAGCCATGCAGAGAAAGCACGGCGAAAAGCCATGCAGAGAATAAGAAAGACAAAAAGTAAAAGCTGCAAAAGCCATCAAACTGCAGCTTGGCGAAAAGCCATGAAGAGACCAGAAAATAAAGAAAATGATAGAAAGTAAAAGTAAAAGCTGCAAAAGCCATCAAACTGCAGCTTGGCGAAAAGCCATGAAGAGAAAGTAAAATAAAGCACGGCGAAAAGCCATGCAAATACAAGAAAATAGAAAGAAAGCTAAAAGAGAAAATATAGAAAATAAAATAAAGTCAAAGCTGCCCATTCAGTTGTGCTTAACATTAATTCAGACTTGATGAAACTTAGGGCAGCTGATTTGTTTACACTATGGAAACTTGGCTCGTCAGCAGTAGGCTTGCCGCCTTAAAGCCGCAGCATCTCCTCAAAATTGGACGGCTGTAAGTCAACACACAGTCGATCCTGAAGGGCTCGAACATCCCCTCTTTTAAAACAAAAGGCAAAAAGACATGCAGACAAGAAAAATAAAATATAGAAAATAGAGACAAGAAAATAAAATACAGAAAATAGAATTAAAGCACCTTTTAAAACAAAAGGAGGGAAATGAAGAAGCCCTAATCAGGGAGATGGCTATTGTGGTTAGCTGGGAGCCATAAAAGGTGTTTAAGTTCCACCTGATATTCATACATTATTCAAAGTATACACATGATGCACCTGTAAAGCTAAAAGTATATAACTGGGTGAAAGCGGTTATTATTCAAAGTATGCACGTGACGCACCTGTAAAGCTAAAAGTATATAACAGGGTGAAAGCAGTTAGACGAGGTTCAGAAGAAAAAAGTAGTCAGTCAGAAGAAGGAGAGACATCATCAGAAGAAGAACGTAGTCAGAAGAAAAAAGAGAGCGGTTAAGAGTTCGAGAAGTTGCTGAAGCTAGAAAAAGCCAGAGAAGCTAGAGAGAAAAAGAGAAAGCCAAAGAGAAAAAGAAGAATAATATAAGGAAAAGAGTTTAGTTTAGAAGCCAAAGAGAAAGCTAGAATAAAAGATTCCTGCCTCCGAATTTCCTCCCATGGTGTTGTGGCTGCAACAGCATCAGGCAGCTACATGTGAGACAAGAGGAGGCTGTGGTGATTTGCTTTCTCTGTGCTTGTTGTTGTTTTGCTCAATGGGATAGCTATTGGGGTCCTCTGTGGAGCAGACTGCTGGGGTCTGTGACAGAAAACACCTGGGGTACTCTACAGTGGATGCTCCAGGAATTGCATGCAGCAAGGGCTTTTGAGGTCCTCAGTAGAAAAGGCTGAAGAATTTCTGGGTAGAGCAGGCCAGGGGGAAACACAGTAGCTCTGTGTGGCTGGTACAGATAGCCACCATTCTTTTTTGTTCCCAGTGGTCTTCAGGGAATTCTGCCTCTCTGTGCTGAGCAGTGCTGGCCTGGGGATAGGATGATGCAGCAAAATGAAACTGTTTTCCCTATATTTTTGTGTGGTTATTTTTGGATTTCTCCCACTGTGTGACTGCAGATTCTAATGTGAGTTCTTCTATGGCCATTTTCATTTGTGGATAGCTGTCCAATTACTGCTATTTGTGGGATCTTCCACTTACCATCTTGCTGATGTCACTATTATGAAGTCAAATTCTAAAGATTAAAAAAAAAAAAAACCTCAGAGGAAATCAGTTGCTGTGTTGTGTGATCATAAGCTTCCTAGTTAAAGCAAAGGTTTTGGTCCAATGTAACAGCCATTGGCTAGAGTTTGCTCTGTCAGGTGCTATGCTAGACCTATTCAAGACACAGTCCTTGCCCACAGATTGACAAATTTTGGCTGATTTAGGAAGGGACCTATAAATTTTAGTAAAAGGGAAAAAATACTGTGAGCCACATTTGGATGAAAAAAAAAAAAAACTTGTTAAACTGCACTATATGGAAGCCATGTGGGACAATTTATCTTTAATTTAAAAGGAAGACTTCAAGTATCTATAGGTAAACATAGAAGGCATTTTAATTTTAATGACTCAGAAATGGAAATGATTGAAAGGTATTAGGTTTATAGCAGTTATCATTAGATACTAATGTTTTAGTATTTAAATATTAATTTGGCTAATTACTTCTAACATTAACTGTAGTGTTTGTGTGTGTGTGTATGTGTGTGTGTGTGTGTGTGTGTGTGTGTGAGAGAGAGAGAGAGAGAGAGAGAGAGAGAGAGAGAAATGGGTTTTAACCAACTCACATTTGGTTGATATAATAATTGCACCCAAATATCCATTTACATATGACATTGTTACATTATTTAATTTATAAGTCAACTTCTAATAAAAATTCAACTCAACTCAACAAACATTTCTTTGGCATGTGCTATGAACATGTTGAAGTGCTGAGTAAGATTCCTTGAGGGATGTTGCAATGAGTAAAGCATGACTTCGTCAAAGGTGAGGGCAGGCAATTGTTACATCTTCTTAATCACTGTATTTCCAATGTTTAGAATAGCCCCTAATATAGACTTAGCATTTAAATAAGGCTCTGTATGGTATGAGTTATAATGTGAACTTTACATGTGAAATACTTTAAGAAGAAAGTGCAACTAGATCATAGAAGCATAAGGAAGAAAAATAGAAATCTCACCCTGCTGCCATTTTTTTCTAAGCATATTAAGATAAACTCACTCAAGATAAACTGTGAACACACACACACACACACACAAACACACACAAAGACACACACATCTCACACACACATGAACACACACACACAGTATTCCCTTCTAGTCTGTAGGACAGATGAGACCATTAACCCCTTTCTTGTTAGTTGATAACTTCTAATCAAAATGCTGACATAAACAGATATATAAGACCCTTCCAAATATGACAATGTTGTGTGCTGTTATTTTTCACCAATGAGAATTATAAATAGACTAATGAAACTTTGGGATATTTTCCCCTTTGAATGTTTATAATATCCTTTATTGAGAATAAAGTTCTTTTAAAAGATGGAGGAACTTTGGATGGGCCAAAGAGGAGGCAGGGTGGGGAGGAGGCATGGGGGTAGGAAAGATGGTGGAATGAGATGGACATTATTACCCCAAGTATATATATGATTGCACAAATGGTGTGACCCTACTTTGTGTACAACCAGAGAAGTGAAAACTTGTGTTCCATTTGTGTACAATGAATCGAAGAACATTCTGCTGTCTTGTATAACTGATCAGAACAAATAAATGAAAAAAAAAAAGATGAATCCCTTGTAAAAATTTGCAAGTAAAATTGACTTTTTAAAGCAGAACTTTATCTGAGTCTTCTTAGCAATTTCCATGGGGTTCTCAAAAATATTATAGAGACCTATTCAATGACTGGAGAAAACACTGCATTGTTTGAGATGTGCAATCTCATGGGCTTCTTGAACTCAGACTGGCTTTGAGCTCTCAGGGTGAATCTTACCATCTTAAATAGGGAATTTACTCTCACTTACTTACTTTGATTCTAGATTAAGCCGTGTGTGTGTGTGTGTGTGTGTGTGTGTGTGTGTGTTGCTAGGAATCAAACCCAGGGTCTCATACATGCTAGGCAAGTACTGTATCATTGAGTTACATCCCCAGACCCCAAGTTCAGTTCTGTTTTTTATTAAGCAAATCATCTAATGCAAATCATCTAATACAGTGTCAGTGGAAGAAACACTGTATTGGGGTGTTTTTGTCTTTTGACTTTGCTATCAAAGATAAAGAATCTTATCTTTATGACCTTTTTTCTTGTTTGTTTTTGCTTCTGTTTCTTTTTATTGAGGTTTCTCTTATCTGTTGGCATTTGAGACATCCATCTCTTTGCTACAAGGTCACTAGATTTTGGTTTAGTTGCACAAAAAGCCTGTCTCAGCTATGGGGTTGACAAGATATGCACATCGATTCTGGTGCCATTCAGTATTTGACTTTCTGACTGCAAATAAAATTGTCTTTGCTGTTTGTCTTTGTCTTGAAAAGAAAAGAAATGCTTACTCACCTTGCAAACATACAATGTAATGGAGAAGTTATCCCCTGATCAAGGAATGCCACAACATGGATAATTTTTAAAAATCTTTTGCGTCTCCCTGAATTTCACAGTCTGAGGCTGTTACTACTGACTATTGAGTTTTTAAAGAAAGGGTGACACATGTGTTCAATTTGAGTTCATGTGTCAGAGATATCCCTTGATCAGTCTGCCCTGGTTTTGTAAAATTTTGTAAAATTAGAACTAAAATAATCTATTCCTGTAAATCATGACTGACTACTTGTTAAAAACCAAATAAATGATTAAAATACTGCTACTACTACAACTTACCTGTTTGGTTACTTATTAAAAGTGGATCTTGCATTCTAAAGATGTGATCTGGATGCAGAAGTTGTCTACAGGCGAAGAGTTGGTGGGCTTCTTTGGGCACCTGTGTTTGAGTTTGAAGACTGAAAGCTGAGGTTTGTGTCGGAGAGTGTGTGGAAGTATCTGGAGGTCTATCACAATTTCAAGCAGAAGAGAGTAATGGACTTTCCTGGATCTATATTTGCTCTTGACCTTGGCTGAAGCTGTAGACCAGAAGACCCTATAACAGAGAAAAAAAATGCAAGTTTCCTTTCTTCATACAAAGAAGTTTGTCTTTTGCAAGTGTTTATAACTGTAGTCCTTTTGCATTTTTGTATAGCAAGTTTTTTTTGGGAAAACTATTAGAAATTAATTGGTCAGAGGGATTTGCCACTTGTTCACAGAAATTTGCCATTTGTTCACCAATATCTAAAATGTCTGATGTCTAGTTCAAACACAGCACACCAGAAAGTTATAGGGTTGAAGGTGTCAGAAATCTGAAAGTGGTGGAGCAATGTTTCTGAGAACAGGATGATTCGCTGGGAAAGTGTAAACGAGATAGCTAGGACCCTTGATCCCCGTCCCAGTCATGGAAGTCCTGTAAAGTCCCTCCTCTACCTGCCAGGAGGCTGGAGGATTATGCCCGGAGGGACTGAATTCTAGGGATGCTCAGGTACAGAAGACAAGACTTGATGGAATCTTTTGATAAAATAGTAGAGAAAAGCCGGGCGCGGTGGCGCACGCCTGTAATCCCAGCACTTTGGGAGGCTGAGGCAGGAGGATCGCGAGTTCAAAGCCAGCCTCAGCAATGGCGAGGCACTTAGCAACTCAGTGAGACCCTGTCTCCAAATAAAATACCAAAAAGGGCTGGGGATATGACCCAGTGGTCGAGTGCCCCTGAGTTCAATCCCCGGCACCACAAAAAAAAAAAAAAAAAAAAAAAAAAATAGTAGAGAAAATATATATGAATTGTGTTGAGATTACTGAAACAGTTTTTCATGACTTGGAAAAGGGAAAACTAATTTGTTAGTGCCTCTCTGGTTTGAATAATTAATCTACATGTGGGTTGGGTGGAATCACAGGTAATATGAATGATCCTTTTGGCTTGTCTGGAGTTTCTCCTTAACAGAGAAGTGTAAAAGATGATGAATTTATAAGTTACTCTCTCAAAAACTGGGACGTTTCATAAATTTATACTAAAGCTATAGAACACAGCATGTTCTATGTTCTCTCTGATTAGAATGACTATTATTTAGATGTCAGATACCCCTACCCCCCACTCAGGCAATCTTCTAATTTTCTTGTTGTTTTTCATTCTTATTTTCTCATTCTAGTTTCTGGTAGATTTTCTCAACTTTAGTTTTCAACCCTTATGTTGAATTCTTCATCTTGCTATTGTATTTTTAATTTCTCAGAGCTATTTTTTTGTTGTTGTTCTCTGATGGCTCTTTGTTTTTCAGCTTCCTATTTTTATGTCATGGATGCAATGTCCTCCCTTCTCTTCTGAGTTGATTATTGCTATTTTGGAAACTTTCTTTCTTGACTACCTTCTCTGTTCCTTAGAGTTTCTTTTGTAGAAGAAAAAGTTTTTCTTTAGGTTCATTTTGATTGCTGTCTTTCACAAAGATTCTTTTCTTTCTTTCTTTCTTTCTTTTTTTTTTTTTTTAAAGACAGAAGCAATAAAAAACAGACTGAAAACTATATTTGGGTGGGGGATGTAAACTGTTAGGTTGTATAGTAGGAAGTTCTGACTGGGCCATTTTGTTGAGAACTACCCACCCTTGGTGCCTTTAGTTATTTTCTCTAAGTTTGATAAGTCCCTCCAGAAAGGAATCCACTCATGTTCTGCCCAAAGAGTCTTAGCCTGTTTGCTAGGTCCTGTCATTTGAATGGGACTAATGCTGGAGGTTTAAAAAAATCAATCCCTCTGTTTTAATTAGGGCATCTCACACCCACCTTTATCTGTGAGCCCAGCATCCCCTGCTTCCCAGATCATAATTTTTCAGTCTTTTAGCAAGGGGAAGGGTCCTTCACTTGTCTACATTGGATGGGAAAAAGAAGTAGGGGTCCTAGCTGCCTCTTTTATACACTTCAATCCTGTTTTTAAATGCACTGCTTTGTTGTTATCAGAGATAACTTGTGCCCTCACCTCTGAGGTGTTATACTTAGGTCTGGCAAGCTACAGTTTGCTAGCTGAATCACAGTATACCCTCCCCTTCCTATCTCTGCCTGTTTTTATAAATAAAGTTGTTTTTTGTTTTTTGGTTTTGTTTTTTTTGTAACAACACTCTCACACACATGTATTGTCTACAGCTGCAGAGTTGACCCTGTGGCATGCAAAACCTATAATACTGACTCTCTGGACTGCTATGATTTGAATGTGTCCCCTCCACAATTTGTGTGTTGGAACTTTATGGCCATTATCCTAGCATGAAATGTTGCAGACTTTAGGAGGTGATTAGGTCATGAGGGCTCCTCCCTTGTGAGTAGGATTAAAGTCCTTCCTAAAAGATGTTTCAAGCAGCAGTCAGCCCTTTTGCCCTTCTGTCTTCTGTTCTGTTCAGATACAATTTTCCTCCCCATCCAGGGAATGAAGTACTTAAGGTACCATCCTGAAAGCAGAGAGAACCCTCACCAGAACTGGGTCTGCTGATGCTGTGACCTTTGACTTCCTGGCCTCCAGAAGTATGATAAACTAGTTTCTGTTCTTTATAGATTAGTCAGTCTCAGATATTTTGTTATAGCAGCACAAAATTACTAAGACATAGGCCTTAACATTAAAGAGTCGTTGACTCCTGTATTACACTACACTGTGATTCAACCTGATTCTGCCATTTCCCCTGTAATTTTTGAATTGCTCAATAAATATTTACTTTTAATTGTTGCTATTAAATCCATGTTTGTAAACACTACACTTCATTGTGTCCAAAAAGTGTTGATCTTCTCAAGGATACTATACTTGTTTTAGTCTTTGTAGTGCATATTACAAATCAGGGGTCAAAATAAAGCCCCAGTTTGTCACTGACTTGTTGTGTAACATCAAAGTAGAGGCTGTAATTCTTTATTTAGTAACCCACCAATTTTGTTCTTACCCTATTCAGTGTGACAGTAAGAACTATATGAATGTAAAAAGATGCTAAATACATGCACTATGAGTTGTACATATTAAAAATTATAATAAAAAAAAAGAAAATGAAAAAAAAAATTAAAAAAAGAACTATATGAGATGTAGTGTCTGAAAGCTCATTAAAAAGTACAAAGTGTGAAATGTAAGGTTCTATTGTTACAATGTATAATTTTAAATATCACTCTGTATAGTATAAAATTAATGCCAAATAATAACCATACCACAGCATGTGTTCATTATTTATTAAAAGTGCTTTTGGCATAGCTCCAGTATATTATACCCTTGGTCTTCTATATTACTAAATAGTTGTTCTCATTTCTTTGGCTGGTTTTCCCTTTTCATTCACTCTTTAAATGTTGGAGTGAACAGGGATAAATCCTCAGGTCTCTTCTTTTTCTCTCTTTTATAGCCTCTCCCTAGATGGTCTCACCCCATGGTTTTAAATATTGGCTACCTCCATTAATTATTTACAAATTTTTATCATTTCTAATCTTTAGATATCCCTTTTATAATACACACACTTACATTCTTAAGAGGTACCTTAAACCCAGTATATGACTTTATTTCAAGATCTCTCAGCTCTTGTACTACTGATACTTTGGGTAGTATAAATCTTTACATTAGTTTTCATCTTTATTGTCTCTGATCTGAATAAAGTCCACAGACTTCCAAAGAGGCTCCCTGCTTCTCCCAATGCTTCCTATACAGAAGGTAATGTGATTTTTTTTAGAAACGTAAGTTAAATTTCATCACCCTTTAATTTACAACTCTCAAATGGCTTCTTATTGCATGATGATAAACATTAATCTCATTAAAAAATACAAAAAGCACACAGAGTATGCTATTTTTTGTGTTTGAGAAATAAGAAGAAATACAGAAATGTGCATATATCTGTTTTTCTTTGTAAAAAGAAACAGTAGAAATATAAACAAAAAACAATATGAAGTTGGTTACCTGTATGAGATGGTGAGGAAGGGGGAAAGGGTAGAAAGAATAGGAGATGGAGCAATACATCTCTGAATGTAAATTTTTATATAATTTAAATTTTATGAAAATTGTATTACTTCTGTTTTGCTTAGATGGTGTGGGAAAAGGCAGTGAACGAAGCGCAAACAAATTTTTAGCTCATTTTAATAGGACTCATTTTTACATTCATGTGGGCAGAACAATTATGAAACTACTTTTAATGTATATAGGTTTGAGTAACATGAATAAATGAATTGATATTGTTGGGAGCTAGGGTACACAAAGGTAGAAGAGATGCAGAAAAATAAAATGTGGGAAGGAGAGGAAGATCTCTGTGGATATGGATTGAAACTAGATTATTGGTATGAACTCATGATTCTAAAATATATATTAGTATATATATGCTTGCATATGTACACAAATTTAAATATGTATGTATAAATGTATATGTAAAATACGTGTATGCATATTCGTATGCACATATGCATGTATTTTCTAACTTTGTGTATTGAAAAAAATTCAGAAGCGAAAATACTCTAGTAGCAGATCTTGGTCTCTAAGATGATTTTCTGCTGAAAGGAACCAGAGCTCTTGGGAGAAATTGCTGATTCCAGGGTTGAGGCAGGGAAGGTAACAGATGATCCTAGAACATCTTATTTTGCCAGATTAATGTGGGAGCTAGTATTGAAGCAACTAACCTCCTATGACAATTTAAAATTACACTAATTTAAAATTACATAATCAATTTTTTTAGTTGCACTAGTTGTATTTTAATGGTAAAAAAAAAAAAAATAGCCGCATGTAGCTAGTGGCTACAGTATCATATAGCACAGATGTGGAACAATTCCATCATTGCAGAAAGTTCTACTAGGCAACATTATGCTAGAAAGCATAAAGAATGCTCCAAGAAATAAGGTCATATGATAATGTCACCTGAATTAGCTGGAAGGGGCCCCTGCTTGCCAAGACTGGGAAAATTTCAGCCTTGAAATAATTAAAAAACATTAATGACTTATATACCATTGGAAAAACGCAAATCTATGAATCCATACTGATGACACATAGATAAACTATACATACATAAATGGGAGAGAAGTGAGGAGTCCTGCTTTACGGAATGTAAAGGACCACTGGTAAATGTGGAAAGAATACTGCAGTTTTAAATCAGTATTTTGCAACCGTTACAATAGAGACTGGTTCAGGCAAGACTCATTAATGGATGCTAAATCTAGAGGAAAGTTTTGATGACAAGCAGGATTTTTGCATGACCTTCACCAGATTGCTTATTTGTTGCAAAGAAAAAGATGATAACTTTACTGTCAAGATTCAGATAGCACCTTGACTGTGTGATCAAATTAACACTACCAGTGAGGGGCAGATGGACATTGAGTTCCTCTTGGTGTACTTACTAATTTGAGAATAGAATAGTACTCATAGCATTTTGGTTGGGATCTGTTACTTAAAGTTCATCATGAAGGAACCATAAGACAAACCCAAAATGAATAACTTTTTTTGGAGACTTGATAACTAAATAAAACACCTGATTCTACACAAGATTCTGAAGAGGAGGAGAAAGAGATCATGAAAGTCACTGTTAGATCAATTGATAAAAATTGGACCATGGATGGGAAATTAGATAAAAGTATTGTATCAAGGCTCAATTTCCTGAAGTTCATTACTATAGTGTGATTATATAAGAGATGCTCCTACTTTCAGGAAATACACATCAAAATGTTTAGGGGCAAAGAGTCATGAGGCATACAAATTTCTATCAAATGGTTAAAAAGTGTACCCACATGCTCAAGGACACACACCTATATACAGGGAGCATGAGTGATAAAAATAGATGGGCAAAACTTTAACAATAGACAATCTGGTTAAAGGGAATACAAGCCATCTTTGTATTATTCTTTCAAGTTTGAAATTATTTTCAATAAAAAGATATTTAAAAAGCAATCTTAATCATATGCAAGGTCCTGTGTAATCTGATTTACACACTTCCTGACCTTATATTTGACTTTACTCTCTCCCTCTCCCTGGGACTTGAAATATACAAATGTTGTTTGGACTTAGAGTTTTACACCTGCCTTACCTCTGCAGGTGTAGAAAGCTTCTCTGGGGATTTACAGGGCAGTTATCTTCTCATCACAAAGATTTAATTCTCCATTCAGATGCCAACTCCTCATAGAAAGGCCTCTTGGAAGTGCTATTTCTTCTTTATATCACAAACTGAAGTTGTTCACTTTTTTATCATGTGTTTCTTCAAGTGAATGCACTTGAGGACTGCCGGATCCTCAGTGCCTAGAACAGAGCCTTTGTTGAGTAGTCACTCAAATATTGTTTGAATGAATAAATAAATGTGAGGACTTTCTTTAATGTCCCCCGAGGGACTGCACTTTATTATACGTTTCCAGCACTCCTTTATGATCCCTCTAGAAATGACTTGAAGTCCTCTTCACCTTGGCAGTAACACTGAAGAGTTTATGCCCTATAATCAGAAGGTCCCAGCCTCCATTCTTAACCTTGCCTCTGGGCATGATAGTGACCTCATAGGTCTTCTTCTTCATCTTTTTAAAAATGAAAATTTAATAAGATAATAAATATAAAATATTTAGTTCGGTACCTGGCACATTGAAATCCATTAGTATATACTTGTTAATTTAATAGTTAGTATATCTGCACAGCATAAATCTTCCCACATCATAGATATTTAATAAATCTTGGATTGCCAAATGTAAAAATGTCATTCTCATTTTTTTAATTCTTCTATTTTGGAAGAACCTCCTAATGTTGGAAGTTGAGTCTGGTTGTTGTCTTTTGTTAGCAGGGGAAGGGGGAGTGCAAAGCCAAATGTTTAAAACATTTTGTACACTTCTGAGCTAAATTTTAAAACTATCTTTTTTGAGGGAATTTGTTTTTTGTAAGATTTTTGTGTGTATTGTTCTGATTGCAGTAGATTTTCCCACAGTGATCTAAAAGCATCTTAAACTAATCTATATTTTTAAGTGTGTCACTATTCTTTGTTTTCCAGCAAATTGTAACTAATACATAGCTCAGTGGACACTAACTTTAGGCCATTTTCCCCCCTTGTTTTGTTGGTTATAATTTTTTTTCCCACCAAAATCCCCATAATAACTCTTTCTAGAAAGAAAGGAAAATCTATTTTATTTACTTCTATAATTTGTAGTCATATTTTCCAGCTTACTTCTACTCTTTCACTTGTCTGTTAGATGTGATTTAAAGTTTCTCTTGGCATATTAGTTCAATCTATTAGAGTAATTTTTATTTTTTTGTTTCAGAGTGCAAATAATTTCTGATTGATTTAATAGTGAATCTGTATCTCTCTTCATATAATTAGGAATTTTATTTTGCTTTATCTTAATTATCTTGTTACCTTAATTCTTATACCTAAGGAATTCATTTCCCTCTCCTTTATATAATCATGAATAATTCTTTGATTTATAATAAATTACTGATATATTTTGTTACTTCATGTCTGTGCTATATTTGATTCTTGAGTGTCCCTCACAGGCACATGTGTTGAAGGATTGGTCCCCAGCCTGTGGCACTATTAGATGGTTGTGGAACCTTTAAGGGGGGAGGCCTCATGGAAGAAGGTGAGGTCATGGGTAGGTGGCCTTGAAGAGGACAGTGGGACTCTGGTCTCTTCCTGTCTGTCTTTTCTTGCTTCCCAGCTATCATGAGGTAAGCAGCCTCATCCACCACGGGCTCCTGCCATGAGTTGCCACAAGCTCAGAGTAACAGGGCCAAGTAATCATTGACTGAAACCTCTGAAACTGAGGCCAAAAGAAACATTTTCCTTTATTAAGTGGATTTTCTTAGGTATTTTGTATCAGTGGCAGAAAATGAACATTGTCTGCATTCTTGATGATACTTTATCCCAATAATTGTTTTTAATCAAGATTTTATAGCTTTTTTTGTGGTATATTTTTATTGTTGAATAATAGAGATTTTAATACAGTGTTGCATTTATTTCAGATTATGTTATATGCAATTATAATCTGTAAAAATCGCTATAAAATTGTTCTAAAAGAATTTATGACAAGAATACATACCTATAAGATTATTCCACTGTTGATTCGAAACTTAAATTCAATGTAGGAATTTGAGCATGCATGTAAGTTTGGCAAAATATTTCACCCCACATTATCCATTTGGAGTATATTTATACAAACAGATTTATTAAGGGTATAATAATCAGACTGCAGTTTTAGTAAACACAGTGACCTTTCTACATCATTGTAAATGAGGATACCCTCTGATAGCTATGCTAGCAAAATCAACAAGGGCATGTTCTCTGTGATCTCATGGGTGGGACTCCTATGTTTGTCGTGCGCATCCAGCTGCCTAATGCTGTTGAATGTACTGGTGTACTGTTTTCCCTATATTTGGAAAGCTCACTTTATTAATAATTATTAATTTAAAAATTCTCTTGGTAAATTTAATGGTCTGAAATTTGTCCCTTCAAAGTTCAAATGTTGAAGCTCTAACCCCCAGTACCTCATAACGGGACTGTATTTGGAGATTAGGTTTTTAAAGTGGCAATTAAATTAAAATGAGGATGCAAGGATAGTTTCTCAAGATTGGTGTCCTAATATAGAGAGGAAATTTGAACACAGACACTAGGGATGTAGACACACAGAGAAAAGACCATGTGAGGATACAGAGAGAAGGTGGCTGTTATGGTTTGCATGTGAGGTATCCCCCAAAAGCTCATGTGTGAGACAATGCAAGTAGGTTCAAAGGAGAAATGATTGTGTTGTGAGAGACTTAACCCAAATGGTGAATTAATCCCTTGATGGGATTAACTGAGTGGTAACTGAAGTGGTAGGTTGTGACTGGGGGGTATATAGGTATATATTTGTATCCGGGGAGTGGAGGCTCTCTCTCTGCTTCCTGATTGATCATCATGTAAGCTGCTTCCCTCTGCCACACACTCTGCCATGATGTTCAGCCTCAACTCGAGCCCTAAGGAATGAAGCCTGCTGTCCATGGACTGAGACATCTGAAACTGTGAGCTACCAAATAATCTTTTCCTCCCCTAAAATTGTTCTGGTCAGATCTTTTTGTCACAGCAGCAAAAAAGCTGACTAAAACAGTGGCCATCTACAGCCAAGAAGCAAGTCCTCAGGGGGAAATCAAACCTGCTGATACCTAGATTTTGGGCCTCTAGTTTCCAGGACTGTGAGAAAACAAATTTTGTTGTTGAAGCCACCAAGTCAAACCTATGATATATATATATTTTTGTAGCCCTAGTGTCCTAGTAGTCAAACACAGTGTGTCTTTCAATAATTCTCTTGGTTTGACGAAGAGATTTCTCAGTTCCAAAAGTTGTTGAATTTTTTTCTTTCTTTTTTTCTTTTTTTTTTCTATAATTTTTAATATGTACAACTCATAGTGCATATATTTAGTATCTTTTTACATACAATTGTTTGTATACAAAGTATATTCGTACAATTCAGGTCTTCACTCATGCATTAAGGAAAATGATATCCGTCTCATTCAACCAGCTTTTTTTTTTCTTTTCTCCCCCTCCCTCCCCCCTTTCTCCCTCCTTTACCCTCCCTTCCCTTGACATTCTAGTGTTCCTCTAATCCTCCTATGTACCCCCATCCAACAATACTTTGAAATAGCCTCTTTATATAAGAGAGAACATTTGGTACTCGGATTTTTGAGACTGACTAACTTCACTTAGCATTATGTCTTCCAACTTCATCCATTTACCTGCAAATGCCATTAATTTGTTTTCTTTTATTGCTGAGTAAAATTCCATTGTGCATATATACCACATTTTCTTAATCCACTCATTTACTGAGGGACATCTAGGTTGGTTCCACAACCTAGCTATTGTGATTTGCGCAGCTACAAACATTGAGATAGCTGTGTCATTGTAATATGCTGTTTTTAAGTCCTTTGGGAATAGACCCAGGAGTGGGATGGCTGGGTCATAGGATGGTTCCATTCCCAGTTTTCCAAGAAATCTCCATACTGCTTTCCATAACGTTTGCACCATTTTGCAGTCCCACCAGCAATGTATGAGTGTGCCTTTTTCCCCCACATCCTCTCCAACATTTATTGTTGCTTGTATTCTTGATGGCTGCACCATTCTGACTGGAGTGCCATTCTGACTGGAGTGAAATGAAATCTTAGAGTAGTTTTGACTTGCATTTCTCTAATTGCAAGCAATGTTGAACATTTTTTCATGTATTTGTTGATTAAATGTGTATCTTCTTCTGAGAAGTGTCTTTTCAATTCCTTAGCCCATTTATTGATTGGGTTATTTGTTTTTTTAGTGTAAAGTTTTTTGAGTTCTTTATATATTCTAGAGATTAGTGCTCTATCTGATGTGCATGTATTAAATATTTGTTCCCAATTAGTTGGCTCTCTATTCACCTCACTGATAGTTTCGTTTGCTGAAAAGACGCTTTTTAGTTTAAATCTATCCCATTCATTAATTCTTGGTAGTAATTCTTGCGCTACAGGATTCTTACTAAGGAACTTGGGGCCTAATCCAACATGTTGGAAATTGGAGCTTACTTTTTCTTCTATTAGGTGTATTGTCTCTGGTCTAATTCCTAGGTCCTTGATCCACTTTGAATTGAGTTTTGTGCATGGTGAGAGATAAAGGTTTAATTTCATTTTGTTGCATATGGATGTCCAGTTTTCCAGCACCATTTGTTGAAGAGGCTATCCTTTCTCCACTGTACATTTTTGGCATCTTTGTCTAATATAAGATAGCTGTAATTATATGTATTAGTCTCTGTATCCTCAATTCTGTACCATTGGTCCACCAGTCTGTTTTGGTGCCAATACCATGCTGTTTTTGTTACTATTGCTCTATAGTATAATTTAAAGTCTGGTATGGTGATGCTCCCTGCTTCACTTTTCTTGCTCAGGATGGCTTTGGCTATTCTGGGTCTCTTATTTTTCCAGATGAATTTCATGACTGCTATTTCTATTTCTTTGAAGAATGACATTGGGATTTTGATTGGAATTGCATTAAATCTGTATAATGCTTTTGGTAGTATGGACATTTTGACAATATTAATTTTACCTATCCAAGAGCAAGGTAGGTCTTTCCATCTTCTGAGTTCATCTATAATTTCTTTCTTTAGTGTTCTATAATTTTCGTTATAGAGGTCCTTCACCTCTTTCGTTAGGTTGATTCCCAGGTATTTTATTTTTTTTGATGCTATTGTAAATGGGGTATTTTTCATCATTTCCCTTTCAGAGTCTTTGTCGCTGATGTACACAAATGCCTTTGACTTATGTGTATTGATTTTGTACCCTGCAACTTTGCCAAATTTGTTTACTAGTTGTAAAAGTTTTCTGGGAGAGTTTTTTGGGTCTTCTAGGTAGATTATCATGTCATCAGCAAATAGTGCTAATTTGAGCTCTTCTTTTCCCATCTGGATCCCTTTAATTTCTTTTGTCTGTGTAATTGCTCTGGCCAGAGTTACCAGTACTATGTTAAATAGCAGTGGTGAAAGGGGGCATCCCTGTCTTGTTCCAGTTTTTAGAGGGAATGCTTTCAATTTTTCTTCATTTAAGATAATGTTAGCTCGGGGCCTTGCATAAATAGCTTTTATAATGTTAAGATATGTTCCTGATATTCCTAGTTTTTCCAGTGTTTTGAACATAAAGGGGTGTTTTAATTTGTCAAATGCTTTTTCTGCGTCAATTGAGATGATCATATGATTTTTGTCTTTAAGTCTATTGATGTGATGTATTATGTTTATTGATTTCCAAATGTTGAACCAGCCTTGCATCCCTGGGATAAACCCCACTTGATCGTGGTGCACTATCTTTTTGATATGTTTTTGTATCCGATTTGCCAGGATTTTGTTGAGGACTTTTGCATCTATGTTCATTAAGGATATGGGCCTGAAGTTTTCCTTTTTGGATGTGTCTTTGCCTGGCTTTGGAATTAATGTGATATTGGCCTCATAGAAAGAGTCTGGAAGAGCTCCCTCTTTTTCTATTTCTTGAAATAGTTTGAAGAGCATTGGTATTAGTTCTTCTTTGAAAGTCTTATAGAACTCGGCTGTGAACCCATCAGGTCCTGGACTTTTCCTTGTTGGTAGCTTTTTGTTGACATCTTCTATTTCTTCACTTGTAATTGATCTGTTTAAATTGTGTATAGCCTCCACATCCAGTTTAGGCAAATCATCTGACTCTAGAAATCTGTCAATGCATTCAGTATTTTCTATTTTATTAGAGTACAAGTTTTCAAAGTAATTTCTAATTATATTCTGTATATCAGAGGTGTTTGTTGTGATATTCCCTTTTTCATCACGAATGTTAGTAATATGAGTTTTTTCTCTTCTTCTTTTCGTTAGCATCGCTAAGGGTCTGTCAATTTTGTTTATTTTTTCAAAGAACCAACTTTTAGTCTTTTCAATTCTTTGAATGGTTTTCCTTAGTCTCAATTTCATTAATTTCTGCTCTGATGTTAATTATTTCCTGTCTTCTACTGCTCTTGGTGTTGATCTGTTCTTCTTTTTCTAATGCTTTGAAGTGTGATGTTAAGTCATTTATTTGTTGGTTTTGTTTCCTCTTAAGGAATGAACTCAGTGCAATGAATTTTCCTCTTACTACTGCCTTCATAGTGTCCCAGAGATTTCTATATGATGTATCTGTGTTCTCATTTACCTCTAGGAATTTTTTGATCTCCACTTTGATGTCTTCTTCAACCCCTTGTTCATTCAGTAGCATGTTGTTTAGCTTCCAGTTGTTGGAGTAGTTTTTCTTATTCCTTGTTTTGTTGTTGATTTCCAATTTCATCCCTTTATGGTCCGATAGCATGCAGGGTAGTATCTCTATTTTTTTATATTTGCTGAGAGTTGCCTTGTGACATAATACATGGTCTATTTTGGAGAAGGAGCCATGTGCTACTGAGAAAAATGTGTATTCGTTTACTGAGGGATGAAATATTCTATATATGTCCGTTAGGTCTAAATTGTTAATTGTTTTGAGGAGGCTTAAAGTTTCTTTGTTTAGCTTTTGTTTGGATGATCTATCCATTGGTGAGAGAGGTGTGTTGAAGTCCCCTAGAATAACTGTGTTGTGGTCTATTTTACTCTTGAACTTGAGAAGCGTTTGTTTGATGAATGTAGGTGCTCCATTATTTGGGACATACAGATTTATGATTGTTATATCCTGTTGATGGATGGTTCCCTTAAGTAATAAGAAATATCCATCTTTGTCCCTCTTGATTAGTTTTGGTTTGAAGTCTACCTTATTTGATATGAGAATGGAAACCCCTGCTTGCTTCTGCCGGCCATGTGAGTGATAAGACTTTTCCCAGCCTTTCACTTTCAGTCTGTTGATGTCTTTTTCTATGAGGTGTGTTTCTTGGAGACAGCAAATTGTTGGGTCTTTTCTTTTAATCCATTCTGATAATCTGTGTCTTTTGATTGGCGAGTTTAGGCCATTAACATTCAGGGTTATTATTGAGATGTGATTTTTTATTCCCATCCATTTTTTATTTGAATTATGGTCTTTAGCTTGATTTGGTTTCTCTTCTGGTTGGTATTTCCTTTAGTTTAATATCTCCTTTGTTGATTTTCGTTATCATCTTTCTCTTCTTCTTCATGAAAAATGTTGCTCAGGATGCTCAGAAGTGCTGGCTTTCGAGTTGTGAAATCTTTTAACTTTTGCTTGTTGTGGAAGGTTTTTATTTCATCTTTGAAGGTAAAGCTTAATTTTGCTGGATATAAGATTCTTGGTTGACAACCCTTTTCTTTTAGAGCTTGAAATATGCTATTCCTGGATCTTCTTGCTTTTAAGGTCTGGGTTGACAAATCTGAACATAGTCTGATTGGTTTCCCCTATATGTAATCTGCTTCCTTTCTCTTGTGGCTTTTAGTATTCTCTCCTTGCTCTGTGTATTAGGCATTTTCGTTATAATGTGTCTTGGTGTGGATCTGTTGAGATTTTGTTTGTTTGGTGTTCGGTATGCCTCTTGAACTTGGTTTTCCCATTCATTCCTCAAGTTTGGAAATTTTTCTGTAATTATTTTGTTAAATAGATTACTCATTCCTTTGGCTTGAAACTCTGCCCCTTCCTCTATGCTGATCACTCTTAAGTTTGGTCTTTTTATGCTGTCCCATAATTCTTGGATGTTATGTTCTTGATTTCTAAGACGTTTTGCTGTATGGTCTAAATTCTTCTCTAGGACATATATTTTTCTTCATTGTCTGAGGTTCTTTCTTCCAAGTGGTCTATTCTGTTGGAGATGTTTTCAATTGAGCTTTTATTTTGGTTTATTGCTTCTTTCATTTCTGGAATTTCTGTTTGGATTCTCTTTAGAGCCTCTATTTCCCTATTGAAGTAATCTTTTACTTCCTGTATTTGTTTTTGGAGTTCTTTGTCAAAATGATCTTTTGCCTCCTGTACCTGCTCCCTCATCTCATTTTTGAGTTCATTCTTAAGTTCCATAAACATTTGGCATATGTAATTTCTAAATTCCATCTCTGGCATTTGACCAACTGTGCTTGCCATGACATCTACCGATGAGGTATCTTGATTTGTTTGTGTTGTTTTCTTTCCTTGTTTTTTCATGTTGCTTGTGTGTCTATTCTTCCTGCACTGTGGGACCTTGACTATTTCCATTTTACCTTAAAGCCTTATGTTGTTCCTGTAGTACAATGCTATCAGATCACCTTATAATTCCTTTACACTTTTAAAACCTAACACTTTCTATTCAGAAAATTCAAGTTTGATCACAGTGTACAGATTTAGTTAACCCAGATATTATTTCCAATTTACTCTGTACGCTTCTGATGGGGTTTTATAGCTTCAAGTATTGGATAAGACGAGGGAAGTAAGAGAATGGAGTTGACAATTAGGTGGAAAGACCAATTTATATATAAAGTAAGTTGGAAAAGAAAAAAAATTGATAAAAGAGTAGGAATTGGTGTAAGAAAGAGGAGAGAGAGAATCAAGGAAATAGAGAGTAAACTATATATAACACCACTTTGCTACCCAGTTCAATTGCGCCGGTTCTAGAAATCCCAAGTTCTGCGTATAACTTGTTTTTGCCTCTGTTAAGTATGCACTGGCAGGATGTAAACATGAAAGATGAAGGAGGAAGAAAAGATGCAAGAGTGAGAAGGAAGAAAAGAAGGAAAGAAAAAAGGAGCGGAAGCAAACAAACTCACTGACAATCATTGCGGAAGGAAAAAAAAAAAGCAGAACAAAACAAAGCCAAAAAAAGAAAAAGAAAAAGAAACAAACAAACAAACAAACAAAAAACTCCCTGCAATCCAACAAAACAAGCAAACCAACAAAAAAGAAAAGAAAAGAAAAAGAAAAGTCGAACCCCAAGTCTCAGACAAAACGGGCCCTGGGAAGCCCCCCTCTTTTTTCCTTTCCAGTTCAAACCAATTGTTATTGGATCACGTCTAGACAGTCTGCAATCCTGTTAGTGGAATCAAGGCTGCATCTTAGGCCAATGGCTGAACGGTTCAGTGAAGAAGTGGCCCAGGGGGTTTGTGTGTGTCAGCAGATGAATGGCACCGGGAAGAGGACCCTCCAGAAGGCACCCCCTCCCCAAGCCCACCCACAGTTGCAGCTTCTTGTGGCCGCTGCGCTGGCCTCAGAAACGCCCTCCCCCTGCTGGCCACCCGAGCCTCACCCAAGTGTGCGTTGTCTTCAGAGAGCTGGAGGGTCCCTGGATGGCTGCAGCCGTCGCTCTCTGTCTCCTCCCCTTTGTCTGGGTCAGCCACTGCACCTTTCAAAGATGGCGGTGCTCTCCTTCCAGTCAATAGCATCTCTGCAGACTCCCGTGTCCTCCCCGATCGATTTCAAAGCCGTTGGGTGGATGTCTCCCTGCCGAAGTGGCACCAGGAAGCCACAACTGTAACTGCAGACAGCGCTGCTTCGGACTGTGGACCGCTCCGACTCTGCCCCTGCTTGCTGTTCGCTGATCTCTGCGCTGCTCTCTCCGGGGTCCTACTGCTGAGGGTCGCGTCTGGCAGAGATTTGAACTGGTGTTGTCGACCCGCGGTCTCCCGTGGTCCCCCAGCACCAATTCCGCCGGCTGTTATCGCTGGTTTCATGCTGGTGTGCTCTGATTGTGGCTGGGGTTGCAGTCGCAGCGCGGTCTCCCCACACTGACTTTGTTTCGCAGGGCCTGTGCACCACCCAGGCGGTTTTGCAGAAGCCTCGCGGTTCCAGCCACTGCAGACAGCTTGTCTCTTTCTCTCTCTGGTAGTGATAATCAAACCATCCAGGAGATCGGTATTTTCAGCCTATATATATATATATATGATGAAAGGCAATTTATCTGCTTTGTTGGATTCTTTCCACGGAGCTGCCCTGAAGTGCAGCTTCCTCTAATGTGCCATCTTAGATCTCCCGTTGAATTTTTTTCTCATTCTTCAAATTTGTTAACTACTGAAAAATGATCTCTCAACAGTACATATTGACCGGAAACAGAAGGCAAAGATAGACTTCTTAAATTCTTAGCTCTTAGTATCTTAACTTTCATTCCATTATCCCCTTGTCCAACATGAATAATTTATTTTCATTTAAATAAGAGTTAAGTCTACAAAAGTACATTAAAAAGTTTCACTACATAACAATGTGAAGATAGTACTTTCCAAAAGATGTCAGTCCTTTATCAGATAATCCTATTGAGGACTTATTTTTTTGGGGGGGGGCAGTACTGGGGATTGAAATCGGGGCACTCGACCACTGAACCACATCCCCAGCCCTATATTTTGTATTTTATTTAGAGACAAGTTCTCACTGAATTGTTTAGTGCCTTACCATTGCTGAGGCTGTCTTTGAACTTGTGATTCTTCTGTCTCAGCCTCCCGAGCTGCTAGGATTATAGGCATGTGCCATTGCACCCAGCTCTGTTGAGGACTTTTAAAAAATGTAATACAGAATAATGAGATAGACCCAGTAAGATTGTATTCCAAAGATTTTCCTGTTTCAGGCAATGCAGAAGTTTTTCTTTTATTGGGTACAAGTTTCAACCCATAATTCCTAATAGTCTTTTTTTTTTTTTTTTTTTTTTTTTTTACTCTGTGATGTGAGCATGACTATTATTCCAAGTACATACCCCAGTTTTTACTAATTAAGCTTACTTGATAAATTAAGTTTCAAATATATACTTTTACTGATATTCTATTAGATTTAATTCTTAAATATGGTTGCTTTTAATAGAGTTTAAAATTTTATTCTGAAAGAGCAAGGCATTATCTTTTAGTCTTTTGGTCTTATTATTTAGTTGAATATGTTATTTTTTTAACAGCTTTTAAAATTTTAAAAATTTGTCCTAATTAGTTATATATGACAATAGAATGCATTTTGACACATCATACATAAATGGAGTATAACTTCTCATTCTTCTGGTTGTACATGATATAGATATAGAGTTACACCAGTTCTGTAATCATATAGGCACATAGGGTAATAATGTCTGATTCATTCTACTATCTTTTCTCCCCCCATACTCCCTCCTCACTCCCGTTTGTCTAGTCCAAAGTAACTCTATTCTTCCCTAGCACCTGCCTTATTATAAATTAGCATCCGCATATCAGAGAAAACATTCTGCCTTTGGTTCTTTGGGATTGGCTTATTTCGCTTAGCATGATGTTCTCCAGCTCCATTCATTTACCTGCAAATGCTATAATTTAATTCTTCCTTATGGCTGAGTAATACTGCATTGTGTATATATATCATATTTTCTTTATTTATTCATCTGTTGAAGAGCACACCAACAGTGTTTTGCATTTGTTTAAGGAGCATGAACCATGGCATTTTCTAGGAAACTAAAATATTAAGGAACTTTGACTTAACGAGGACAGTTTTCCCTGATCAGGTTTGGATGCTTTGACCAGTCTGGTCAATGTTCTGAGTCACATGTAATACTTTCACTGAGCTCTTTGAGTTTGCATCTTAGAATCAAATGAATTAATTTATTTGAGATGCTAACACAATTAAAATAACAGTCCAGTGAATGAAAAGCAGGAGAGGCCAGAACTGGGAATCTAGTGTGAGGACAGGGTGCCATGGATGTAAAGGGTCAGTCAGCCCAAGGGTCAGGGCAGTGGAACAAGGATAGGTAGACAAGCACCACAAACCTGGGCTGGGAAACAGAACTGGAGCCATCAAAACCACTCCAAAGGTGTGCCTTGTGATATAGGAAACAGGTGTGAGAACTGACTGAGGAAGTGTGTGTGGTGGAGACAGGTTTTTGAGTTCCCAGTGGGTTATGTGATGTCAGAGTACCAGAGTTCAAGAAAGAAGTCAGGGAGACTCTAGCAAAGCACTGGGATGTAGGCAAGGCAGTCACAGCAAAGGTAAGGGGCTCCAGTCTGCTGTATGGCCTGGAGCCTGCAGGTCTGCACTCTGTGGCTCTGGTTCAGAGTCAGGAAACCAAGGGGCTCTGCACACACAGGGGAGGGAGGATGATGTGGGACTGACAGGGCCCATGGTCCCCATTCCATGGAGACTTCCTGCTCATTTTGGGCTGACAAATTTGGCAGGTATATGTGACTAGCCAGAGAGGGGTCAGCTGTGCTTGCAGCAGAAACTGAAGCCTGTGCCTATGAGGGACATGTCACCTACTTTATTAATTCTTTTTATTAATTCTAATTATCTTACAAATTCTATAGCTCAAATAATTGTTTTCCCAATCCCTTGGGGAGTACATTATTATTTTTTTAAGAAAAGAAAAGAAAAAAAAAAAAAAAAACCAAGATGATGTTAGAAATACTTCAGTGAAATTTTTAAAAGCTGCTTTGCTTTTCAGGAGAAATGTCATCTAAAGGGAATATCATATTTAGGGTAAGGGATAGGAACTTTGTGTCTAAAAATATTGCCTGACTCATGGGGGCTTTTATTTCTCTTTTGGAGCAGAGCATATTGGACATGGAGAGGAGGGATTTGTGTGTCCAGGGCCACCAAGCTCTCAGTTTCATCCAGCTCCTGTTATTTTGGGTCTGTAGCTGAGGAATTAGGCAGGTCATCAACTTCGTGAGGGAATCTAATGATATCTTTGAAACAGCACTAGGGACTACACCCTATACAGCTCCTGCTATGATGTGCCTAAGTGCCCATGTGTCCTTATCCCTGGCTGAGCAGTTTGGATTGTGATGGCCACCTGGCAAAGCAGACTGAATCCATTGTCTGGCAAGTGTCCCAAAGACTCTTTCTTTCAAGAATCAAAAGACTATTTGGCTATTCAGGGCTGGGGTTGTAGTTCAGTGGTAGAGCAAGCACATGTGTGAGGCACTGGTTTTGATCCTCGGCACCACATAAATAAATAAAAATAAAAATATTGTGTCTAACTGCAACTAAAATATTTTTAAAAATAGAGTCAAAAGATTCAGTGTGTGGGATTTGCTGGTCTTGAGGTCAAGTGGTGTTGGATTCAGGGTCTGTGCTTTTAAATCCTTAGCCATCTACAAAGTCAGGGGCAACCAGGGAAACCATGAATAAGGAAATGGAAATGCAGAGAGACTACAGCAGTCAAAGAGGGGAGCATGCCTGTTCAAAGGGTGACTCCATTTCAAGTTTTCTGAGGCCTTTCCATACTGCTTTCCTCAGTGGTTGCACCAATTTGCAATCCCACCAGCAATATATGAGTGTACCTTCCCCCTCACATCCTCTCCAGCATTTATTGTTACTTGCATTCTTGATAATTGTCATTCTGACTGGAGTGAGAAGAAATCTCAGTGTAGTTTTAATTGGCATTTCTATAATTACTAGAGATGTTGAACATTTCTTCATTTATTTGTTGACTGATCATTTTTTTTTTCTGTGAAGTGCCTGTTCAGTTCCTTTGCCTACTTATGGATTGGGTTATTTGGTATTTTTGGTATTAATGTTTTTGAGGTTTTAATATATCCTGGAGATTAATGCTCTGAGGTACAGGTGGTAAAGATTTTCTCCCATTCTGTAGCTCTCTGTTTACATTCTTGATCGTTTCCTTTGCTGTGAAGAAGATTTTTGGTTTGATACCATCCCATTTGTTGATTCTTGATTTTACTTCTTCCACTTTAGGAGTCTTGTTAAGGAAGTCAGTTCCTAAGTCAACATGAAACTTATGCCTACATTTTCTTCTAGTAGGTGCAGGGTCTCTGATCTAATGACTAGGTCCTTGATCTACTTTGAATTGAGTTTTGTGCAAGTTGAGATAGGATTTTAATTTCATTTTTTTTTACATATGAATTTCCAGTTTTCCCAGCACTATTTGTTGAAGAGGCTATCTTTTCTCCAACATATTTTTATGGCATCTTTGTCTAGTGTGAGATAACTGTATTTATGTGGGTTTATATCTGTGTCTTCTATTCTGTACCATTGGTCTTCATGTCTGTTTTGGTGCCAATACCATGCCATTTTTATTGCTATAGCTTTGTAGTATAATTTACATTGTGGTATTGTGATGCCTCCTGCTTCATTCTTCTTGCTGAGAATTGCTTTGACTATTCTGGGCCCCCCATTTTTCCAAATGAATTTCATGACTGCCTTTTCTATTTCTATGAAGACTGTCATTGAAATTTGGATAAAGAAAGTGTTTTATATATATATATCTATATGTATATACATTTTATATATATTTATATATATTATATTTATATAAATATAATATAATATCTATATGTATATACATTTTATATATATTATATTTTTATATGTGTATATATATATATATATATATATATATGCCATAAAGAAGAATGAAATTATGGCATTTGCCGGTAAATGGATAGAACTAGAGACTATCATGCTAAGTAAAATAAGGCAGTCTCCCCTAATCAAATGCCAAATGTTCTCTTTGATATGTGGATGCTAACATACAATAAGGGGAGGGGGTCAGAGAAGGATAAATGTTCTTTGGATTAGACAAAGGGGAATGAAGGGAAGGGAGGGGGATAGAAATAGGAAAGACAGAAGAATGAATTAAATATAACTTTCCTATGTTCATATATGAATACATGACCAGTGTAACTCCACATCATGTACAACCACAAGAATGGGAAGTTATACTTCATGTATGTATAAAATGTCAAAATAACTCTACTGTCATGTTCATCTAAAAAGAACAAATAAAAAAAGTTCAAAACCCCAATCCTTTTCAAAAAAATCAACAAAAAGATGGGAGCAAAAGGGGGTGTGGCATGAATGGGTAAGGGGGAGGGAGGGAGAATGATACAGGGAGAGAGGGAGAGAGAGGGAGAGAGAGTGATATTCAGAAACAGACCAATAAGCCAAGACAGGACTTAACCCTTCTCTTGATGGCTTCCTTGTGTCTAGAGCCATGTCCTGTGAGGCTCCTTTTATTTGATTTAGTTTGGAGGATGCTTAATTTTTGCTTCTAAACTAACTTTCACTAAAATAAATACACAAAGGTAGGCTGTGAAACTGCTTATGGAAATAAGATGTGTTACAGAAAAAGAAGTTCTGGAAAAAAATCAAAGTATCATGAGCATCACAAAGAGAATTTGACATGAATGAAATGCGACATGTATCAAGATGAGAGGGGTCAAAAAATGTGAAAGTATAAACATTACTGTCCCTAGATGTTACTTTTATGGAAATACTTGTAGGGTCAGCAGTCAGCAACTTTGGAAACTTCTTACAGCCATTGGTAATTTTAGCTGACTGCTGAAAACTTGCCTAATAATTTTAATGTCATCTTTTATTTGGTATTTTATAGTTCCTTAACTAAGATATCTAGGGGAGAGAAAATGTATTCACAACATAATGGTAGGGACAGGAGCTTTTAAATCTATACCTTCTCAGGGAGTTTCTTTTCATTACCAAGTTGGTGACATGGGAAGGTAGGAGAAAAGGAATTTATTACTTTCAGCTTGTGCTCAAGAGTTATGAAGATAATGACAGGGTCATCTGTCAGCCCTGATCTTTTGCAGTGATATTGTGGTAATTTTTTTCCTTTGGTATTACTTGGCACCAGAGTTTTGTGAAAAGAACTGCAATTCAGAATTCTGTGTTTTCTACTGGCTACTTGTTGCATTAAAAAAAAAAGAGATATTAATTTACTCTACAGTTGATGGTCCATTTCTATTGGAATTTAATGAAAAGGAAAGAAAAATAGCAACAGTAGTACAGTTGAAAATATGAAAAATGTTTGAAAACAGGAGATCAAAAAATTAGGGGTAGTAAGGTTTACACTGCTAGTGCCATGGACAGAGGCTTCTTCACCCACTCTGAAGTAGTGTTGCTCATGTTTTGGGAAAAACTCTCCAGGGGAATGTTAATGATTTTAAAGAATATTATGTATTTCTTAGACCATCACTTATTTTGATATTAAATTTAAAGAAAAAATTCTATATCTTTAAGAAATTGAAAGGGATATATATGTACTTGAAATTACCTAGTTCAACTTCTACTATGTATAAGGTGTTTGAAAAAGAATTTACTGTTTAAAAATATTTTATTGTATTTTGATTTACATGGATAAATTGTGCATACTAATGGGGTTCAGTGTGATATTTCAACACCTGCACATAGTGAGCATTAGTCAAATCCAACCTCCCATGCCCACCCTTCCAAGTCTCTAGTAATCACTATTCTATGTTCAAGTTAACTGTCTTTTTAGCTTCTGCAAATGAGAGAGAACAGTCAGTGTTTGTCTTTCTGTAACTGCCTATTTCATTTAACACCATATACTCCAGTTCCATCCATCTTGTTGCAAATGACAGGAGTCATTCTCAATGGCTGAATAGTTCTATTGTGCATATATACCACATTTTCTTTATCAGTTCATTTTTTGATGGTCACTTAGGTTGATTTCACTTCTCAGCTATTATGACTAGTGCTACAGTAAACATGGGCACATAGGTCTCTTTGGTATGCTGATTTTATTTTCTTGAAATACACTGACAAGTGGATCATACGATAGATTTATTTTTAGTTTTTTGAGAAACCTTCACATTGTTCTCCATATACTCACCAAGTTTCCATTCCCACTGAATGTATGAGAGCTGTTTTTCTCTACATACTCTCCAGCATTTGTTTTTTGGTTTTTGATAATAGCCATTCTAAATGGGGTGAGATGGGATCTCATTTTAGTTTTGATTCACATTTCCCTGATGGCTAATGGTATAGAGAACTTTTTCTTTTTATTCTTTTTTAAAAAATTTATTTATTCTAATGTGTTACACATGACAGCAGAATGCATTTGGATTCATAGCATACATATAGAGCACAATTTTTCATGTCTCTGGTTGTACACAAATTAGAGTCACACTATCGTGTCTTCATACATGCACTTAGGGTAATGATGTCCACTTCATTCCACCATCTTTCCTACCCCCATATCCCCTGCCTTCCCCTCCCTCTCCTTTGCCCTATCCAAAGTTCCTCAATTCCTTCCATGCTCCCTGCGCCCATTATGGATCAGCATCCACATATCAGAGGAAACATTCAGCCTTTGGTGTTTTGGGATTGGCTTAGTTCACTTAGCATGATATTCTCCAACTCCATCTATTTACCTGCAAATGCCATGATTTTATTCTCCTTTAATGCTGAGTAATATTCTATTGCGTATATATACCACAGCTTCTTTATCCAGTCATCTATTGAAGGGCATCTAGGTTGGTTTCACAACTTAGCTATTATGAATTGTGTTGCTATAAACATTGATGTGGCTGTGTTACTATAGTATGCTGATTTTAAGTTGTTTGGGTATAGACCAAGGATACCTGGGTCAAATGGTGGTTCTCTTCCAAGTTTTCTAAGGATCTCCATACTGCTTTTCATATTGGCTTCACCAATTTGCAATCCCACTAGCAAAGTATGAGTGTGCCTTTTCCCCCACATCCTTGCCAACACTTATTGTTGTTTGTATTCTTAATAGCTGTCATTCTGACTGGAGTGAGATGAAATCTCAGAGTAGTTTTGATTTGCATTTCGCTAATTGCTAGAGATGTTGAACACTTTTTCATATATTTGTTGATTGATTGTATATCATCTTTTGAGAAGTGTCTGTTCAATTTCTTAGCTAATTTATTAATTGGGTTATTTTTTTTTTTTTTGGTGTTAAGATTTTTGGGTTCTTTATATATCCTAGAGACTAGTGGTCTATGTGGTATGATGTGCATGTGGTATGATGTGTATGTGAAAAACATTTGCTCCCATTCTGTAGGCTCTCTGTTCACCTCACTGATTGTTTCTTTTGCTGAGAAGAAGCTTTTTAGTTTGAATCCATCCCACTTTATAATTCTTTATTTTATTTCTTGTATTATAGTCTTATTAAAGAAGTTGGGGCCTAGTCCAAAATGATGAAGATTTGGGTCTACTTTTCTTCTAATAGGCGTAGAGTCTCTGGTTTAATTTCTAAGTCTTTGATCCTCTTTGAGTTGAGTTTTGTGCATGATGAGAGATAGATAATTTAATTTTGCTGTATATGAATTTCCAGTTTTCCCAGCACCATTTGTTGAAGAGGCTATCTTTTCTCCCATGTACATTTTTGGTGCCTTTGTCTAGTATGAGATAACCTTATGCATATGGGTTTGTCTCTGTGTCCTGTATTCTGTACCACTGGTCTACCAGTCTATTTTGGTGCCAATACCATGCTGTTTTTGTTAGTGTTGCTCTGTAGTATAGTTTAAAATCTGGTATAGTGATACCACCTGCTTCACTCTTCTTGCTAAGGATTCTTTTAGCTATTCTGGGTCTCTTATTTTTCCAGATGAGTTTTATGACTGCTTTTTCTATTTCTATGAGGAATGTCATTGATATTTTGATTGGAATTGCATTAAATCTGCATAGTGCTTTTGGTAGTATGTTCATGTTGACAATATTAATTCTGCTTATCTAAGAACAAGGCAGATCTTACCATCTTCTAAGGTCTTTGTTAATTTCTTTCTTTAGCATTATGTAGTTTTCATTGTAGAGGTCTTTCATCTCTTTTATTAGGTTGATTCCCAAGTATTTTATTTTATTTTTTGAGGCTATTGTAAATGGAGTAGTTTTCCTCATTTCCCTTTCAGAGAATTTATCACTGATATACAGAAATGCTTTTTATTTGTGACTGTTGATTTTATATCCTGCTACTTTGCTGAATTCATTTATTAGTTCTAGAATTTTTCTGGTAGAATTTTTGGGGTCTTTTAGGTATAGAATCATATCATTTGCAAATAGTGATCGTTTGAGCTCTTCTTTTCCTATCTGTATCCCTTTAATTTCTTTCATCTGTCTAATTGCTCTGGCCAGCATTTCAATTACTATATTGAATAGAAGTGGTGAAAGAGGGCATCCCTGTCTTGTTCCAGTTTTTAGAGGGAATGCTTTCAATTTTTCTCCATTTAGAATGATGTTGGCCTGGGGCTTATCATAGATAGCTTTTACAATGTTGAGATATGATCCCCAGTTGTCCCCAGATTTTCTAGTATTTTGAAAATAAAGTGATGCTGTATTTTGTCGAATGCTTTTTGTGCATCGATTGAGATGATCATGATTCTTATCTTTAAGTCTATTAATGTGATTAATTATATTTATTGTTTTCCATATGTTGAACCAACCTTCCAGCCTTGGGATGAACTCCACTTAATGGTGGTGTGCTATCTTTTTGACATGTTTTTGTATTTGATTTGCCAGAATTTTCCTGAGAATTTTTGTATCAATGTTCATTAGAAATATTGGTCTGAAGTTTTCTTTCATTGATGTGTCTCTTCCTGGTTTTGGGATCAGGGTGATATTGGCCTCATAGAATGAGTTTGGAAATGTTCCATCTCTTTCTATTTCATGGAATACTTTGAGGAGTATTGGTATTAGCTCTTCTTTGAAGGTCTTGTGTAAGAGCCTTAAATGAGGAAGTAGCTAAGAAGGCAGCTGGCTGAGAGCCAAGAGGAGGCGTTTACTTGTTTACACCTGACCTTAATGAATTTGACTAAGAATCTTTCTGTGCCGCACCTGTACACGTGTATGCTTAATGGGTGAAGAGTATTTAACCAGGCCGGAGGTGACAGAGGAGAGGGAGAAAGGAGAGAAAAAAGAAGCAAGAATAAAGAAACCACTCATTCCCAGTCTGCCTCTGATTTCTTTCCCACGGTATTATTGCTGTAGGTGGCAGCAAGTGGAGGCCCATACGGGGAATCGGCACAGCCACGGCAGGTAAGTACTGAGGAACCTTGCAGGAGTCTCTAGTCAGAGCGGTTAAGGGTGAGGGAAAATGGGTTCGAAAATTTCAAAGATCCGAATTGTCAAGGCTATTGAAGATTTGTTAGAGATAGTTAGAGAATGCCTGCTCTCAACTAGACCTGGGATTCAGGAAAGTGTTACTGAGTCAGTTAGGGCCAGTGAGGGTAGTATTAGTAAGGAGGAATTAAGTGAAAATGATCTTGAGAGCATAGTCTCCGATAAAATGAGCAAAGGGGAATTAAAAAGGACCAAGACAGAGGACTGTCAAGTGGAGGAACCACTTGTGCCCTCTGCTCCCCCATGGGATGAATCAATTGTAGAGATGATTAGGGGTCTTTCTAGGCACTTTCATGCCCTTGAGTGTCAAAATTCACAGGAACTATGGGATCTGCCAGTGTTTGAAGATCAAAATGAACAAAGATACCATCAATATCTAGATTTCAAAATTATAAAAAATTTTAAAGAAGCAACAATGACATATGGGCCCCAAGCTCCTTTCACCATAAGCATGTTAGAATCACTTAATACTTTGAATTTAACTCCTACAGATTGGAAAGGCTTATGTAAGGCAGTATTGAGTGGGGGACAATATTTAGTTTGGAGGTCTCAGTTCCAAGAGCTCTGTGTTGAAACCACTCGTAGAAATGCGGCTGCAGGATTTCCAGATCGTGACGTAGACATGTTAACTGGAGAAGGGCAATATGCTGATTTACAGGTTCAGATTCCGTATGATCCTGGAGTTTACACTCAAATATACGCCGCAGCTGTTAAGGCATGGAAATCATTACAAGGATCTGGTGACTTACAGGGTAGCTTGTCTAAAGTAATTCAGGGACCCAATGAACCATATGCCAAATTCGTTGATCATCTTTTACAGACAACAAGTAGGGTTTTTGGAGATGTTGATCAAGCCATGCCATTAGTTGTTCAGCTGGCATATGGAAATGCCAACAAATATTGTCAAGACGCTATCAGACCTTGGAAATCTAAAAAGGACCTTTCTGTTTATATAAAGCTTTGCAGGGACATAAATGATGCATTTATTACAGGTAGTGTAATCGCAGCAGCCATGAGAGGTGCTTCTCCTCTTAATTTTACAAGAAAGGCTCGACCTAAAAGTTTTATCAGTATAGTCAACCAGGTTATTTTAGAAAACAATATCCCCAAAGAAGGCGAGAGACAATAGAAATAAAACCAAGCTCGTTTCATGCCCCAGGCCACTGCCCCAGGTGTAAAAAAGGAAACCATTGGGCTAATGAGTGAGATCCCAAACTGATATTGATGGTAACATTTTATCTGGTAATTCAAAAAATGGGGCACAGAGCCCAATGCCTCAGGGCCCACAAATATACGAGGCATTGGAGGAGGAGTATCCTCAAACATCTATCCAGATGATTCCTTGACACAATCCCTTTTACCCATTAACTCCCTTGTCAGAGGGACAAAAGGAAGTGCAGGGCTGGACCTCTGTTCCACCGCCCAAATAGTGCTGACACCTGAGATGGGGGTTCAACAGATTCCCACGGGAGTCAGGGGACCTCTCCCCTTAGGGACTGTAGGACTTATCCTGGGGCAAAGTTCTAAAAGCTTATCCGGACTTCAAGTTACTCCAGGTGTGATAGATTCTGATTATGGAGGAGAAATCAAGATTATGCTCAGTACACCTCGAGGCATTAGCTCTGTTAACCAAGGTAATAGAATTGCTCAGCTGATTCTTCTTCCCAGTCTACATGACTCATTTAAGTGTATGCCTCAAAATAGGAAGAATAAGGGATTTGGTTCCACTGGCTTGGGATCTATGGCTTGCTGGGTTCAGGATTGTTCACAGAGGCCTATGTGCAAAATAAAAATTCAGGGAATAGAGATGGAAGGGTTGATTCACACTGGGGCTGACTCTTCTATTATTAACTTACAACAATGGCCCAAACACTGGCCTTTACAGAAGGCTTCAACTAGTTTGAGAGGCTTGGGATATGCTAATAGCCCAGAACAAAGAGCAACAGTTTTAAAATGGGAGGATGATGAAGGGCATCAAGGAACATTTCAGCCTTATGTTTTGTCCAGCTTGCCAGTTATTTTTTGGGGAAGAGACATATTGAAACAAATGGGAGTACACCTCACAACAGAGCCCGTAGGTGTTACAAATAAAAGCTGGACTTTCATGGAAAAACAGGGATATGTTCTAGGTAAAGGACTAGGAAAAAATCTACAGGGTGATCCTAATCCTATTGAGCTTAAAGGAAATCATCATCGAAAAGGTATAGGATTTTTTTTAGGGGCCACTGAGAAAACAATTTTGAAAATACCATGGCTTTCTGATATGCCAGTTTGGGTCCCTCAGTGGCCCCTATCTAGAGAGAAATTACAACCGGCCCACTTACTAGTTCAAGAATAACTAGAAGCAGGACATATAGAACCTTCTACCTCTCCCTGGAATTCCCCCATATTTGTGATCAAGAAAAAATCAGGAAAATGGCGATTGTTACATGATCTTAGAGAAATCAATTAAACCATGCAAATTATGGGCCCTACCCAACCTGGACTTCCTAATCCTGTAGCTATTCCTAAAAATTTCCATCTTATAACTCTTGATATAAAGGATTGTTTCTTTTCTATTCCTCTACATCCTCTGGATGCCCCCAGGTTTGCTTTTTCAGTTCCTTCTATTAATAATAATGGCCCTGATCAAAGATTTCGATGGAAAGTTTTACCCTATGGAATGGATAATAGCCCCACTATATGTCAAATCTATGTACATAAAGTTATTCAGCCTATCAAGAACAAATACCCAGAGCTTATGTGCCTCCATTATATGGATGATGTTTTGCTTGCTCATCCTAATCAAGAAGTCTTATTCACCATATTTAGCAATATATCAGAAAACTTGAAACAATATGGACTAAACATTGTTGAAGAAAATGTTCAAACTAGATCTCCAATATTATATCTAGGATTCTAAATTATGGATACTTTTATTAGGCCTCAAAAAATCTTAATAAATAAGGAACATCTAGCTACTCTTAATGATTTTCAAAAATTGCTGGGAGACATTAATTGGCTTCACCCTACACTAACCCTCACTACTAGCCAATTAAAACCCTTATTTGATATCCTTCGCAGGAACCCTGATCCATCTTCACCACGAACATTGACTCCTGATGCTAGGGAAGCTTTAAAGTTGGTAGAAAAGGCCATCGAAGGATCCCATTATGATAGAATTGATTTTGCTCAACCGCTGATATTGATCATTATTTCTTCACAATATACATCCACAGGAGTATTTTGGCAACAGGGGCCTTTATTATGGATACATTTGCCCGTCTCTCCTAAAAGTACAATTGAGGCTTATACCTCCATGATGGCTAAACTTATTCTCCAAGAACTTAAGTCTTCTATTAAAATATTTGGCATTCACCCTGCTCCTATTATTACTCCCTACTCATCATCACAGGTTGAATATTTATGCTTCAATGATAATGATTGGGCTATAGCTAGATGCTCTACTTCTGCAAATTTTGATAACCATCTTCCTAAGTCTCCTATACTATCTTTTTGTATCAATCATCCCACTATATTTCCACAGGTAATAAAAAAATCAACCTATTCCTAAGGCATTAAATGTATTTACAGATGGGTCCTCTAATGGTACTGCTGCAGTAGTCACTCAAAAAGAAAATATGATTCATATTACTGCCCATAAATAAGCTCAATTAGTTGAACTTGAAGCTATTATTATAACTCTTGAAAGTTTTAAAGAACAGCCCATAAATATTTTTTCAGACAACCACTATATTGTACATGCTGTCCCTAAATTGGAGCTAGCAGGTCCAATAGCACCTCATACTCCAGACTTTAAATTGTTTTTTCAAATTCAAAACCTTCTATGGGAACGCAAAGAACCTTTGTTTATTGGACATATCAGAGCTCATACTAATTTGCCTGGTCCTCTCCATGAAGGTAATCAAAAGGCCGATGCCCTCACTCAAACAATCTTTATATTTTCAGCAGTCCAACAAGCTACCTCGTTCCATTCTCAATTTCATGTTAATAGTACTACTTTACAACAAAGGTTCAAAATAACTAAAGATCAAGCTCGAACAATTGTGAAGGCTTGTCAATCTTGTGTGACACATTTACCCAATCCTCATCATGGTGTTAACCCAAGAGGATTAATGCCCAATCATTTGTGGCAGATGGATGTCACTCATGAGCCAAGTTTTGGAAAATTGCGATTTATTCATGTGACCATAGATACATGCTCAGGCATGATTTTTGCTTTCTTACAGCTGGAGAAAAAGTTAAAGATGTTACATCTCATTGTTTACAAGCTTTTGCTGCATTGGGTTTTCCCAAAATACTTAAGACAGACAATGGCCCTGCATATACGTCCTCATCTTTTAAACAGTTTTGCTCCAAATTCAACATACTTCATAAGACTGGTATTCCGTATAATCCTCAAGGCCAAGGTATAATTGAATGAGCTAATCGCACACTCAAACTTATGCTTTTGAAACAAAAAGAAGGAGATTGGACGACTCCTAAAGATAGATTAGCCGTTGCCCTTTTTATTTTAAATTTTTTAACTTTGGATTCCAAAGGATATTCGGCTGGAGACAGACACTGGAATCCACACCAACAACATAAACCTTTAGTTTACTGGAAGGATGTTCTTTCAGGCACATGGAAGGGCCCAGACCCAGTATTAATTTGGGGGAAGCCGGGCGCGGTGGCGCACGCCTGTAATCCCAGCACTTTGGGAGGCTGAGGCAGGAGGATCGCGAGTTCAAAGCCAGCCTCAGCAATGGCGAGGCACTTAGCAACTCAGTGAGACCCTGTCTCTAATAAAATACAAAAAAGGGCTGGGGATGTGGCCCAGTGGTCTAGTGCCGCTGAGTTCAATCCCCGGTACCAAAAAAAAAAAAAAAAAAAAAAAAAAAAAATTTGGGGGAGAGGATCTGTTTGTGTCTTTCCACAGCACGCGTCCTCGCCAGTATGGATACCATCAAGATTAATAAAACATGTGCCAAATCAAAAGGGCCAAGATGAAGTTGTTGTGGATCCCCCTCTTACATAGTGGAAAAGAGGTAATTTGTTATCAATCCGCGAACCTGTGCGAGTTTGTCTCTTTTCTGGCAAGGAGACCTCATCTTTGCCTTTTCAGCTAAGAGACTTAAGCTGAGCGCTTTCCTTCAATAAACTCACAACTTAAGTCTCATTCCTCCCGCCTGGGATGAGAGGATCTCTCTTTAGTGTGTGCACAATTGTGTTTTTCTTTTTTATATATATGTCTTTATGTCTGTGCGTCTGTCCAGATTTCATGTAAATGTGACGTCACAAATAACAAAAATCGAGCACTCATGAAAATTAACTTAAAAAAAAATGGATCCAATTACCTTTAATTCATTTAAGTCAAAAATATTCAAATTGGGTAAACAAATAAAAAATGAAGGTACCTTCAAACTTAATTTATAAATATCTCTAGGACTTCTCTTCAGCAAGGAATATGACTAATACTGTTCAGCCTGATATTTTGGTATTTGACATGGGATTATTTATTTGTAACTAACTTTGTTTATTAATTTACAAAGTTAAATTGTTTCAACAGGTATATTCATAAAAGGTTGCTGTGTATGCAGAGGCTCAAAAGTTCCAGCTAACAAAATATTTTTCTAAAATGCTCCTAGCCTTCTTTAATCTGTCTTAAATGTAATATTTTGTCAGCTAAATGCTCTCAGCCTTTCTTTGATCTGTTCTGAATGTGATATTTTGCTAGCTAATGTTCGTGGGAGCTCAAGCATCAATGTATGTGAGCAGAGATCAACTTCAGAACTGAAACACCTGACCTAAGATCTAATAGTTCTATTTTTTAGTTTGAATTGCACTGCTACAACTTGCTTCTTAACTCAGTGCTGGAATGGCACTGCTTTTCTTCTAATGATTGTTGCTTGAGTTTCTAGGTACATCCCTATGCCAGTCTTAGCGGGTCCTGAAGACTTGCCAGTGGCATTGTCTAGACATAAAAGAGACGGCTGCTGCTGCTACAGCTGCAGGAGTCGCAATCGCTACAAGCATTCCTATTGCTCAAGCATTAAACAACTTCACTAGCAGTATGGCCTCTGCTCTGCATGCATGGGGCCTCCTAGATCAGCACCACATTTTGAAATTGTCAATCAACGTGTTGATCTTCTCCAAGAGCAAGTGGACTATAGAATGTTTAGGACATTACACAGGACAATACCTTATGGATATCCCTTTTCTTCACCTTAATAGGGCAGCTGATTTGTCTAGAGAACTCAGTACGTTACTTAATGGAACTTAGGGCAGCTGATTTGTCCAGAGAACTTAGTACGCTACTTAATGGAACTTGGCTTGTCAGCGCAAAGCTTGCCGCCTTAGAACCGGAGCATCTCCTCATGATTGGTTGGCTCAATTGGATGGCTGGTAGTCAAAGACGGGAAAGTCTCATATGACCAACATATCAACCTAAGACAGGAGTCAAGAGCACTTTATTTACGACCTTGATTATCTGAGGACGGGTAAGAATGTCGGTTGCACATGTAGACGCCTAAGACAGGCACAGTTGATCCTGATGTGGTGAGGGTCGTCACCCATCCATTAAAGCTATTCCCTTTTTTAAAAACAAAAGTGAGGAAATGTAAGAGAATTTAATGAGGAAGTAGTTAAGATGGCGGCTGGCTGAGAGCCAAGAGGAGGTGTTTACTGGTTTACACCTGACCTTAATGAATTTGACTACGAATCTTTCTGTGCTGCACCTGTACACGTGTATGCTTAATGGGTGAAGAGTATTTAACCAGGCTGGGGGTGTCAGGGGAGAGGGAGAAAGGAGAGAAGAAGAAGCAAGAATAAAGAAACCACTCATTCCCAGTCTGCCTCCGATTTCTTTCTCACGGTATTGTTGCTATAGGCGGCAACAGTCTTGTAGAACTCAGTTGTGTATTCATCCAGTCCTGGGCTTTCCTTGGTTGGTAGGCTTCAGATGGCATCTTCTATTTCATTACTTGAAATTTATCTGTTTAACTTGTGTATATCATCCTGATTCATATGACTCTAAAAATTGTAGAGTGGTATATTTTTTCCCAACCTTTCACCTTCAGTCTGTGGATGTCTTTTCCTATGAGATGAGTCTCTTGAAAGTAGTATATGGTTTGGTATTTTTTTTTAAATCCAATCTGACAGTCTATGTCTTTTGATTGGTGAGTTTAGGCCATTAACATTCAGCATTATTATTGATACATGATTTGTATTCCCTGTCATTTTTGTTTATTTTTGGTAATTTATCTTGACTTGGGTTCTCTTTTGATTCATTTTTCCTTTAGTGTAATACTGCCCTCTGCTGATTTTCATTGTTGTTTTTCATTTCCACCTCATGGAATATTTTGCTGAGGATGCTCTGTAGTGCAGACTTCCTAGTTGTCAATTCTTTTAACTTTTGTTTATCATGGAAGGTTTTTATTTTGTCATCACATCTAAAGCTTAATTCTGCTAGATATAAGATTCTTGGTTGGCATCCATTTTCTTTCAGAGCTTATTGTTGCTCCAGGAACGTCTAGCTTTCAGGGTCTGTTGCCACCTGCAGCTATCGCCACCTGCAGCAACAATACTGCAGGAAAGAATTCGGAAGCAGACTGGAAAATGAATAGGCTCTTTATTCTTTCTTCTTCTAACTTCTCTCTCCGGCTCCAAGAACCTCTCCAACTCCAACCACCCCCCTCTAACCAACCTCACCCAGTTAAATACTTTTTGCCTTAACAAATATACACGTGTCAACAGCTCAAACTTACAGATGCATCACATAGTTTTCACGGGCATAGAAAGATTCTTAGATAAATGCATGAATATCAGGTGAAAATACTGAAACACCTCTTATGGCTCTCATCTAGACACCATCTTAGCTATCTCCTTATTTGGGCTGTTACATTTCCCCCCTTTTATTTTAAAAGAGGGAAAGCTCTAGGGTGTCTACATGTGCAACCAACATTCTTACCTGTCATTGGATAATCAAGGCTGTGCCCTTGACTCCTGTCTTAGGTTGATATGTCGGCCACATGAGACTTTCCTGTAGATGGGTGACGACCCTCACCACATCCGGATTGACTGTGCCTGTCTTAGGTTGTCCCCCTCTGGGGATCTTACATGTCATTGACTACCAGCCGTCCAATTGAGTCAACCAAACATGAGGAGATGCTTCGGTTCTAAGGCAGCAAGCTTTGTGCTGACGAGCCAAGTTCCATAGCTTATCAAGTTTTTTTTTTTTAAATAAATCAGCTGCCCTAAGTTCCATTAAGTAATGCACTGAGTTCTCTAGACAAATACCCGCAAGGCATTGTCCCGTGCAATGTCCCAAACATAGAAAGATTTATCGAAATGTCCATTTGCTAACACGTTGATCTAGGAGGCCTCGTGCGTGCAGAGCAGAAGTCACATTGCTGGTGAAGTTGTTTGATACTCGAGCAGCAGGGATGCTTGTAGAGATTGTGATCCCTGCAGCTGTAGCAGCAAACATCTTTTTTATGTCTAGACAATGCCACCGGCAAATCTTCAGGGCCCGCTACCTAGAAACTCAAGCATCAATCATTAGAGGAAAGGCAGTGCCATTTCAGCACTGAGTCAAGAAGCGAGTTGTCAAACTAAAAAATAGAATTATTAGATCAGGAAATTGAAGTTGCTTTCTGCTCACACACATTGCTGCTTGAGCTTCCATGAACATAAGCTGGCAAAATATCACATTCAGAATGGATTAAAGAAAGACTGAGGGTATTTAGCTGACAAAATATTATATTTAAGATAAATTAAAGAAAAGCAAAGAGCATTTTAGAAAAATAAATTGTTAGCTGGAATCCCTGAGCCTCTGCATACACAGCAACCTTCATGAATATACCTGTTGAAACAATTTAAATTAATCAACTATTTAACAAATAAAGTTAATTACAAATAAACAATCCCATGTCAAATACCAGAATATCAGTTATATAGTATTAGTCATATTCTCTGCTGAAGAGAAGTCCTAGAGACACCTATAAATTAAGATTGAAGGTTCCTTCACTTTTTAATTGTTTACCTAATTTGAATACTCAAATGAATTAAAGTTATTTGGATCCATATATATTTTTATTATTAATTTTCATGAGCACTCGGTTTTTGTTATTTGTGATGTCACATTGGACAGACGCACAAACATACATATATTTGTGACGTCACATTTACATGAAATCTAGACAAGCGCACAGACATAAAGACATATATAAAAAAGAAAAAATACAATTGTGTGCACACTAAAGAGAGATCTTCTCATCCCGGCTGGGAGGAATGAGACTTAAGTTGTGAATTTATTGAAGGACTCTTTTAAGGGAATCATTCCACAACAACTTCATCTTGGCCCTTTTGACTTGGCACTTGTTTTATTAATCTTGATTCTGCAACAACTTCATTTTGGCCTTTTTGATTTGGTACCTGTTTTTATTAATCTTGATGGTATCCACACCAGCGAGGTTTCATGCTGTGGAAAAACACAAACAGATCCTTTCCCCCAAATTAATACTGGGTCTGGACATTTCCATGTACCTGAAAGAACATCCTTCCAGTAAACCAAAGGTTTATATGTTGTTGGTGTGGATTCCAGTGTCTGTCTCCAGCCTAATATCCTTTGGAATATAAAGTTAAAAAATTTAAAGTAAAAAGGGCAACGACTAATCTATCTTTAGGATTTGTCCAATTTCCTTCTTTTTGTTTCAAAAGCATAAGTTTGAGTGTGCGATTAGCTCACATTATATATAATTATATGTATAATATATAATTATACCTTGGCCTTGAGGATTATATGGGATACTAGTCTTATGAAGTATACTGAATTTGGAGCAAAACTGTTTGAAAGATGAGGATGTATATGCAGGGCGATTGTCTGTTTTAAGCATTTTGGGAATGCCCAGTGAAACAGAAGCTTGTGAACAATGAGATGTAACATCTTTATCATTTTCTCCAGTATGTAAGGAAGCAAAAATCATGCCTGAGCATGTATCTATGGTCACATGAATAAATCGCAATTTTCCAAAACTTGGCTCATGAGTGACATCCATCTGCCACAAATGATTGGGCATTAATCCTCTTGGGTTAACCCCATAATGTGGATTGGGCAAATGTGTCACACAAGATTGACAAGCCTTCACAATTGTTCGAGCTTGATCTTTAGTTATTTTGAACCTTTGTTGTAAAGTAGTACTATTAACATGAAATTGAGAATGGAACGAGGTAGCTTGTTGGACTGCTGAAAATATAAAGATTGTTTGAGTGAGGGCATCGGCCTTTTGATTACCTTCATGGAGAGGACCAGGCAAATTAGTATGAGCTCTGATATGTCCAATAAACAAAGGTTCTTTGCATTCCCATAGAAGGTTTTGAATTTGAAAAAACAATTTAAAGTCTGGAGTATGAGGTGCTATTGGACCTGCTAGCTCCAATTTAGGGACAGCATGTACAATATAGTGGTTGTCTGAAAAAATATTTATGGGCTGTTCTTTAAAACTTTCAAGAGTTATAATAATAGCTTCAAGTTCAACTAATTGAGCTTATTTATGGGCAGTAATATGAATCATATTTTCTTTTTGAGTGACTACTGCAGCAGTACCATTAGAGGACCCATCTGTAAATACATTTAATGCCTTAGGAATAGGTTGATTTTTTTATTACCTGTGGAAATATAGTGGGATGATTGATACAAAAAGATAGTATAGGAGACTTAGGAAGATGGTTATCAAAATTTGCAGAAGTAGAGCATCTAGCTATAGCCCAATCATTATCATTGAAGCATAAATATTCAACCTGTGATGATGAGTAGGGAGTAATAATAGGAGCAGGGTGAATGCCAAATATTTTAATAGAAGACTTAAGTTCTTGGAGAATAAGTTTAGCCATCATGGAGGTATAAGCCTCAATTGTACTTTTAGGAGAGACGGGCAAATGTATCCATAATAAAGGCCCCTGTTGCCAAAATACTCCTGTGGATGTATATTGTGAAGAAATAATGATCAATATCAGCGGTTGAGCAAAATCAATTATATCACAAGGGGATCCTTTGATGGCCTTTTCTACCAACTTTAAAGCTTCCCTAGCATCAGGAGGCAATGTTCGCGGTGAAGATGGATCAGGGTTCCCGCGAAGGATATCAAATAAGGGTTTTAATTGGCCAGTAGTGAGGGTTAGTGTAGGGTGAAGCCAATTAATGTCTCCCAGCAATTTTTGGAAATCATTAAGAGTGGCCAAATGTTCCTTATTTATTAAAATTTTTTGAGGCCTAATAAAAGTATCCATAATTTAGAATCCTAGATATAATATTGGAGATCTAGTTTGAACGTTTTCTTCAACAATGTTTAGTCCATATTGTTTCAAGTTTTCTGATATATTGCTAAATATGGTGAATAAGACTTCTTGATTAGGATGAGCAAGCAAAGCATCATCCATATAATGGAGGCACATAAGCTCTGGGTATTTGTTCTTGATAGGCTGAATAACTTTATATACATAGATTTGACATATAGTGGGGCTATTATCCATTCCATGGGGTAAAACTTTCCATTGAAATCTTTGATCAAGGCCATTATTATTAATAGAAGGAACTGAAAAAGCAAACCTGGGGGCATCCAGAGGATGTAGAGGAATAGAAAAGAAACAATCCTTTATATCAAGAGTTATAAGATGGAAATTTTTAGGAATAGCTACAGGATTAGGAAGTCCAGGTTGGGTAGGGCCCATAATTTGCATGGTTTAATTGATTTCTCTAAGATCATGTAACAATCGCCATTTTCCTGATTTTTTCTTGATCATGAATATGGGGGAATTCAAGGGAGAGGTGGATGGTTCTATATGTCCTGCTTCTAGTTGTTCTTGGATTAGTAGGTGGGCCGCTTGTAATTTCTCTCTAGATAGGGGCCACTGAGGGACCCAAACTGGCATATCAGAAAGCCATGGCATTTTCAAAATTGTTTTCTCAGTGGCTTCTATAAAACATATCCTTTACCTTTTTGATTATGATTTTTTTACGCTTAATAGGGTTAGAATTACCCTGTAGATTTTTATTTTTAACACCTGCAGGCTTGGTTGCGAGGTGTACTCCCATTTGTTGCAAAATATCTCTTTTCCATAAGGTAACTGCCAAGCTGGACAAAACATAAGGCTGAAATGTTCCTTTATGCCCTTCATCATCTTCCCATTTTAAAACTGTTGCACTTTGTTCTGGGCTGTTAGTATATCCCAAGCCTCTTAAACTGGTTGAAGCCTTTTGCAGAGGCCAGTGCTTGGGCCATTGTCATAGACTGATGATGGAAGAGTCAGCCCCAGTATCAATCAATCCCTCCATCTCTATAACTTGAATTTTTAATTTGCACACAGGCCTTTGTGAACAATCCTGAATCCAGCAAGCCATAGGTTTCGAGCCAGTGGAACCAAATCCCCTATTTTTCCTATTTTGAGGCATACTCTTAAATGAATCATGTAAACTGGGAAGGAGAAGCAGCTGAACAATTCTATCTCCTTAGTTAACAAAGCAAATGCCTCTAGGTGAACTAAGCATAATCCTAATTTCTCCTTGGTAGTCTGAGTCTATTACACCTGGAGTCACTTGAAAACCTGATAAGCTTTTAGAGCTTTGTCCGAGGATAAGTCCTACAGTTCCTGAGGGAAGAGGTCCCCTGACTCCCGTGGGAATCAGTTGAACCCCCATTTCAGGTGTTAGCACTATCTGGGCGGTGGAACAGAGGTCTAGTCCTGCATTTCCTCTTTTTCCTCTAATGAGGGAGTCAATGGGTAGAGGGATTGTGTCAAGGAGTCATCTGGTTGGATGTTTGAGGATACTCTTCCTCTAATGCCTTGTACATTTGTGGGCCCCAGGGCATTGGGCCCCATGCCTCGTTTTTTGAATTCCTAGACAAAATGTTTCCATAAATATTGAATTTTTATTTGCATGTATTAGCCCAGTGGTTTCCTTTTTTACACCTGGGGCAGCGGCCTGGGGCACGATATGAGCTTGGTCTTATTTCTCTTTGGGGATATTGTCCAGAATAACTTGATTGATTATAATAATTTTTAGGTTGAGCCCTTCTTGTGAAATTTTGAGGGGAAGCACCTCTCATTGCTGCTGCAATCACATTTTCTATGACAAAGGCATCATTTATGTCTTTACTTAATCTTATATATACTGAAATGTCCCTTTTAGATTTCCATGGTCTGATAGCATCTTGACAATATTTGTTGGCATTTTCATATGCCAGCTGAACACCTAATGGCAAAGCTTGATCAACATCTCCAAACACTCTACCTGCAGTTCACAAAAGCCTATCAGCAAAGTCAGCATATGGCTCATTAGGTCCCTGAATTACTTTAGACAAGCTACCCTGTAAGTCACCAGTTCCTTGTAAAGTTTTCCATGACTTAGCAGCTGTGGCATATATTTGAGCGTAAACTCCAGGATCATATTGAATTTGAATCTGTAAGTCAGCAAACTGCCTTTCTCCAGTTAACATGTCTACGTTATGGTCTGGAAATCCTGCAGTCGTATTGCTTCTAGCTGTTTCCACACAAAACTCCTGGAACTGTGACCTCCAAATCAAGTATTGTCCCCTGCTCAATACTGCCTTACATAAGCTTTTCCAGTCTGAGGGGGTTAAAGTTAAAGTGTTAAGGGACTCCAACATACTCAACGTGAAAGGAGCTTGGGGCCCATAGGTCATTATTGCTTCTTTGAAATTTTTTATTGTTTTGAAGTCTAGGGATTGGTGGTACCTCTGCCCATTTTCATTTTCAAATACTGGCAGATCCCAATGTCCCTGCGGGTTTTGACATTCAAGGCGCTTAAGCTCTCAGAAAGGCTGTTAATCTCTGTCTCAAGGGCTTGCAAATGCTCAGAAATACCCCTCATGGTTTCTGTAATTGATTCCACCCATGAGGGAGTGGAGGGCACAAGTGGTTCCTCTACTTGACGGTCCTTTCTGGTCTTAACTGACTCAGCGGAGGAGGCTGTGCTTTCATGGTTATTTGACTCCTCCTCACTACTATTATTTTCATTATTAATAACATCCTGAGTCCCAGGTTCAATTGAGAGCACGTATTCCTCAGCTATCTCTAATAAATCTCGGATAGCTTTAGCAGCTCGGATCTTCGTCATTTTTGAGTTCACACCAATACTATCCTTACTGTTCCTATCTGATTCAGTGGAGGCTATGCTTTCATGATCACTTTCTTCCTCACTATCAGCTATATCAAAGAATTCTTTCATAGCCTTAATCACTGGGGTCTTGGTTATTTTCTAACCCATCTTTGGAGCCTTTTCAGTTCTTACCCACCGATTCCGAAATCCCCGTACGGGCCACCACTTGTTGCCGCCTGCAGCTATCGCCGTCTGCAGCAACGATACTGTGGGAAAGAATTCGGAAGCAGACTGGAAAATGAATAGGCTCTTTATTCTTTCTTCTTCTAACTTGTCTCTCTGGCTCCAAGAACCTCTCCAACTCCAACCACCTCCTCTAACCAACCTCACCCAGTTAAATACTTTTTGCCTTAACAAGTATACACGTGTCAACAGCTCAAACTTACAGGTGTGTCACATAGTTTTCATGGGCATAGAAAGATTCTTAGATAAATGCATGAATATCAGGTGAGAATACTTAAATACCTCTTATGGCTCTCAGCTAATCTCTCTCTGATTCCACTCTCTTGTGGCTTTTAAAATTCTCTCCTTATTCTTTATGCTAGGCATTTTCATTATAATGTGCCTTGGTGTGGATCTGTTGTGATTTTGTACATTTCGTGTCCTGTAAGTCTCTTGTATTTGATTTTCCAATTCATTCTTTATGTTTGGAAAGTATTCTGATATTATTTCAGTGAATAGATTGTTCATTCCTTTGGTTTCAAACTCTATGCCTTCCTCTATCCCAATAACTCTTAAATTTGGTCTTTTTTAATGTTAACCCATAATTATTGAATGTTCAACTCATGGTTTCTTCCATCTTTACTGTGTGGTCAACTTTATTTTCAAGATTATATATTTTGTCTTCATTATTTGAGGTTCTGTCTTCCAAGTGATCTAATCTGTTGTTGATGCTTTCTATTGAGTTTTAAATTTGGTTTATTGTTTCCTTCATTTGAAGGATTTCTGCTCCCTGTCTCAGAACCTCTATCTCCATATTGAAGTAATCTTTTGTTTCCTGTATTAGCTTATATAGCTCTGTATCAAAATGATTTTTTCTGCCTGTATTTGCTCTCTTTTATCATCCTTTAATTCACAGAACATTTTAATTATATACATCCTGAACTCCTCCTCTGTCATATCTTCTGCTGTGCTGGCCATGGATTCTAATAATGTGGTATCTTGATTTGTTTGGGGCACTTTCTTCCCTTGCCTTTTCATGTTGCTTGTGTCTTCCCTTCTAGCACTGCAGATTCGAGGTGTTACAGTTCTTACCCTATAGGCTTATAGTGTCCCTGCAGGGTTCCAACACCTCTCCTTTAAGGGTGGGAACAATATTAACAGATCCTACTATAAGCAAGATATAGCCTTATACCAAATAGGTTCTATTAAGATGTTTACGGTTTTGTCACAATATACAGAAATGTTGAGTTCAATTATTATCTACAATATAAACAGTAGTTTTGAAAAAGGGTCTACAGTTTCTGATGGTGGACAAAAATAGAACTGGGGTGGGGTGTAAGATGAGATGTTAAGGAGGTAGGAGGTGAGGATAAAGGGTTATTAGTTCTTAGGAAGCTTGAAAGAGGAATCTAAAGAAGTTGACTAGTAGCAGGAGAAAAGAGAGAAAAGTGATTTTGGGTCGACAAGTAATTGAAAAGACAATAGAGAGAGTACAAAAAACCAACAAACATAAATTTAAAAAAAATGTAAACATAGGAGATAAAAGAATGTACAACGCAACTGTAATATACTATTCAGACATCTCAGTCCTCAGTAACCTAATTCATAAAAAGTGGTTGGTTTCACAAATGTTGGGTATGTGAGGGTGGGAGAAGAGATAGAGAAAAAAGAAAATAAAAAGAGAGAGAAAAGAAAAACATCTCAAAGGAAAATGCAAGGGATGTTTTTGTTGGAGTTCAGTATCTTTCCTGCTTCCCTTCTCATGTAATAGTTGGAGTTCTCTGTTGTTTGCTGGTGTCTCCACCATCAGGATTATTATCAGGTTATTAATGTGGGAGGTTTGGTCTTGGGGGCAGAGCTCCTGGAGGTGGGGTATAGCACTTGCCAGTCCCTGATGGGAGACTACACCCCAAGGATCTCCTTTGGAGCCCACTCGTGTGATGTGAGCACCTGGTCTTATCTCCTTATATTGCTTGTAGACATCACAGTTCCTGATTTCTAATTTAGTCTCTAAACTGTATCTCACTCACCCTCTCCCTTTCTACTTCCCAGTCAGGAACCTTTGTCTCTGGAAGTTTTGTGGGCTGTACTCTGGGGGCTGCACACCTATTGAGGAGAGTAGTTTTGTATTTGGCAGTTCAGGGCCAGGCTTTGTGAGCTATGGACTGGCTGCAAGCACTGTGCTGGGTTAGTGGCTGCCAGGGAGATGGGGAAGTTGGGGACTATAAGTACCTTGATATTGCTTCTAGGTCCCAGCAGGTGTCCCATGTTGGGAGTTGCCCCAACTAAAAATAGAGACAAAGGTGTCCCAAGATGGAGGCTGCTTTCAGAGATGGGGTGTTGGGTAGGGTTAGGCCAGACGGTGGCATTGTTTAGAGATGCAGCTCTGTGGTGTGCAGTGTTGTGACTGTCTCCAGATCCTGTCCTGTGTCCCCAGGTGCAAGCTACCATGTGTAGGGGACTATGGCAGTGGTTTTAGTGTCCCAAGATGGAGGCTGCTGTGGCAGCCCCACATTGGTATATGGAAGTCCACATGGGAGTAGCATCTGGAGGTCCTCAGTGTGGGCAGCCATCGGGTATCCTGCATGGGAGTAGTGGCCTGGATTCCTGCAGGGGTGGCAGCCAGGAGTTCTGTGCTGACACTGAGGTCTGGAAACCTGCGTGGGAGCAGCTGTTGGGGGTCCTCTAATAACTCTTAGAGAAACAGTATTCCCACTACTAGAATACCATGACACAGAATGCAGCCTCCCTCTAACCTGCCATCCTGGATGCCACTCCCCAGAACTTTTTCATATATTTGTTGGCCATTTATATTTTTCCTTTGGAAAAATGTCTGTTTAGCTCATTTGTCTATTCTTAAATTGGATTACTTTTTTTTTTTAAAGTTTTTTGAGTTATTTATACATTCCATCATATGAAGTGTTGACAAACGTTTTCTCCCATTCTTTAGGTTGTCTCTTTACTTGATTGTTTCCTTAGCTCTGCAGAAGCTTTTCAGTTTGATGTAATCCCTTTTGTATATTTTTGCTTTTGTTTCTCATATTTTGGGGGTCCTATCCAGAAAATCATTGCCTGTACCAATGTCTGGAAGTGTTTCTCCTATATTTTCTTCTAATAGTTTCAGAATTTTCAGTCTTACACTTAATTCTTTGATGTATCTTGAGTAGATATTTTATACAAACTGAGAGGGATCTAGTTTTAATCTTTTGCATGTGGATATTCATTTTCCCAGCATAATGTATTCAAGAGCTGTCCTTTATCTAATGTATGCTTTCAGCACCAATATTGAGAATCAGTTGGCTGTAGATGTGTGGTTATTTGTGGGATCTCTATTTCGTTTGTCTATATGTCTCCCCCTCCCCAACCCCTTCTTCTGATGGCAGTATCAAGCTGTTTTGGTTACTGTAGCTCTGTAATATGTCTAAAATCAGGTATTGTGATGGCTGAAGCTTTGTTCTTTTGGTTCAAGATTATTTTGGCTATTTGAGGGTTTTTTTTTTTTTGTGCTTCTATATGAAATTTAGGATTGTATTTCTAGTTCTGTCAAGAAGGTCATTGCTGTTTTGATGAAATTTGCATTGAATCTATGGATTGCTGATTCTTCCAACCCACTAACACGAGAGGGCTTTCCCTTTTTTGTGCCATCAGTTTCTTTCATCAGTGTCTTGTAATTTGCCTTGTAGAGGTCTTTCATTACCTTGTTTAATTTATTTCTAGATATTTTATTAATTTATTTTTGTAGCTAGTGTGAATGGGACTGTTTTCATGAGCTTCCTCAGCAATCTCATTGGTACATACTAATCAAAAAAGCAGTTTTAATTTAAAAGAAAGAACTGCTTCAAAAGTCTGAGCATCAAGATCCTTAATTCTAGAAGACTGTTTCTCTATATTGCTGTCTTTGTGGAATTTCTGCTTATTATATAAATTCTCCCAACTCTTAACTGAGCAACTAAGTAAGGGCTTTCTTGTTCTTTTTTTTTTTTTTTGGTACCGGGGATTGAACTCAGGGGCACTCGACCACTGGGCCACATCCCCAGCCCTTTTTTGTATTTTGTTAGAGACAGGGTCTCACTGAGTTACTAAGTGCCTCGCCATTGCTGAGGCTGGCTTTGAACTCACCATCCTCCTGCCTCAGCCTCCCAAAGTGTTGGGATTACAGGCGTGCGCCACCGCGCCTGGCTTCTTGTTCTTATATTATATTATTATAATTTAATAAGCAACCTTAAAATTTAAGTCATCTTGATCTTTTCTTTTTGATCTTTATGAGCATCATCTCATCCCAGGAACTGATTATTCTATTGCTGCCATGTTAACAATGAAACATCTAATATTTATCACACATAATGTTTCTAGGAATGTTCCAGTAAATATTTAATAGCTTCCACAAAGCACAAATACACAAGCTTATAATGAATTTTTCTAGTATAAATAATAAAATAAATACTACTCTTTAAAAGATCCTTAAACCTAAGTATTGAATTAATAGGGCCTTGGAGAAGAGAACTCAAGTTCTAGCTGAGCTCCTTGACCACTGATCCTTGCTGGAATCAGGGTTACATGATCATGTAAGTTAAAGATGTTTCGATATAATAAAGCTATTTCCATGGCTTAGAGGATAGGAAGTTTGTTTTCAACAGAATATTGATTTGGTAACAAAAACTCTATGAAAGAAACAGTGTGCTACTAATTTAGTTTCACTTTTAATCTTACTCTAATGGAAAAGATATGTGCCGTGTGCTGATCTTTTGATAGGGAAATGAAAGAAGTCAAACTTCAGCATAGCTCTTCCTAGCAGGCTAAAATGTCAGCTCTTTATCTGGCCCATAAGGTCCTTCTTGATCCAGCCCTTCTGTGACTGTGCCTTTCTGGAATTCAGAGATATACTGAAGCAATCATTCTGTGCACCTGTCTCTCTTGTGTCTTTGCTCCCTCTTCCTGAAACAACCTCTTGCCACTTTTCTCAAGTCTGTTCTTTCAGTTAGTTTCTGTGTCTCTGTGCAGCCCTTCTTGACTCCTCCAGCTTCCTACAGTCCTTTCATTTGATCCATGTGACTTGGGAAGGGAAACTATTAGTAAATAGCATTTCCATCTCATGAGTGGAAAAAAGGGGATCAAGAGAAGTCAAAGCTTATGAATGGAGGCTCATTAATCATGACTAATAGTATCCAGATCTCCTAAGAATAGTGTTTTATTTTTATTCCTCACACTGATTCTGGAAAAGCAAGGCTAGGATAAAATTTCACCTCTACTTTTAGTCACTGGAGTTGGTAAGCCTAATAAGACAAAACAATTTTGGAACTGCAGTGAGGGACAATTCCTAGAGGAAAATTGAGCTTTCTATGTGAAAAACATTATTTGGCACTCAAAAGCCTACTAGTATAACTGGGGTTATAGACTGAGTAGCTATTAACAGTCTTCTTTATTAGTTTCTTGACTTAGGGAATTGCTTATATTAAAATCTAGGAGCTGGGAGCATGCTCAGTAGTAGAACTTGTGCTTAGCATGTGTGAGGCCCTGTGTTTAGTCCCAGCACAAAAATCAAATGCACATAAAAACTGATCAACTGACCAAAGGAACAAAAACCAAGAAAACCAGTCAACCAACCAAACAACAAAAAAATTGAATCATTTGTATCTAGATTAGACTTATGCTGAAATCAGTTCCTGGAGGACAAGTGGTAATGTTGCCCTTATTCCTGCTACTATTCAGGTTTCTGGCTATGTAGTCATTACCTCATTGCCATGGGCAGGGCTTTATTGGATTGTAGTTGATTAGCCATATGTGGGCAATGAACATGATGGCAACTACTTTCCTTGGAGAGTTGATTCTTGATATTTAAGACATCACTACTTTTATTATTTTTTAATGCTATGCTTTTCTTAATTAAATTCCTTTTCTCTGAGTCATTTTATTTCATTAAACACCTGTTTTGTTCAATATATATTTGGGCAGTGAAGTAACAGTAGATCTAGTGTTCTTCCTGTGGAAGAAGCTCTAATTTTTCAGTAAAGAATGCATATTTGGCAACAAATCCACTGCCAACAGCAGTTTTCCTCAGGGAATGTTCTTTACATGATATTTCTTATTTTCTGTTCCTCAAATGCACAGATGTGAGGAGCCAAGCCCTGTAGACCTGACTGGGCCACTCATCTTTTGTGCACTGCACAGTACAAATGGTGAAGAATGTGGGTGAGATTCTTGGACGTTGAGAATGGATTCCAGGGGTTCTGGGAGGATGGGAAGGAAGGGCTGTCTGCTGCTGAAAGAAGCAGGACCTCAGTGTATCTGCCCTTCCTCAGAGGCAGACAGCCCCTCCGAACCTGGCAGATCCATACTTGTGCTGTCTTCATGTGGCCACTGGACTATGGCTGGTCTGAACTGGAATGTAAAGGCATGGCAGCCCCTCAGTCTGGGAAGAAGAAGAGGGACATAATGGAGCCTCTGATTTACTGACCTGAGAATAACAACCCAGAATGACGAGTGCCAAGCCATGGTCAAGAAAGATAACTGGGGGGATTCAAGATGGCGGATTAGAGGAAGCTGCACTTCAGGGCAGCTCCATGGAAAGAATCCAACAAAGCAGATAAACTGCCCTTTATCATATGTATATTGGCTGAAAATACCCATCTCCTGGATGGTTTGAATACCGTGACCCAGGAGAGAGAGACACATACACACACACACACACAAGCTGTCTACAGCGGCCAGAGACACGTGGCTTATGCTACACTGCCCCAGTGGAGCAAAGGCGGTGCAGAACAAAGCCAGAGCCCACGCCGGGACTGCAACCCCCCAGCCACACTCGTGGCACGCCAGCGTGAAGCCAGCGAAAACAGCCGGCAGAATTAGTGCTCGGAGACCACAGGGCAACAACGCCAGTTCAAATCCACACTCAGCCGGATGTGACCCTCACCAGTAAAGCCCCAGAGAAAGTGGAGTGGAGACCAGCGAACAGGCAAGGAGAAACCCGAGACTGGGAGGACCTTCAACAGACAGCGGGAGAACACGAGTCCAGTGTGATGACCCTCTGCGACCCTTCAATTGAGGAAGAGCACGGAAGTAGACTCCACACAACGACCCATCTCCAGCATCACTCCTTGCTAACCAAGTACGAAGACTTGACCCTGCCCACAAATTCTACGCATCAGCCAGAGCAGATCTGCTGAACAGCTAATTTAACAAACTGAGAGAGGAGGAGAATAAGCTGCCTATTCGAGACTTGTGAATTCGACTTTGTGTGTGTGTTTTTTAATGTCATTGTCCTATTGTGTTTTTTTCTTTCTTTTTTCTCTTCTTTTTTCCTCTCTCCCATTTTCATTCCCTCTTGCCTCTCATTCCTTATTTCTCATCTTCCCTATCTACACCCTGCCCCTACATTCTCAACAGAGAAGAAAACAAGTTGTGTACAGGAACTTGGAATCTTAAAATTGGAGCAACTGAATAGTACATCAAATGGGTGTTTTATATAGTCTCCTCTCTCTCTTTTGACTCACCCTGTCTTCTCTCTTTCATTAATTCTTACTACCCGGCCATTTTCTAATTTATCTCAACGTTTACATAAGCCTAGCTGAAATACACATCGGTCTTCACACTTAACTGTACATTCCAATTCCTTTCCTCCCCCTTCTGCTATTAAACTACTTCCATAGATTTTCAGTATTACACTCCCAAAGGGGGGGGAGAAGCAACACCCTTCCTTCCTTTCTCCTAAGCATATCACCTTTGTACCCAATATCTGAAAATATAAACCCCATTATAATCACTCAGAATATATTGGAGGCAATATCTAAATTCTCTAACTCTGTAAATTGTGAACAAACTGTGCTTAACTGGATATAAAATGTCTGGTTTTAAGGTGTAAAGTATATATAAGGGGAGCTGATAGAATCCTACAACAGGAGCATCATTAGGCCTTAAGGTAAAAACAAAAAAAGTCAAGGTTCCACAGTGCTAAAAGAAAAGACACATAAGCAATATGAAAAAACAAGGGAAGAAAATGTCCCAAATAAATCAACATACCTCCTTAGCAGATTCCTTGGCAAGCACAGTAGATCTAATGACAGAACAGGGATTCAGGAAATACATAATAAAAATGATTATGGAGCTAAAGGACGAATTCAAGAAGGAGGTAAGAGAGCAAATACAGGTAGTAAAAGACCACTTTGACAAAGAACTTCATAAACAAATACAAGAAGCAAAAGACTACTTCAATAGAGAGATAAAGGTTCTAAAGAGAAACCAAACAGAAATTCTGGAAATGAAAGAAGCAATAAACCAAATTAAATGCTCTATTGAAAACATCACCAATAGATTAGACCACCTGGAAGAAAGGACCTCAGATAATGAAGACAAAATATACAAACTGGAAAAAAAAATGCAGAGAACACAGGAAAAATGGTCAAAAATCAAGAACAAAACATCCAAGAAATTTTGGACAACATAAAAAGACCAAATTTAAGAGTGATTGGAGTAGAAGAAGGAGCAGAATTCCAAGCCAAAGGAATGAATAATTTATTCAATGAAATAATAGCAGAATATTTTCCAAACCTGAGGAATGAATGGGAAAACTAAGTCCAAGATGCTTACCGAACACCAAACGTACAAAATCACAACAGATCCACACCAAGGCACATCATAATGAAAATGCCTACTATACTGAATAAGGAGAGAATATTAAAAGCCACAAGAGAAAGGAAGCAGATTACATATAGGGGAAATCAATTGGACTATGTTCAGATTTTTCAATCCAGACCTTAAAAGCTAGAAGATCCTGGAATAACATATTTCAAGCCCTGAAAGAAAAGGGATGTCAACCGAGAATCCTATACCCAGCAAAATTAAGCTTTAGATTCGAAGATGAAATAAAAACCTTCCATGACAAACACAAGTTAAAAGAGTTCACAACTCAAAAGTCAGCACTTCTGAATATCCTGGGCAAAATATTCCATGAAGAAGAAAAGAAAAATAGCAATGAAAATCAACAAAGGGAGATATTAAACTAAAGGAATTACAACCAGAGGAGAAACCAAATCAAGGTAAATACCATAAACAAATAAAAATGGATGGGAATACAAATCACATCTAAATAATAACCTTGAATGTTAATGGCCTAAATTAACATTCAAAAGACAAAGATTATCAGACTGGATTAAAAGAAATGACCCAACAATATGCTGTCTCCAAGAAACCCACCTCATACAAAAAGACATCAATAGACTGAAGGTAAAAGGCTGGAAAAATCTTACCACTCACATGGGCCAAGGAAGCAAGCAGGGGTTTCCATTCTCAGATAAAATAAGGCAGACTTCAAGCCAAAGCTAATCAAAAGGGACAAAGATGGATATTTCTTACTGATTAAGGGAACTATTCATCAATAAGATATAACAATTATAAATCTATATGCCACAAATAATGGAGCACCTACATTCATCAAACAAACCCTTCTCAAGTTCAAGAATAAAATAGATCACAACACAGTTATTCAAGGGGACTTCAACACACCTCTATCACCACTGGATAAATCATCCAAACAAAAGCTAAATAAAGAAACTTTAGGCCTCATTAAAACAATTAATAACTTAGACCTAACGGACATATATATATATAGAATATTTTATCCCTCAGTAAGTGAATACACTTTCTTCTCAGCAGCACATGGATCCTTCTCCAAAATAGACCATATATTATGCCACAAGGCAACCCTCAGCAAATATAAAAAAGCAGAGATAATTCCCTGCATTCCATCAGACCATAATGGGATGAAATTGGAAATCAATGATAAAACAAGATATAAAAAAAAATTACTCCAACAACTGGAAGCTAAACAACATCTTATTGAATGAACAAGGGGTTGAAGAAGACATCAAAGAGAAGATTAAAAAATTCTGAGAGGTAAATGAGAACACAGATACATCATATAGAAATCTCTGGGACACTATGAAGGCAGTATTAAGAGGAAATTTAATTGCACTGAGTTCATTCCTCAAAAGGAAAAAAAAAAAAACACAACAACAACAACAAATAAATGACTTAACATCACACCTCAAAGCACTAGAAAAAGAAGAACAGACCAACACCAAGAGCAGTAGAAGACAGAAAATAATTAAAATCAGAGCTGAAATGAATGAAATTGAGTCTAAAGAAAGAATTCAAAGAATTGACAAAACTAAAAGTTGGTTCTTTGAAAAAATAAATAAAATTGACAGACCCTTAGCGATGCTAATGAAAAGAAGGAGAGAAAAAAACTCAAATCACTAACATCCATGATGAAAAAGGAAATATCACAACAAACACCTCAGATATACAGAGAATAATTAGAAATTACTTTGAAAACTTGTACTCTAATAAAATAGAAAATACTGAAGACATTGACAGATTCCTAGAGTCATACAAATTGCCCAAACTGGATCTGGAGGATATACACAATTTAAATAAATCAATTTCAATTGAGGAAATAGAAGACGCCATCAAAAAACTACCAGCAAGAAAAAGCCCAGGGCCTGATGGCTTTACAGCTGAGTTCTACAAGACCTTCAAAGAAGAACTAATACCATTGCTCTTCAACTTATTTCAAGAAATAGAAAAAGAGGGAGCTATCCCAGACTCTTTCTATGAGGCCAATATTACACTGATTCCAAAGCCAGGCAAAGAAACAGCCAAAAAGGAAAACTTCAGGCCAATATCTTTAATGAACATAGATGCAAAAATTCTCAACAAAATCCTGGCAAATCGAATACAAAAACATATCAAAAAGATAGTGCACCATGATCAAGTGGGGTTTATCCCAGGTATGCAAGGTTGGTTCAACATACAGAAATCAATTAACATAATACATCACATCAATAGACTCAAAGATAAAAACCATATGATAATCTCAATAGATGCAGAGAAAGCATTTGACAAAATACAACACCCCTTTATGTTCAAAGCACTAGAAAAAACTAGGAATAACAGGAACACATCTCAACATCATAAAAGCTATTTATGCAAAACCCCAGGCTAACATTATCTTAAATGGAGAAAAATTGAAAGCATTCCCTCTAAAAACTGGAACAAGACAGGGGTGCCCCCTTTCACCACTGTTATTTAACATAGTACTTGAAACTCTGGCCAAAGCAATTAGACAGATGAAAGAAATTAAAGGGATCCAGATAGGAAAAGAAGAGCTCAAATTAGCACTACTTGATGATGACATGATAATATACCTAGAAGACCCAAAAAACTCTCCCAGAAAACTTTTACACCTAGTAAATGAATTCGGCAAAGTGGCAGGATACAAAACCAATACCCATAAGTCAAAGGCATTTTTGTACATCAGTGACAAACCCTCTGAAAGGGAAATGATGAAAACTACCCCATTTACAATAGCATAAAAATAAAATAAAATAAAATACCTAGGAATCAATGAAAGAAGTGAAAAACCTCTTTAAAGAAAATTATAGAACACTAAAGAAAGAAATTATAGAAGACCTCAGAAGATGGAAAGACCTTCCTTGTTCCTGGATAGGCAGAATAAATATTGTCAAAATGTCCATACTACCAAAAGCATTATACGGATTTAATGCAATTCCAATCAAAATCCCAATGACATTCCTCGAAGAAATAGGTAAAGCAGTCATGAAACTCATTTGGAAAAATAAGAGACCCAGAATAGCTAAAGCAATCCTTAGCAAGAAAAGTGAAGCAGGTGGCATCACCATACCAGATGTTAAATTATACTATAGAGCAATAGTAACAAAAACAGCATGTTACTGGCACCAAAACAGACAGGTAGACCAATGTTACAGAATTGAGGACACAGAGACTAATACATATAATTTCAGCTATCTTATATTGGACAAAGGTGCCAAAAATGTACAGTGGAGAAAGGACAGCCTCTTCAACAAATGGTGCTGGGAAAGCTGGAAATCCATATGCAACAAAATGAAATTAAACCCTTATCTCTCACCATGCACAAAACTCAATTCAAAGTGGATCAAGGACCTAGGAATTAGACCAGAGACAATACACCTAACAGAAGAAAAAGTAAGCTCCAATTTCCAACATGTCAGATTAGGCCCCAAGTTCCTTAATAAGAATCCTGTAGCACAAGAATTACTACCAAGAATTAATAAATAGGATAGATTCAAACTAAAAAGCTTCTTCTCAGCAAAAGAAACAATCAGTGAGGTGAATAGAGAGCCAACTATTTGGGAACAAAATATTTAATACATGCACATCAGACAGAGCACTAATTTCTAGAATGTGTAAAGAACTCAAAAAACTCAACACCAAAAAAACAAAAGAGAAATGACTATCCCAATAAATAAATGGCTAAGAAGCCAAAGAAACTGAACAGACACTTCTCAGAAGAAGATATACAATCAATCAACAAATACATGAAAAAAAAGTAGCTCAACATCACTGGCAATTAGAGAGATGCAAATCAAAACTACTCTAAGATATCATTTCACACCAGTCAGAATGGCAGCTATCAAGAACACAAACAACAATAAATGTTGGAGAGGATGTGGGGAAAAAGGCACCCTCATGCATTGCTGGTGGGACTGCAAAATGGTGTAACCATTATGGAAAGCAGTATGGAGATTTCTTGGAAAACTGGGAATGGAACCATCCTATGACCCAGCCATCCTACTCCTGGATCTATTCCCAAAGGACTTAAAAACAGCATATTACAGTGACACAGCTATCTCAATGTTTGTAGCTGCACAATTCACAATAGCTAGATTGTGGAACTAACCTAGATGTCCCTCAGTAGATGAGTGGATTAAGAAAATGTGGAATATATGCACAATGGAATTTTACTCACCAATAAAAGAAAATAAAATAATGGCATTAGCAGGTAAATGGATGAAGTTGGAGGACAAAATGCTAAGTGAAGTTAGTCACTCTCAAAAATCCAAGTACCAAATGTTTTCTCTGATATAATGAGTCAGAGTCACAGTGGTGTTGGGTGTTGGGGTACTTAGGAAGATTAGAGGAGCACTAGAGTGGTCAAAGGGGAGGGAGGGAAAGGGAGGGAGTTAGGGGGCATGGGAGGGTGAAAAAAAAAGGGGAGGTATAATATGATGGATATCATTATCCTAAATGCATGATTGAAGACTTGAATAGTATGAATATACTTTGTATACAAACAGTGTTATGTGAAAAGAGGCTCTATGTGTGTATTATGAACCATAAGGCATTCTACTAGAATGGCCAATGGGGAGGGAGGGGAAGGGAGGGGGCAAAAGGGTGAAGAAAAAAAATATGGTAGAATGAGATGGATATCATTACCCTAAGTACATGTATGAAGTCATGAATGGTGTGAACATACTTTGCATACAACCAGAGATTTGTAAAAAAAAGTGCTCTATATGTGTAATATGAAATGTAATGCATTCTGCTGTCATTTATAACATCTTAGAATAAAAAAGTTAAAAAAAAAAAAACAATCCAGACACTTTCCCAGAAATTCCTGACAGCCATGCACCCAGGTGGTATCTCAGATTTATGGATTAGTAGAAAAGGCCAGACTCAGGCCAGCAGCTGGAAATAAGGTTGTGAGTCATCCCCAGAAAACTGACATTGCATAGTGATTCTGTCTCTGGGCCTTGCCCAACCTCCAAGGTGCTAACACTAGTGTGATATCATCTAAGTCATAAAGAGAATAAAATATTATAGATTGACATAAAAAAAAGAAAGATAACTGATGTTAAAAAAGAAAAAGCCGGAGAGAAGAGGGAAGAGAAGGCTCAGGGAGAGGAAAGATCCTTTAGGCCTGGCTGCCTGATCTTAATATTTATTTATTGTTAACTAGAATCTCCTTCTGCAATTGAATATATAGCTTAGATGAGCAATCAGAATTTGGAAATGAATAAATGATAATGACTGTGCTTTTTTTCTTATTTATTTATTTATTTGTTTAATTTATAATAATTACAATTCATAGTGCCCATATATAGCATCTTTTTACATACAACTGTTTGTATACAAAGTATACTCATACAATTCAGGTCTTCCATCATGCATTTAGGATAATGATATCCGTCTCATTCAACCACCTTTTCTTTCTTTTTTTTCTTCTTTTCTTTTCTCCCCCTCCCTCCACCTTGATCTCTCCCTTCCCCTCCCTTCCCTTTGACCATTCTAGTGTTCCTCTAATCCTCCTATGTACCCCCATCCAACAATACTGTGAACTAGCCTCCTTATATCAGAGAAAACATTTGGTACTTGGATTTTTGAGACTGACTAACTTCACTTAGCATTATGTCTTCCAACTTCATCCATTTACCTGTGAATGCCATTATTTTATTTTCTTTTATTGCTGGGTAAAATTCCATTGTGCGTATATACCACATTTTTAAAATCCACTCATTTACTGAGGGACATCTAGGTTGGTTCCACAACCTAGCTATTGTGAATTGTGCAGCTACAAACATTGAGATAGCTGTGTCACTGTAATATGCTGTTTTTAAGTCCTTTGGGAATAGAACCAGGAGTGGGATGGCTGGGTCATAGGGTGGTTCCATTCCCAGTTTTCCAAGAAATCTCCATACTGCTTTCCATAACGTTTGCACCATTTTGCAGTCCCACCAGTAATGTATGAGTGTGCCTTTTCCCTCACATCCTCTCCAACATTTATTGTTGTTTGTGTTCTTGATAGCTGCCATTCTGACTGGAGTGAAATGAAATCTTAGAGTAGTTTTGACTTGCATTTCTCTAATTGCAAGCAATGTTGAGCATTTTTTCATGTATTTGTTGATTAAATGTGTATCTTCTTCTGAGGGGTGTCTTTTCAATTCCTTAGCCCATTTATTGATTGGGTTATTTGATTTTTTTAGTGTTAAGGTTTTTTGAGTTCTTTATATATTCTAGAGATTCATGCTCTATCTGATGTGCATGTATTAAATATTTGTTCCCAAATAGTTGGCTCTCTATTCACCTCACTGATTGTTTCTTTGCTGAAAGAAGCTTTTTAGTTTGAATCTATCCCATTCATTAATTCTTGGTAGTAATTCTTGTGCTACAGGATTCTTATTAAGGAACTTGGGGCCTAATCCGACATGTTGGAAATTGGAGCTTACTTTTTCTTCTGTTAGGTGTATTGTCTCTGGTCTAATTCCTAGGTCCTTGATCCACTTTGAATTGAGTTTTGTGCATGGTGAGAGATAAAGGGTTTAATTGCAATTTGTTCCATATGGATTTCTAGTTTTCCAGCACCATTTGTTGAAGAGGCTATCCTTTCTCCACTGTACATTTTTGGCGCCTTTGTCTAATATAAGATAGCTGTAAATTATATGTATTAGTCTCTGTGTCCTCAATTCTGTACCATTGGTCCACCAGTCTATTTTGGTGCCAATACCATGCTGTTTTTGTTACTATTGCTCTATAGTATAATTTAAATTGGTATGGTGATGCCACCCTGCTTCACTTTTCTTGCTCAGGATTGCTTTGGCTATTCTGGGTCTCTTATTTTTCCAGATGAATTTCATGACTGCTTTTTCTATTTCTTTGAAGAATGACATTGGGATTTTGATTGGAATTGCATTAAATCTGTATAATGCTTTTGGTGTATGGACATTTTGACAATATTAATTCTACCTATCCAAGAGCAAGGTAGGTCTTTCCATCTTCTGAGTTCTTCTATAATTTCTTTCTTTAGTGTTCTATAATTTTCCTTATAGAGCTCTTTCACCTCTTTCGATTCCCAGGTTTTTTTTTTATTTTTTATTTTTTTTTTTTTGATGCTATTGTAAATGGGGTAGTTTTCATCATTTCCCTTTCAAAGTCTTTGTCGCTGATGTACACAAAATGCCTTTGACTTATGTGTATTGATTTTGTACCCTGCAACTTTGCCAAATTCATTTACTAGTTGTAAAAGTTTTCTGGGAGAGTTTTTTGGGTCTTCTAGGTAGATTATCATGTCATCAGCAAATAGTGCTAATTTGAGCTCTTCTTTTCCTATCTGGATCCCTTTAATTTCTTTTGTCTGTGTAATTGCTCTGGCCAGAGTTACCAGTACTATGTTAAATAGCAGTGGTGAAAGGGGCATCACTGTCTTGTTCCAGTTTTTAGAGGGAATGCTTTCAATTTTTTCTTCATTTAAGATAATGTTAGCTCGGGGTTTTGCATAAATAGCTTTTATGATGTTAAGATATGTTCCTGATATTCCTAGTTTTTCCAGTGTTTTGAATATAAAGAGATGTTGTATTTTGTCAAATGCTTTTTCTGCGTCTATTGAGATGATCATATGATTTCTATCTTTAAGTCTATTGATGTGATGTATTATGTTTATTGATTTCCGAATGTTGAACCAGCCTTGCATCCCTGGAATAAACCCCACTTGATCGTGGTGCACTATCTTTTTGATGTTTTTGTATCCGATTTGCCAGAATTTTGTTGAGGATTTTTGCATCTATGTTCATTAAAGATATTGGCCTGAAGTTTTCTTTTTTGGATGCGACTTTGCCTGGCTTTGGAATTAATGTAATATTGGCCTTATAGAAAAAGTCTGGAAGAGCTCCCTCTTTTTCTATTTCTTGAAATAGTTTGAAGAGCATTGGTATTAGTTTTTCTTTGAAAGTCTTGTAGAACTCAGCTGTAAACTTATCAGGTCCTGGACTTTTCCTTGTTGGTAGCTTTTTGATGACGTCTTCTATTTCTTCACTTGTAATCGATCAAATCAGCAAATAGTGAGTTGTTTAAGTTGTGTAGAGACTCCAGTTCCAGTTTAGGCAAATCATATGACTCTAGTAATCTGTGAATGTTTTCAATATTTTCTATTTTATTAGAATACAAGTTTTCAAATAATTTCTAATTATCTTCTGTATATCTGAGGTGTTTGCTGTGATATTAACTTTTTCATCACGATTGTTAGTAATTTGAGTTTTTTTTCTCTTGTTTTTGTTAGCATTGCTAAGGGTCTGTCAATTTTGTTTATTTTTTCAAAGAACCAACTTTTAGTTTTGTCAATTCTTTGAATGGTTTTCTTAGTCTCAATTTCATTAATTTCTTCTATGATTTTAATTATTTCCTGTCTTCTACTGCTCTTTGTGTTGGTCTGTTCTTCTTTTTCTAGTGCTTTGAGGTGTGATGTTAAGTCATTTATTTGTTGGTGTTTTTTCTTTTAAGGAACGAACTCAGTGCAATGAGTTTTCCTCTTACTACTGCCTTCATTGTGTCTCAGAGATTTCTATATGATGTATCTGTGTTCTCATTTACCTCTAGGAATTTTTAAATCTCTTCTTTGATGTCTTCTTCAACCCCTTGTTCATTCAGTAGCATGTTGTTTAGCTTCCAGTTGTTGGAGTAGTTTTTCTTATTCCTTGTTTTGTCATTGATTTCCAATTTCATCCCTTTATGTTCTGATAGAATGCAGGGTAGTATCTCTATTTTTTTATATTTGCTGAGAGTTTCCTTATGACATAATATATGGTCTATTTTGGAGAAGGAGCCATGTGCTGCTGAGATAAAAGTGTATTCATTTACTGAGGGATGAAATATTCTATGTATGTCCGTTAGGTCTAAGTTATTAATTGTTTTAAGGAGGCTTAAAATTTCTTTGTTTAGCTTTTGTTTGGATGATCTATCCATTGGTGAGAGAGATGTGTTGAAGTCCCCTAGAATAACTGTGTTGTGGTCTATTTTACTCTTGAACTTGATAAGAGTTTGATGAATGTAGGTGCTCCATTATTTGGAGCATATAGATTTATGATTGTTATATCCTGTTGATGAATGGTTCCCTTAAGTAATAAGAAATATCCATCTTTGTCCCTGTTGATTAGTTTTGGTTTGAAGTCTACCTTATTTCATATGAGAATGGAAACCCCTGCTTGCTTCCATAGGCCATGTGAGTGATAAGACTTTTCCCAGCCTTTCACTTTCGGTCTGTTTTTGTCTTTTTCTATGAGGTGTGTTTCTTGGAGACAGCAAATTGTTGCGTCCTTTCTTTTAATCCATTTTGATAATCTGTGTCTTTTGAATGGTGAGTTTAGGCCGTTAACATTCAGGGTTATTATTGAGATGTGATTTTTATTCCCATCCATTTTTATTTGTATTATGATCTTTAGCTTGATTTGGTTTCTCTTCTGGTTTGAATTTCCCTCAGTTTAATATCTCCCTTTGTTGATTTTCATTGTTATTTTTCTCTTCTTCTTTATGAAAAATGTTGCCCAGGTTCTTCAGACGTGCTGGCTTTCGAGTTGTGAAATCTTTTAACTTTTGCTTGTCGTGGAAGGTTTTTATTTCATCTTCGAATCTAAAGCTCAATTTTGCTGGATATAAGATTCTTGGTTGACATCCCTTTTCTTTCAGAGCTTGAAATATGCTATTCCAGGATTTTCTTCCTTTTAAAGTCTGGGTTGAAAAATCTGAACATAGTCTTATTGGTTTTCCCCTATATGTAATCTGCTTCCTTTCTCTTGTGGTTTTTAGTATTCTCTCCTTGCTCAGTATATTAGGCATTTTCATTATCATGTGTCTTGGTGTGTATCTGTTCTGATTTTGTTTGTTTGGTGTTTGGTAAGCCTCTTCAACTTGGTTTTCCCATTCATTCCTCAAGTTTGAAAAATTTTCTGTAATTATTTCATTAAATAAATTACTCATTCCTTTGGCTTGAAACTCTGCCTTTCCTGTATGCCAATCACTCTTAAGCTTGGTCTTTTTATGTTGTCCCATAATTCTTGGATGTTATGTTCTTGATTTCCTATGAATTTTGCTTTGTAATCTAAATTTTTCTCTAGCATATATATTTTGTCTTTATTTTCTGAGGTTCTTTCTTCCAAGTGGTCTACTGTGTTGGTGATGCTTTCAATTGAACTTTTATTTTGGTTTATTGCTTCTTTCATTTCCGAAATTTCTGTTTGGTTTCTCTTTAGAGCCTCTATTTCCCTATTGAAGTAATATTTTACTTCCTGTATTTGTTTTTGGAGTTCTTTGTCAAAATGATCTTTTGCCACCTGTATTTGCTCCCTCATCTCATTTTTGAGTTCATTCTTAAGTTCCATAAACATTTGGAATATGTAATTTCTAAATTCCATCTCTGGCATTTCACCAACTGTGCTTGCCATGGAATCAACTGATGAGGTATGTTGATTTGTTTGTGTCACTTTCTTCCCTTGTTTCTTCATGTTGCTGTGTGTCTTTTTTTCCTGCACTGTGTGACCTTGACTATTTCGATTTTACCTTAAAGACTTATGTTGCTCCTGTATTACAATGCTATCAGATCCCCTTGTAATTCCTTTACACTTTAAAATCTAACACTTTCTATTCACAAAATCCAAGTTTGATCACAATTTACAGATTTAGTTAACCCAGATATTGTTTCCAATTTACTCTGTACGCTTCTGATGGGGTTTTATAGCTACAAGTATTGGACACAGAGGTGATATGTTTAGGAAGAATGACGTGAGTGTATTGAATTGTTCTTTCTTAGAAAGTATGAAAAGAGAGTTCTATGGAAGTGGTTTAGTGGAAGTGGTTTAGTATCAGTAGATGAGAGAGAAAAGAGAATGGGGTGAACAATTAGGTGGAAAGACCAATTTATATATAAACCTAACTTATGCAGTCATTGAAAGAAGAAATAAAGTAAGATGGAAAAGAAAAAAAAATGACATAAGAGTAGGAATTGGTGTAAGAGAGAGGATAGAGAGAGTCAAGAAAATAGAGAGTAAGCTATATATATATAACACCGCTTTGCTATATAGTTCAATTGCGCCCGTTCCAGAAATCCCAAATTCTGCATATAACTTGTTTTTGCGTCTGTTGAGTATGCACTGGCAGGGTGTAAATAGGTAAGATGAAGGAACAGGAAAAGATGCAAAAGTGAGAAGGAAGAAAAGAAAGCAAGAAATAGGAGCAGAATCAAACAAACAAACTGACAATCAATGCAAAAAAACATATCAACCCCCCCAAAAAAACACAAAAAACCAAAAAACCAACAAAACAAACTAACAAAAAAAAGTCGAACACAGGAACAAGTCTCAAACAAAACGGACCCTGGGAAGCCCTCCTTTTTTCCTTTCTAGTTTAAGCCAATTGTATCGTATCACGTCCAGACAGTCAGCGATCCTGTTAGTAGAGTCAAGGCTGCACCTTTGGCTAGTTGCAGAATGGCACAGTGGAAGAGTGTCTCAGGCGGGTTGTGTGTTAGCAGATGAATGGCACCGGGAAAGGGATCCTCCAGAAGGCACCCTTTCCCTACGCCCACCCACAGTTGTAGCTTCTTGGGTCCGCTGTGCTGGCCTCAGACACGCCCTCCCCTGCTATTTTCCAGAGCCTCACCCAGGTGTGCGCTGTTCTCAGAGTGTTGGTGGCTCCCTGGATGTCTGAACCTGTTCTTCCTTTCTGCCGTGTTCCTTTTTTTCTTTTTAATTTATTGTTTTTTTAATTTATAATAATTACAATTCATAGTGCCCATATATAGCATCTTTTTACATACAATGTTTGTATACAAAGAATATTCGTATAATTCAGGTCTTTAATCATGCATTTAGGATAATAATATCTGTCTCATTCAACAAGCTTTTCTTTTCTCTTTTTTTTCTTCTTTTTTTTTTCTCCCCTCCCTCCCCCCTTTCTCCCTCCCTTCCCCTCCTTCCCTTTGACCATTCTAGTGTTCCTCTAATCCTCCTATGTACCCCCATCCAACAATACTGTGAACTAGCCTCCTTATATCAGAGAAAACATTTGGTACTTGGATTTTTGAGACTAACTTCACTTAGCATTATGTCTTCCAACTTCATCCATTTACCTGCGAATGCCATTATTTTATTTTCTTTTATTGCTGAGTAAAATTCCATTGTGCGTATATACCACATTTTTAAAATCCACTCATTTACTGAGGGACATCTAGGTTGGTTCCACAACCTAGCTATTGTGAATTGCGCAGCTACAAACATTGAGATAGCTGTGTCACTGTAATATGCTGTTTTTAAGTCCTTTGGGAATAGAACCAGGAGTGGGATGGCTGGGTCATAGGGTGGTTCCATTCCCAGTTTTCCAAGAAATCTCCATACTGCTTTCCATAATGGTTACACCATTTTGCAGTCCCACCAGCAATGTATGAGTGTGCCTTTTCCTCACATCCTCTCCAACATTTATTGTTGTTTGTGTTCTTGATAGCTGCCATTCTGACTGGAGTGAAATGAAATCTTAGAGTAGTTTTGATTTGCATTTCTCTAATTGCCAGTGATGTTGAGCATTTTTTCATGTATTTGTTGATTAACCGTGTATCTTCTTCTGAGAGGTGTTTTTTCAATTCCTTAGCCCATTCATTGACTGGGTTATTTGTTTTTTTGGTGTTAAGTTGCTTTGTTCCTTTGTCCGGGTCAGCCACTGTTTTCCTCAAAGATGGTGGTGATCTCCTCCCACTCAACAGCAGTTCCGCAGACCTTTGTGTCATTCTAGAGCTGCAGGATCGGCTTGGCAAGTTGTGTGAAAGAGCTCTACGTGGACAGTGCTTGCGCTTCTAGGCTCCTTTCTATCCTTCCTAGCTGATCGGTTTCAAAGCCGTTGTTTGGATGGTCCCCTTACCACAATGTTATCAGGCAGCTGCACCGACAGCGCTGCTTCGGACTGTGCACCACTCCAACTCTGCCCCTGCCTGTCGTGGTCCGGAGAGCGTTGTATTTCACCGTCCAGAGGTGCACGAATTTCTCAGCTCCCTTTCAGTTGCAAGAGAATTGCTAGTAATGCACTCAAACTTCCCACTAAGTGTCTTTTATTAACTATGTCCAGAGAGCACCTCCCTCCTGTCCACCATCTTCCCCATGATTATGTTTTTAAGTCATAAGAAATAATTAGCAAAGAAAACAACAATAGCAATAACAACTGAAGAACACATTTGATTCATGGACTTTTTCCTACTCTGTGAAGAAAAGGGGATGTTCCTGAATTAGACTCCCCTCTTTGCATGATGGAATTCTTATTAGATTTATATCTTCAATTTCAAAAAATAGTCAGCAGAAAAAAATTATTAAAATTGTAGGTGGTTGGTTATGGAAAGAATTATCTATTATGGGAGAAAAGGTAATTTTATTTCCCTCCAATATGTTTCAATAAAATTTAAAACATCATATCAACCTTATCTTCAAATTATTTTTTGCTTTCAGGAAAATATTCTTGTTGCTAAAACCTTGAAGATGCTCTCAACAATAAATAGCATTAATGCTAATAAGCAATGCAAATGAGCTTTTGACATTAGTGGAAACAGTTTCAATGTGTTTATAAACTGCAACTTAATTAGCAAGCTGCTGTATTGTAACTAAGTCACATTTAATGAAAAATAATGCTGATGCATATTTACACAGCCCTACCTTGCACACCAAACAGTAATAAATGTACTGTAATAAGTTTTCTTATGAAGGGACTATAGCTATATGAAATATACAATGACCCTATAGGAAAATAAAAATATTAAAATGTTCTGACCAGTCACTCAAAAGATGTGAATTCTAAACTGATATTTATTATTTCATTAAATTTTGAGTGTTTAAACTTCAGCATCTCAGGCGCTCACCTGGGATTCCTGCTTCTCCCATTGCTGTGCTCAGTACTGTGTCCATCCTTTGAATATCAGCTGAGATGTCCATTCCTTCTTTAGGTAGACAATCTCTCTTGCTTTTCCTCCTTCATTTGAACACGGCAGCCCCTCTCCCTTCTGTCTCTCTCACAATATCTGACTCTTTCTGCTTCGTGTGCTTTGTAGATTTTTTTAAATTTTACCTAGTTAAGCTTCTTGAGGGTCATTTGGTATTTCCTTCACTTTTGAAATGTCAGAGAGGTTAATTTAATAAGTGAATGCCTCTTCATTCCATTTTCCTCTTTCATGTTCTTTAGAGATATAACTGGCTGAAATGACTCCATTTTTCTGTGACTGCTTCTTATTTATTATCTCTCACTCTTGATTCAAATGAAACCCCTTAAGGAACAGGGGCCTTACCTGTTTTGCTCAGTGGAGTATTCCCAACATTTAGCATAATAGCTGACACTTAGTAGGAGTTAAGTACAATGTTTTTTGACTTATTAAGGAATAGAATGTAGGGAGGCACAAGTTATCCAAATAATGCAGCAGTAGAAGTTACAGGCAAGGGAATGTCAGGGTTCAAACATCTTTATTGGCTCATTGATGTATCTTAAACCTCAAACTCTACCAAAAATTTTCCCTGATAATTCTCTCTCTTTATCATTCTTTTTGTGTATCATAAGCACCATTTTCCAGATAAGAAGTAGAGGTATTTAAAGGACCTGAGGACAAAACATGATACATAGGAAACTGGTCACTTAAAGATGTGAATTCTAAACTGATATTTGTGATAGTAAAAAACTCACTTGTAGTTACAAACTATTGATGGGAAAAATGAGAGCTGAATTTATACTTCTGGATTTTGGTCCATGAAATCTTTCTATCTCGGGTAGATTTACTATAAAACTAAAGGAGTTTAGACTTTAGGGTAATTCCTTCCAAGGCCTGGACTTAATTTTATATTTGTAATATTAAATTATTTTTCTTAAAGAGTTCTCCTCCACCCTCAATTATATCATGCACCATAAAATCTAGATCCATATATTTTTGATTTTGGCCATTTTCTGTAAATATCCTCCTGAATTTTATGGTTTACTGTTCTTCAAATGTTGAAAAATTCAGTAGGAAAAAACACCTTTTCTTTCCCTGTACTTACTTATGTTTTTCAGCTTCTGAAAATAATGCACACTATAGCAGCAGCTGTGAACACGAATAACAACACAATAATAAATGAGTTTGGAGCTCAAGTAAAACATTCCAGGCCAGTTCTTGCATCCCCTGTGCCAGCCTTGGCAGAGTTTTCCTGTTGCCAGGTCAGCCTGAGGGAAAGTGCCAGAAAAAGAAGGGAAGCTGCTGCTGCTGGAGCTGGTGGCTCCTCACTGACCTCCATGATGTTGGGCCAGTCCTGCAAACAGAGCAGGTGTTTAGCCAATGTGTGCTGAATCCATTGCCAGGACTAAAAAAATCTAGGACAGTTGCACAGAAGACAAAGAATAAGCAATAGGTACAATTTGCTGAGCACCTCCTGTATGTGATGCTCTGTATGCATTGTCTGGAGGGGTGTGTGGGCACTTTCATGCAGCAGGTTTCATATAGCTACTTGGAGGCCATCATCATTTTAACAAACTGTGATATTTTCAGCTTGCTCTGTTGCAACTTTTTGACGCCATCACTCTGTCTCTGAGCCATAGCCTATCCCCAGCTACCTTTCCTGTGTCAGGGCCTGGGCAGAGGTAAGTGATAGACATCTCCTCTTTCCAGAGCACACCAAAATAGAGTTCATATGATTTACATACTTGCTAAACACACAGCCTTCTAATACCATCCATCTTCCTGAAAAAAAAAAGCATTCATTTGTTCTTGGAGAATTCACTTGTGTATATCTTACAGTCTTAGAGTTCTTTCTTAGCATTCAATGGTCATATGCAATGATTTTTAATTAATAAATATAAGGGCTTATTTACTAATAAAACTTTCTAATTTCCAGTTGAAAAACTAGAGCAGTGAATCTCAGTGCTCCTAGAGGGGCATATTAGAATATAAGTTTTAAAAAAGGATATTTGGTATGTAATATAATTTTATCTCTGGAGGAGGATAAAGATAATCATTGAAATATTGACTACACAAAAATGAATAAAATAGCAAGCAAAAGTCAACCATAATTAAGGTGGGGGATCAGGATGGAGCAAGGAGCTCCAGTTTGTATCTATTATTTGGGGACCAAACACAGCAGCAGCAGTAGTAGCAACCCCAACAAATGCAAAACAGTGATTCTGCTACATCAGAAGCTAGCACAAATTCTTGCTCCAGTCTTCGAAATAGGATTTCATCACACCCATTTAGAACCTAATCCAAGGTCATGCAGCTTGTGAGCCCCTGATTCACAGGCGCTGCTCTTCTCTCACTGCTTTTTGGGTTGACCAGAAGGTCTGAAATAAAGTGACCAACACAATGGTGGTTGACTAAGGGCAACTTCTGGTACAAGGTGCCGGGTGTTGAAGAATGTCCTTGGCCTTGTGGGATGGGCCTGAAGTTAGCATTCTGATTGTGCAAGCTAAAGATGTCTTCTGCCATTTCAGAGGCTCTGGGAGGCTGATCCTTGTGCTTGGGGGACACTTGTTATTGGGGCTGATAGTGCCATGGTTCTGATCATCTGGTGTCACCTCATGATGCCATCTATAAGGAGGGAGGGATGGGAAGCAGCCACACTAGTCAGAGAGACTGGTAGTTTTATAATACTCAGGCAAAACCAGGTCATTGTAATGATTGTCTTAGAACAAAACTCAGCAATAACAAGCTGTAAAATCATGCTGCAGTCTCTTAGTCTGCCTGCTCTGGATAGAGAAAATGATATTCGTGGAAGTTTCTCTTTGCCTGAATCAAAAGAATACACTTACCAGAACCCTGCTGAGGGTGTATGCATTGTAAGATGCGATGTGGGTAATTGTTCTTCCTGCTAAAAGATTTTCCTTTGTTATTGCTAAATAGATAAGCAAACCCACTAAAGGCTATGATGAGTTGATTTGGTTATGGTGAAAAATCTTTGCTTTCTCAGCTGGAGAAGCTTAGGGACTTAATATCTTTCTTTCTGAGGTTATAGGAGCAAATAGGCTTAGCTATTACTGCTGTTGGAGGTAGAAAATATTTGGCAGTAAAATACCATGAAATGAATATAGATTTTCTGGAGACTAGAATGACAAAATATTAGAATTGGAAGGGGGGCCAGAAAGTAACTATTACTTTTTAAATTTCATTCATTCTGTCAATAAATATTTGTTGATCTCCCACTATGCACCAGGCATTGCTCTGTGTGCTGGGCTATATCAGTGAGTAAAGCAGACAAAAATCTCTTTCAACTCTGCTTCTGTTTTACAGATGAAGAGGCTGAGTTCCAGAAAGGTCGTATAGTTAAAGTCATAGAACTAATTAGGGGAGGAACAGGACTTGGAGCCTAGTTCTCCTGATCACTGTCTACGATATCACATTGCCTTAGTTCTGGCAATGTATGTGTCTGCATTGAATAAAATATTGTGCTTATATTTTACAGCAGACCTGTGTTTAATGAAATAACAGAGCTCTGACTCTATGTGTTCTAACGTTCTTTCTTCCCTCTCCTTCTCTTTCCAAAATATTTTGAGCCCCTACTGTGCACCTGGCATATAGCAAGTCCTCCACTATTAAATAAATGAAGGGATACAGCAGTGAAAAAGAAATTCCTACCCTTGTAGAGTTTACAGGGGGATATTAATCATGATCATGAATCCTTTGCAGCTTTTCCCATCAGGAAGTGGAATCTATTTTCCTATACCTAGAATCTGGCTTGGCCTTGTGGCTTGCTTTGACCAACATAGCTTGACCTATGTGATGTCATGGGGCCTCCTTGAAACTTCTGCCTGTGCTCTCTTTGCCACCCTTGAGGAAGCCCAATTTAACTTCCTTGAGGATGAAAGAGCACATGGAGAGAGCAGCTCAGCTGCAGGCTGAGCCCAGTACCTATGTTATACAAATGCTTGCATGGAGTGTCATGAAGAACCCCCAGCCAAAACCCAGAATCATGAAAAATTAAAATTGTTGCTTTTTAAGGTACTGCATTTTCCAGCAATCAATAATTGATGGCGGGGGAAGAAGAAAATCATTAATGGAATAATCATGAGAGTTATAATTCTAAATAAAAATCAGAAGGGAAAGAGCACAGTAATATGAAAAAAGTGTAAAAGAGGAATTGATTTTCTCTGGGGAATTAAGGAAGACTTCCATCAAGAATAATATTAATGTTGAGATCTGAAAGCTGAATTAAGCTTATCATAAAGGTAAAGAAGGAAGGAGGGAAGAGCATGTGCAAAGGCACTGTGGTGTGAAAAAGTGTGATGTATCCAAGATCTGAAAGAGGGCCAGTGCAGTTAGAGTTGAGGGCCAGAGAGAGGGTTAGGCAGAGGTTCTGCTTTACGTGACCTTGAAGGTCATACTAATGATTTCGGTGTTTATCCTAAGAGAAACTGGAAGCATTATAAGCTCAAATAGGGTAGGTTGGAAGGGGTATTGACATAGTGGGATTTACATAATGAAAACCAGTGGAATGTGAATGGAGAATGGATATGTACAATCAAGACCCGAGGAGGACTGGCAGTTACAACTATGGTATAGCTGTAGTTCAGGTGGGAGGCTCTCCTGGATGGGTCATGGGAATGAAGAGAAATAGACAAGTGGTCTACTAGAATACATGTGGAGGTCAAGGGGCAGGGAAGGCTCAAGAATGATCCCAGGTTTCTGCCTTGGATGACTGAATGTATGGTATAAAAAAAGTGAGAGAGAAACTCTGCTGGTGTGTGTGTGTATGTGTGTGTATTTGTGCTTGTGTGTGGAAGGTAGGGGAGTAAGCAGAAGGGAAAAGAGGAGACCATAAGATCATTTTGAAATATTTAATTTGAGGAATCTTAGTTCTTTTAATGAGGCAGAAAGATAGCTTACCCATAGGCAGCCAGTAAAAGGGTCTTGGAGAAGGAAAGAGACCATGCCATCAGAGTCTGGGGAACATCCTGTTGTTTCCTCTGACAGCTTCCTTAGTTACCCCCACCCCACCCCTAGCAATAGCCAACCAAAATATCTTCTCTAAAGCACTTCCTTTTGTGCCAACAAAGGCTCATCTCCACCCTTATGCTAATAAAGACTTAGAAACTACTCTCTGGGTTTGCTAAAGAAGACAAAAGAGAGTTGATTGGCCCCTTTCTGAACCCTATATTTACATGTCATCCCATCAATCACCTATAGGGACAGTTCAAGCCCATAACAACTCCCAGACAACAGTCACTCATTGGCAGCCCTCTCTTGGGGTTCCTCTCTCTTCAGGAGCTCTGCTTTCTTTTGTTTCTATTACTCTAAAAAATTCTATCACTTTGTTCTCACCCTTGTGTCTGTGGATTTCATTCTTTGAATTCAGGAGACAGAGAACCCACCCAACCATGCTCCATGTTACAATAACATATCCATATGGAGAAGTCAAGTGAATTCAAGACTGGAACTCAGAGGAGAGGTTAGACAAGAGACACACATCTGAGTACCATCTGATTATAAGTAGAAATTGAAGATAGGAGTGTGGATAAAATTTCCCAGCAGAGTGAGAGACAGAGCCTGAATTTTAAGGGGCTCTGATATTTAAATTAAGCCTACATAAATGGCTGAGCAGTGGATGAACGTGCTGGCAATTTCTCATTTACTGCTTCCATCCACCCCGAGCCCTTCTCTCCAGCTCAGTGCTGGGAGGTGTTGAGCTCTGACTGCATCATCTGGTCCTTCCTTGACTTCTAGCTTCCGGATGGCCAGTAACTGGTATTTGTGAATGGGAAGAGAAAGAGGTTTGGGATTTATTCCCCACCCCCACCCCCTTGGTTCACTCACTTTCTCCATGTGCTTCTGATGAGGACTGTGCTTCTTTGTGACAACTTCTCTGAGGTGTCTTGTCTTCCAGATATCCATGAGGTCTCCATGCCTGGGTAATGGCATTCCCTCCTCTTGCCTCTTCAAACTTGGGGACAGCTGTGTCTTCCTGCTGACTGCTCTCTGAATGCCCTCCATTCCCTTAACCCTTCCCATACCAGCAAAGGCTTTTTCTGTTAACTATTTGATAACCCCTTAAACTTCCTTAAGTCAGGGCTATTAGGATTGAACAAATTTCTTTATGCTGCCCTAAGAGATAAGAGTGAAAAATCAAAAGGAGAAGCCACAGGAAGTTCTGGCCAGTTATTAACTGCATATATTTAACAACCTGTGGCATAGATTGCTAGTTATCCAACTGTATTCATTTTCTTTTGCTTTGAAAATGCCTACATTTTAGCTGGACATACATTTTTAGCTTTGTATTGGCAGTGTGGATAAATTATGGCCGATTAGAGGTGAGCATACAGCTTCTGGGCCATCTCCTTTATTTCTGTTGGCTGAGAAATACCCTGGCTGGAGAACCTCTCTCTGCTGGATATCCCAAGGGCTAGGACCATCCACCCATGAATTACATGATAGAAATAGATTCGTCTTATTTAAAGTGCTTTTTTTGGGGGGTGAGGGGTGTACTGAACTCGAGGGTACACTACCTTTAAAATAAAATCACCAGCCCCTGCCCCAACCCTTTTTGGATTTTGAGACTCTGAAGGTGTAAAGATGTCTCAGTCTTTGCTTTCAAAGGCTCATGTGCTAAAGGATTTATCACTTCTGATGTATACTAGGTACTCAATAAAAGTTTGGTACTTGGATTTTTGAGACTGACTAACTTCACTTAGCATTATGTCTTCCAACTTCATCCATTTACCTGCAAATGCCATTAATTTATTTTCTTTTATTGCTGAGTAAAATTCCATTGTGCGTATATACCACATTTTCTTAATCCACTCATTTACTGAGGGACATCTAGGTTGGTTCCACAACCTAGCTATTGTGAATTGTGCAGCTACAAACATTGAGATAACTGTGTCACTGTAATATGCTGTTTTTAAGTCCTTTGGGAATAGACCCAGGAGTGGGATGGCTGGGTCATAGGATGGTTCCATTCCCAGTTTTCCAAGAAATCTCCATACTGCTTTCCATAACAGTTGCACCATTTTTCAGTCCCACCAGCAATGTATGAGTGTGCCTTTTTCGCCACATCCTCTCCAACATTTATTGTTGCTTGTGTTCTTGATGGCTGCCATTCTGACTGGAGTGAAGTGAAATCTTAGAGTAGTTTTGATTTGCATTTCTCTAATTGCCAGAGATGTTGAACATTTTTTCATGTATTTCAAAGTATTGTTGGATGGGGGTACATAGGAGGATTAGAGGAACGCTAGAATGGTCAAGGGAAGGGAGGGTAAGGGAGGGAGCAAGAGGGGAGGGAGGGGGAGAAAAGAAAAAAAAGAGGTGGTTGAATGAGACGGATATCATTTTCCTTATTGCATGATTGAAGACCTGAATTGTACGATTATACTTTGTATACAAACAGTTGTATGTAAAAAGATACTAAATATATGCACTATGAGTTGTACATATTAAAAATTATAAAAATAAAAAATAAAAACTAAAAAAAAAGTTTGGACATTCATAAGATGTAATTCTGATCACAAAAACATACATATAATTTTGAGGTTCCATCACATTGTTTTCTTCTATGACAGGTTTTTAAAAAAATATTTATTTTTTGTTAGTTTTAGGTGGATACAATATCTTTATTTTTATTTTTATATGGTGCTGAGGATTGCACCCAGTGCCTCATGAATGCTAGCACTCTACCATTGAGCCACAACCCCAGCCCTATGACAGGTATTAATGATAAAAATGATAATAGAGAAGATATTCTATAAAAACAAAGTATGAACTTTTGGTAGCTCCAGTTCTTCAGCATACAGACTTAACTCTAGGAATAAACCGATCATGTCTTCAGTTATAAATTGTTGTTTAGTCAAAAAATAATACACATTTTTAATCATTTTGAGTCCTCAGTAGGACTTCATATAGTTGTCTCAGAATTCTGTACACAGAAATAAAAATAGAGGCATAAAGGACAGAGTCACAGCAGCAGACCCTCATGTGGCAGACGGCAGAGTCAGTAGAAATATTAAAGCCACTTGGCCAAATGTAGGTGGCTGTACAATACCTGACAGCTTCTAGAGGCACCTCCATATCATACTACACCTAACAATAACCCATGTTCATATCAATTGTCCATATTACCAGGAAAAGATGAAGCAAGAAACAGCATTTTCTGTTTAGTAAGACAGGGCACTGATGAAGACACTTTTAAAAGAATTTTTAACAAGAATGATCCCAATAGCATCTTGTCTAGGAGCAAACTTCAGCCAGCTGGATGCTCTGCCTTGGTGGGGTTATGCTTCCCCCCACTATTTTGGGTCAATGAGGCATTGCTGTTATATGTATCAACTCAGTAAATATATTACCTTGAGGAAAATCACAACTTTCTGACTTCTCTTTCTGCAAAAAGACATTACCTAAGTTGCTATCCTTTTATGATTTTGAAGTTGTAATCAGTCAATGTCCTAAGACTTGTCTGAGAAGTCTTTCAGATGCTGATGAGGTCTGGTCCCTTTGTTGTGGAGTTCTGAGAACTCTTTTCAAGCAGTATTTAGATTTGCCAAGAGGCTTTAGATACTTGCCCTTTTAATATGGAATTGTTAAACTTAAACTAGTACTGACATTATGCCATATCTTTTGCTTTTCTTTAGGGGCTTTCATTAATCCTTGCTACCACTGACAGCCTAAATAAAACCCCAAGCCTGACATTTTACACTTGGAGAAATTAGATAATTACTTCTAGAGTTCTAGTAATTCACAGTCATGAGCAAAAGCACATAGCTTGGGGAAATTAGATAGGCTGAAAATGAATAGAAGATTTAAATTTAATTATGAGTTATAAAGATATTCAAGTGGAAACATGTGCTTCAGAGGCAGACAAACACAATTGTACAGAGGATACACAGTACTCTCAAGCTTGTCCTCAAACCAGCTACAAAATAAAGACAACCAAATTCAAAGGACAAATTGCCTGGGTTGTACAAGTTCAGAGTTCTCATGTAGAAAAAAGGAAATAAGAAAAAGTTTTTAAATTCTCCTTATGTCACTTTCTTCCTGAAAGCTTCAAGCCTTAAAAAGAACAAAATAAGAGATTCACTCTGATTTATGATTTTATAATTCTAGAAACCAAAGCCTTCATTGGAAATTTAGACTTATATGATTTAATTATGTAATGATGTGGAAAGATACCCTGTTAGTTCAGAATGATATCTAATATTTCAATACATGTAAGCTAACCATGCTTCTTTGTAGGTTGTTTATCCATGGATATTATCTTGTCTATTATTCAGATTACTCCTCTGTTCCCACCATCAGGCTTTTTTCATTTGTTTTTTTTAATCTTCTTGTCCCCTCACTAACATTTCACAAGGCTTGACTCTACATTCTCTGTTCTTTTCCCTTCCACACTGTGCATTGAAAACCCATTCACTGAAGCTTGCAGTAATTGCCCCCTCTCCATGAACACACCCACATATGCTCCAGTAACTGAATTCTTAAGCAAGCTCTACTTTTTAGTTCTAAACTTCTGTTGAACATAGATTGTTTTGAATGGGAGGGAGAAGGTTGAACGATACTAAGGGGTAACTATTAACATGCATCTCCAGACAAAATTCCTCCAGTGACGGAAAATTTTTGTGTCAAATTGATATATGTTAGAATCCCAGCTCATCGCTTATAAACCGTGTCACTTACCATAAGTCATGCATCTTTTCAGCCTTAGCCTCCTCATGTGAAACGAGGATAATACTCTATCATAAATGTCCACAGCAAATACCTGGAATGGCTCAATCCATATTAGCTATTCTGATTTGCCTTTCCTTTTTGACGTTCTTATTGTTTACAACTGGTATCTCCATTTCCATTTTTTTGGTGCATTTTGTGCATCTCTCTCCTAAAACTTACATTTTCTAAAGGGAAAAGCTATGTATTATTCATTTTTCATTTTTTATTTTAAAAGGAATAATAATAGGTATTTATTGAGCTCTTGTTAGGTGCCTGGGCATGTTCAGAAAGCATGATATATATATTGTTAAGCATTTATTCCTCAGAATAACCCTGTGAATTGGCTACTGTTTTTCTTCCCACTTTTCAGATGAAGAAATCAAGGCTCAGGGGGGACCATGGAAGCCTTCCAGAGTAGAGCAAAGATGAGGCCTGGGTTTGAACCCAGCTCTGTTGGTTTTAGAAGCCACTCTGGTAGTTCCTTTTTTTTTTTTTTCATTTTTCATTTTTTACCCCACAAACCCACAAACCAGAGTTTCTCAAGATCAGATCCTCTGATCTCTGGAAAAAAAATTTTGTGCTAGTCTTCAGCTGAAGGGGAAAATAAGATTTCCTTAAATCTGAAGATACAGAATTTAAAAGATTAATTTTCAGACCATTTTTTGTTGTCAAAATACCTTTTATTGGAAGCATGAGATGAAATTGAGATTAGATGATTATTGCTTTTAAGTTTTAGTTTTTACTTAAAAAAATAAGAGATGAAAATTTCTTGTCATTCCCCATCATTAAAAAAATTGTGAGATTTATAAAATTGAAGGTACTTTAGGATGGTGTCCAAGGTAGCTGGGGCCCAGTGGCTGTCAGCTGATATCCAGGCTTCTTGGTAGTCAGTTGGTGGTCATTTTGCTTCTCCTGATGCTTCCATTAAAAGTCTGAGATGAGCAATAAAGAAAATGAGGCAAAAGTAGACTGTATAAAAAAATTCAACTGTCTCAACTGATGACTTGGTTAGAAAATAGGAGAGTGAAAACACAAAAAGAAACCTGAGTGGTTAAAAAACATTATTTTGGAACCACTCATATATTTCAATTTCATCTTAAACCTTATTTCTAACTAGCAAAATTAATTTTAATTTGTAGCTACCAACATATTAAAAAAGCAAAGGATAAAAATATTTTAATTACTGCTTTTGTGTGGAAAGATAAAAGTGTTTTAAAGAAAAATGCCAATGTATTAAAAATTATTTTAACAACTTGATAAAAGTCTAAAATATATATTTATACTTGTTATGCAAGATTTAAAATGAATTTTGAAAGGCTTACAAAAATTGGATATTAGCAATTTAGCCCCTTTGAGAAATACAATGTGAAGTTTATGAGACCTGCAATTATAATTTTCAAATTAAAAAATAAAACTACAACCTGATCTAGTCATGAGGCACTAAAAATTTATTATAGCACTAATTTTTTTAATCATTTTGTGTTAGAACAAAATGTTCGTGAGGTTTGTTTTCACTGAGATAAATAGAATAAGGAAAAAATTTAAGTGTGTATCTTTCATATTCTTCCTTACCAATAATGTTCCATTAACATAGATTTGAATATGTTTTTATTTATAAATTTCTTAAAAATTGTGCATTTTCTTCTTAAGAGTTTAATTTTACTGAAAGTCACTGAATGGTCACAGTTGACTTTTAAAAGGTTGATATCACAGGCCAAGTGCTGATCATTTTCTGGGACACTACTGATTTTCATAGATCAGAAGTTAAGAAGCCAGGCACAGTGGCGCATGCCTGTGATCCCAACACTTGGGAGGCTAAGGCAGGAGAATTGTGAGTTCAAAGCCAGCCTCAGCAACAGCGAGGCACTAAGAAACTCAGCGAGACCCTGTCTCTAAATAAATACAAAATAGGGCTGGGGATGTGGCTCGGTGGTTGAATGCCCCTGACTTCAATCCCTAGTACCTGCCCCCACCCACCAAAAAAGAAAAAAGAATATCAAAATAGATGAAATGTTGGCTTTTGCAATATAATTGAATCCCACTAATATGTATAATTATAATGCACCAATAAAAATTAAAAAGAAATGGTGACTTTTCAAAGGTCCTCATTCACTGAAGGAAGATGTACATTTAAGTGTTTCATATGGATCAGGGACTGCTAATCCATGCTGGCCCCAATAGTAGTCAGTATTAAACAAAACACAAACAAGCAAAACACCCAAAAATGTTAGACAGAAATTGTCAGTTGTATTGCAGTTGTCATTTGTTCCCCGAGACTGTGTCTGTCTCCAATTCTTACTTTGGAATTATGCCCACAATTTCCATGGCAATAACTGCCATATTTGAAAATCTGACCCCAAAGTCATGTCTTCCATCAAACACAGGAAGTTCATGCTTGTCCCTTCTCTCCTCCCGTCTCTTTCTCCATTGCTTTCTTTTTCTATCCTCCCTGTCTGTCTTTTTTCACTTCCTTTTTTAATTTTGCCATGAGAATGAACAAAACCTTTTCTTTCAGAATGATACTTTTATTTTTATTTTTCAAATGATTTAATATAAATCTTGAAGTGCACATATCATGGCAATGGAAATAATAGCAGTTATAGATTTCTTTAAATAGCCCAAATTACACACTCTTTTGATATGAAAATAAAAAATGAAAAACTCCCAGACCCACTCCCCATGTTTATAGTATACAGATAGATTACTGAAGATAGCAGTAATCAGTGGTCATTATCATGTATACAAGTTGTTGATTTCAGAACTAATACTTACTTTCATTGAAATTTGAACCACAAAAAAGGAAAGGATCCAGGAAAGATGTTATTTTGAATTATTGTTTCAAGCAAATGAGGACATATACATTTACTTGGATGCCATTATTTTCATAAATAACTCTTTATGCTTAATTAAAACTGTAATAACATCTCATTCATAACCTTTGTGAAAAATACACTTTTAAAAATATTTTGGTTGATAAGTTACCATCAAATATTGATAATGTATCACAATGCCTCACAGGACTTGTGAGCTTACTACTTCTTACTGCCTGTGTCTTAGTCCATTTCCTGTTGCTGTAACAAAATTCCTGAAACCATGAAATTTGTAAAGGAAGAAGTTTATTTTTGCTGACAGTTCTGGAGGCCCAGGATCATGGGCCAGCATCTACTCAGCATCTGCTATGAGATTCATGCATAGCTAAAGATAGGACAAGTGGGTTACACATAAGTGTGTGGAGATGAAATGGAGTCAGAGGCCTTTATAACAATTTGTCTTCATTATAACTAACTCAGTTCCATAAAAGCAAGAACTCACTCCTATGAGAAAGGCATCAATCCTTTTCAACAACCTAATCACTTCTTAAAGGCCCATTACCTCTCATTACTCTTATTTTGGAGACCAAACATTAACATGGGTTTTAGTAGTGAATAAAATATAGGTTTTGGTGGAGAAAACTCACGTTTAAACCATGGTAACACCTTAATTTTGTATGATTAGCTTTTTTCCTTGAGACCTGGTGTGTGTGTGTGTGTGTGCAGATTCACCATACCAGGGTTTTATTGATTATGGTATAAATGCTATGTCAAGACTCAAATTTTTTTCATTATATTCTTAATATTTTTTGAGTTAATGCTACTTCTTTTTTTTTTTGTTTTGAATTAAGAAAAATTTTTAACAATTTGTAATCAAAAGTGAACAATTTCTCTGTGTCCAACCAATATTGACTTTTATTTATAACATTTTCTGACAAGGTTTATATATATATGCATACATATATATACAAATATGCATATATATACATGCACACACATAATGTATATATATATTTTTATAATGTATATATTTATGTTTTTAATAAATATTAATAAAATGTTATATATGCATACATACATATGTACATATATGTGTTAGTGATATTTAAGTTATTCAGTGATAAATAATATTTTATCTCAAAGGTAAAGTAGGATTATAATTGAATCTGTAAAAATGAGAAAAATCTCCCTATTTAGTTCCATTTTGATATGGTCCTTTGAACCTCTTTTCCAAAAGTCAAAATTAAGTAACCACAGGCAAAATCAGGTGCCATGTTGGTAGATACAATGAATCCCTTTATATGATTTTATCTAAAACTTATAAAATGTGTTTGATATTTTATGTAGTGATTACAAAAATTATAAAAAGTCTAAATGAATGTATTTCTTATTAGAGTTTACTTCTGAGTGAAAGATTAACTATTCTTTGTGAAAAAGTGAAGAAATATAATAGTTTATATTCTTTTTGTTCTACCAAATTTGTAATTTTATTTTTCTTCTATTCAAATAAAATTTCAAAACTGATAAATCAATTCTTACACTATAATTCTTTTGTTTCAGCATTGAATGGAATACACTTTATTGGGAGATTTATAGATAGAAACATGATTAAAGGTGTCAGTGAGACAGAATACACCCCACAGTTTGGGTGAAGAGGGTGTGTATATGGGTTAGGAGGAAAATAACTTCATCTTAGCTGGAATGCATCTGGTTTATCTTAAATAATATTAGTCAGGCACATTCCTGGCACTAGGGTCTGATTGTAAATCTCCATATATCACTCTAACAGTTTTGCCTACCCATGCTTTGCTGGAAAACTGCCTACACTCTTTTTCTTATGTCTCTTTCTTAAGTGATAAAATAGTCTTCTCAAAATCCATAGTAAGGTCCATAGAAAATTAGGGAATGAAGTAAGGGTAGATTTGAATGTTATTTATTGATGGTTATTCAACACAGTTCTCTTTCAGAAAGTGCTAGAAAAGCAAATCAGTGCTAAACTTCTAATGACGATTAGCTTTTCCTAACTATTAATCTTCCTCCTTTTCAATACCACTAAATGAGCAGTGGAATTCATTAATACAGTTCTTTCTATATAACAGACTCCAATGGGCTTTTCTTTCTTGAGCTTTTGCTGTACATTGGGAATTTTGAAAACAATCACAATTGAAGACCTGAATGGTACGAATATACTTTGTATACAAACAGTTGTATGTAAAAATATGCTATGTATGTGCATTATGAATTGTAATACATACTAAGATTATAAATAAAAAATAAATAAAATATAAAAAAGAAAACAATCACAAAACAATATCTACATGTTTAAATCTGGAAACCTTGTTTGTCTATATTCAGAGCAAGGAAATAAACAGAGGAAGGTTATGAAAGTGCTGATTTTTAGGAACTTAAGTTAACTCCAGCAGACTATTAGTCATCATCAAATGAGCATCCCATGTTCTGGCTGCCTTTCCATTCCTCACAGGTGAGACATCTGGAGCATATTTGCTTTGATGATAAATGAGTTGTACAAATGATACATACAAGGGCTGTGCTTTCAGTATTATAGACTCTGTACTGTTAATGAAATACCAAAGCCCAATCATTCCTGATTTTTCAAAATTATCAATTGGATAATTGCAGCTAAAACATTTAATTGCTTGTTTTTTCCCTCTTAATTACTGTTCATTCTACTTATACCCAGACAAATATAAAACTGTCTTCTCACGTAAAGACAGTCTTGCTAACAGATAGTAGTTCTGAAAATGTGGAATTTGCATTTCAATTTCAAATATATCCCTTAGTATTCCTAAGGGATTGCTACCAGGAGCCCAGTAATACCAAAATATGTGGATGCTCAAGCCCTTTTTATAAAATTGGTGTAGTATTTGTGTATGCAAATCCTCCTACATATTTTAAATAATCTTCAGATGACTTATAATACCTAATGCAATTAGAAGGCACATAAATAGTTGTTATATTGTGGTGGTTAGGGAATGAAAACAAGAAAACATCTGTACATGTTCAATACAGATGCAGTTTTCTTTTTCTTAATATTTTTGAACCAGGGTTGGTTGATTATATAAATGTGCAGCAAATGGATGTGAAAGGCTGACTGTAATAACAAAATCTTTGGATCAATCCAATCATTTGCCTAGTGTTCTTAATTTAGGGTAATTGGCCTTGAATTACCCAATAATGCACTTATTCCCAGTGTGGAGTCAGTAATACACACTCCAGAGCCCCTTCATACATAACTATATATTTTCAATAACTTTTAATGTTGTTCAAAGTAATAGATAGGGCTGGGGTTGTGGCTCAAGCAGTAGAGTGCTTGCCTAGCATGTGCATGGCCTGGGTTTGATCTTCAGCATCCATGTAAAAATAAATGCATTGTGTATAACTAAAGCAAATAAATATCTTTAAAATAAAGTAATAGATACTTTCTATCAAAAACCTGAAAAGTATTAAAAAGGGTAAGAAGAAATTAAAAGCTTATAAAAAATACCACACCTAGTGTTGATGTTTATTAAACTTTAAAAAAATGTTTCTTCTGTCTGTTTTTTGGATGCATATTTGAAGAGTTTAAAACACTAGTTATTTTTAGTGTGATTTTTTTTTTGTCCTGCTTCTTCATTTAGCATTGTATCTTGAACATTTGTCTTAAACATTCTTCAAAATCATGAATTTTAATGACCACATTATATTCCATTTTGTTAAGTTTCCTCATTTATTTAGCTCTTCTCATATTATTTGAGATTCAGTTCATTCCCAATATTTAACCTTTACATATAGCTATTTTTCACATTTGAAAAAATAATTTCATTATTTGCTTTAGATTTCAAGAAATGGGATAATTAGTTGGCTGAATGTGTATGAATACTTTAAATGATTTGGTTTATGACTCAAATCTATCCTTCAAAAAGTTGTACCAATTTACACTCAGCCTAGCAGATTTAAACATTGCTTCTCTTATAGCACCAATGTTTCACCTAAGATTGCAAAGCATCATATTTTTTTTTCATTTTGATAGATAAAAATCGTCATTTTCCTGTTTTAATTTCTCCTTCTCTGAATATCTTGGAGTTCATTTTTTAGCCATTTGTGTTTTCCTTGGGTGTGTAAGGTGTGTGACTTGTGTGCTCATGTCCTTCATCAATTTTGTACTGAGTTCTCTAATAAATTTTTAAAATATATTAAGGAGATTAACCTTTGTGTGTTACATTTGTTCCTCATAAACCACTTGACTTAATTCAATTTGTGATTTTTTTGTTGTATTTATGTTGAGAAAATTTTCCATTTATGTTAATTACTAAATTATATATATATATATATTTTTTTGAATGTTCTTTGATTTCTTTTTTTGTATTTAACTTCTAACTTGACCCAGAAATTATTTTGGTATACAGTGAAAAATCTAAATTTATTTTTGTCACTCCCAACCCAAATGGTCAATTTCCACAAACTATTGATTAATTCATATTTTTATTCTTCACTGACTGAGGGAACTTTATCATATATAATTATCCCTTTTTTTCTTCCAATAAATATTAGAATCCATTTTACTGTTTCATTATTTGTTCTTATACAGCATCAGCATATTATAAGAGTTTTATACATATATTAACATATTATAAAGCCAGCTTTTATGTCCTATTATTTTATTCCCTTAATTTTTAGCTAATTCCACTTATTTTTCAGATGGCATTGACAGTAATGCTGCCATGTTTTAAAAAATGTCAATGAAATAATGATCATTTTAAACTTCACAGTATATTTTTAATTAAATTATTTATTTATTATCTTTGTTATACATGCTTGCAGAATATAATTCATTTCATATTACATATATAGAGCATAATTTTTCAAGTCACTGGTTCTACACAAAGTATTTTCACACCATTCGTGTCTTCATACATGTACTTAGGGTAATGGTGTCTAACTCATTCCACTGTCATTACTACTCCTTTTCCCCCTTACTTGCCATCCTTCCCCTTTGATCTATTTAAAGTTCCTCCATTTCTCCCATGCTCCCTTATTGCCATTATGAGTCAGCACCCCCTCATATTAAATAAATCATCCTGCATTTGGTTTTTTTGGGATTGCCTTATTTCACTTAGCATTATTTTCTCCAACTTCATCCATTTATCTGCAAATGCCATGATTTTATTTTCTTTTAATGTTGAGTAATGTTCCATTGTGTATACACCCAAGTTTCCCTATCCATTCATCTACTAAAGGACATCAGGGTTGGTTCCACAATTTAGCTATTGTGAATTGTGCTGCTATAAACATTGATGTGGCTGTGTCCCTGTAATATGCTGTTTTTAAGTCCTTTGGGTATAGACCAAGGAGTGGTATAGTTGGGTCAAATGGTGGTTCCATTGCAAGTTTTCCAAGGAATATCCATACTGCTTTCCAGTTTGGTTGCACCAATTCGCAATCCCACCAGCAATGTATGAGTGTGCCTTTTCCCCCACATCCTTGCCAACACTTATTTTTGTTTGTATTCTTAACAGATGCCCTTCTGACTGGAGAGAGATGTAATCTTAGAGTAGTTTTGATTTGCATTTCTCTAATTGCTAGAGATGTTGAACAGTTTTTCATATATTTGTTGATTGTATATCCTCTTCTGAGCAGTGTCTGTTCAGTTCCTTGGCCCATTTATTGTTTGGGTTATTTGCTTTTTGGTATTAAGTTTTTTGAATGCTCTATATATCTTAGAGATTAGTGCTCTATCTTATGTGTGTGTGGTAAAAATTTGCTCCCATTCTGTAGGTTCTGTATTCATCTCACTGATTGTTTCTTTTGCTGAGAAGAAGCTTTTTAGTTTGAATCAATCCCATTTATTTATTCCTGGTTTTAATTCTTTCACTATAGGGGTCTTATTAAGGAAGTTGGGGCCTAATCCAACATGATAGAGATTTGGGCCTACTTTTTCTTCTATTAGGTGCAAGGTCTCTGGTTTAATTCCTAGGTCCTTGATCCACTTTGAGTTGAGTTTTGTGCATGGACAGAGATAGAGGTTTAATTTCATTTGTTACATGTGGATTTCCAGTTTTCCCAGCACCATTTGTTGAAGAGAATATCTTTTCTCCAATGTATGTTTTTGGTGTGTTTGTCTAATATAAATTAACTTTAGTTATGTGAGTTAGTCTCTGTGTCTTCTATTCTGTACCATTGGTCTACAGGTCTATTTTGGTTCCAACACCATGCTGTGTTTGTTACTATTGCTTTGTAGTATAGTTTAAGGTCTGGAATAGTAATGCTACCAGATTTACTCTTCTTGCTAAGGATTGCTTTGGCAATTCTGGGTCTCTTATTTTTCCAGATGAATTTCATGATTACTTTTTCTGTTTCTATGAGGAATGTCATTGGGATTTTGATTGGGATTGCATTGTATCTGTATAGTGCTTTTGGTAGTAAGGTCATTTTGGCAATATTAATTCTACCTACCCAAGAACCAGTTGAATCTTTCCATCTTCCAAAATATTCTTTAATTTCATTCTTTAGCATGCTGTAGTTTTCATTGTACAGGTCTTTTATCTCTTTCATTCAGTTGATTCCCAAGTATTTTATTTTATTTTATTTTTCTTGAGGCTATAGTAAATGAGGTGGATTTCCTAGTTTCTTTTTCTGAGGATTTGTCATGGATGTACGGAAATGCCTTTGATTTATGGGTGTTGATTTTATATCCTGCTACTTTGTTGAATTCATTTATTAGTTCTAGAAGATTTCTGGTGGAATTTTTAGGGTCTTTTAGGTATGGAATCATATCGTTGGCAAATAGTGATAATTTGAGTTCTTCTTTTCCTATCTGTACCCTTTAATTTCTTTCATCTATCTAATTGCTCTGGCTAGAGTTTCAAGAACTATGTTAAATAGAAGTGATGAAAAAGGGCATCCTTGTCTTTTTCCAGTTTTTAGAGGGAATGCTTTCAGTTTTTCTCCATTTAGAATGATGTTGGCCTGGGGCTTACCATAGATAGCTTTTACAATGTTCAGGTATGTTCCTGTTACCCCTAGGTTTTCTAGCGTTTTGAACATGAAGGGGTGTTGTATTTTGTCAAATCCTTTCTCTGCGTCTATTGAGATGATAGTGTGATTTTTATCTTTGAGTCTATCTTTTATCCTTTTTCATCACAGATGTTATGAATTACATTTATTGATCTCCATATGTTGAACCAACTTTGTAGCCATGGGATGAACCCTACTTGATTTTGGTGCACTATCTTTTTGATACGTTTTTGTATTTGATTTGCCAGAATTTTATTGAGAATTTTTGCATCTATATTTATTAGAGATATTGGTCTGAAGTTTTCTTTCTTATTTGTGTCTTTGTTTGATTTTGGAATCAGGGTGATATTGGCCTCATAGAATGTGTTTGGAAGTGTTCCCTTTTTTTCCCATTTCATGAAATAATTTGAGAAATAATGGTGTTAGTTCTTTTTTAAAGGTCTTGTAGAACTCAGCTGTGTATCCATCTGGTCCTGGGCTTTTTGTGGTTGGTAGGCTTCTGATGGCGTCCTCTATTTCCTTGCTTGAAATTGATCTGTTTAAATTGTGTATATTTTCCTGATTTAGTTTGGGCATATCATATGACTAGAAATTTGTCGATGCCTTTGATATTTTCTATTTTATTTGAGAACAAATTTTCAAAATAGTTTTAATTATCTTTTGTATTCCTGTAGTGTCCGTTGTGATATTTCCTTTTTCATCACGGATGTTAGTAATTTGAGTTTTCTCTCTCCTTCTCTTTGTTAGCATGGCTAATTGTCTACCAATTTTATTTATTTTTGTAAAGAACCAAGTTTTGTTCTTTAAATTTTTTCAGTTGTTTCTTTTGTTTGAATTTCGCTGATTTCAGATCTGTTTTTAATTATTTCTTGTCTTCTACTGTTTTTGTGGTTGATTTGTTCTTCCTTTTCTAGGGCTTTGAGACATAATGTTAGTTCATTTATTTGTTGACTTTTTCTTCTTTGAAGGAATGAACTCCATGCAATGAGCTTTCCTCTTAGAACAGACTTCATAGTGTCCTAGAGATTTCGATATGTTGTATTGGTGTTCTCATTTACCTCTAAGAATTTTTTTTATCTCCTCCTTGATGTCTTTTGCAACCTATTGTTCATTTAGTAGCATATTATTTACTTTGCAGATTGGAGTAGCTTTTATTTCTTTTTTTATCTTTGATTTCTAATTTTATTCCATTATGATCTGATAGAATGCAGGGTAGTATCTATTTTTTTTTTTATATTTGCTAAGACTTACTTTTTGGCATAATATATGGTCAAATTTAGAGAAGGATCCATGTACTGCAGAGAAGAAAGTGTATTGCCTTTTTGATGGGTAGTATACTCTATATATGTCAGTTAAGTCTAAGTTATTGATTGTATTAATGAGTTCTTTAGTTTCTTTTTTTGGAAGATCTATCCAGTGGTGAAAGAGGTGTATTAAAGTCACCCAGAATTATTGTGTTGTGGTCTATTTGACTCTTGAACTTGAGTAGAGTTTGATTGATGAACGCAGATGCTCCATTGTTTGGGGCATATATATTTATAACTGTTATGTCTTGTTGATGCATGGTTCCCTTAAGCAGTATGAAATGTCCATCTTTATCTCTTTTGATTAACTTTGGCTTGAAGTCTACTTTATTTGATTTAAGGATGGAAACCACTGCTTGCCTATGTAGACCATGTGAATGGCATATTTTATGTCATCTTTTCACCTTCAGTCTGTGGGCAACTTTTCCTATGAGATGAATCTCTTGAAGGCAGCATGCTTTTGGGTCCTTTTGAAAAATCCAATCTACCAGCCTATATCTTTTGATTGGTGAGTTTAAGCCATTAACATTCAAGGTTATTATTGAGACATGATTTATATTACCAGTCATTTTTGTTCTTTCCTTTGCAGATATTCATTGTTGTTTTTCATTTCCTCCTCATGGAATATTTTGCCAAGTATATTCTGTAGTGCAGGATTTCTTGTTGTGAATTCTTTTAGCTTTTGTTTATCATGGAAGATTTTTATTTCATCATCAAATCGAAGCTTAATTTTGCTGGATATAAGATTCTTGGTTGACATCCATTATCTTTTAGAGCCTGGTATATGTTGTTCCAGGATCTCCTGGCTTTGAGGGTCTGGGTTGAAAAATATGCTGTGATTTGAATTGGTTTTCCTCTATAGGCTATCTGATTTTTCTCTCTTATGGCCTTTAAAATTTAATCCTTATTCTATATACTAGGCATTTTCATTATAATGTGTCTTGGTGTAGATCTGTTGTAGTTTTGTACATTTTGTGACCTATAGGCCTCTTGTATTTGATTTTCCAATTCATTCTTCATGCTTGGGAAATTTTCTGATATTATTTTATTGAAGAGATTGTGCATTCCTTTGGTTTGAATCTCTGAACCTTCCTCTATTCCAATAAATCTTAAATTTGGTCTTTTGATCGTATCCCATATTTCTTGGATATTCTGTTCATGGTTTCTTACCTCTTCACTGTGAGGTCAACTGTATTTTCAAGATTATATATTTTTGTCTTCATTGTGTTAAGTCCTATCTTCCACGTGATCTATTCTGTTGGTGTTGCTATCTATTGAGTTTTATAAATGGCTTATTGTTTCTTTCATTTCAAGGATTTCTGTTTTATTTATTTATTTTTTTTCAGAATCTCTATGTCTTTCTTGAAGTAAGCTCTTGCAACTTGTATTTGCTTTCTTATCTCTTTGTTGGTGTGATCAATGGTCATCTGTATTTGATCTCTTATCTCTTTGTTGGAGAGATTGATTTTTGCCTGTATCTACTTACTTAGGTCATTCTTTAATTCCCAAATCATTTTAGTTATGTATATTTGGAACTCCTTCTCTGACATTTCACCTACTGCACTATCTATGGATTCTTTTGTAGTATCTTGGTTTGTTTGGGGCATTTTCCTCCCTTGTTTTTTCATGATGTCTACGTGTCTTGCTCTCTTGCAGTGTATATCCAAGATATTACGGCTTCTGCCCTATTGTCTTATAGTGGCCCTACAGGTTACCAATACCTCACTTTTAAGGGAGAGATCAATATTACAGTATTCAATGTACCCGATGTGTAGCCATATATCAGTTAGCTTCTATTTTTACAATTACAGTTTTGTCACTATAATCAGAAATAATGAGATAGTTATCTTCTACCATATAGTCAATAGGTTTGCTTAATGGTTTACAGTTTCTAATGGTAGAAGTGGGGACTGGAGGGTTGGCTGAGACATTTATGAGGTAGGATGTGAGAAAATAGAGGTATCAGATTATTTGACTAGTGAGAGGGTAATCATAAGAAATTTTCTGTTAGTAGGAGAAACAAGACATAGGCATCCCCATGCAAGACTCCCTGTTAGCTCAACAATAGGATAACTGTTAGCACCTCTAGTAGAGAAACCTGTGGTGCAGCCAGGCCCACAGAGACCTTGATGATGTCTTACCAGGTTCTTATTGTTGTCCCTTGATAGAAGCAGTGCTATTCCTGTTTCGTGGTGGTGGCATCCTCAAGCCTATAATTATCCTGATGTTGGGCTGTGCAGTCATGCTTTGGTGAGTAAGGAACCCCAGTGTGGAGTGCCTCTCCATGTGGGTGCTGGGTGTCTCTTTGGTCTTGGCCTAGGGTGGGCCTTTGTCAGGCTCTCTCCTGGGCTGTGGTGTGGTGTGGTAGGGACTTCACAGTATATTAATAAGAGTTGATATCTTTTGACTATCGTAGAACACTGCATGTCTTTCAACTTCTTTAGATCATCATGGTAAGTGAAATAAGCCAGACACAAAAAGACAAGTATCACATGCTTTTTCTCAAAAGTAGAAACAAGCAAACAGATAAATAATAATAATAATAAAAACATAACCTGAAATATAAGGGGGGCTCTAGGGAAGGGATAAAGGATTGGGGGAGGGAAGAAGAGGGAGGTAACAGAGGGTATAAGGGACAGTGGATTTGATTCAAAGCATAATATATGAATGTATAGAAATGTCAAAATCAAATCTATTAATTTGTGTAATTAATGAGTTAATAATAACATTTATCTAATGATGTTTATCTAATTTGTATGAATTCACTTAAACTTAATACTTTTAATTGTTCCATCTAATTCTCTTGGTATTTCTAGGCTAAATTAGGTGCATAATATCATTTTTGTATCAGTTTTTATTGCATTAAACAGAACTTGCAGGAAAATGTTAATGAATTATGATATTCCTGATTCTAATGGTAAGTGCTGTTTTATTTTATCATCAAATATAAGGTTATTATGTTGATTTAAGATAGACATACCTTATTGTGTCAAGAAAATATTTACTTCAAATTTTTTGAAATTTTTGTTTTTATTACTAATTGGCATCGAAAATACCATATAGTTGGAGTATAACTAGCAAAACCTAACATAAAGTCAGCTGTCATTGAAGAAATGTCTTCAGAGTTCAGCTTTAGTTTCACCTAACAGGATAAAGAGGAGTGGAATTATAGCTAGCAGGCAAAAAAGTTAATAACTGGCACAATCATCCCCTTAGTCTTCTCAGCACCTTACACAGATTTCCACATGTTATAACTTCCAAACAACAAAGTCTATGTTTCCACCTAAAAAAATGCTGTCTGTTATACAAGTGAAGATGTTCTTCACTCTTCCCCAAATATAGGATTGTATCATCTGTGTGGTTATTGTACAAATTGCTGACTTATTAATTACTCCACAAATTAAGTCCCATCCTCACCAAATATTTTGTTATCTGTAGACCAAGTTATAAAGGTTACTTCTAATAGACTTGCATAATTAATAAGGGAAGAAGGATAGAAAGGAAAAAAATAAGTATTTTATGTAAGAAAATATATATGCATAATGAGAAAGAAAAAATATGCAAAACCATGATATATATTGAAGTATTTTGGACAAAATTAATTGATGTTGGTGATATGTTGTTAAGTTATTTACCTAAGATCATGTAGAAAAGCAAATATGGCAAAGCATTATCAATTGCTCAATTAGGTGGTGGTTATGTAATTTCTTCTTGTGTTTTCTTTTTCCCCATTTTTCTGTATGTCTGAAATTTTGTCAAAAGAATTAAAAACTTTTCTTTATAGCAAAAAATTAAGTTTTATTATTAATTGACATAGTATTTTTCATAATATCTTTGTATATACTTTATGTCTTTCCCAGTTTTCTTGTTTCCTTTTTATGTTCTCTTTTGTTATCCTCTGTTTCCATACCTCGTGACATTTACACTAATGTCAACTTTTTTAATTAAAAAAACTTTATTTAATGTAAAATCATCTAAAAAGTGAAAATTGCAAAGACTCACTTCTCTGAACCATAAAGTAGTTATGTAATTGGAATCAGGAGTGGGATGGAGGTAAGGGCCCATCTTTCTTAAGTACCAAAGCCCTCTTACCTAACATTTCATTGAATGCCATTGCACTTACAAGGTATGTCAATACACTGTATAGAAGCAGCAGTGATTTATCTGTTCCCCACTTATTTCATTTAAGGGATTCGGGTCACCTTTAGCCCTAAGTCTAGTTTCTTATGGCTCTTAAATATTTCAGTCTACTATCGGTTTATTGTTAATTTCCTAACTATGACCACCATCACTCCTCCCAATTTGTTCAAGTCTTAATCTGTACCACTATAATCAATTTGAGGTATGCTTAAAGATGAGAAAGGACTTACGTATGACCACAGTATGCCATTTTTATTAAATTTCTCAAATTTCCTTGAGTATTTTAATTTTCTGTCTTTCCCTTAAAGAACTTGGGAAAAGTTCTCAATGTATGGCCATATGACTCAGCAGGGAAACACTTGAGCACCAAACTTTGTACTGTTCAATAAGACACAAGTGAAAAATGTTCTGAATTATTAAAGTTGCTTGCCTTTATAGTTAAGGCAACCGTACGTAGAACTCCCTTTTCTCTGAATTATTTTTAGAAGGCAAATAAGTGAGAATGACTGCCCTCTTTTTTTTCACCAGTCTCCATCATTTTGCTTATGAGCTATTGAGTTTGAAGGCATGGTGAAAACTAATTCAGCTTCTTTATTTTTCAAGTTGCTGGTTTAATATAAAGTATTTTTACAACAATTGTGTCTTCATACAGGTGTTTATTGTAATCATGGATAACTCTGCCATTATTTTTATCCAGTTCAGTTTTAATGAACAAAACTTAGTACAGGCTGCTACCGTGGTCATCGTGCTCAACCTGATGGAACTATGCTCTTCTAAAATTCTATCCAGGATAAGAAAAATGGGGAATTTTGCAGTTCATAGCTGGTCCAGGAAAAAACATTCCCTACATGGAAACAAGTCCAGACCTGTGACAATCTTCCATTAGTGATGGCAGGAGTAAGATGGGGGAAGTGATACTATCTTTTTTCCCTTTTTGTTCCTGTATCTAATAAATGTGCCATTTTTATTTTTAAATGTCTGATATTACAAAGTGTTTTTAGTTATATAGAATCATGTGCAGAGGCTTGGAGAATTTAAATAAGACTATCAATTACTGATATTAGCATAATGAAATAATTTTTTAAGAGTCAATGTCAGTATATTACTGTAAATACATTCTTTACAAGGAGACCAATTGGTAAAGTAGAAAATCCACTGAACTTAAAAGTCACAAAAATAAAGTTTGTCTAGTTTTCATGAATTAGCTGTGTGATAGTGGTCAAATCACCTAACCATTTTGGTGATTTAACCAAAAGTGAGGTGGTGAAGAATGCTCTTGGTAGTTCCATTCCTAGTTTTTTGAGGAATCTCTATACTGCTTTCCAGAGTGGCTGCACCAATTTGCATCCCAGCAATGTAAGAGTGTACTCTTTTCCCCACATCCTTGCCAACATTTATTGTTAATTGTATTCTTGATTGCTGCCATTCTGACTGGAGTGAGGTGAAATCTCAGTGTAGTTTTAATTTGCATTTCTCTAATTGCTAAAGATGTTAAACATTTTTTCATATATGTGTTGACCATTCATATTTCTTTTTTTAAGGTGTGCCTGTTTAGTTCCTTTGCTCATTTATTGATTGGGTTATTTTTATTTATTTATTTATTTTTTGGTGTTAAGCTTTTGTGTTCTTTGAATATTCTAGAAATTAACACCTTCTCTGAGGTGTAAGTGGCAGATTTTCTTCCATTCTGTAGGTTCTTTCTTTACACTCTTGATTATTTATTTCCTTTGCTTTGAAGAAGCTTTTTACTTTTGACCCAGTTATCCCACTCTTTGGTACACATTGAAAGGTGTTTTAAATCATCATACTACAGTGATGCCGACACATACATGTTTTATAGCAGCTCAATTCACAATAGCTAAGCTATGGAATCAACCTAGCTTCCCTTAAACAGATGAATGGATGAAGAAAATGTGGTATATATACACAATGGAATATTACTTAGCCGCAACGAATGATGGCTTTATGACAGTTTCCAGTAAATGGAAGAATCTGGAGACTATCATGCTATATGAAATAAGTCAATCCCCTCAAACCAAAGATCAAATAGTCTCTCTGATATGTAGATGCTAACATACAACATGGGGTTGGGGAGGGGAAGAAGTTCAGTGGTTTAGGCAAAGGGGAATGAAGGGAAAGGAGGGGGACATATGAATAGGAAAGACAGTGGAATGAATCTGACATAACTTTTCTATGCACATATAAGAATATACCACAGTGAATTTCAACATCACATACATCCATAAGACTGGGATCCTAATTAGAATGTTATACTCCATGTTTGTATAAATATGTCAAAGTAGACTTTACTTCCATGTATAACTAAAAAAAGAAAGAAGAATGCAAAATGTTATGGTCATTTTAGCAATCAGTTTGCCAGTTTCTTTTAAATGTAACATATGCTAATAAAATTTTAAAATCCCCCCTTCCTAGTAAAAGAATGCTCTTGGATCTTGCATTTTTAAATAAGGTTTGATATAGGATGGTAGTTGCAAACATGCTTCCAATTCACATGGAATCTTGATGAACTGCCCTCAAACTTTGGATCAAGCACATCTCAATCACCAGAGTTAAGAGGAAATAAATCCAATATCCATAGATAAAACTGTAGGAGATCTGAGAGGTTTCCTGTTGCCACTGGTCTTCACGGAGGAGCTCTGTGCAGTCTGGAAGATGTGTACACTAATATTGTAATGCTGGGCTAACCCACTTCTCACCCTGAAAGCAGTTGATCTTCATGGGAGAGTGTCTCAACTCTAAATAATAACTCAACTAAGGGAGTAATACATGTAGAATCCCACTATTACCCATTGTCAGGTGCTTAGCTCATTCAAATACAAGTGGTGATGGAAACACTGGATGAAAGATACTTCTATCATTCCCAACTTTTCAAATTCAAACTATTAACAAGGCTGAGAATAGCATTTAAAACTTATGAATTGTATATTTTCAGACTATAATTGACTATGGGTAACTGAAACTGTGGAAATCAAAACCATAGATGGGAGGGTAATATACTTTAGAAAAAGGGAACAACAAAAATTGACTGTGTCTTCCAAATGCTCCATCTCATTTTTATATAGGTAATATAACTTTGATACTCAAATCAGCAAGAACACTGAGAAATACATGTCAAAAATTATTTAAAACTTTACCAATAAGGTTTGTCCAATTTTAATTTTTCTAGGAATGCAAGGTTGGTTCAGTATGAAAAATCCGCTTATATAATTGATCACCTAAGCAGATTAAGAAGAATAATTTCACCATCAAATAATTTGATGCAGAAACAATTTGATATATTCAGCCATATTCATGTTCATGCTTTTTTTTAAAGAGAGGGAATATTTTTTAACCTGATAAATGATATCTACAAAAACCTCTAATGAACATGACACTTATTAGTTCAATATTAAAATTATATTAGGATATTACAATTGAGGTTTTGGCCAAGGCACTGTAGCACAGTAAATGCTGCATACCATTTAGATAATAGACAAAATCCAAGAATTTTCAAATAAAATAGATAAAAACCAATCCCCAAACTGTTGAACATCTTCAGCAATATATAAAAATGGATGAGAGTATAGAAGAGGATGCAAGATTCAAGGATATCTTTTAGGTATGTTTATGCTATAAGTCTCTCACCATGTACCCCTCCTCATGCCCCACCACTGGTAGGGAGGGAGGAAGGCATAGGGGTGTCCCTCTTCTTTAGCTTAGTGAGGTGGAATTTCATGAAGCATTACTTGGAGAGGTTGGTATATGGTCTATGCTGTTTGGAAATAGTGTATCATAATTGAAATCTATCTGGAAATGGTGGGGGCAGAGAGATAATCCTGTTACTTACACTGGTGGCAATTCAAGTGAGTTGCTGTTGGATTAGTATAGATCTGTGTTTACACGTTTGGTAAATGCTTCCAAAGACTCAGATATGAGCCATGAGGGGGTGGTAAGAGGGAGAGCTGCTAACCTCAAGCTATTCTGACTTTTGTCTAAGAGAACCACCTACATGGGAGAGGGATTTGAACAGTGAAAATCTGTCAGCACAGTGGACTGACAGAAAACTAAGGGCAAGGTGTATGGGAATGACTGACCTAAGGAGGATCATTGCCCACATGCCAGAAACGATGTTGGAAAGAGACTTTCAGGGCCTTCTAGCAAGTTTATGAGAAAACACATTGGAAAGAAAGTCAGCTTTATACAGTACATCCTTGAAGTGCGCATAGCTTAGAACCTATCATACTCAGCACTAGTTACTTGCATGGAATTAGGTTCTAAAACAAATATGCATGGCAAAAATTGCACATCAATAATCCTTTATATTGCTTCTTGGCTTACTGTCTTGCTCCTCTTCTCTTATCCTTTTTGCCCTGAAATTGTTCCTTTCTGGGAAGTATTGACTCTTATTTCTCACTTTGGACTCTTTTTCTAGGGAACTTGAGATAAATATCTACTTATTATAAAGATCACAGAAACTATGCCCATAAACATGGTAGGCACTCAATAAATGCTAGTTGTTTGACTTCTTTTCATCTTTCTCTTACTTTGTCAAGTAAAAAATTATACATATTTTTCTCTATTTCCTACACTATTCTCACATTAAACAACTACAGGGTGTTTTTACATGGTGATTATAAAAACATCTCTAAAATTTTTGTAACATAAAAAATAGTGAGGAAGTAACTTTACAAATAGATAATGTATAGAAAGTTCCATATTTTCTTGAGAATAATTATATGACTACAGTTAAATCTCTGAGGAATATCAGAGAGTTGATCAGGTTTGGTGAAATGCTTGCAAAGAAAGTAATACACTCCATCTGTTCTGTGTAAAAACACTGAGCTTGGTAATGCCGCTGTCGACCTGAGATTGCTTCAAAACAATTTCCTTCACAATAGACCATGGCACTCAATTTCAGTAATCATTTTATGTCTTTTTCAAAGAGAATTTGTTTATGCTCATATTTTGACAGTTTGCTAATTATAGACTGAAAAGAAGTGCTTTTACATTTCTTACTCTTAAAAAGAAAATTTCCAGCATTTGGGAATATTATATCTTGTTATTCAGTTCCATAATAATTTACCTTTTCCCTCAGATTCCAGTAAGTTAGAATTACTTTTAAAGCATAATTCTTTTTAACTCTTTTGAACAAATTTATCTCATTATGAAAAGATTTTAGGTTTAGAAACTATAGCCTTAGTAATTAAATCTAATCTGTACATTTAAAAACCTTCTCATTTTTCTCCAACTAGAGGGAATACTTAATTTAAAACATTTAATTGTTAAATTTCTGTTTTGTTCTTCTTTGTTTATTCAGATATCATATATTTTTCACAAATAAATTTTTCTTCTCAAGAATATTCAGTTTTTATTTTCATCAAGGTTATACAATTTTATAGTTTATAGTTGAGTATTTCTACAGTACTTGTGAGGAACAGAAGAACTCTGAACACTCCACCTTCTTGACCCAAATTCTTCCGGAGGAAAGCACTTTTAACTCTTTTTGCTAATTATTTGGTATTATCTCCCTAGCTCTAAAACACATACATTGTTCATTCTTAGGTGTTCATTTCAGGTATTATCCAATGGCTATGAAATATAAGGATTGAATTGTTCCTTCCCTTTTCTTTTAAATATCCAACACAGTTCTATCTCCCTTTTTCCTCTATTATGGCTTACATCTGTATTTGATTGGCTATGTACTTCAGTAGCACTGAGGTGGATGGACAGTTATCTTTTTGAGATCTTGTATGCTTAAGATTGTTCTTTTTCTACCCTAATTTAGTTTTATAATTTTAATGGGTATAAAATTTTATACCAAAATAATCTCATATGAGAATTTCCTTTGGTATTTTTCTACTTCTTCTTAGTTTGGATAATTTATATTGACCTGTCTTCAAGTTCACTGATCTTTTCTTTTGTAGTATCCAATGTGATGCTAATCTTATCCTGTAATTTAAAGAAAATTTAGATATTCTACTTATAGTGCTAGAAATTTGGTCTAGAATTTTTGTATCTCTTTTGAAATTTCTTATTCATCATATACCTTTTTCCATCAATTAAAAATATTTGTAAAGTTATTCCAAGATCCTTGACTGTTAATTCTGTCATCTGGGTCATCTATTAGTCTCCTATTGACTATGATATATTTTACTTCTTTGCATTAATTTGCCATTAATTTATTGATTTTGTGTATTGAATATTGTGAATGATTCAGTGTAGAGATTGATTATTTTCTTCTGGCAAGTACTGGTTGATTACACTGATCCTATGAGAACTCTTTTCTGAACTTTGGGGTACATTTATTTTAGTTCTGATATAAGGTCCTTAATTTTAAAGTGTGATTTCTCTGAAATTTCAGTAAAAGCATCCTGGAACTTGATCTTTGTTGCTGTGTCCATGATAAAGGCAGCTGCCAAAATCTCAGCTCTGTTCTCCTTCTAGCTACTGCTTCTCATTGGGTTCTTCAGAGTCCTGCTCTTTGCATGTCAGTTCAGGAGTCTGCAGTAATTTGAGGGGAATTTATATGCAAATTTTGTGACTCTCTCCTCTGTACCTCTCTCCATTTTGGAATTCACTTCCCACTCAATTTCTGTTTCCTTAGAGACCTCTGCTTTCTGTTTAGGCTCTTCTTCCCTGCATCTTGGCAACTAAGGAGCAATGTTAATGGAAAAGCCTATTAAATGTAAGTCTAATTAGTATGATTATCTTCTTTCAAAGCTCATGTCTTTTCATGAGTACCTTCTTTTCATTGTTTTCTAGAAACTTCAGAAAATTTTTATATTTTGTCCAGCATTTATAATTGTTATTAGTTGGAAGGTACATCAGATATAAGCTTCATTGCTTTAGCCTATAGTCATGAAGGTTTTGGAATAACTTAATGCCATAAATTCATAAAATAGGAACTAAACTACACTGAATATTAAATATTATTGCTATTAAAAGTTTTCTTCGCCATATTTGGTGCCATTTTTCTTAGGTCTCTTTCACTCTATCTTCTTCTCCAAGATCCAGGGACTCTAACCTCTGCCTTTTGGTCTTGAATCCATAAATTGAAAACTCCCATTATAGTTTTTCTTAGCTACTGACTCTGAAAACCAGGACACAGAACTTATCCCCTTTGCAAATTTCCATATGAACTCTAGTTACGAAATCCCTTTAATGATTTCTTGGTGAATAATTTTTATTGGGAAATTTTGGGATTAAAAGGAGTTCTCATCTCCCACCATTCACATCACCTCTGTTAAAAACATCTCCATACCATATCGCTACATTCCCAATCCTTTCCTTCCTGTTTTCACCACGTTTCTCTTTCTTTAACACTCCTTTATTTTAGGGCATTGTCTCCTCCCTCTCCGATTTTTCCTATTTTCTCTTCTATTTCACTTTGAAGATTATCAAATCGTTTTTGGTTAGTTGAGATTTCCTGGGATATTTACTCTCAGTTCTTAGTGGCTTACCAAGGCACTTCTGAACACATCAGGTCTTATCCTGAAAGGAATTAAGGTGAACTCATAGTTCTCTGCCATGTCACATGGTGGTGTCATGTTCTCTTGATTTTCCAGATTATCCTGAGTCTTGTTTTTATTTTGCTTTACTGTTAATTTTATATGTAAAACCTGCCTACAACTTTTTCTAAACAAAAAGTCCACTTCCACTCTTTACAAGAGGTTTGCGAATATAGTTTTGGTGTTTTGGTTTTTGTGAATCAGTGAACTGATTTTGGTGAATTATCACAGAGACACTGATTACGCTGGATGATGTTATTCTATTCTACAACAATGTGAAATAGAAACACATAAACTTTATTTCATTCTTGGTCATGTAACTGTTAAATACTAGGACACAAGTATTATGTTCTCCAATGACTCATATTTCTGGCACTAGAGAGTAACTGTACTGTCTTTTGTTGTTGTTTGCTTCCTTTTAGTTTGTTCTTATCTTTGGTCACATTGATGGATGATAATTTTTCTATCTTTATGTATAATAGTAAGACAGCCTGTGTGCAGAATATAGCCATAGAGACCATGCGCTGATGGGAAATCTTTGCTTTGCCTAGTAATAATGACTTACAATGGAGGGGAGAATAGCGGTAGTCAGGTATGTAAGATGAAGGGCTGCACTCTCTTGGGATTTACATTAATTGACACTGATTTTCTCAGAGTTGGTTAGGACATCTCTCAATCACCATAAACTTCATGTTCCATTTACTCTGGTAGAAAATAAACACACAATGTGGCCTCTAATTGATTTGTTTTCTTCTTGTTATATGAAAGAAGCAGATTTTTCAGTAACTGAAATTTCCTTGATTTCCATAGAGTGACTAGAAACAGAAAAGAGCAATGCAAGGATGCACAGTCCATTCTGTCTTTGCACAGGGTTGGGTTTCAGGAAGAGTATTAAAAAAAAAACCTCTTTAAATTATTGCCATGTTTGAAGATTAAAACTATTATACTTCAATGATCTAAGATGCAAGGTGAAGGTTGTTGGTGATCCAATAGCTAAGCTAACAATTATTGTGTACTTATGCACCAGTTTATAACATGCACTTTAAATCTCAATTACTTATAATAATGGCCTATAAGGTAGATAGTTTTGTTATCCATAAAGTGTTCACCATGACACATCTAGTAAGAGGTGGTGCTAGAATCCAGATCCAGGCAGCCCTGTTCCACAGACCAGAATGGACAAATCCATTTAGCTTGCACATTGGAGCTACTGTCAGACTTAACAAATGGGAGTGGTCAGCTGATTTTTAGAATTCTGCTTCTAACCATGGGTAAAGTCTTTTAAGACTCTATGGGTCTGTAGCCACAGGCTGCTGTCCCCAAATCCATAAGCCTTCACCGTTTCATAAACTTACAAAATTTATGCAGACTTGTCTCTCTTTTCTTTCCAGTTCTGTGCTTCTTGGAATAAACCTTCATGTTCAGGACTATTTTATAAGTTACCATGGGTCCCTCCTTCCCACTGTGTGAAGCATTTGAGATTTTAGTATGAATGCATTAGATAGTGGAAATGGGTTTTAATGAAAAGAAGCTACCTTTTTTAAACCCTGAGAAGCATCCTAAAGGAAAATGCTGTGTGTGTAGGTGAGAGCTCAGTGGAACCAGGGTCCAACACTTGGAAAGACTTGTGATTTCTCAGTAGCTGGAGATATTTTAGTTGGAAGGCTGATTCTGTACAAATGGCCGATAGCTCCCCACTCTGCCTAAACCTATTTAGTAGACACTTGAGTTGTTGGTTAATGCTCTGCTTTATGTGCAAAGAATTTGTTTTATTTATTATTTCTTTTCATGGCTTACATTGTTGGAAATTGTTGTGTTCTACTGTCTTCTTTTTTCTTAACCATATTTTGGTTTAACTTAGTTATGAAGCCAAAGAAATGTGCTATTATGTAGTTTTTGATTCAGATTTAAAATGCCCATATTTATTTGGTGGGGTCCATTATGATTTTGTTTCTAGGCTGCAGTGGAGACTCTGGATGATTAACTTTCCTACCAGAAATTCAGAACATTTTTTTTAATCTGGAAAATATACTAATGACTACAAGAAATAATTGGAAATGTCTATCTCTGTGGTTAGAATAAAAATCAACCATTGATGCTTTTATCATAAGGTTAATTCAGGATTAATGATAATGCCCTCGGTAATACAGGTGTTCCAAAAGCAAGTGACTACTTTGATTCAATGTTTTGCTCTTTCTCTTAAATGGGAACAGAAGCAGCAGCAGTGGCTGTGCAGATCACTGTGGTTCTGATCTTCACCAGGGAGGAGGTGGGAGAATGGACTGCTTAGGCACACTTAGTCCTAGCCAGACTGTCTTTGTTTCAATCTTAGATCTCATATGTGCTGAGATTCTGAGCATGGTATTCACTTTTTTTTCATTCATAGAAAGTTCAGCTACTTGCATTATCTTCAGCCAATTAGCAAATGACATAATTCCTATCCATTTCTTCTCTACGTCACTGTGAAAGCCAATCATATAAATTTAATAAGGCATATTTTATTTTATTACATTTTATTGTGCTTTTCAGATTGTATTGTTACTACTTTTTAAAAAGTGAAGGTTTGTGGTAACTCTGCATCAAGCATGTCTATCATTGGTTTTCAATCCTGGCTATACATCTGAGTAGTTTGGACTTTTAAAGACAGGCTTGGAGAGTCTGGTATAATTAGTATAGGAGTGATTTTAAATTGTGTCCAGGGTTGGGTTCAGTGATGTAAAGTGTCACAAAGCCAAATCTAAGTAAGTCTGACTTATCGCCTACCTCTATTCGTGGAGAAAACATCTGAGAGCTTTATATTAAGAGCTTCTCTTAAGATATATTTTTGGATAGGACAGCTTTTCCTGAATTTGGCATAGATATCATTTTTAGTATATGGACAAAGATTTTTTGGTTTTCATATTTTGTTACATCTTTGTTCATTTGGGCATGTGTTAGAGAAAAATACCACTTGTTTTTCAGACATGGTATTTAATAGTATTACCAAGGAGTAGATTTAAAGTGAGTTGGTTTAAAGACAAGTATAAAATGATGAGTAACATAGATGGTTGTACTGGGCTGGAGAGTGTCCTTTTCAAAATTCATGCCTTCAAAATTTCAGAAGATGACTTTATTTGGATAGTGTTATTGCATATGTAATTACTTAATATGAGGCCTTACTGTGGTAGATTGGATTCTTAATCCAGTAAGGACTTAATCCAATATGTTAATATGTCATTTCTTTTTCTTTCTTATTTTTTTTTTTCCCAGTGATTGGGATTGAACCTAGGGTCTTGCACATGATAAACAACACTCTACCACCCCGGCTACAGCCTCAAATCCCAATATATCTTTATGAGAAGAGACACAGAAATGGAGACAAAGGGAGAATACTGGGTGATTAATAAAGGAAGCAGGTATTGGAGTGATAGCTTGTAAGACAAGGAATGACAAGAATGGCCAGCATCCATCACAGTCTAGGAAAAGATCTTCCCTCAAATCCTTTAGAGAGACTGAGAAAACCTGGCCCTGCCAACACCTTGATTTCAGATTTCTAGCCTCCAGAGCTGCAAGAGAATAACTATTTGTTGTTTGGGGGCATCTGGTTGTATACTTTGTTAAGGAGACTTAGGAAACTGATACAGGGACCAAACATAGTGATAAACTGGGAAGATGAGTGACTGGATTTGGGGAAACACTGTAGGGTAAAGTTCAAGATTTTTGGTGTGGTTTAAAAGTATCTCCACCAAATGGATCCTGATGGCTTTCCCAAGTATCTTTCTTTCTTTTTTTTAAAAAAATATTTATTTATTTACTTTAGTTGTACACAATGCAATGCATTTATGTTTACGTGGCGAACCCGGGCTGTGCACGTGTGAGGCCAGCGCTCTGCCACTGAGCCACAACCCCAGCCCTCAAGTACCTTTCTTGTCACAGACTCCTTTGCACCTTGTTCTCAGCCTTACTGAGCCTCCTTTGGGCTCTGAATTTCTCTTATAGGAGCTGACAGTGTTTCTTCTCCCTTCAGTACTGACCCACTGTTTCTATTTTGGTAAATCCTCCTTACCCTGCAGATCTCAACTAAAAGTCATTTTTTCATGAAGTCTTCCCCAAAGTTTAGATTAGTGAATTCTTCAGTTTTCCCCATAGTTCTCTGTAGTTTTCCTTTAATCCTATCCCCTGTGCTTTCTTTTTGATGATTGTTGAATTGTCTGTATTAAATTTGTTAGAAACGAGCCTCGTCCAGTTTGGTCACCACCACTTCTCCATTTCCCAGCAGAGCCTGATATAAAACAGACACTCAATAATATGTTAGATAAATACTTACTATTCCATGTAAACCCTGGGGAAAGGTATATTTTTCCCATTCCCTCTGTATTTTATTTACCTATATGTATTATCTACATGGCCAAATATGAAATTGAAATATTATTGTCATGTGCTTCACTACTTGTTATCTCTTGATGTAACCCCAGAGAGCAAAAAGAGGACTAGAATAAGGGTCAGACAGCATGATTTATTTTCTTGCAGGAACCACTACTTAGCTATGTGATATTAAGCAAACAACTGCATTTCTGGTTCCGAGTTTGTAATCTGAAGGAGATAGATTGGTGGTTATTAAACCCCCTTCCAGATCTGACACCATGTCTTCAGGTGAATCCTCATATCCCCCTTGCTTTAGAATTCCAACACTGTTTTTTTTTTTAAGGCAGAATGGCACCATTGTGAATATGGAAATTGGTGCTTAATAATCATCACACTGTCTTGACCTGCAGTTACTGGCAAGCCAGAAACTCTCTATCACAGACTCCCTTGCAGCTATTATAATAAATGTGATTTGGATTTGACTGGTCAGATGCAATTTGGAAGGCAGAAGTGAGGTTGAAGCTCAGAGGTGAAGTCAAATCTCTGATGCTTCTAGTTTTTCTCCTGCCAATCCCAGTTATAAAAGCCTTTTGCTTTTCTGAGTTGGTGTTAGCAGAGTACCCAGTTTCCAACCACCAGCTCTGTGGATGTCAAAAATGCAGGCACTGGACATCCAATGTGCTTCCATGGATTATAGTGAACACAGCTCACTCAGGAGCTGGCAGCGGGAGCAGAGGATCTTCTGACAATAACTGTTTTGTTATCATGGCAGCTGGATGTGATTCCAGAGCCAGAGGCTTCCTGATATAGAAGAGGCTCCTTGGTGGACCTGTTCTGTGGTGTAGCTTTGAGGGATGAATTCAATCTAAAGTCTATTTCTTCAGCCTTCCCAAAGATTTGTAAGCTAAATATTTAATGCCCAATCCTGAATTCCTTCCTGCTTAAGATGGTTGAGTGGATTTCCTATTTTGCAGCTGAACTCTGGCAGATAGGAACATAGACATTTATGGAACTCTATCAAAAGCAAAATAATTTCAGCAGGGTCTTATAATTTAATGAGGCTGTTTTCCTATTCACTTCAAGTTCACTGTTACTTCCAGGGTGGAGGCTTTGTCTGTAAATGGTTCACATTAGAGTCATTATAAAATAATTCCCAATATTTAGCTCCCTGAGAGAACATTCTGCCTTATCACTATGGCACTGATATTCTCAAAGAGATCTCATTCCTTTTGTCCTGTTTACAATATATTATATGTTGCTCAACAGATTCAAATGTGAATAAATCGAGGTCTGTTATGTGTGCTGAGAGAGACCTTGAGGAATTCTATCCCTACAAATTATAAAAATAAGCAAAGACTCATTTTTTAATCCTCTTCCTAAGCTACCGTGGAAGTCAAGGCTATAACTCCCACTCTAAAGTATCCAGTCTATGGCCCACACCATTGCCATGTGGTTGCTGGCCTCAAAACATAGTGAATAGCTCAGCTTGAGAGTCTGATACACAGGACAAAGGTCTGAAACCTGTATTTGGGTCAATGCTGTGTGATTTCTCATGCAAATCAAGAAACTGTTTGTTATGAGGGTCAGTGGGTCAGAAGAGTTCTTTGAAAATACAGAGAACATCCTATTCTTTTCTTTGACAGTGTATTTCTGGTTAGAAATTAGGCTTTATAAAAGTCCTCCAGCCAATGTCTCCCATGGCTGTGATTCCCCTGCCCCAGGACAAATTACTAGCTCTGGGTGAAAACGGACACTCAATTCTTTACCCAATATAAATGAGATCAAATCACTGGACTTTGAAAATACCATGTTATTATCCCAGGGTGTTTCCTGATAAAATCAAGTGCTGGGGATGGGAGTAACATTGTTTAAAGCATCTGGCTTCTCTTATATAGTGACACATATCTTCTGGAAAATAAAATCAGATTTAAAAGGAAGTTGTTATGGTGGTGAGATGAAACGATAAATTATAACATCTTTCTTTGTGCCCCTTGACAATGAATTGGTTTGTCTAGGCTCTATTGTGTTTTATTAGTTTTTTTTTTTTTTTTTTTTTTTGCCAATGACTGTTATAGGATTCAAGTCCATCTGCTCAGTGCATGAAAGGCAATACTTGGGAAGGAAATCAGGTTTATTCAAGGGCCAGTACACTGGAAGATGGGGAGACTATTGTCTCAGAGCCCTATCTTGCTTAGGAGTTGTAGGAACAAGGCTTATATAGAAGTTTAGGGGAGGTGTGGCAGATAAGGTGGGCACCAGGGTAGTTATAAATTTCATGGTGGTCTGCTTTTATAATGCATAGACTGCTGCTATTGGAAGGTCACCCAATGTCGTGGGTTCTGGAAATCTAGAGAAAAGTTACTGATTGGGAAGATTTATGATTCATGTCTTTTAAGTTCCCACTTCCAGGAAGAGCTAATCTTGTAGTTACTCATTAAGATGCAAAAGTCATCTTTTGCTGGAGAACAGGGGAAATGGCTTTCCGAGAGCACTTTTAGGGGTTCTGGTCAGAGGTGTCACCTACAGTGAAGCTAGTGAGAGATTAAGAATATATTGTTCATCTGTGTGATTTTAAAAATTAACTAAAAACAAGTGAAGCTAGAGGGTTTATTTAGGTTTTTTCTTGGTGACAGAACCTGGATAATGTGGTTTTCACTACTCCACTGCTGAGAAAGATAAGGTAAAGTGATGTTAACAGACATTAAAGTCACACAACAGACAAGTGGGTCTTCTGATTCTTACCTCAGGCTCTTTCTGCTGCTGCTAGTGATTTTCCCCACCCATTCCACAGAGGTGCCTCAGGTTGTCAGGGGAAATGCAGAGCATTTGAGGGAAGGTGGATTAGAGGAGCATTGCCTTTATTAATTTTAGTTACTAGGATTCCACAAAGATTTCATTTAAAAATGATTTCAGATCCAAAAATGTTTGGACTGTCCAATCCTTTTTAGATATTTCTGCTTCATCCTTCTTTGTTGTCTCCTTTCCTCTTGGCTTAAACTTTCACAATTTCCCTTATCTTCATAGGAACAAAAAAAAAAAAAAAAAAAAAAAAAAAAAAAGAGAGGTGAAGGATGCCCTTGGGTAAAGGGTGTGGGTTCAGTTTAGTTTAATAAGCATCCAAGGATTACCCATTCCTTCAATATTCTTTTATTATTATTGTTGTTTTTTGGGAGGTAAGAGGGATTGAATTCAGGGACACTTGACCACAGAGCCACATCCCCAGCTCTATTTCCTATTTTTTATTAGAGACAGAGTCTCACTGAGTTGATTAGCACCTCGCTAAGTTGGTGAGGCTGGCTTTGAACTCGCCATCCTCCTGTCTCAGCCTTCCCAGCTGCTGGGATTATAGTCGTGTGCCACCACACCTGCTCAACATTCTTCTATTCAGTAAATAGTGGTAGAGTCCCTCAGCTGGTAGGCTCTATGCTTTGTGCTGAGAACACAAACACAAATAACACATGGCACTTGTCTTCCCCATCATACTGGTGAGTCTGGAGGAGGGAACCTGGAGATCAGGAGACATTTAGATTGAGAGCTTTTGTTGGCTACTCTAACTCAAGGTGATGTCAGCTAGATAAAGTTTGGCATATTGCCTCTCCATTCCTGTGTCAGCAGACTCACCTCTCACACAAGTTAGTTTAAATGACATTCTTTTTATTCAGCACAGAGGCTGAAGAGAGATCCAGCAAAGCCAGGAAGAGGGCAGTGCCTTCCTCTCAACTGAGTTGTGCCAAGAGAACAGGGTTAAACCTTCAAATTGGATGAAACATTCCACTCTTAAGCATGTTCTAGAGGGACACTTCTGCAGCAAGTTGCGTTGCGTTGAATTCACACTTTTTTTTTTTTTTTTTTTTAGTGGGGGCTAGAATATTTTTATGTGAATACTTGGAAACTATGAACAGTTAATTTGGATTCCTTCCCAATGGTAAATAGTCCATTATATTCTGACAGTTTCAGGAGATGCCCCGTAAAAACAAGAAAAAAAAAAATAATAACCCACATAGAATCCATGATACATTCTATTTTAGTCAGTTTTTTTCGCTGTTGTGACTAAAAGATCTGAACAGAGCAATTTTAAAGGAGGAAAAGGGCTCACAGTTTCAGAGGTCTTAGTCCATAGTAGGCCAAGTTCCATTCCTTGGGGCTTGACGTGAGGCTGAACATCATGGCAAAGGGAAGGGCAGAGGGAAGTGGCTTACATCGTGATCAGGAAGCAGAGAGAGGTCTCCACTTGCCAGATACAAGTAAACACCCCAAAGCCATGCCCCACTTCTTACCTCCTCCAGCCACACCCTACCACTTCAGTTACCACTCAGTTAATTCCTATCAGGGCATTAATTCACTGATTGGGTAAAGGCGTTCATGACACAATCAGTTCTTCTCTGAACCTTCTTGCATTGTCTTGCATGTGAGCTTTTAGGGGACACCACATCTAAACCATAACACATCCTTACACTAAGTGCCTGTGTCTTCCTCAAGGTGCTATTGTTTGAGCATTATTAGAGTTTCCTACATTTTTTTTTCTTTCTGGAACTGGGGTTTGAACACAGGGGCACTTGACCACTGGGTCATATCCCAGCCCTTTTTTTGTATTTTATTAGAGACAGGGTCTCACTGAGTTGCTAAGTGCCTCACCATTGCTGAGGCTGGCTTTGAACTCCTGATCCTCCTGCCTCAGCCTTCCAAGTACTGGGATTGCAGTCTTCCGCCACAGCACCTGGCTGAGTTTCCTACATTTTTGATAACAACTTTTAACCAGTAACAGACCCATTTTATGTTCCAAAGATGATTAAATTTATCCTGCACTGTCACTTTTAACAGGAATTAATTTTCTTACCTCAGGATATGGGACAGCCAGGCTTCTATGGACATAGAATAGGGCTTCCTTGAAATTACTCATTTCAATAGTTCTTCAATTTCTGACAAGAATCATATTGCTTATGAGTGGGAAACTTCAGTTTTTGGAATGTACTTAAAAATTGATTCCTTGACTCGAGGGTTTAACCTGCCTGGGGGACTTAGGCCTCCCAAAGTCTGAGCCAGAAAGTCTGAGCCAAAAAGTCTGATCCAGAAAGTCTGAGCCAGCAGTAACTTTCACTTACTTGCAGCTCCAGGCTGCAGCATGTGTGTTAGTATGTGATTAACTATGACTAAGTGGCTTAAATAACAGAAAACCCATCTTCTCACAATTCTGGAAGCTGGTGGTCTAAGATCAAGGTGCAGTCAGGGTTGATTTTTCTGAGAACTGTGAGCCAAGAATCTGTTTCTGGCTTTTCTCCTTGGTCTGCTGATGCTGTCTTCTCCCTGTCTTCACTTGACTCCCCCTCACCCCTACCACCCCTGTATGGGTGTCCTAATCTCTTCTTGTAATGACCTCAGTCCTACTGGACCAGGACCCACCACAATGATCTTACTTAATCTTTATTACCTCTTTAAAGACCCTATCTCCTAATGGGTTAGGACTTCTGTGTGAAATTTGAGGTGACACATTTCAGCCCATAACAGTGTGATTCAGGTAAAGATATCTGGTTAAAATATTTCATGTAGATATGAACTGGGATATTTCTTAATTTATAGTTTCACGTCATTAATAATTTGGGAAAACATGAAATGAGATTTTACTTTGGTTTATTACTTGAAGACTATTACATAGGTAACAGATTCATACACGTGTCAATCTGTCAAGAGCCATAAGATACAGTGGATGGAAAAGGAAAATTCTTACAGAATCTTGGTGGTGGACACCACACAGAAAGATAACTAGATACTTAAGAGTATTTGTGCAATGAAATGAAGAGGTAACAGACACAGTGTTCATTTTAAGTCTGTGATGGGGTACAATGAGAAGATTATTTTTATTGTAAGACCTTATTTAAAATGGCCTCCTGCTGGCTGATTTTCAGGAATTAAGTATTATTCTGGCAATTTCAGTTATGATCATTATGGGATTTGTTGAAGCCCAAGAGCTGCTTTAGATTAAGTGGTTTGAAAATCTAAACCACATAAATAAATATATCACTACAATACCAGGCCTTGGGGCAAAAGCCCTAGTCACCTGCTGTAATGACAGTCTGTTTTCTAGGCTAGTTTAATTGTTGCACACTGCCTGAATTTCCAGCAAAATACAACATCTTATAAAATGCAAATTTATTTATTTTACAAATAGGTACATTCCACTTGTTATGTAGTATTCTAATTGCTTGATTAGAATTGATTAGAATATCTAATTGCTTGATTCTAATTAGCTGATTTAATCTCTATAATAATTTGATGTGGAAAGCTAGTGCCTTATGGTTGTCTATAATTATCAATGCCACTTTATAAATGGGGAATGAGAGGCACAGACAGGTTAGGTAACTGGCACACAGTCATACTGCTACTAAGTGTTAGAGCTGTTTCTGGCTCTATGGTCTGAACTTTTGATGGCTACACTGTGCTACTAGGAAAGTGTAGGAAATGAGGGAGGATGGAGGCACCACATAGACATTTAAGTGGGCATAACAAGTGGGCTCTGAGGATAGGCCATGAGGTCAGGATTGTGGCCTTTGCCCTGGGTTAGAAGTTGTTCGCAATCTCTTCTCCCATGCTGTGATTTCCTCCAGCTACCATAAGCCCATTTTTCTGCTCTTCACAGTGAGGCCACTGGAAAGGCTTTTGTCTGTGTTCACAGCTTCCATGATTCTCCAGCCCACTTTCTGATTCCATCTCTTCTGCCCAGTGATGGGGATCTTGCCTGTGTCACTTCTGCCTTACCACTTTCAGTGTTCATGCATTTGTTCTTGTTGTAAATGTTCAGAATCATGCCACCTGGTAAGAGCTCCTTGTTTTTCCTGAAACACTTGGTTCTCTTGGTGTCTGTCTTATAATACTCTCTTCCTTTCCTCTTATATTCTTGCTGCTTGTTCTCAATCTCCATTCATGGCTTCCTTGTGTCTTAGATGTTGCAATATCCCATGAGGTCTCTTTCCAGGCCCTTGTTTCTTCTACCCATATTCTTTTCTTAGATGAGCTGTGGACTGAATTGTGTCCTCCCAAATTCATGTTAAATCTCCCAATGTGACTGTGTCTGGAGATGGGGGTCTTTTTCTAAAAAAATTTTTTTAGTTGTAGGTGGAGACAGTACCTTTATTTTAGTTATGAAAGTTCTCTGTAAAGACAGTGAGAAGGTGATCATCTTCAAGGCAAGCAGAGAGGCACTAGGAGCAACCAACCCTGCTGATAACTTGATTTGGAACATTCAGTCTTCAAAATTGTGAGAAAATAAATTTCTGTTGTACACACCTCTCAGTCTATGGTATTTTGTTATAGTAACTTGAGCAGTCTAATACAGTAATTCCACTGATGATTTGGTTTAAATGCCATCCATACATTGATGGCATCATAATTTATATCATTAATATTCTTTGCTAAGCTCTAAATTCATGTATGAAATTGTCTATTTGACATTTCCTTTTAATATGCAAAATGATGCCAAAGTTAACCTCATGAACTCTGTAAATCTTTATCTATCTTCTTCTTCTCAGTAAATAACACCATATTCTAACCAACTGTTCAGGTCCAAAACTCAGGAGTTACTCCTGAGACTTCTTTTTCCTTCATTCTCTTCATCTTTTCCAATACCAATCCATGTCAGCTTCCAGAATAACTTGAATCCATCTATTTCGTTCCACCTTTATTAGCAACCTTTGCCTAAATCACCATGCTGGATTGCTGTGTTTCCTTCTATTTAAACATCTTCCTTCAAGTCTATTTCCCCCAAAACAGGGAAAATCATACTCGTAGAAAGTAAGTTGAATTATATCACTCACCGATTTAAAATTTTTCAGTGCCCTCCAATTACCTTTAGAATAAAATAAAAATCCCCATCTTTGTTCTTCAAAGCTCTATTCATATACCCATATGTCCCTCAGAGTTTAGACAGTGTCCAGAGCATAGTAGGTGTAAGAGCCCTAATAAGGATATAGCTAAGATGGTGGCTAGCTGAGAGCCATAAGAGGTGTTTCAGTATTTTCACCTGATATTCATGCATTTATCTAAGAATTTTTCTATGCCCGTGAACACTATGTGATGCACCTGTAAGATTGAGCTGTTGACACGTGTATACTTGTTAAGGCAAAAATTATTTAACTGGGTGAGGTTGCCTAGAGAGGTGGTTGGAGTTGGAGAGGTTGTTGGAGCTGGAGAGAGAAGTTAGAAGAAGCAAGAATAAAGAGCCTATTCATTTTCCAATCTGCTTCCGAATTCTTTCCCACGGTATCATTGCTGCAGGCGGCGAAAGCTGCAGGAGGCAACAAGTGGTGGCACGTACGGGGATTTCGGAATCGGCAGGTAAGAACTGAGAAGTCTCTAAATGTGGGTTCAAAATTAACTAAAACCCGAGTGATAAAGGCTATGGAAGAATTCTTTGATATAGCTGATAGTGAGGAGGAAAGTGATCATGAAAGCATAGCCTCTGCTGAGTCAGATAGGAACAGTAAGGATAGTATTGGTGTGAACTCAAAAATGACGAAGATCCGAGCTGCTAAAGCTATCCGAGATTTATTAGAGATAGCTGAGGAATACGTGCTCTCAATTGAACCTGGGACTCAGGATGTTACTACTAGTGAAAGTAATAGTAGTGAGGAGGAGTCAAATAACCATGAAAGCACAGCCACCTCCGCTGAGTCAGTTAAGACCAGAAAGGACCATCAAGTAGAGGAACCACTTGTGCCCTCTGCTCCCTCATGGGTTGAATCAATTACAAGAAACCATGAGGGGTATTTCTGAGCATTTGTGTGCCCTTGAAGCAGAGATTAACGGCCTTTCTGAGTGCTTATGCACACTCGAACGTCAAAACCCGCAGGGACATTGGGATCTGCCAGTATTTGAAAATGAAAATGGGCAGAGGTACCACCAATCCCTAGACTTCAAAACAATAAAAATTTCAAAGAAGCAATAATGACCTATGGGCCCCAAGCTCCTTTCACGTTGAGTATGTTGGAGTCCCTTAACACTTTAACTTTAACCCCCGCAGACTGGAAAGGCTTATGTAAGGCAGTATTGAGAGGAGGACAATACTTGAATTGGAGGTCACAGTTCCAGGAGTTTTGTGTGGAAACAGCTAGAAGAAATGTGGCTGCAGGATTTCCAGACTGTAACATAGACATGTTAATTGGAGAAGGGCAGTTTGCTAACTTACAGATTCAAATTCAGTATGATCCTGGAGTTTACGCTCAAATATACGTCGCAGCTGTTAAGGCATGGAAAACTTTACAAGGAACTGGTGACTAACAGGGTAGCTTGTCTAAAGTAATTCAGGGACCTAATGAGCCATATGCAGGTAGAGTGTTTGGAGATGTTGATCAAGCTATGCCATTAGTTGTTCAGCTGGCATATGAAAATGCCAACAAATATTGTTAAGACGCTATCAGACCTCGGAAATCTAAAAGGGACCTTTCAGTATATATAAGATTATGCAAAGATATAAATGACGCATTTGTCACAGGAAATATGATTGCAGCAGCAATGAGAGGTGCTTCCCTTCAAAATTTCACAAAAAGGGGCTCAACCTAAAAATTATTATAATCAATCAAGTTATTCTAGACAATATCCCCAAAGAGAAATAAGACCAAGCTCATATCATGCCCCAGGCCGCTGCCCAGGTGTAAAAAAGGAAACCACTGGGCTAATAAGTGCAGATCTAAATTTGATATTTATGGAAACATTTTGTCTAGGAATTAAAAAAAAGGGGCACGGGGCCCAATACCCCGGGGCCCACAAATGTACGAGGCATTAGAGGAACAGTATCCTCAAACATCCATCCAGATGATTCCTCGACACAATCCCTCTTACCCATTGACTCCCTCGTTAGAGGAACAAGAGGAAGTGCAGGATTAGACCTCTGTTCCACTGCCCAGATAGTGCTAAAACCTGATATAGGGGTTCAACTGATTCCCACGGGAGTCAGGAGACCTCTTCCCTCAGGAACTGTAGGAATTATCCTCGGACGAAGCTCTAAAAGCTTATCAGGTTTTCAAGTGACTCCAGGTGTAATAGACTCAGACTACCAAGGAGAAATTAAGATTATGCTTAGTTCACCTCGAGGTATTTGCTCTGTTAACCAAGGAGATAGAATTGCTCATATGCTTCTCCTTCCCAGTTTACATGACTTATTTAAGAGTATGCCTCAAAATAGGAACAATAGACGATTTGGTTCCACTGGCTCGGGACCTATGGCTTGCTGGGCTCAGGATTGTTCACAGAGGCCTATGTGCAAAATAAAATTCAAGGTATAGAGATGGAGGGATTGATTGACACTGGGGATGATTCTTCCATTATCAACATACGACAATGGCCCAAACACTTGCCTCTGCAGAAGGCTTCAAATAGTTTGAGGGGCTTGGGATATTCTAATACCCCAGAACAAAGTGCAACAGTTTTAAAATGGGAGGATGATGAAGGGCATCAAGGAACATTTCAGCCTTATGTTTTGTCCAGGTTGCCAGTTACCTTATGCGGAAGACATGTTTTGCAACAAATGGGAGTACATCTCACAACCAAGCCCGCAGGTGTTACAAAAGGAAATCATCACCAAAAAGGTAAAGGGTATTTTTTTTTAGGGGCCACTGAGAAAACAATTTTGAAAATACCATGGCTTTCTGATAAGACAGTTTGGGTCCCTCAGTGGCCCCTGTCTAGAGAGAAATTATAAGCGACCCACCTACTAGTTCAAGAACATCTAGAAGCAGGACATATAGAAACTTCCACCTCTCCCTGGAGTTCCCCCATATTCGTGATCAGGAAAAAAATCAGGAAAATGGCTATTGTTACATGATCTTAGAGAAATCAATAAAACCATGCAAATTATGGGCCCTACACAACCTGGACTTCCTAATCCTGTAGCTATTCCTAAAAATTTCCATCTTATAACTCTTGATATAAAGGATTGTTTCTTTTCTATTCCTCTACATCCTCTGGATGCCCCCAGGTTTGCTTTTTAAGTTCATTCTATTAATAATAATGGCCCTGATCAAAGATTTCAGTGGAAAGGTTTACCCCAGGGAATGGCTGATAGCCCCACTATATGTCAAATCTATGTAGATAAAGTTATTCAGCCTATCAGGAACAAATACCCAGAACTTATGTGCCTCCAATATATGGATGATGTTTTGCTTGCTCATCCTAATCAAGAAGTATTATTCACCATATTTAGTGATATATCAGAAAACTTGAAACAATATGGACTAAACATTGCTGAAGAAAAGGTTAAAACTAGATCTCCAATATTATATCTAGGATTCCAAATTATGGATACTTTTATTAGGCCTCAAAAAAATTTAATAAATAAGGAACATTTGGCCACTCTTAATGATTTCCAAAAATTGCTGGGAGACATTAATTGGCTTCGCCCTACACTAAGCCTCACCACTGGCCAATTAAAACCCTTATTTGATATCCTTCGCGGGAACCCTGATCCATCTTCACCATGAACATTGACTCCTGATGCTAGGGAAGCTTTAAAGTTGGTAGAAAAGGCCATCGAAGGATCCCATTGTAATAGAATTGATTTTGCTCGACCGCTGATATTGATCATTTTTTCTTCACAATATACACCCACAGGAGTATTTTGGCAACAGGAGCCTTTATTATGGATACATTTGCCCATCTCTCCTAAAAGTACAATTGAGTCTTATACCTCCATGGTGGCTAAACTTATTCTTCAAGGACTTAAGACTTCTACTAAAATATTTGGCATTCACCCCACTACTATTATTACTTACTCCCTACTCTTCCTCACAGGTTGAATATTTGTGCTTCATTGATAATGATTGGGCTATAGCTAGATGCTCTACTTCTGCAAATTTTGATAACCATCTTCCTAAGTCTCCTATACTGTCTTTCTGTATCAATCATCCCATTATATTTCCACAGGTAATAAAAAATCAACCTATTCCTAAGGCATTAAATGTATTTACAGATGGGCCCTCTAATGATGCTGCTGCAGTAGTCACTCAAAAAGAAAATATGATTCATATTACTGCCCATAAATCAGCTCAATTAGTAGAACTAGAAGCTATTATTATAGCTCTTGAAAGTTTTAAAGAACAGCTCATAAATATTTTTTCAGACAGCCACTATATTGTACATGCTGTCTCTAAATTGGAGCTAGCAGGTCCAATAGCACCTCATACTCCAGCCTTTAAATTGTTTTTTCAAATTCAAAACCTTCTATGGGAACACAAAGAACCTTTGTTTATTGGACATATCAGAGCTCATACTAATTTGCCTGGTCCTCTCCATGAAGGTAATCAAAAGGCCGATGCCCTCACTCAAACAATCTTTATATTTTCAGCAGTCCTACAAGCTACCTCATTCCATTCTCAATTTCATGTTAATAGTACTACTTTACAACAAAGTTTCAAAATAACTAAAGATCAAGCTCGAACAATTGTGAAGGCTTGTCAATCTTGTGTGACACATTTGCCCAATCCACATTATGGGGTTAACCCAAGAGGATTAATACCCAATAATTTGTGGCAGAGGATGTCACTCATGAGCCAAGTTTTGGAAAATTGTGATTTATTCATGTGACCATAGATACATGCTCAGGCATGATTTTTGCTTCCTTACATGCTGGAGAATAAGTTTAAGATGTTACATCTCATTGTCTACAAGCTTCTGCTGCACTGGGCATTCCCAAAATGCTTAAAACAGACAATGGGTTGATGGAATAAATGGAAAAGATGAATGTGAAAGCCCCTTGTAAACTATAAATTGCTTTCATAAAGTTAATGTGATGTGTTAAATATATATATATATATGTGTGTGTGTGTGTGTATGTGTGTGTGTGTGTGTGTATATATATATATATATATATATATATATATATATATATATATATGGATCCAAATAACTTTAATTCATTTATTAAGAGTATTCAAATTGGGTAAACAATTAAAAAGTGAAGGTACCTTCAATCTTAATTTATAGGTGTCTCTAGGACTTCTCTTCAGCAAAGAATATGACTAATACTATATAACCTGATATTTTGGTATTTGACATGGGATTGTTTATTTGTAATTAACTTCATTTGTTAAATAGCTGATTAATTTAAATTGTTTCAACAGGTATATTCATGGAAGGTTGCTGTGTATGCAGAGGCTCAGGGGTTCTAGCTAACAAATTATTTTTCTAAAATGCTTTTTTGTTTTTCTTTAATTTATCTTAAATATAATATTTGTCAGCTAAATACCCTCAGTCTTTCTTTAATCTGTTCTGAATGTGATATTTTGCCAGCTTATGTTTGTGGGAGCTCAAGCAGCAATGTGTGTGAGCAGAGATCAACTTCAATTACCTGATCTAATAATTCTATTTTTTAGTTTGACAACTCGCTTATTGACTCAGTGCTGGAATGGCACTGCCTTTCCTCTAATGATTGATGCTTGAGTTTCTAGGTAGCGGGCCCTGAAGATTTGCTGGTGGCATTGTCTAGACATAAAAAAGACGGCTGCTGCTATAGCTGCAGGGATCGCAATCGCTACAAGCATCCCTGCTGCTCAAGCATCAAACAACTTCACCAGCAGTGTGGCTTCTGCTCTGCATGCACGAGGCCTCCTAGATCAACATGTTAGCAAATGGACATTTTGTTAAATCTTTCTATGTTTGGGACATTGCATGGGACAATGCCTTGCGGGTATTTGTCTAGATAACTCAGTGCATTACTTAATGGAACTTAGGGTAGCTGATTTATTTAAAAAATAAAAAAAAAACTTGATAAGCTATGGAACTTGGCTTGTCAGCGCAAAGCTTGCCACCTTAGAACCGAAGCATCTCCTCATGTTTGGTTGGCTCGATTGGACAGCTGGTAGTCAATGACAGGTAAGATCCCCAGAGGGGAACAACCTAAGACAGGCACAGTCGATCCAGATGTGGTGAGGGTCATCACCCATCTACGGGAAAGTCTCATGTGGCCGACATATCAACCTAAGACAGGAGTCAAGGGTACAGCCCTTGATTATCTGATGACGGGTAAGAATGTTGGTTGCACATGTAGATGCCCTAGAGCTATCCCTCTTTTAAAATAAAAGGGGGGAAATGTAAGAGCCCAAATAAGGAGATAGCTAAGATGGTGGCTAGCTGAGAGCCATAAGAGGTGTTTCAGTATTTTCACCTGATATTCATGCATTTATCTAAGAATCTTTCTATGCCCATGAACACTATGTGACACACCTGTAAGTTTGAGCTGTCGACACGTGTATACTTGTTAAGGCAAAATGTAACTGGGTGAGGTTGGCTAGAGAGGTGGTTGGAGTTGGAGAGGTTGTTGGAGCCAGAGAGAGAAGTTAGAAGAAGCAAGAATAAAGAGCCTATTCTTTTTCCAATCTGCTTCTGAATTCTTTCCCGCGGCATCCTTGCTGAAGGCGGCGATAGCTGCAGGCGGCAACAAGTAGACAATAAATTATTGTTAAATAGATTAAAAATCTGCTCTTTATTTGCCTCTCCAACCTCATTTCACGTATACTTCCCCAGCTCATGAATTTCCAGACACACTTCACTTTTTCTATTCTTGAATCATGAAATATTTCTACCCCAGAGTCTTTTCACTTGCTGTTCTTTCTTTCTTTTTTTTTTTTTTTATATTTATTTATTTGCTTTAGTTGTACACAATGCATTTTTTCTTTTAACGTGGTGTTGAGGATCGAACCTGGGCTGTGAGCATGCTAGGCGAGCGCTCTACCGCTGAGCCACAACCCCAGCCCCACTTGCTATTATTTCTAATGAGACTCCTCTTACCAAGATATTTGAGAAGCTATCTCTTGCTTATCATTCAATTCTCATCCCAAGTGCTACCTTCTCAGACAGGCTCACCCTGACCCTTTAGATCCCTTTCCCCTTTATCATATTATCTCTATATTTAGGGAAGCCAAAATTAGAGGTGCTACTCTCTCTTGGAGTAGACTGTAATGACATAGAAATTGCATGGTACTTAAGGACAGAAGACCTTTGAAGGGTTTCATTTTCCAAGGTTGAATTTGTTGCTATTTTGGATAAAGAGTCTTTGACTAGAATGATTTCCAGGGCAATTCACACGGTGACAATTGTGGACACCAAGCACAGCTTATATTCAAGTATCTGTGGGGAAACTCAGTGACTGTTTAGGGAAAGAAGGCCAAAATGTTCAGAACTCCCAGTGGATTCTGGGAGGTGCCTGTAGATCTGCCCTTCAGTACAGAGTCTTCATTCCCTCAACTGCTCTAAGTCTGCTGTTACCAGTCACCCCTTGCCCAGGAACTGCCCCCTTCCAAAGGAGCGGCCTTGACAACACATATGCACCCTCCCCAGGTAGTACTCCATGCAAAGACTGCTTAGTGGAGGTTGGGATTTAGCAAAGATCTTGTTCCACTGTCTCAAATGCCATTAACTCCACTGCTCCTAACGGCATAGGCAATTGCCATTTTTCCCATTGCTGGACCAATACACCTGATAAAAAACAAAAAACTTAAAAGGAGGGAGATTTATTTTGGCTCATGGTTTCAGAGGTTTCAATCCATGGTTGCTTGGCCTTATCACATTAGGCCCATAGTTGGGGCTTCCTTCGGGGCAGATGTGCAGACGATTTTGTCTTCTTTTGCTTAGGAGCTATAGAAAATGGTTGCAGCCATTGTCTTTTTTTTTTTTTTTTTTTTTTTTTTTTTTTGCTTCCTGTTACAGCTCCAGATTTTAGCAACTTTCCCAGCATGTAAAATTGGTAGATTAATAACTGCTAAATGAATGCTACTCTGTGCCCTTCTTTTTTGTCTCCTGATGTATAGGAGAATGACCTAGAATCTTTAGCTCTAGTGTTCAGGGCTGGTAAGAACTTTGACTCCTGAAGACTCTGGGAGATCCTGATTGATACAGACATAGGAGCTGTATTTCCTCAAAGTTACTTATAAGCTGCTAAAAGGAGAGCCAGGACAGGCAAGGTTGAGAGTACCTCTCAATGGGTGTTCTCAATGGCTAGTTTCATCATTTTTATATTGGTTACACTTGAAAAGATATTTTGGATGTATTTGGGTTAAATAAAATATATTATTAGAATGAATTCTACTGTCTTTTTGTTTAAATGTAATTACTAAAAATTTTAACATTTATATGCCACTCAAATTTGAGGTCACTCTAACTCTATGTGTTGGCTTGATTTAAGGGTAAGCTTATATTTTTGCCTGTGATGAGTTCAGGGATTTATATGTGACCCAATTCAGGCTGAAGGAATGAAAAGAGAGGTTTTCAGGGGTTTCTGTGAGTTCTCTTCCTGGCTCTTCCAGGAAAGTTTTGGGAAGTACCCCATTTGTTTTCTCCAAAGTCATTCCACATGATCATAAGAAATAGAAATGTGAGAATAAATCTGTTCAGATTACAAATCTCAGGGAATAACAGAGAAAAAGATGCTGGAGAAGCCAGCCTTGAAGCTTGTGTTATGTCTAGACTTTGAGAACTGGTAGGCGATAAATACCACTTTGGTTTAAGCAACTTGGTATTTTTTTTTTTTTTTTTTTTAGTTGTAGATGGACACAATACGTTTATTTTGTTTATTTGTGTGATGCTGAGGATCAAACCCAGTGCTTCACGCATGTGAGACAAGTGTTCTACCACTGAGCCACAACCCCAGCCCTTGGTATTGGGTTTTTGATTACTGTGACTGATAGCAGCCTTCTTGTTACAAAGGCTTGCTACATTGTGGTTTACACACAGCTATACATGCAAACATACTGTACATTTGGGTCAATATCCCCAGTCTCTAATTTTTTCTTTAGACTAAATAAAGGTGGAAGCTACTGCAGAAGAAAAAAGAAACAAACCTGTTTTTTCAACAATCTTATATTAAAAGTTCTCATTTTCTGATTTAGCTGTCACTGTCAGGCCTCTTTGATGACTGAGAGATTTTGATTCCAGAGTCCTAACTCAGTCTCCTTTGATCTCACTGCGAATGCTGTCAGATCACAAGTCCTGAGTTTGAACTGTGCTAGGAAGGATGAGGTAAGCATAAGAATGAGGAACAAAGATCAAGAGCACAGGTATTTTAGGGTCAGCAACCAGTGAAATGAATCCTATGATGTTTGCTCAGGGTGAAAGAAATAAAACATGTTCATAGGTTTAATCTTCCTTATCAAAAATTAAAAAAAAAATAAAATTAAAGCCAACATTTTGTTCGGTGCAGTGTTGCAAACCTGTAATCTCAGCTACTTGGGAGGCTGAGGCAGGATGTTCCCAAGTTTGAGGACAGCCTCTGCAACTTAGCAATACCATGTCTCAAAAATAAAGATTACAAAAGGATCTGGGGTAGTCGCTCAATGGCAGAGTGCTTGTCTACCATGTGTGAGGCCCTGGGTTCAATTTCCTGAACTGCAAAAACACACAAACAAAACATTTCGAGTAGTTATTTTAAAGGCACTCTGAGAAAGCAGCTTTCAGGTGTGTGGGGCAATGAAAGGAAGGACTAGAGACAGGAATAGGACACTCTCATGAGCGCATGTTTATCTCTCACTTGCATATTGGGAGGCATTCCTATCTTAATTCTCAAACAAGTCCTTTGAGGTGCTATAATTCCTATTGTTTCAGGTGATGAACAAAGACACAGAGGAGCTGAGTAACCACCCTAAATTCACACAGCTGATTGGATAAAGTCAAATTTCTCTCATTTCACAGTCATTCTTTTCATCACATTATCCACACTTCCCTGCATTTAGATCTCCATGCCTCCTGCCTCTCACCTATGCATTGCTCCTAGATGTGCTGTCTTGTCTTGTCCTCACAGGGAGAATAGGGATAGTTTGGGATCACACTTTGAGACCAAGGCAATGGGCACCAGATCTGGGGAGAGAGTGTTTCATAGACAATTCTGCCTTCTGGATTCTTTGCACAACCTCACTGGTGGTCTTGCTGATCATCTTTCCTGACGGATGTGCATGACACTTCTTTGCTTCTAGTTGTACCTTGTTTATCTGTTTCCACCGATATCAGCTTGATTCTATTATTTTCTCTTTAGAAATAGTTTCTCTGAAGAACCATTCTGGAATCAAGTCAGATTTATCAACTCAGGCACAGACACAGACCACTCTCCTAGTTTATTTTCTGTTGGAATCCTGGTCTTAGAAAAGATGGTCTCAGACAAGCCCACCCTAACTGGGCAAAAGGATAGCTGCGATTTGAATGGAAAAATCTTTCTTTCCCTTATGGGTCAGATAATAAAGGCAAATATAAATATGTAGAATGGGGACATAACTGAATTATTGGATCCTTGGTAATGAGCTCCAAGTCAAGGGGCAAAGGATCAGAAGTTAAGGAACAGGAAGAAATAGATGAGGGGCTGCCAAGCAGGGGGAAAGGGAGGGGTGGTCTGGGTATGAGAGATGGAATCTGTTAGGAAGGAGGTCCTCCATTGGGGTAGCCTATTTAGTAGATCTCTGCTAGGATAGAGCCTTGCATGTGTGCCACAGTGTGGTATCCTTGGGTGAAGGTCTGCCTAGTTTCAGATTCCTAGAGAAGAGGCAGGTTCTCAGGCATCATCTGAGGACACAGTCCTTATATAGATTACATTATCATCAGTAGATGATATGGTGGTTAACTTTGTGTCAACTTTTCTGGGCCACAGGGTGCTCAGTTATTTGGTCAAAATTATGGTGCATATCTGGGTGCATCTGTGAGGGTGATTTTGGATGAGATAACAATTGAATCAGTAGACTGAGGAAAGCCACTTGCTCTCTCTAATGTGCATGGGTCTTATCCAATCTGTTGAAGCCTGAATAGAATAAAAAGTCTGACCTGAGGGTAAGAAGGAATGGCTTCTACCTGACTCAGTTTACCTGGGATTTTTGGTACTTTCCTGCCTTCAGACTGGAATTGAAATATTGTCTCTTTCTGGATCTTGGGGCTGCTGGCATTCAGACTGGAACTATATATATATATATATATATATTTTTTTAAAATATTTATTTATTTGCTTTTAGTTGTACACAATGCGTTTATTTTTATGTGGTGCTGAGGATCGAACCCGGGCCGTGCACGTGCTAGATGAGCACTCTACCGCTGAGCCACAACCCCAGCCCTGGAACTATATATATTATGGGCCATCCTGAGTCTCCAGCTTATTGAAGGCAGATCCTAAGACTTGACAGTTTCCATAATCACATGATACATATTATTTTAATCTCTGTCTTTGTTTCTCCATCTCTTAATCTCTCTCCCATTGTTTTGTTTTTCTGGGAAACCCTGAGTAATATGAGTGACACCTTTGGTTTCTCTTTTTCTGCCGTCTTTCTCTCTTAGGCTTGGATTTAGAGGGAAAGAAAGATCCAATTGAGAACTTCAGATTATTATGTATACAAAGGTGTAGGGTGTGTACTTCAGCGAGGTCAGTTGGAGTGGGCTCCATGCATCATATTATCTAGAGTTATTTGAAATTCCAAGCCCATGTCCTCATGTCTCCTTCCTGCTAGTCCATGGCTTTTTCAGTGTGCAGGAGGAGTAGTGCCCTGGGCCAGAGTTGCCCATCATGATGAGAAGGTCTTGGGGATGTGGCCTGGATAGATTTGTCCTGCCACTTTTATTTTTCACTCTCAACCTTAAAGGCCTGGGATTTATGAAAGGAACTTTTTTTTTTCTTTTTAAAGAAAAATATCTACAGAAAAGAAGTATATTTAGAAATAAAAGGGCACCAAAGTCCACCTTAGTGATTTTGTAAGAACTCTTCTGAGTGTGTGTGTGTGTGTGTGTGTGTGTGTGTGTGTCTGGAGGGATGTGGAGTAGAGAAATCTATGTGAGAACCACATTGGCATACCCTTATATTTTGTGTGTGTGGTAAACTATACATAATGTAAAATTTACCATTTTAACCACTTCACTTGAAAGTGGCATTGTGTACATTCACAATGCTGTGCAACCATTACTATGAGGTACATCACAGACCATTCCATTACCCCAAATGGAAACCCCATTTCCACTAAGCAATAGAGGGAAGGTGAAATCAACAGAACCACTATTCTGTCTCTTCAGAAATCCAAACTTTTGAAACCTTATGGATTGAGCCAGATGCCCCAAACAAATATTTATTTTGTGAATTTGCAAGGTGTTCAATCTCTCACGGAGGTAAATGAATCGATGAAGATGCTCTGGCCTCTGCCCCACATTTGTGCAGTATATCTGACCTCCCTCTTCTTCCTGTGCAGGGAAACATTCTTTTCTTGACCCACTGCAAGTGATGCTTAAAGCTGTTTAATGACTCAGGCAAAAATTTCATGGTTAATCTCAGGTAATGAGGGGATTCTTTGAATCTGGAATCCCAATTGAAGGATTCCTTTCCTAACAACCCACAATCAGTCCCAGAGCTGATAAACGTCTGGGATCTTGATTAGGACCAGAGTGTTTTGCATGGCAACCGATTTCCTGTGAGTGGCTGATTGAGGGCCTGTTTGGTGGGGAGGGCGTTGCAAAAAATCACAGTGGCTGCCTTCTTTATGGTCTTCTTGCTATATATCCCTGGCCATACTGGTGAGGGTGCAGTAGTGCTGTGAAGCTGTCAAAAGACAGAGAGGAGAAAGGTGATAAAGTCCAAAATCTGCTGGAGTTTGTTATACGAAATTTATTTTCCACTGCTGGGATTGCAAATCATCCAAAGGGGAATCCTTTAAAACTCTTTGGAAGTATAGTTGAAAACTTTTAAAATTCCTTCCTTTGTAATGATAGAAATAAATAATTTATCTAACATGATATTCCAATGCAGTTAGGATACTCTTAAACAAAACAGGCAAAAAGCATGTATTAGCCCCAAAAGAAATGGTGAACAATAACATTCTAAATGGATAAAGAAAACATACAACGGATGGGCATTTTTCCATATGCCTATTTTCTTTTTAAGTAAAGTTTGATTTACTTCTACATATTTATAATACTCTAGTTTCTACAATCCTCAGGAAGCAAGTTATTTTTCAAAACTTAAAACTTGCATTTTTTTAAAAAACACTTGGATTGTTTTCTTTCTGATTGCAGAAACATGGGCTACTAACTGATAATGATGTTCTCAGTGGCTCAGGCCACACTTGACCAAAAACTACTCTTGAGTGATGCCCTTAGGAGCTAATGGGATGTGGAGGGCCATCCATGCTTACAGGATGTGACTCACTGCTGTTCTGCTCTTAGAGCTGCAGTGCTCATTTCTCCCCCTCCCCTCCCTTCCTCTCTTCTCCTCTCTCTCTCTCCTTCTCCTCTCCTCTCTCTTTAATCTCCCTTCTTACTGTGTACTGACCATTTCCAATCTGTCCATCTTTAGGACATCTTTTTCCAGTAAGCTTCCCATTTCCAACTTCTATTTGCTATTGCTATTAGAAGCATGTGCATAAAATCAATTTGTCAATAAACTGCAAGTGAAGATCAAAGCTCTTGGCTTGAGAAGAAAAATGTAAAACATTTAGTGTTTTAAGATTTTTTCCCCATTTTGTTTGCAGATTCTGTCTGTGTGCTGTGTGACTAAGCCAGAGTTATCAAAATGTAGGTCCTAGACCCTGACAGTCAAGGCTCACAGCCCAGGCTGTTACTTAGCCTTGAGACCTTGGGCACATTACTCACTCCACTGTCCCTCCATTCCTCATCAGTGACAAGCAGATACAATAATACACTGACAGTGTTATTGTGTGATTTCAATACATAGATACTTGTAAAGCTCCTAAAAGAGTACCTGAAAAATAGTAAATTTTTAGTCAAACTTTTATTTTTAAGTAAAATCTGTTAATATACTTTATACACAGAGATGAGGAAAAACACAAGATCCTTCTTCTTTTAATTCACTCCATACATATTTTTTGAACACCTACTCTTTGCCATTTGTCACACTAGGTACTATGGAGCTTGTACACCCAGAACTGTCTGAGAAGTTTTCTCAATGATGATGAGGTTGCCAGTCTTGGGTGTAGAGGATGTAAATACAAGTATGAGGATGCTTATGAATGGAGAGAATGCTCACAGAGACTGCAAGGATTACAGTCATTAGGCTGGGACCCAAATAAGATTCTAATTATTAATTTTAGTTAAATTTTGTGTCCATGAGCAAAATAACACAGCCATACTTATAATAATTAGATTTCAGCTACTCTGAATGGGTCTTTGAGGGAAAATAAGTCAATGCCAGTTGAATCCTTGCCTTAGGCAAACCAATTCTAGGAAAACCTACAACCAGTGGAGGTCTTGTTGCCAGGGTCCTGTTGCTATATGGGGTGGGGTTTCTTTGGTCTGTAAAGAGATTATGTTTGCTCAGTGTATTAGTTTGCTAGGGAATAAGAAAGTACTATAGACTGGGTAGTGTAAATAACAGAAATTGATGTTTTCCCAGTTTCAGAAACAGAAGGCCAAGATCAAGGTGTTGGCAGGGTTGGTTTTCCCCAAGTTCTCTCTACTTGGCTCGCAGATGGTCCCCTTCTTATTGTGTCCTCACAGGCCCATTTTTTATGCATGCTCACTTTTAGTATTTCTTCCTCTTCTCAGTAACATTGGTCCAACTGAATTAAGGCCTCACCCTTGTGATCTTATTTAACCATCTCCTTATAGACCATATCTCCAAAAGCAGTCATTGGGAATTAGGGCTTTACTATATGAATCTTGGGAGAGACATACTTCACTCCATAATACTCTATAAGATCATAGATTTTATCAAAGAAGAACTATTTCCCTTGCAATTGCACCAGTAAAGTTGATAGACTCTATGCTAAAGAATAGTCACTAAACACAAACAAGGTGAGTTTGTGGGGTGAGGTTGGAAGATGGCATGATTTCTTCAAGGTAACTCGTTCTTGTCTAATATATTAAAAATTCTCTTAGAGAATGAATATATAGATAAAGAATGTATGTAAATAACAGAGCTACAAGGATCTGGGAGACTGTTTAATTCAACCTTCTTGTTTAATCAAGGAACACATTGAATGCCAGGACTCATGGGCCTTGCCTGAGGCCACCCAGCTTGATAATGGCAGAGCTGAGAGGAGGTGGCAACAATTTGCTTCTCCATAACATGCCACCTCTAAGCACACCTGTGGGTAATTATTGCACAGTAGTGTGACTGTAGTTAGCAACATTATCCTGTACTTTTTTAAAATCTGGAAGAAAAGATTTTGAACGTTTTCATGATAAAAATGATAAATGCTTGAGGAGGCAAACAAGATTAGCCTGACTTAAGCATTATACCCTATGCATGTATTGAGACATTACATGGCACTCCATTAATATGTTTTTATGTACCAGCTAACAAATAAATTTTAAATAAATAAACACAAGTGTGGATAGGAGGACCAGTGGATATAATTGTTCAGATTTTGAAAAGTGTTTGATAGTTCTCAGTTTTAAAGATATGAAAACATAGTGCTTCAAGGGATTAGTTTTATTGCAGTATTGAACTGAAAATTACAGGAAATAAAAGATAGGGGGAAATGAGTATCCATCTTATTAGATATTCACATTATTCAGTAACTATTAAATGTCCAGTTGGCAGTGCTGAAGTTGGGCTTTTAAAACATAAACATTTAAATAAATGGTCTAGGAAAGGCCAACATTTCACTAAATCAGTGTTTGTTGAGGAGGGATATTAATAAGGTTATGAAGAAAAGTTCTGAATGCACAAACATGTTTGAAAACACTGAGTTAAAGCAAAATGATTTCTTTGTTTTGGATCTTCTCTGAGTTATTGCTACAATAATTAAATGTGAAGAGTCAGTGTATTTCTAAACTTCTTTGACCAGAGAAGCTCCACTTTTTAAAAATAGAATTTATTGTGGAAAAAGCTGTGAAGCAAATTTGCATGGTAAAAATACCAAGTTGGTAAGGATAAAATGTAGAAAGAATTGGGTGCTGGGGAGCACTTACAGTTTGTAAACTCTGCTGTAGTATATGCTGCATGCTCTTGTTATCTTTTTGCCTATAAGTAGTCTCAACCTTAGTTTTGTACATGTTTCTGCCTGAGGGGAAATGCTTATTTTCTCTCTCTTTTGTATTCTTTGCAGTTCCTGGGACAGTGCTCTATACATAGTAGGTGCCAAGTAGATGTTATTAATTGTCAATGTGATTGTAATAGATGAATTTCAGTGTTGATGACTCAGAGGCAAAGCATTTAGGGAACCAAAGCAAAGCCATATGAGGTAGGCAGAAAAAATCTCACCACAAATAAAAAATTTCACATATTAAATTTTTCTTAATATCAGCATAATTTTGACACTGAGCTCAAATTTTAATTATGAAGGTGGCTTTCCTTCACTTTAAGTGCTGCCCCCCAAAATTTTAAGGCTTAAAAGATGTATGGAATTTGGATGAAGGTCCTTGAATCTCCAGTTTATCAAGATAACCCATGATGACATTATTTGCAAGCCTGGGTTATTCAAATAATCACAGCCTCCTTATAAGAGGGAGTAGGAGAATCTGAGTTAGAGAGGAGAGTGACCAGGGAAGTGGAGATAGAGGGAGAGGGAGAATCAATTGAGAATACAATGTTGCTGGCTTTGAATATGGAAGAGGAAGGCCATGAGCCAAGGAATGAAAATGTTTTTTAGAAACTGGAAAAGGTAAGGAAATAGAGTCTCTGTTCTCGAGTCCCCAAAATGAATGCAGCCTGTTTCTATTGACACCCCAGATTTTAGACAAGTAAAACCCATTTTAAATTACTTCTTCCAGGCTATAAGATAATGATTTATTATCTTATAAGATAAGTTAGTTTTATGATGATTTGTTATAGCAGCAAGGAGGTAATTAATATGGGTTTACAATGTCTGGAAGCTTTGTGTTCTACTTTCCTACTGAGTGGGGCCTGAAGTGGGACTGTGGATACGGGTTGGGTTATTACCATGACCTGCATGGCTGTTAATTCAGAAAACGTGGAGGGGGTATGGGGGAATTAGAAAAGATAAATAGACACAGAGAGAAAGCTGGGACCAGGTGGAACATCATCTTCTGATGGAAGAACAATGACCCAGAGCTAGCCAGCATGTTTATTATATAGGTTTTATCATCAAAAGGATTTTTGTGAAAAAGTTCCTTCAAAGCAGTCAGGCTGAAGGTCAACATACTGGCAACCAATTATAATTATCTACTTATGCTCATAATTCTCTATGCCCAGTAGTTGGTGTCTGAACTCAGGGTCAAGAGTGATAGCTCTGTGCCTAGCACGGAACCTCTTCATGCAGTGGCATCACCATAGCAACTGGGCAATCTTGACCTGCACCTTTGCACGAGAAATTCCCAGCACAAGTACAGCCTTCTGCCCTGAGACAATCAGAGACCTTGATCTAAGTCACTGCTCTACACAGGTTATGCCATGGTGTCATTGACCTTTGTCATATCTGGGGGTATTGTTCAGAGAAGGGGCTACTCTGCGGATCTGCAAGGATGTTTTTTCATTTTCTCTTTACCTCCTCTTTCTGTTCTCCTTCCAGGAGAAAAATATCTTTATTGATCTTAAAATTATGAAGAAAAGTTTTGTTAGAATGGAGAAGGAAAATATTTTTCAAACAAATCATACATTAATAGTTTAACAAATCATCCTACTGATTGTGTATTTGGTTTAATAAATTTTAAGGAATGGGTTTTGACCCAGAAGAGAACCTCAGATGCCCTCAGCTGTTGGGTTTTTGTTGGCTCACTTGCCTTTGTCTTACTCACCAGTGAACTGAAAACCTCTCCCTCTCTACCACCTTCTCTACCTCCTTCTTTACCTATGTATGCATGTGTGTTTGGATGTATGGGCATATGTCAAATTAATACTTATATCACTTGATATAAAATTTTATATATAAAATTACTACAATAACAATCATAGGTTGAAGAAAATGATGAGTTAGCATTTTCCTTTTTACATTTTTAATTGGTTATTTTTAGTTGTACATAACATTAGGATTCATTTTAATGCAATTATGAAAGCATGGAATATGATTTGCTCTATTCAGTCCCCAGCACTTCCCCTTTCCCTCCTCTCCCCCCTCTAGTCCCTTCATTCTACTCTATTGATCTTTCTGCTATTTACTTTTTAAACTAGTGACTTGTGGATATAATGATGAGATTCACTGTGGTATACTCTTATACATACATAGGTCAGATTCATTTCACTGTTCTGCCTTTATTCTGTCCTTCATCCTTCCCCATCAATTTCCTTCCTCTACTCCATTGATCTTTCTTCTATTTTGATGGAATTCCGCTCCTCCTTTCTTTTATTTTTTTCTCTTACTTTGGACTAGCATATCAGAGAAAACATTTATCTTTGACTTTCTGGATCTGGCTTATTTTACTTAGCATGATAGTCTCCAGTTCCATCCATTTACCAGTAAATGACATAATTTCATTCTTCTTTATAGTTGAATGCATCATTGTGTGTGTGTGTGTGTGTGTGTGTGTGTATGCACATAATATTTTGTTTATCCATTCATCCATTGCCAGACACTAAGGTTGAATCTATATCTTGGCTATTGTGAATTGTGTTGCTATAAACATTGTTGTGGCTGCATCCCTATAGTATGCTGGTTTTAGGTCTGTTGGATATATATGGAGAAATCTTAAGTGGTTCAATTCCTAGCTTTTTAAGAAATCTCCATACTGCTTTCCAGAGTGGTTGCACCAATTTGCAGTCCCACCAGCAATGTGTGAGTGTACCTTTCCCTCCACACCTTTGTCAACAATTATTATTAACATTTTTTTCATGCATTTGTGGGCCATTTGTATTTTTTGAGAAGTGTCTGTTTAGTTCTTTTGCCCATTTATTATTTGTTTTTTATGTTAATTTTTTAAAATTTTTCATATATTCTGGATATCAATGCCTTATCTGAGGAGCAGTGGCAAAGATCTTCACTGAGGCTCTCTGTCTCTCTTCATGATGATGATGATGATGATGATTTTTGCCATAGAGAAGATTTTTAATTTGATGCCATCTCACTTATTGATTTTTGGTTTTATTTTTTGCACTTTAGGAATCTTGTTAAGGAAATCAGTTCCAGTGCCAACATTTTAGAGTGTTGGTCTACATTTGCTTCTAGCAGTTGCAGAGTTGCTGATTCCTAGGTTTTTGAATCACTTTGAGTTGACTTTTGTGTAAGGAGATATATAGGGGCCTAGTTTCATTCTTCTACATGCAGATATACAGTTTTTTCCAGCACCATTTGTTAAAAAGGAGATTTTTTCCTCCAATATATGTCTTCAGATTGGAAGCCTAGAAATTCAGGAAATGCTAAACCATTTGGATTAGAGGGAAGAAGGTGGAGTTCAGATAGGAGTTTCTTTACTGGACAACAACTAGAATATTTGTCAATATTAGTTTTTCTTCTCAATTATCCTTCTGAATCAGGCTCTAGACAGAATCCATTTTTTCTACATCATAAATTATGCTTCATTGTAAAATTTGCAATAGATAGTGAAGACCTTTAAGACCACATAAGCAAAAGCCACTTCTCCAAATGCTCTCTTTGGTATTTTGTACCATATGTTGAAAACCAAGAAGCCCATTAAAAATAAGCATGTAGAGTAATTCTCAAGAGGGGCTATTTTCTCAAGCCATAGAATTACCAATCAAAGAAATCACTACAATTAGTTTTCTTTTCTTGATTCTACACATTAATGTATTTGACCCTTTTGGTCTGATTATCACCTCCCCCTCTTACTCTTGGACATTTGTTGTCAAATTCTTCTTTCCTCAGTCCTGTTACTTGCTTTATCAAGGCCTCATTCTTAAACTATCTTTCTCAATATAAATTCATTACTATTTAATTAGCCCTGATAGATTTTTTATAAATAAATTTATAATAGCCAACAATGTTTTGCATTTTGTAAAGGCTTTTCTGAAAGTATGTGTTTTTTTTCCCCCCCTTAATTCCTAGTGATCATGTTGCCCATATGTAATTGTGTAAGTAGGGAAAGCATTGGGAATTTAGTACAGTCACATTTTTACAGCAAACACTAATTATAAAACAGATAGACTGTCAATTAATTTAGCAAATTACCTACCTTCATATTGCTCTCTGAAGAGCACATAGACTACAGTAGATTTTAATGGATATTTATAAGCTAAAGTAGGTAATTCATTACCAATCACTTGAAGATAACAATGTTTTCTTTGGTATCATTTTCAATATGAAAATCACTTTTGTGTACATGACCTCATTTTGTTCTGACTGTAACCCCAGAAACAACACTGAGAAAGGACTATTATTTCTCAACTTGAAGAGGATAATCACCTATCCCAAGGACACAGGCACCTAGTGGTAAAACACTACTGGCTCCTATTTCTTTCAATGATTTGCCTGCATCTTACTCATCACCCCTTGCTACTTCCTGAAGTTTTTGCAAACATTTCTCTATTTCATTTTTGTTTAGTTTTACAAAAGCAATAGTTTCCCTCCACTTTTATCTGATTGAGCTTCTAGTTCAATCAGTTTGAAAAAGTCGAGAAACAACATTTAGACCAAATTTATTCCATCTTTGGAGTAAAAAATATTTCCTTTAGGACCACATAAACCAATCTTGCTCTATCTGAAATTGTAACCAAAGGTTTTATCTGTTTTCTAATTGAACACCACTGAATTTTCTGTATCTATAAAAAGTTTTATACATGAAAGTCTTTAAAATCCTGTTTGGATTCATCAGTATATAGCGAGTTTGTAGACTCAGGAACAATGAAGGAGGGAGGCATCTTACAGACAGCCCTGATCTGCATGGAAGGTGATTACTGCTCTAGTCCTGTGTCTACCACTGATCCCTTATGTTCATCTGAGCTCCAGTATATTAATGTTTAATATGAGATAGTCAGATTAGCTGATCTTGGAGGGTCCCCCAACAGACACTAATATTCCAAGTGCTAAGCTTGAAATTGTTGATTTTTGATTATGTTGGAATCTCCCAACCTGTTTGCTTCATTCAATAAGCAAATTCACTAAGATTTTATATAATAGGATAATAGGATCTATAGTATTCTAATTAGATCTTGGGCACAATATTAGAGCTTCATATGACAGGGACTATTATGTGTTTACAAAACTCATTTCTTCTACCTCCTGGCACATAGCAGGTATTAGCAGGTGACTGAATTCTAGTCTATGGAAGTGAGAAGAATATGGAAATTTTCTAGTCTGATTATAAAATACTTCAACGCAACAATATCCTTTTCCCTCCTTCATTCCTGACTAGAAGATAAGGAATGCCTGGTCTCAGGTGACAGTGGATACACAGGCTATGAGTTAATCTCTTTATGAAAGTTTTTCTGTTGAACACATGATTAGAATACATGTGTGAGAAATAAACTATTGGTCCACTGAGATTATCTTTTACTGCACTTGGTACCAGAGTATGATGATGTTGTAATACAAAGAAATCTAAATATGTATCTTGGCTTGGTGGCCAGGCGGTGGGAAACTAAGAACAGGTATAGCTATTTATAAGACTAAAGGGCCATGGAAAAATATTCTACAAAAATATCACCAGTGACAACTTGGAAGATACAAATGTATGTGCCCAGAACCTGTAGCATTTGCAGAAATGAGGGTTATTCTGATTATGTTAATTACTATCGACTGTTTTGAGAAAAACATACAACAAAGAAACATTTAGACAGTTCTCAAGCAGAGAATCAAGGAAAAGAACAAGTTTTAGATTTCAAAAATTTTACAGGTTATTTTAACTGGACAGGTTGAAACAAGTATGTCTGGATCCTGAATAGTAATATTTAACACTGAAAGGGTTCCACTGAAAAACACAAGGAAAACTCCTCAATTAAACCCAATTGACTGTGACTGTCCCACTAAATTCTGTTGTTTCAGAATTTGCCTCAACGTAGCCACAAAAGAGGAGGGAAATGTAAAAAGCTCAGAAATAAGTCAGGTTTAAGAAGTATATCTGAGAACAAGTTTTGAATATGATTAGTGGTGCTTGGAACTTATTGGAAGTGGCTTCTGTCCTGAAAATTTGAGCCAGAGAAACTTTTTGTCAAAGGAATTATGAACTTCTAAGTTTGGAATTGTTTAGAGAACTTAAAACAACTTTGGGCAGGGAGTGGGCTGTATAAATGGCACAGTCTACAAAGAAGCTCTCAGAAGGTAATGTCTGTGGAAACTAATGGATAAACAGGTACCTTCCAGATCACAGAACCAGTGTGTAGGCCAAATTGGGGCCTTCACAATGGCTGCCTGGCAAGATTTTTGTTTTTTCCATTAACCAGGGACTGCTTTGCACTTTTCTTATTTTAAATGAGAGATTTTATCATAATTATTCTCTCCTTACTTCACTGTTATATATTGGATGTTTATGAGTTGGACAGATAATCTAGTTTTTGAATCATGGATTGTTTTATGTCCTGGTTGCTAGGCTACAGGAGCTGCCTTTGAACTGAGATAAAGACTGCATAAGGTGACAGCCAGCTCAAAAAAATGGATGTGGCGACTGCATGTGGCTTGGGATGCACTTTTTAACTGTGGGGAGGGAGACTGGTAAATGTGTTCTGTAGATAAGGGGGAGTAAAAGTTGATATTTGGTGACCAGAAGGTGGGGCATGAGAAACTTGCTGTGTATTAACAATGTTACTATTTCTATCTTTGCCAAAGGTCAGATTACTTTTCCCACTCTTGCTTTCTGTCTACATGGTACAGGTCTGGCCAATGTCATGAAAACCCAGGCTATGTCTGCATCTTCCTGGCCTGGTCCATAAAAACTTGGCATGTGTGCGCGCGCGCGCACACACACACACACACACACACACCAGTAATCTATGCTGTCTCTTTCCTTGTCAGTTGGTCAATAGCAAAGGACTCTGGGGTTCTAGGGCAGGCATTGGCAAATGACCAAACCCAATATGCTTTTGTCAAGAGGCTTCCCTTATTTTATAGATATTATAAGTAGTGCTTATTTTGTAGGTATTATAAGTGACTACTTACATACTACAACAGTAGACTTGAGTAGTTGCAATAGGAACTGACTGACTCAAAAAGCTAAAATATTCCTAGCTCTCCTTTATAGAAAAAGTTTGATGTCTTTTTAAGAGATGGGGAATAGAGGATCCTGAATTGCTGTGTCACTTCATGGAAGACCACCTGCTGCACACCCTGTTAGACTTTGCTAGAGTAAATTCAGCTGTGTTAGGAATTGAACTTTAGGAGATTTACCTGGACAGCTGCTAGAATTCCTTAACTAGTCTCCTGTGACTCAGATTTAGTTATGGGAGGACTTTCCCTGTCTTCTGACCAAGGACTCACTGTAAGATTCATGTCTATTAGCAATAAAAATGGATCAAACTTTTCAAAAGTGAGTTGGGCTTCATGAAGGAAGAACTATTTATGCATTATTTCAATACAATTCTGTTTATACCTGTGTTTTTGAGGATTAACTTTTTTAGAGTGGAGAATTATCTTACAGTTTATGTTGAATTCATTGGTGATCAGAAGGAATTTAAAACACGAAATTCACATTCTAGCTATCTTTCAAATGTTTGTTCTTACAGAGTGCTTTGTACCAGACACTCAGACTAAGAGCATAACCTTTGCTTTGCCAATAAATGGCCCCCAGCAGAGCATCTGTCTGATAGCTAGTAGTTGAGCTACCCTGCTTTCTTCCCAAAGTGAACATTTATAAGAAATATTTAAAAAAAAAATAACCATCATCCCTTAACAAATCAACTTGGAAGTGTTAACACTGGAAAAATTTTGAAGTCAAATATTTAAAATCTATCTTTAGAAATATTTATAACACAAAAAGAGTTATAAATTTGCACCCAATATCTCTAAATACCCAGAGGTTATGAGGTTATATAATTGAAAGAGATTTGCTGGGGAAAGTTCTAATGTGAAGGGAAGTGCCTTGGACTAGGAAAACAAGGAGTGGGGATTCAGACTATTCCTAATTTGCAGTGTGACCTTGTACAGGTCATCAACTTTTCTGAGCCCAGCATTCCTTTCATGTCTTTGTTTAGTTGAGTCACTCAAGCTATCTTCTGTGCTCCTTATTATTCCTAAGCTTCCAAGCCTTAACTGAGAGCACGATGCTCTACAAAAGTTGCTAAAGCTGTACTTTATGAATTTCGCAGTCATTCATTTAAATATGCTGTTCCTGCCATACTGGAGATGAAAGGCAGCTGACTTCCACCTGTTTTCTCATGTACCTTACTAGCTAAGTAGAAAACTTGAGGATTTAGCCAATTTTACATCTCTCTGTCTTCGTTTTGTTTTTCTGGTTTAAGCAGGAAAGTTTTTAGAGCTCAGTCCTTTTCAACTGGTGAACCCTATTTCTTAAGACATGCTTCGGCTTGTTTATATATGGTGAATGTCAGTTATTGTGTTCCAGTCCTACGCTAAAAAAAATAGGATTGGTTTTCATATGTTACTTCATACATTTTATTTAAACATTTTATATATAATATATAAATGAGCCAAAAATGGTCTCTCTGTATTGGCACCTGTGTCATTTATTTCTTCACTGAAGGCTGAATTCCATTAACTCAAAAGCCAAAACTTCTGAGAATCTCAATTTTTGCATTTTCAGTTGTTTAAAAAATAAGTCAAACATGTATATTTTAGAGCTATTTAGAGACTACCTGCTTTGCATGCTCTGCAAAACCTCACCCATAATGGTTACATATTAGAACATAGGGACTTGTGGTGATAAGGCCCCAGGCTGTTATGGTCCTTCAGAGTTCTCTGACCCAGAAAGTCTGTGCTATGCTACTGAGCAACACTACCTGACACATAAGCCCCCTCTTTGATCTCTCTGTCCTCTGGTTATTCCCAACCCTCCTCCTCTTTTGACTAGGGCCCCTGTGCTGTAGCTTCTGGACAGAGTTTTGTGGTGAGGGATTCCTTTGTTGCAGACTTGCCCAAGTGCCACCCAATAAAGCTTATTGTAGGTTCTGCCTCTCATGGTTATATTAGTTTGCTTGCTCAACCCCAAATCTCTCCACTATGGACTAAATGTGTTTCCCCTAGAATTCATGCATTGCAACCCTAATTCCCAATTTTGATGGAATTTAGAGATGGAAACTTTTAGAGGTAATAAAAGTTAGATTCCTCAGAAAACTTGAAATGGAACCACTATTTGATCCAGCTATCCCATTCCTTGGTTTATACCCAAAGGACTTAAAATCAGAATACTACAGTAATGCAGACATGTCAATGTTTATAGCAGCTCAATTCACAATGGCTAAACTATGGAATCAACGTAGGTGTCCTTCAATAGATGAATATATAAAGAAAATGTGGTATATATATTCAATGGAATATGATTCAGCTTTAAAGAAGAGTGAAATTATGGCATTAGACAGTAAATGGATGGAGTTGGAGAATATCATGCTAAGCGAAAAAAGTCAATCCCACAAAACCAAAGGCTGAATGTTTTCTCTAATATGTGGATGCCAATTCACAGTAAGGCAGGGGTCACTAGAAAAGAATAGTGTTACCTTAGATTAGGTAGAGGAAAGTGATGGGAGGGAAGAGGGGAGAATGTGGGAATAGGAAAGATAGTGGAATGAAACAGACATTATTACCGTATGGACATATGTGACTACATGACAATATGATTCTGCAACATGTACACTCAGAAAAATGAGAAATTATATCCCATCTATGTATGTATATCAAAGTACATACATGCATGTACTTTATGAATTTATACTGTCATGTGTAACAAATTAAAACAAACAAAAAATTAATTAAAAAAGTTATATTAGACTGTGAGAGTAGAGACTCATTGCGATTAGCGCCTCTACAAGAAAAAAAGAGACATAAAAATCTCTCTCCTGCTGTGTACATGCGCCAAGGAAAAGCTATGTGAAGACAACCAGAAACAGACCCCTCACTGAGAACCAAACCATGGTGGCACCTTGATCTTGGACTTCCACTTCCTGGAACTATGACAAATAGATGCACAATAACTGCGTGTTTAAGCCACCTAGTCTATGGTAATTTGTTATAGCAGCTGGACTACTAGGGCATTTCAAATCCCTCAATAAACTGGATATTGAGTTTATTGATTATTGCTATGCTGAGAAATAGCAGCCTTCTGATTGATTGACACTCCATTGGATTTTTTATGCTCTTATCATAATTTTCAACCTCCACTGACTACCTTATTTTAAAATATCAATGTGGTTATTGATGGTTATTTTTTACACATCATGCTTGGATTCCTCCTTTACATTAATAATTATGTTTATTTTCACTGTGCCCCAATAGAATACAAACTTCATGAAAGAAAAATTTTTCTGTCTTGTGCACAGCTATTTCTCTAGTGCCCAGCATAGCTCCTCCACTTAGAATATAAAAGATATACTTTTTAAATAAACAAGTTAATAAATAATTACATTTATTAATACTAAACCCTGTGCAAGTTTTTCTTTTTTATTCCATGGTAGATATCCAGACTCAACTAATACTTTCACAAGTATAAATTTGTAATCCAGAGTTCATAACCCAAAGCAATAAGTGATTATCACAAGAACTTGTTAACCACAGTTTAACTGTGCTTTTTTGGGAAGTCTTTATTATATCTTACAATGCATATATACTAATGAGGATAAACATTGTTTTTGTGATATATTTTCAGTGACAGCTAATGGAATTCCCCATTAAGGATGGCTTAAACAATTGAAGTTGTTTTCTCCCATAGCAAGGAGCTAAGAGGTAGCCTATTCTAAGCTATTCATTAATTTTGCATCCAAGGTGTGTCTGCAAAAGAACTATATACTTGGCAAAGGACTGACTGTTTTTCACTGTATCATATTTATGACTTGGGATTTATAAAAGGGCTGGGAGATCCAGATGAGATAGGAAGCTTGTCTTGCTTTTATGATGTCTCCGGAATGGCAGCACACTCAGAGTGACAACAAATGACTGTGAATATCTTGGAGCTGGGACAAACCATATGGTTTGACCCAGAAGGTGGCAGATCTTTCTAAACTCATTAACAGCTATAAAAACTGGTGACCTCAGGTTTGGGAGCAAAGTTATACAAAGGCCTAGTGCATGCATTTGGGTGTGTCATATAAGCAATCAATCTCACCACTTTGTCCTGCCTGTGGCTTGCATGAATCACTGACCAATGATATCTGGCTGCCTCTATAGGTTTTAGTGCTGTTTTCAAGAGATATAATTCCTGCTTATTCACTATTTAAGGTACTAAATGTTTAAGGAGTTTGAAGTAGAACCTGTTCTTCTGCTTAAAATGTCCAGTACCTTTCTGTTTAAGGTTGATCCACAGGCCAGCAACATTGGCATTATTTGGAAATTTGCTAGAAATGCGAAACATTGGGCCCCATCCTAGACCCATTGAACCAGAATCTGCAATTTAATAAGCTCCCCAGGTGATTCTTGTGCACACTCAAGTTTGAGAAGCAAAGGTCTAGTAGACTTTTTGCTTGATTATTGTCAGATATCATCATCATCACAGTCACCATCATTTTCAAATATATAAAGAGGCCCCCCCACAGAGGGTGTAAACCACATAACTCAAATGTGGACACTCCTTCTCATTGCCTGCCATCCTTCCCAGCTGGTCCTGTGTGAGGAAATCCTCCAAAAGCTTGAAGGAGGAGTGCTTAATTAAGGGGGCAGTATGAGACAGGGCCTCAGACATTCTGAATCTGCCTCTGTATCAAATGTACCTAGACACTTTGTTTTATAAAAATAAAAACAAAAACAAAAAACATTTTCTGAGCATAACTCTAAATCTCCTGTATCAGAATCTCCTCTGTAGGGTCTTCCAATCATATCAGAAATTTTTATACAGCCATACTGGCACCAGTTCATGCAATAATACTTGGGAACAGCAGTTTGGGCCTCATTTCTTCCATTTGATACTGGAAAATACACTTGTAACTCAATGTCATCAACTTTAGATAAAGCATTTCTACTATTGAAAGAATAGGAATATAAATATATCTTGGATGCCCTCGATCTTTGGAATTCTAATGCTCTAGCAAGTCTAACACGTCTAACATCACCCTCCCCACCACCATTTTTCTGTCCTTTGTTGAATTGTGGAAAGAATTTTAGACCAGGTCTTTGTTCTAGTTGTGCCATGGTTTGAATTCATTTGGGGCCAGAAGTGTTATCACTTCACAGAAAGGATCTTTGTAGCTTAAAGTGCTGCTGATTTATGGGCAATACCTGCTAAACCTTTCTGTTTTCCTTAACTATAGAATAGTACTGTTGAGTTGAAGTTCCTTTTCTTAAATATCCATTGTAGGACCCAGCTTCCAATAGCACTAACATTATTACAGTATGAATGACCACATTACACAAGCTGAAATAAACGTTTTTGCCTCTGAAGAGATTCCTGTGCATTAATATTTATTTGGCACAGATGACATTTAGAATGCATTTTTGATTAATGTTCCTGAAAAATAAATTCCTTCTATCAGCCTGAGCCTTGCAGCTTGTATTTGTTTTGGAATATAGAAAGATAATTTTTCAGTTTTTTTCACTGAGAAATAGTTTTATTTCAAGGATTTTTAACAGAATCTGTTTTATTTTTTTAAAGAAATTTCAAGTAATCTCTTTAGCAATTAGGAAATACTGCTGATCTTCATATGGGATATATTGTAGGAGCTGAAAAGGCGTTTCTTCAGTTGTGCATATTTTTGAAAGTAAGACGCACCCTGTGAGTTGAGAACATATCTTTTAAAGGAGGAACTTAACTCATCAACAAAGTTGAAAGTCATAGTCATATGGATTCCACAGCGTGGCTCATAGAAATGCCAAATGCAACCTAGAGAGTCTTTGGCTGATATTAGGTCTAAAGTGCAGACGAAACAGGAAGTCACAGCAGAGTGAGAAGGAAGGGTGGTATGCACTCAGCTGCTACTGTACCTCTGCTGAGGAGCCCAACTGGACAGCCTGTGCCAAGCATTACCACCCTACCCATCACAAGCTTTCTGTTCACTGTGTTTTCATTTGCGCTTCTTGTATCTTATACAGTTTTCTGTTTGGGCTCAGCAGTTGTGTCATTCCACAAAGGAGCCAAAAACCACTGGTGCATCAGTGAGGTTGAAATATATAGCTATGAATTCTCTCTCTTGAGAGAGAATGTAGAATCTTCACTTGCTGTTATAGAAACACCGAAGATGATTTCCTAATACTATATTTCTCAGATGTTTTAAAACCTCAACAAAATCCTCCCTATGGTTTTCAAAGAGAATTTTATGATGGAATTCCAACATATATGACCAAGCTACTTTGGGTGGATGAGGCAGGAGCTCTGCCCTTTTGGTCATCCCCTTACTTCTTCTTTGAGTCCTCATCAATCCAAGCAGTTTCAGTAACATGAATACAGTTTATAAGTTCCTGACCTATGACAGCATCTTTGTAAAATTTGTTTTTGTTATTTGAATACCCTCACTGACATCTTTCAACTGTCCAGGAAACTTGCTACATTTTAATTAGTGTTGGTTTTGGGGGGCTCATAGCACCCTAATAAGGTCCATTTCCATTTCTCAATATTCAGCTCAAAATCTTTTTCTTGGGGCATACTTTGCTGCTCCTACAAGGCTGATTTAAAATGCTTCTCCTTGTGGCCCCCAGTAGTGATTTCTGTGAGCCTGCTTGTATTCTCATGTATCCTGAGCATAGGGAATTTTTGATTAGCAACCAGATTCCACATTCTTGCTTCCAGGGAGAGTCTGAAAGCTGTGCAATGAGAATTTATTTTCAGGTCAGACTCAAGGCAGAAAGTGCCTTTTCTCAAACAAAAATGGGCTTATGCACTTTGTGTAATCACCAGAGAAGAATAAAACTTATTTGGGCTGAGATTCATAGCCTCCTAACAAGAAGTCATGCCAAAAAAACAGAGAGCCACAGCATGGCACAGTCAGTCCTGAGTTGCCAAGGAGAGAAGGCAGCTTCAAGAAGAGAGGAACTACAGACTTTCAAAGGAATTTCTTGAAAACAGTTCATTACTAAGAGATTGAACTTTGGGAATATTCACAAGAAAAGGCAGCTGTTTGGGATCAGTAAGAAGGACCCAGAGGCAGAAAGCATGCATCTAGGAGTAGGGGTGGGGAGAAAGATAGGCATGGGACATAAAGACAAAGACAGAAACTGTTGTCTTACATTGGCTAGAATTTTCTCCTATTCTTTATAGGGAGCTGGAATTGGGGGGGGGGGAGGGGAGAAGTTTCCTGAATACATTCCATGTCCTTGGGAAGTCATCATTGAAAGTGTGTGTGGTGAAATGTAGATATGTTGAAACTTGACCTTTTACGTGATGACTTAAATTCAGAAGAGCTGGTCAGGGTGCTGGTGTTCTCCTGAAATTTCCTTTTTTAAATTTCTATTTTTTAAATATGATAATGTGAAGAGATAGCTATGAATGGTGCTTAATCCCTGCTGCCTACAGCCACCCACTTTCACTAAAAAAGAGGACAAGTAACACTTGCTTAGAGCAGCATGAATGAGACAGGATTACCCAGAGCACGCACAGACAGAAGACAGTCCCAAAACTTATCTGTTTTCTGTTTGTGTCCTCCCGCCAAAATCTTAACTGAGTTTTCAACTCCTGTGAGAATTTCAATTTAGAAGCAAAGTTTGCACTACATAAATACATATTGAAACAGTTTCATGAACAATTTCTTTTTTATATCTCCACTTTGGACTTGTTCATATCACAGACATGAGTCCCGGTGAAATGTGATGACATTCCACACTTAGATGCCAGAAATCTAGCCCTTTATTTTGGTTTGGGAAATCTACTCACTTTCTCTTCACCCCTATCACCATCCTTAGCAGTTACCTGGAGTGAAAACAGCTATGTCCTTGGTGCACCTTCCTGCATGTTGTCTTCATGGAACTGTCTTCTGTCTGTGCGTGCTCTGGGTAATCCTGTCTCATTCATGCTGCTCTAAGCAAGTGTTACTTGTCCTCTTTTTTGTGAAAGTGGGCAGTTGTAGGCAGCAGGGATTAAGCACCATTCACAGCTATCTCTTCACATTATCATATTTAAAAATAGAAATTGAATTTATTTTTAACTGATATGAAAAACTTTGAAATGTACATTTTTATGGGGTAGCATGTAATGTTTTGATACATGTATATATTGGGTAATGTCTCAATCAGATTAAACATCTATGTTTTCAAATATTTATCATTTCTGTATGGTGGAAACATTCAATAATCTTGCTCCTATCTTTTTGAAATATATAATACATTATCACTAACTATAGTCACTGTTCTGTGCAATAAAATAGCACACCAGAATTTCTTGCCCATATCTAACTGTATCTTAGTACCCATTGATCAGTCTTTCTTTATATTCCCCTCCCTGCTACACTCCCTAGACTCTGGTAGCCACCATTCTACTCTTGTCTTCTGTGAGATCAATTTTTTAGATCCACATGTGAGAGAGATCATGTGATACTTCTCTTTCTATACTGTGTTTTGCTTAACATAATGATGTCCAGTTCTGTCCATGTTGCTGAAAATGACAGGACTTTTTTCATGGCTGAATAGCATCCTATTGTGAATATGCACCACATATTCATATAGGTTAGGGATCTCAATACATGGAAATTTATGGAGAAGAAAATTCTCAGAAAGAGCCAGCTTTTTCCCCGCACTGAGGTTGGAAAGATTTCCCTAGCCTGGAAAAAAAGGAAAAGTTGAGATCATGGGAAATGTCTGTCAGACTAGGGACCAGTGTTTGAGCAGGTCAGCAGGAGCAGTACCATAATCCAGACATCACCTAGCGGGTCCTGTGCAACTTCCCACCAGATCTTGCTTTTCCTGTTTGTGCCTCCTTCTGCAGCAGCCAGGAGCTTACCACTGATTACACAGAGGAAACTGTTCCCGTTGTGCTTTAAAGGTCTGTGGGGATGCCATCTGAGTCATGAACTTAGAACAGAAGTCAAGCTCCTTACAATAGCCTAATGTCCCATTTCCTAGAGCTTCCCCCATGCTCACTACCTGGCTCCTTGGTTTTCCTTGAGAATCTAAGGCACACCGCTATCTTAAGGCCTTTTAACTGGCTGTTACCCCTGCCTAGAGAGCTCTTCCACAGAAATTCCCATCTTTGCTGTCTAGTGCAGTCTGCATTAACCATCCTGCTTGAAGTTGCAACCCAGACCCAACCCACTTCAGCACTCCGGATCCTCCCCACTTCGTTCTTTTTGTTCTGTCTTCTCCAGAAGCTACCACACCTAACGTTTTATGTGCTTTCCTCATTTACTAGATTTGTTGTTTGTTTGTTTGTTTATGTTTTGGTACCGGTGATGGAACTCAGGGGTATTCCACCACTGAACCCGACCACTGAGCCTCTTCCTAGCCCTATTTTGTATTTTATTTAGAGACAGGGTCTCACTGAGTTGCTTAGCGCCTCCAAGTTGCTGAGGCTGGCTTCTAACTGGCGATTCTCCTGTCTCAGCCTCTCAAATCGCTGGGATTACAGGAGTGTGCCACTGCTCCCAGCTATTTATTTTTTGTGTCTTTCTGTTAGAAAACAAATGCTGTAAGGGTAGAGGTTTCTGTTTTATTCACAGAGGTACCCCAACATCAGGAATACTGCCTTACAGAAAACACTCAATAAATATTTTTGAAATGGATGTAAACTTGAAATATCTTCTCTTCAATATTTTAGGACTTTCTAAATGACCTGAAATAAAGGATGGAGCCTAGCTTGTGTGTGTGTGTGTGTGTGTGTGTGTGTGTGTGTGTGTGTAAAGGCCCTCTGCCTCCAGCTATGCTTGGGTGGGACTGAGGAGAACCAGAATGAGATCTGCTTCCCATGTGGCTTCCCATCAGGCTGTATATCTGTTATATGAAGAAACCCGATTTTATTAAGAAAAATAATAATGTTTTTAAAATAGTCAATACTATTAGTAGAGACTGCAGCACTTAGGGCCTGGTGGGCCACTTAAAGTGTAATTGTTAGTCTGGGTTTTATAAATCAAAATGAATTTTTTTTTATTTTATGGGATGTTGGGGATTGAACCCAGGGGCACTTTACTACTGAGCAACATCTCCAGCCCTTTTTCATTTTTCAAATTTTCAGACAGGATTTCCTTAAGTTGATCAGGGCCTTGCTAAGTTGCTGAGGTTGGCCTCATAATTGGAATCCTCCTACTTCAGCCTCCCAAGTCACTGGGATTACAGACCACCACACCTGGAGATAAGAATTTTCTTTTAAAATCACTATGATGAAAGGAGGTTCCGTTCTTAGCCTCATCCTCCTAAATAGATGTGTTGTAAGACAGACTAGGCTGGACACTGGTGAATTAGCAGTAAGCAGCTTTATTGGCTGCAGCCAGGTCCAGAGACAGCTTTGGCCTTAAATCAATTCCCTCTGAATCCAGAGTTCAGAAATGTTTAGAACTTTATACCCAGTGTGTAGCTGGAGGAGGAATTCAAAGGCTCACAATCTGCAGAAGTCCACTTAAAAGTAGATTTTTTCTACTGTTCTGGGCAATCAATCCAGGCCTGGAAAATAAATCAAGGACACTTTCTGTGAAAAATCAGTGCCTGGGAAAGGGAGAGATGCACCTTCCTCCAGCTGTTTTCCAAGGAACCTAATTGCATACACTCTTATCTCTTGGATTGCAAAGGACTTTCCCTAGGATCTAACTTTCCTTTGAAATGTAAACGCCTCTGTGAAGGCCTCCCCACCCCACCCAACAAGGAGGCCTTGACCAGACCAAGGCTAGAAGCCTTGAGCCAGTTCCCCTTGTAGCAGTCTGCTTTTATTAACACTCCTGCCTGAAAACGTTTTTGCAGAAATTCTTGCTGATAGTCTTAAGAACAGTTGTGGTAAGGGTCTCTGGAGAAGCTTAATTAAGACTTTCTGTGGAGCAAGGGGTGCCACTACAGATGTAATTTATAAATATATCTAAACTATAGTACTAACAGCAATATTTTCTCCCCTTTCCTCTTCCTCTGCCATTCCATTGCCTTTAATGATTGGTCCAATGGAAACCTATTGGCTCAGGAGAACTGTCTTTGTAGATCTCTCTTTGAATGGTTGCTTTCTGGTTTCAAGCCAGTACAGGTAACAAGGCCATTTATTTGGATAGTACTAATGAAAAATATTTTTCATTGAGTATGCCAGTCAGCATAACAGGAAATGTATGAGCAGACTTATTCTGAAGATGAGGAAGTGAAGATTTTAAAGTAAGCCAGCTTTGCATGTTCAGTAATAGACTGAGCTGAAATTTGAGCCTCATTCTGTGCAATGCAAACATATTATTTCCACTCTTCCCGATGCCCTGATAGTTAATATTTCTTTAGTACATTTAACTTTCCCAAATAATGTCACATTGGTGATTTTAGTAAGTGCTCCCAAAACGCTTTTGAGGATCCATAAGTTACATGAGAATGGATGATCAGAAAATGTTTTCCACTATGTGAAGGACTGAGCCAGTATTGTTCTGCCCTATCTGAGAGTTAAGTCACCATGCTTAAGGAATGCAAATTGTAGCCCTCTGGGCATCAGGTTACTGCTCTGAGGAAGTAAGCCTCCAATCTTTTCTAATCCACAACTGCAGAGATCTAACGCATGTGGCTGATGTACAGGTGAGCACATCCTCCTGGCACTGGGCATCTGTGTCACATTGGTCACAAAATTGTGTTTGTCTTTGTTTTTTTTTTTTTTTTTTTTTTTTGTGGTACCAGGGATTGAACTCAGGGGCACTCAACCTCTGGGCCACATCCCCAGCCCTTTTTTTTGTATTTTATTTAGAGACAGGGTCTCACTGAGTTGCTAAGTGCCTCACTATTGCTGAGGCTGGCTTTGAACTCGTGATCCTCCTGCCTCAGCCTCCCAAAGTGCTGGGATTACAGGCGTGCGCCACCGCGCCCGGCTTTGTCTTTGTTTTTAACAACAGTCTTCCTATTAAACATGCTCACACCTTGCAAGTCTTGAGTTCATAAATTAGGCCACATTGCAGTGGTTATTAACATTTGTGGGGTATCAACCTTTTTTAAGAATTTAATAAACCTTATACTTTCTCTCTAAAAAATATGTACTTAAAAACATACCAAGTCTTCCTACATTCAAAAAGCATTCTTGGAGCCACAGGTAAGAACCTTACTACAAATGGAACAAGGAATATGCCCTTGATCTTGAAAGAATCATTTCATCTTTTGTCCACTCACTATTCCACCTTTATACCCAGTATATCCTAAAATAAAGGTCTTATACAAACTGATGAGGTGGTAAGGGTTTTTTTTCTGTAGAATCTTACAACCTTCATTTTTTAATTTAAAATTATCGATTCCCATTATTAATGTTCTAAAGAAGTCAGGTAAATTCCAGAACTGTCAGTATTCTCAAATGCTATTACCCAGCTGGGCCTGAGACTGTGTCGTTCCAGTGGTCATTTACCATGGGCAGCTGCCCCTGTGCAGTCCATCACAGGGTGGTCTGAGAACACCCAGTGATGCTACATCTGATCGCTCCAGGAAGATTGGCTTCGTTCCTATTAAGTGGTAAGTGCTCTCCTGTTTAAAATTCTATTGTCTGAATCAAACTTACACAGTACTAAAATTTTAAAAGAGGAGTCTTAGTCTTTCTGGAAATGGAAACATTTCATGTGATTTATAGATTTCCCTTAAAACTTGAGATGGTATATTTGTGTTTTTTACAGAACAAATCAGTATAAAATCACTTTTATTTTGAAAATTTGTGAGATTTTCAAAACATCTGTCTGTGTACTTGTGAAAAACTGGGATGCCATGAAACACTCCTGGCTCTCAGGGACAGTAGGAGCACTGTTATATGTGGGATAATACTGAGACTCTGCTGTGAAGACCCCAGTGGAGCTACTGCATCTGCCCCATTAAGCAAATATCTCAATGAAGTAGACTGCATTAAGTTTGTAAACAGAGCTTCCCATGCAGTGGGGGGCCATTAGAAACCTTTGACTATTTAGCACTGTGATTGAATAGATTGTTGATTTCTCTTCTGTAAAGGAGTGTCAAAATCTAATACTAATTCACTGAGAAATGTAATGTTTTTTTAGGAATAACTTTTCCTAGTCATGGTCTGAAATGTTCTTTACTGGGGTTTTGAACAATGCTTTGATACTTTGCATAAATGATTCTCACTTGTGCACTGGGTTAGGAAACAAATGTTTTGGAAATATTGTTTCTCGCAGTGTTCTTCTTGTCCCCCCACCCCACACCCCAGTGTGTTCATTCCCATGGTTGTCCATTGACCTTCCTGGAATAAATATTTAGCATTGTGAAAATAATGAAAAAGATTAAGAAGGACCACATCTGCAACAACAATTAAGTTATATTTTACCAAATCATCTTCTTCAGTAGAATTTAAATTCACTAAACACACATTGGGGTTTTGATGTTAATTTCCAGTTTATTCCCATGAAAAGCCAGTGGAAATGCTGAGCCAGATTGTATCTCTGTCTGGAATGAATTTCTCCTCTTGTATCATCCAGACTTTGCTGACCTTTGCCTCTTTTTCCATATCAGTCTTGTCACAAGTGTTTGGGTGGGAATATTGTTTTCATGTTTCATGTCCTTTCTACATTTTCCAATTTTTCTCTCTAATCTGTAAATGTTCAAATATAATAATATTTGAAACATAATACTATTATGTTACATCAACCACTAACTTCTTATTAGCATCGGAATGACTTCTCTCCTTGAAAGCTGTCCCAATGGGGCTCTGTTCCATGTTGCTTCTGGGTGCAGTCTCTCCATGGTCTGTGTGAGAGCACGGAGAAGAAATAGTGAGATGAAAGAGTGGATTCTGCTTCTTTCCAAGGTGTATTATGCTTCTTGTTGAAAGCTTTACTTATTAGAAACTTTAGCATTATATCAATCTCAAATCTATCTTCTGGAATTTTTACTAGCCCCTGTTTGAATTACACATATTGAGTCTGACCCTGCACATAGCTGTATATATTCTTTTTTAAAAAGTATTTATTTATTTGTTTTAGTTGTACACAATGCCTTTATTTTTACGTGGTGCTGAGGATCGAACCCGGGCCGCGCACGTGCTTGGTGCGCTCTCTGCCGCTGAGCCACAATCCCAGCCCACATAGCTGTATATATTCTATTGATACAAATAATGACTGTGAAGCATCAAGGTTAAAAAAATTACTTTAGCATTGTTACAAAAATATTATGCCTAGTGTTTAATATTTGGAAATAAATGTATGTATATGTGTATGTATATATGAGTATGTGCATATTTTTATATATGTATACACATGTACCTATATATATACACACATATGAGAAATTAAAAATAACCTTTTATTTCTCCAAAATGTTCATTTTCTTTTTAAATTTCTTTGTGTGTGTGTGTGTGTGTGTGTTTTTAACACAATACCATTATTTTGTTTATTTATTTTTTATGTGGTGCTGAGGATTGAACCCAGTGCCTCACATGTGCTAAGCAAGTGCTCTACTACTGAACTACAACCCCAACCCAAAATATTCTTTTCATCTGGGACATTTTCCTGCTTTCTATGCACGTTTTCCCAATAGTTTGATAATAATGTATGTACATTTTAAAATCATCTTTCTAAATAAGAAGTGTATAAATTTAGCCTCTCTGCAACAGAAAATCCAATGATATACCAATTCCACACCTTTCTAATGTTAGTAATTAGTACTAATGTTAGTACTAACATGCTCAATATTGTATTCTTCCTATAAAGTACATGGTGGGGAATATGAAAAATGAATTTGCTATAGACCTCTGCTGAATGCTAGTCTGTTTCAGAAAACAAAACAAAACAAAACAAAACAAAAAAGTGTGCTCTGCTCCTTCTGAGGCGGGTTTGGAATTCTTGACATTCATTCTTCATGCTTGGATGGAGAGGCAAGCAGTGAGAAGTGATTATTTTCAAACACAGCCAAGAAAATTTCCATTTATTTATTTTCCTTTCTCACAATAGCATATTTCTGACAAATCCCAGGACCCTGCTCCCTGGCTAGTGCATGACTAGACAGAGTCTGGATTAATTACAGACTGGGTTGTTTGCAGGTAGCCATGGCCAAGGCTTTGGGTGACTCAGCCATGCCTTTGCCAGAGTCTTCCTTGGCAGTGAGAGCTCTGGGATCATTCTCTCTTTCATACTGCCTTTCAAGTATTTATCCAATACAGGCCCCTGGAACCTCAAACTTGAACCCAAATCTTTATGGGAGTCCTCTGCAATCTTTAGGATATACTAATTGTGGGTAGTCATTAGAAAATGCAGAGATTTGAGAACCTCACTGTGATTTGAGAATATGGATTGTCAGGGAGTGAAGTTAGTTGAACTGAATTCAGATAAGCTTTTCAATCCAACAGCATTCTAATGTTGCCAAGACCCAAGACATTAAGGAATTGGCTACCTTCAGTTCCTGAGGAGATTCCTATAAAGAAAAAAAAATACGCACAATTTTCAATTACCTGGTGCAAATGTAATTGGCATTGCTCAGATTATGGTTAGAAAACTGTTCAGTTTTAATTCCAATACTTGAAAAATAATGTGGAATACGTCCAAAGAGGAAAAACCTGACATTTTCTGGCATTTAAAATTGTTACTTGTACTATTTCAGTTTTTAAAAAATTTCCCCTCAAGCAACTATTCAGCAAAGAATGTGAATATTTGGTTTGAGAAATTACAGTTTGAATATAGGCAATGCCTCCTTTAGCCATGTGATCCTGGGATTTAAAAAGATACAATATTAAATAAATAGAAAATATTTATAATTAACATGTGTAGATGACAAAATTTAACAATAAAATGAACATTTTTTAGTTGATTTGCCATAGGATGATTGTTCAGAATATATGTCTGCTATACTATCAGAAATTGACATTGGGTAATTAATTATTTTTTCTCATCATTTAAATGCAGTTTCTCCCCAGGCATTGGTCCTTAGCTCCTTTTATTTCTTTCTTCTACACAGTCTCTGTGGGTGATTGAGTCATTCACAATTTGTTAATTCTATGTTTGAACTTCGACTTTAGGCTAGTAATATAAGTCTCTAGTAATGTAAGTCTCCTCCTGAGCTCCAACTTCCTATGGGTCTTTCCCATTTATATAACCCACAACACCTCCAAAAATTTGTCATCATTTATCCATTCATAAATATTAAACTGGGTGCCTGCAATGTGCCAGGACTTGTCTACTTTTTAAATCCCATTTCCAGTCTACTCCTTAGCTGTGCTCTCTGCTATAGTTCTATTACACTCTGGAGTTCCCCAAATCTGTTGTGTTCTCTGTGTCTCTGTACACAGAAAGAAGAGATGAGAAACTACATGATCTTAGGCAAACAGAAAATTACTTGGGTCCTGACTTCCAAGCTCCTGAGTCCAGTCCTCATTTAATCTAGCTGTGAAATAAATGTCCTGTTATTCTCCCAGTTTCCCTTAAAGGTTGGGTGGTGTGGTAGACTTAGTCATTGAGGACATTTGAACTAAGTGGGTCTTTGCATGGAAGAGATGAAGATGTCATTCCAAGGAGCTACTCTGCTGCCTTAGTAAACAACCAGAGGTCTATGCTGAGTACCATAACTGCTGAAAAAAAATTTTAGGGTAATTTATTTTCTAATGTTTTCTTTTCATGCCAACCTTGATGCAAGACACACCTTTTAGAGTCACTATAATGAATTCAGCAGTGATGATTTCCTAGAGGAAATGGGAGAACAGAATGTGTTGTATTTCCCTTGAACATTCTTTTTTTTTTTTTTTTACTTTTTTTTATTTGATGTCATTGTATATATAACAGTAGCATGCATTACAATTCATAATACACATATAGAGCAGCTTTTTACATACCACTGTTTTTATACAAAGTATATTCATACTATTCATGTCTTCAATCATGCATTTAGGGTAATGATATTCATCTCATTCTACATCTTCTTCTTTTTTTTCCCTTCATACCCCTTTGCCCCCTTCCTTCTCCTCCCTCCCCATTGACCTTTCTAGTGTTCCTCTAATCCTTCTATGTTCCCCCACCCAACCCCACTGTGAATCAACCTCCTTATATCACAGAAAACATTTGGCATTTGGATTTTTGAGATTGGCTAACTTCACTTAACATTATATTCTCCACTTCATCCATTTTCCTGTGAATGCCATTATTTTATTCTCTTTTATTGTGGAGTAATATTCCATTGTGTATATATACCACATTTTCTTTGTCTACTCATCTACTGAGGGGCATCTAGGTTGGTTCCACAACTTAGCTATTGTGAATTGTCCTGCTTTAAACATTGATGTGACTGTGTCCCTGTAGTATGCTGCTTTTAAGTCCTTTGGGAATAGACCCAGGAGTGGGATAGCTGGGTCATAAGGTGATTCTATTCCCAGTTTTCCAAGGAATCTCCATACTGCTTTCCATATTGGCTGCACCATTTTGCAGTCCCACCAGCAATGTATGAGTGTGCCTTTTCCCCACATCCTCTCCAACATTTATTGTTGTTTGTGTTCTTAACAGCTGCCATTCTGACTGGAGTGAAATCAAATCTTAGAGTAGTTTTGATTTGCATTTCTCTAATTGCCAGAGATGTTGAACATTTTTCCATGTATTTGTTGATTGATTGTGTATCTTCATTCTTATGGGCTTGTTTCTTCTCCTTCCAAGTTACTCTTTTCTAGGGTTAGCTACCAACTCTTCCTTTCTCCAAATCTTTCCCATGTCTTTTACATTTTCCTGTGTATGTCCCCATCCTTCTGGCCTCTCAATGTCTTGCCCTTTTCCTAGACTACTTTCAGTCTTGCCATGTCACGGAAAGGTATTTTGCTATTAACCAAGATTTTTTTTTTTTTTCCTGGTAATTTCCCCTGCTCCTACTGTTACACGGAGGCAGAGGCTTTGGCATAGTTCCCTCAGGATATAGTTATAGCAGGTGTACAAAAGGAAAAGGAAGACAGCTTTTTGAGTTTTAAAGTAGACTTTTGAACAACCTAGACCCAAAGTAGAAGGAAAATATTTTATGCATAAAAATCAAAGCTTATGGTGTAAATAATACACTTGGAAATCATGCACAATGATGTCAAAATCATTTTCTTGATCTAAATTTGTTCAAGCATTATGAGCTGAAGAGGAGAGGTAGAGAGATAAAAAATAATTGTTTCCTGAGTAGCTGGTGCCCTGCCCTCTTTTCAATCACCCATTAGCAACATTGTGTGGTTTGGGTGACCTGAGGTCAGAGGGTATCTGTGCTTGATACCTGAGCATGGCCAAGAAAAACAATCCAATGCCATAGAGGTCATTGCAATGCACAGCAGAGTGAAGTGCTACCTGGAGTGTCTAGACACAGTGACTTAGAGGCAGTCCCCAGTCTGCAATAGCTCCCAAGTGGCTGGAAATCACTTAACAGGACACAGAAGTGCCCACACAGGCTGTCAGATCTCAAGGGACTTTGAAGTCCAGGGTAAAGAGCATGCATGATGGGAGGGGATGACCCAGATCATGACCATCAGCAAGTGTGTGCTGGGGGGACACTGAGAACGAGTGCTTTTTCCATGTCACAAAATGAAAGGTAAGGAAGGGAGAGACTGCAGAGGGAGATGCTGAGCTTCTGAAGGGGGCCTCCTCAATTAGTAGGCAGAGGACACTTCTGTGGTAGTTCTATTTTAAGCCCAAATCATTACTGAAAATTTATTGAAAGGTTTAGGTGGAGAAAAGAAAGACTGAGGCTGTTAGGGAGGTGGGGAATCTTTTGAACAATAGGGTTGTTTGGAAGGGACTAAGTGGTGGCCCATAGGAGGAGCAGCCACATTGACTGACTAGTGCTGAGCCAGTGAGAAACTTGAAGTGATTATGAACAGTGGACTTAAGGAAGGTATGAGCATTGTCTGGGGAAATACCTGGGGAAAGCAAAACCTGGTGAATTAAGCTTCAAACTGCATGGGTGGTTAAAAAATTATTAGAATTTAAATGAGGAAATGAAATAAGGTTTTCTTTAACTTTTTATTTTGTTTCATTTTGTTTTTGGTTCTAGGGGCTGAACCCAGGGGCCCTTTACCACTGAGCTACATCTCAGCCCTTTTTATTTTGAATCTCACTAAAGTTGCTGAGGGCCTCGCTAAATTGTGGAGGCTGGCCTGGAAACAGTGGTCCTCCTGCCTCAGCCTCTTGAGCAGCTGGGATTACAGATGAGTGTCACTGCACTGGATCTGTTTGTTTGTTTGTTTAACCTGGATTTGAATAATTTTGACTGATCAGGGTCTTCTGCAGTTTCTGCCTTATCTATGTCACGGGAATGTGGTCGTTCTAACTCTGGTGTCACAGTTCAATGCCCAGGGGAACCCCAAAACATCTGGATCACTATGTCCCCCTCCAGGAAATCCTGATTGTATTGACTTGGGATATTTGTTTGTTTTCAAAACTACTCAGCTGATTCTGATGTATGACCAAGGCTATGAGCTACTGCAGTGACAGCTTCCATTCATTATTTTACATGCTATTATGAAACTATTTTTTACAGCACCTGTTTTCCTTTAACTATGACAAGGCCTATTAAAAAAATGCAAAATTATCAGTAATGATCAAAGAAAGAAAGGAAAATATGAGACAGCGAGAGGGTAATAATCTTTTTTTTCATCTTTCAGGCTTCCTAAATTGGACCATTCAGTTTATGAATTACTCTTTCTTTCTCATCTCTTTCCTTAGGTGGTCTGCCTTCAGCACATTTTATTTTCTTCAACTCTTTTAAAAGAAGATGAATGAATAAAGTCACACAGGCCTATTTTGTTTCTTATTTGGTTAGAAAGTTCAAGTGGACAAATTGGAAACTATTGCCTTATCTGAGATTAGGGAACAAGGCATGATTATTAAAATTGTTAAACATACTCCACAGATATTTAATATCATTGCCTGTTCCACTAATTTTGGCCTCAAGATGCTCAAGCATAGATCTGATTTAAATTAAATGGATTAAGATGAACTCTTTTTGGGTCATCACTGAAAATCGTTGGCACAGTTTCTGATATTTTGGTTATTGTTCATGCCTGATACCATTTTCACTATATGGGTAGGAAGTTTGGCTGATCTTTTACATTTTTTGCCATAATGTATTACTGTTTTTTGTCTGAGTACTTTGGATAGAAAAACTTCTGATGCCATGGAGTATTTTCATTTGGGGGAGGAGGATTTAACAATTAGCACTATGCCAGAGTGAAGCCTACTTTTATTAATTTTTATAGCAACTTATAGACAGTCTCAAGTCTTTACTCTGGAGGAAATTAGAAATTATCTACATTGCATTAGAAATAAAGAAGACAATGAACTGAAATGCATTCTGCTGTCATGTTTAACTAATTAGAGCAAATTAAAAATTAAAAAGAAAAAAGAAATAAAGAAGAATGCAGCAGTATTCCTTAACACATACTTTTTGGTTATAATTTTAGGTAATAGCTCCTTTATAACTTTTCAGATGTAATCTTCAAAGCATAACTTTTGAGTCAAATTAAATATTATTGCACATAATCTTTTTGAGTATCCAATTTTTAATCAGGCTCCAATGCAGGAAAATTGTAAGAGATTATAAAACACTTGTTTGTAATGAGAATAATATCAATGAAAAACTAGTGGTCATTTTTCTCAGACCACTTTAAGCCATAAATAAATCTTTACTAGCTTTTCACATAGAAGCTAGAATCAAATTTCCAACAATGTAAACATATTATGATTTATTCTTAGTTGTATTATCTAATTTTAGCCAATCAAGGTTGGTATTATTACAAATGAAAACAAAATCTGAATGTATTTTGTGCTTTCTCTGTTCTTCTTTATTTCCTAGTCATGAGAAAATATAACATTACAGGCTACCAAAGACGTTGAAGGCAAGGAGAAAACAGACATACTATCAGAATAATGGTATAAATTTTTGTATTTTAGAGAGTAGTATACTTAAAATTTTCATACTATTTCATGCATGATTCTACTTTTATGAATTTATATGAAAGAAATCAACCTAATTAATAATTTTAAAATTCTCCATGTGCAGTGATATTCATCATATTATATGGGATATAAGAAAGTTAGAGGCAACTATAGGGGAAAGGTTAATCCATAGGATGCCTACTGGATGAAATAATACACTTAACTTAAGCAAGTTATAGAAATGTAGAAAAATATCTATGCTACAAAAGAGTCAAAAGTTGTATAAGATGTATAGTTACAATTTGAATAAAATGTATGTCTATAAAACATTATAAAATTATTAACCCAAATTAATTGTCCAAATGAAGGATATTCAGTGTGATATTTCCATACATGAATACATTATGCACTGATCACCTCCATCCATCCTTCTTCCCTTTCCACATCCTCTTCTGGCACTTGGTACTTTCCCTTCTACTTTCAGGTCATCTTTTATTTTTAGCTCCCACATAATAAAGAAAACATGTGATACTTATTTTTCTGTGTCTGGCTTATTTAGTTTAACATGGTAATCTCTAGTTTCATCTATTTTCCTGCAAATGATAAGATTTAATTCTTTTTTATTAATGGCTGAATAAGGCTCCATTGTGTGTATATATCATGTTTTTATATATCCATTCATTTGTTGACAGGCACCTAGTCTGGTTCCATAGCTTAGCTGTTGTGAATAGATATATGTGGCTATGCAGGTATCTTTTTCATATTCTGACTTCATTTCCTTCACATATATACCCAGGAGTAGGATAGCCGGATCATATGGTAGTTCTAATTACAGATTTTTTTTTTTTTTATGAAACTCTATGCTGTTTTCCATAGTGGCTATACTGATTTACATTCCAACCAAGAGTATATAAGGTTTTTTTTTTTCCCCTCCACATCTTTGCCAGCATTTGTATTTTTTGTCTTTTTCATAATAGCCAATCTGAGATGAGATGATATCTCATTGTAGTTTTGATTTGCATTTCCCGATGGGTAATGACATTGAGCAGTATTTTTTTTTCCATTTTTTGCCACGTATATTTCTTCTTTTGAGAAGTGTCTATTCAGACAATTTGCTCATTTTTAATTTGATTACTTACTTTTTTCTTATCAAGTTTTTTGAGTTCTTTATATATTCAAGTCATTAAACCTCTGTGAGATGGATAGCTGGCAAATATTTTCTCCCATTCTGTACTTTTGTTTTGTACTTTTTAAAACTCTGTTGACTATTTTCATTGCTGTGCAGAAACTTTTATTTTGATGTAATTGTACTTCACAATTCTTACTTTTATTTCCTGTGCTTTTTGGCATCTTATCCAGAAAATTGTTGCCTGTCCCTACATCTTGAAGTGTTTTCCTCTATCAGTTTCAAAGTTTCAGGTCTTACATTAAAGTCTTGGATCCATTTTTATGCAGGTGAGAGACAGGGGTCAATCTTCAATCTTTTATATGTGAATATCCAGTTTTCCTAGCACTGTTTGTTAAAGAGGCTGCCCTTTCTCCAAAGTATGTTTTAGGATCCTTTGTTGAAAATTTGTTGGTTGCACGTGTGTGGATATATTTCTGGGTTCGCCACTCTTTCCATTGGCATATATGTCTGTTTTTATGTCAATACCATGCTGTTTTGATTACTGTGCCTTTGTAGTGTATCTTGAAATCAGGTATTGTGTTGGCTGCAGCTCAACAGTGATTTGGGTCTTTTATGCTTCTGCATGAATTTTAGGATTTTTTTCTAATCTTGTTATAACAGAAAGTCATTGAATTAGTATGTGTTAATAATTATGGTAATAAAAATTAGTAGAAAACAGAAAAAAAATTAAAAAAATTTAAAAGATGCATAAAAGTAGAACAAATTTAAAAGCAAAAAATGCAAGCAATTTTCAATATGCTGTGATCATGATAACTATGGCTAAAACAGTTTTATTAACAAACACATATTTCTGTTTGTTTAGATGGTAAGATCAAATATTTTTACATATCTTTCTAATTTTCTAGGAAAATTATTAATATGAAACAATAATGTAAATTAATAAAAAGATGGAGCAGTTGGTTTTTAAGCTCTGGACTTAGCAGTGCACAGGTTTTGGGAAATCATGGAGCAACCTTTCCTTGGCAGGTACAGGCTGTGTGGTGACATCACCAGCATGCACTGGTAGGGTGTTTCCCAAACGATAAAGCTCCAGACATCTCTGCAGTAATTGGATTGCACAATTGTGGTTTAAAAATTTGTTTTCACCAAAGAGACCTTTTGTTTAGAAGAAATTTCATATAGAAGCAGAACAGAGGGAAGCAGAACTGCTTCCTGCTTTGACTAAAGCAGGAAGAGGGCTGAAGTCTGTTAACTTTCCCCACCCTCCACTCTCTTGCTGACCAGAAAGAAGGTTGTTGGAGGAACCTGAGAACTGCTAACAACATTTTAGAGGAATCATAATAAATACTATTTTGGGGGTGACTTTTAAGTATAAAACCTTTACACATGTTCTCTCTTTTACTTATAAAAATGCTGTAAGGTAGGCATTATTTGATCCATTTTACAGGTAAACCACTGAGACTTATAGAGGCAATGTGAATTGCTAGAGGTGATACCTCTAAGTGCCTAGGGTCTGTTACAGTCTGTTTTCACAACCTATTCTTTTTACCACTGTATTTTGTTGCCTCCCATGGACTAAGAACTGTTTTCGCAAGACTATATCTTCATAAAGGAATCTGAAAACTCACTCTATGTGCCTGATTTTCTTCCCTACTTTTCTCCTACCTATTGAGAAAATCATAAAAATAGGGAAGATATGCAAAAATCTGGTCATGATGGAAACTAGGTATATAACTGATAATCTGTTAGAACTTAAGAAATATTTGCAATGCCTGAAGCCAATATAGGGTAAGTTGTAGAAGTTGGAAGATGGCAGGGTATCTTTGGTATTCCTGCCTTGAAGATATAGTGCCTTCTAGGCTAAAAGAAGTTTGTGACCAAGACCATTCTATGCTTTCTCTACCTGTTTCCTCTGCTCTTTATACTTTTCTTTGGAGATGCCATCCTAATAATGCAATATGGCTAGTGAGGAAGCAGAAAACATTTCAGGTGAGATGAAAGACCAGCACCACTCAGAGATGAGGACTAAGGATCTGTAGGGGGTCCTTGTCAAGCACTTTGGTATGCAAGGAGAAAATGAAAGGCTTCTTTGGAATTCTACCAACAAACAGATGACAGTGTGGGTACCAAGGAGAAGCTCCCCATCTATCTGCTGGCAAACATCAGGCTTCAGTAGATCTCTCCTTGTTTAAGGATAAATAAAACTAGATCTTTCTCCATTCTTCTAAATAAAAACTAAACACAAACTTATAGCAGTAGCACCCATATTTTAAATGACAAAATAAAATAGTAAGAAAACAAAGGGAATATAAAATAAGCCCATATAATTCATACCACATTATTAATTTTGAAAAGCAATAGGAATGAGTAAACATTACTGTAAAAATACAAAAACTCTTCAAGAGGATCAAAATGCAAAATCAAACTATACTCTGTAGGAATTGGAAAAGATAGTTGTCCAGTAAGGGCAGGAGCTGCCAAGAGGATACTATTCATTGGGTACCAGGAAAATCTTGAATGTGAAGCTAAGAAACTCCAACATGTGTTATTTCCCATATCCCCATTTGACTAAAGGTATCTGCCTCATCTGAACAAAGCTCTTCCTACCAATATTTAAATTTACAATGTGAAACATCATCAAATAGTCTGCCTAAGTGGTCATTTAAGTTTAATGTACACCTTTTTTTTCACCTCCATGTACCGAGGGGCTACTATATCCAGGTTTAAGTATTATTTACCACCATTTCATTCTCTAACAACCTTATGAACTAGGTATTATGAGTATCTCTGTTTCACAGGTGGGAACTGAAGAAACATAGTTTATATAAGTTATGCAAAGTCACATGGTGAGCCCATGGTGTAACAGGGGATTTATGATGACAGAATCAGAGCAGAGGGAGTTAGTTTTATGCTTACAATATCTAATGGCATCAAGCATTCAAAGACTGCTGTTGTTCATTTCCAAAACAGACATTCTGTAGTTGATCTAAGTCCTGCATCCTGAACAAAGACTGATGGGATCCTCAAGACTTTTCATTTTCTCCAATTTACTTCTGACTGACAAGTTCTTAAGTCATCATCTCCCACCAGGCTTCATGCATATGGTATAGGTCTGGGTCTATTCTTTCTCTTTAAGGTGACTTTGTTGTACCTGCTCTATGTGTAGGTGTTGATTTATGTTTTAACTCTCAAAGGGCAATCTCATTTCTCTCCTTTCAGTCTGCTGATTAATGGACTTGTGCTGACCTGGAGGGAGGTCTTTAAAAATGCACCTGAGGGCTCTTTCCTTGACTAAGTAGGGGTGGAATTTATTCTTAATGACTCAAATAAGAATTAGGGAGAATATTGATCAGATTTTTGGATGAAATAATTTGAAGCAAAACTAAAACTATAATCTAGAAAGTTCTCAGTAGCCAGAAACAATAGGAGAGATAGTTTATTCAATCATTTATTTAAAAATGGATTGAGTATCTATTATATGCTAGGAGTTAAGGGTGGGTTTAGTAGTAAACCAGGTAGACAGGTATTCTGATTTTATAGAGTTCTCAGTATTTTAGAACAGATAAAATTCAATAGAAATAAATTTAAGGGTTGGACTTAGGTCTAAGACAAGATGTAGCAAAACAAATTTACTCTCTACATATTGCCAATGGCACAAAAGCATAATAGTGCAGCTGTACCTGAAAAGAAGCATCTGTGAAAGAGCCCAGAAGTAAAACCATGCATTTATGCACAGTTGATTGTTTGATAAAGGTACTAAGAACACACAATGGGGGGAAGCTAAGTACCTTCAATAAGTGATGCTAGGAACATTGGATATTCACACACACAAGAATAAAATTGAATCTTTGCCTCACACCATATACAAAACAAATAAAAAATGGATGAAGACTTAAATGTGAGAGCTGAAACTGTGAAAACACTAGACAAAAATGCGGGGGAAAGCTCCATAGCATTGATCTTAGCAAGGATCTTTTTTGGATAAGACCCCAAAGCAGAAGAAACAAAAGCAAAAACAAACAAATGGGATTGTATCAGACTAAAATAGTTGTACACAGCAAAGATTAAAATCAACAGACTGAAGAGACAACTTGTAGAATGGATAATACACTTGTAAATATACATCTGAGAGGAGGTTACTATCCAAAAATATAAGTAACTCAAACAATTTAAAAGTGCGAAACAAAATAACTGCTTAAAAATGAGCATAGGAACTGGATAAACATTTCTCAAAGGAAAACGTACAAATGGTCAACAGGTATATGAACAAATGTTGAACATCACTAATCATCAGGAAAATGAAAATTAAAATTACAATGTGCCTGTTAGAATGAATGGGTGTTATCAGTAACAACAATAAAAGAAAAAAGAACCTGCTGGGGTATGGAGGAAAGGGAAGCCTGGCACACTGTTGATTACTGTATATTTCAAAATGGCTAAAAGAATAGATTTAAAATATTCTCACTGAATAAAAAAGTACATGAGGTGATGAATGTGTTACTTGGCTTGATTTTAACAATTCTGTAATGTATACCTATATGAAAACATCCCATTGTACTCCATAAATATGCACAATTATTTGTCAATTAAAATAGCAATTTAAGCTGGGCATGGTGGCGCATGCCTGTAATCCCAGCGGCTCAGGAGGCTGAGGCAGGAGTTCAAAGTCACCCTCAGCAAAAGCTAGGTGCTGAGCAACTCAGTGAGACCCTGTCTCTAAATAAAATACAAAATAGGGGGCTGGGGATATGGGTTAGTGGCCAATTGCCCCTGAGTTCAATCCCTGGTACTGCCCCCAACCCCCAATAGCAATTTAAATAAAAAGGCAGCACTTTCGATAAACATTTTTAGCTGACATTAAGCCTTATATAAGTAAATACTGGGTGATTGATGGCTATAATAAAGTTGATGTACTGTCAGGCATGGTGGTACATGCCTGTATTCCCAGCTACTTGGGGACTGAGGCAGGAGGATCACTTGTGCTCCCAAATTTAAGACTAGTCTCAGCAATATAGAAAGACCCCATCTTAAAACAAGGACAAAGAAAAAAAAGGTGATACACTAGTCATTTTAATAGAAATATATATCTCAAACAAAGGAAGTTTTATTGTCAAAATACCCCATGATGACCAGATCATTCCTAAAGCATTGTCTTCATAGCACATTTTAGCTTCAACAAACTTAATTAATGAAGCCCAGAGATAGCAATAAAGATGGTGAAGGAAGCTTTAGAGCATAAAACAAGAGGAATAGTTAAAAACAAAAACAAAAGACTGGGATGGTCAGACTGGAGAAGAGAAAGTTTATGTGTTATATAATAGTAATTTTAAATATGGGAAATGCTGGAAGAGAAAGTAGATTTGCTTTGAATGACAGTCTAGATTCTATGAAGAAGGATTAAGCTATTGTGTAGCAAAAGGCCAATGTTTATGCCTGAGTTATTGAGCAGGATAAAGACTAGTGGGTGACTAAATTCTTTCTATTTTTAGACATGTAGAGAAAAAAAACGTATACATCCTGAGAAATCACCTCTACTACCATTATTTGGAGGTGTATATTCATTATAATAACTTGACATTTAGTGTTTCCATCTTATTTCCAGACTGACAAATCACAAACTGTACAATTCAGCATTTCTGTGGAACATCCAAGTTATACATGAAAAATCTGCACATAATGTACAGATTTGGCTCACTTGAACAATCAAGATTTCCCTCTGGTGTAATGACATGTCAGACTTCTTGACATTTCCCTTAAGGTACTCTGTATGGCTTAAATATTATACATTAGAATCTCTTATTATGGCTTTCATACATGATATTTACCATGGAGGGGATGGTTTCTAAGAGCATTTTGTGCTTTGAACATGAAATTAATGTCAATTAAGGTGATCTCAGAGGAACTTAAGTGCTGTGGAAGGAAAATGATCCTGCAGAAATAGTTCACCATTTGGCTTTATATCATCAGAATTCTCTACTGACAGTTTCCAATCTGTTAAACATAAATTTTATGAGTGGCAAACACTTTCTCTCTTTCCTGTAAAACTTTCTTGAAATCCAGGATATTAGCTAGGACATTGGAAATCATAAGAGACTATTTCTTAAATAAAGTAAACCTGAATTTATCAAAAAACAAAGTATTCCATGCCCATCTTCTATAGGAATCCAGTTGGATAAAGTTCTAGATGTATTGGACTTTACAAAAACAAGTTCTTCAAACACTTCCCAGCTCTGTAGTTGAATAAAATTTAAGAACTAAGAATTTTAAGTAAACTATTTAGGACATGTTGGCCAACACAAACCCTTTATAGTCTTACTGTTACCATTTGTACTACTAGTACTACTACTAAAACAGAATATTTCTAGATACCATTGTCATATTTCAGAAATGTGATCTGGCCAGGAATGGTCCTAAATTTCACAATAATGAATCATATTATTTTAAATGAAATTCCTATAATTATTAATGCTATTCAGGACTAGGTATAATTATGACTTGTACATATTTCTTGCTTTCCACAATTTAATATTCCATCTAAACCTACAAGGATACCACTAAAGATTTGTGTATTTTTAATCTATATTTTACTCATGAGGAAACTAATATTTAGATAGGTTATGTAACATATTCAAAGTGCAAATAGAAACTTGGGCAGGTGGAATTTACACTTGGATCCCAAAATTCTATGCTTATTTTATTTTTCCTGGCCATAAAGAATGCATTTTGAAGAAGTTTGGGTTGCTGAGGCACCGGAGAGGAACCTCACCAGCCTTATCTCTCACTGGGAAAACATCTCCAGCTAAAGGAAACAAGGACACAAACTCCATGTCCAAGAGCACAGAGCACACTAAAAATGGTGGTGTGTTTGTGAGAATTAGAAGGATGTGCTTTCATCACAAGAAGGAAGGGTGACATTTCTTGATGTCAAGAATCTCAAAAAGTGTACTTTCAGGGAGGATCTGATATTATAGCTCTTGAAGAAACTGGGGAAAACATTGGGACAGGAATTCATGTACATTGTTAAACTCTGCATGACTGACCCAAACAACATAGGAGGGGATTATCCTCTTTTGATCACTGAGTTTGAAAAGAAAAACTAGGTAGGTATAATCCAGAGACTTCCGTTCTCCATCTTGAGAGCTGACCTTCCCATGAAGTCTGCATTTTGCTGTGTCCTACAACTCTGTACAATACCTGAAATTTTACAAGTGCAGTTCTACTTATCAAGTGTACAAATGAAGTTACCACACATAGAGAGGGCACCACACATGGAAACCACTGGTGACAAGTATGTGAACTTATATAACTCTGAGGCTGGTCTCACATTCTTCAGTATCTTATGATCCTATTAGGACTACCCCTTAAGATTCTTCAGTATTACTAGTTTATTCCTCCACTGGTAATAATGGTAATGTGTTTTCTCCCCCATTTGCCTTGCACTTTTATTTTATACCTCAATTTGTGAAACATTTAGGAAATGTGAGTGTTATTTATTGGGCTTCCTCAAATTTTGACACTTAGATTCAATGTTTGAGATGTCCTTAGAAAAATATTGGGACTTTGTGCTCTTCAATGATTATAGATATTCTAAATTATAGTGAGTCAATTACTTTATTAGGTGATATATTTTTAGTGATTAAGAGCATGGGCTATAGAGCCAGACTTCATATTTCCAATTATCTGTAAAATGGCAATAATAATAGTGACAAGCTCATAGGTTGAGTGTGTAACTTAATGTATGAGAATTCTTACCACAACCCCCAGATGTTATAAGCCCCCAACAATGTTAAAACTCATTTGATAAATCCATACCAGTGGCTCAGCAATTGAGGTAGAAGGAATGGGTTTGTGGTAAATGTATTTTCACCCTTGAAGAAATACTCCAAATGATAGAACAATATTAGCACCCTTGGATATAATAGGCAGCCAATTAGCTAATTGTGTGGAAGAGGTAAATTGTGTTGCAACTTAATCTTTGTTATTCACACTTCAGGTTATCTTAATTTTTTGCAAAACTAAATATTTCTTATTTTAATATTAACTTTATATATGTACAGATGCTTATGACTTCTCAAAAAATTTCTAACTGTATCTCAAATATACAAGAAAGGAATATACATTCATTTGCCGATAAATGTCTGGGAATTCCAACAAAGGATGACAAATTAAGGAACAGTTTTCTCATATACTGTTCAAGGATTCTTTATTGACAGAAATTGGAAGTTTTGAGGAAAAATAATGTGTTCATTATTGTCTAGTTACAAAAGAACAATGAAATAAAAACTACACAATTTATTAGGATTCAGGAGTACATTTTTTTCCTGTATGAGATATATGACACTTGACAAAAAGAACACAAATTTCCTCTGTCTGATGTTTGAAATTATCTAAAATAGGAGAAGTGAAGTCAGTTGAACATTTGTAGGGGTATATAGAACCTTGGTGATGCAATATGGAATGATGACTTTTAGTGGGAGTCTAGACTCTAAAGATAGGAAGAAGTGTTCTTTGAGAAGTCGGGTGTCAGATCATTCCTCCCAGTGGTTAATGAGTACAGCTGATATAAGAACAAAAATATTGCTATGGGAACCCTGAACTCTTTGCCCTTTCCTGGCTCACAAAAACAAACTAAAAGATGAAAAAATATTTTAATGATTCAAATTATGGAACCAATTATTTTTTCCTTATCCTTGACCTTGTGTGTTTGAAATTTATCTCTTAAAACAGAAACCATCATACTGTCTAGAAAAATCTACAGGCAGCTCAAATTGTCTAATTTACCCTTCATTCATTCTTCATCTTGAACTTGAAAACAGTAGCAGAAATTAGTACCTAGAAATTTATTTGTTTCTTTTATCTGATGATTGAATCGATCACATTTATAATATTTGGCTGGATATCCCATGTATAGTAGAATCTACATGAGCAGAATAAAACTTTTGAAAAATCACCAATTGATTCAACATAATAAAGTGTTAAAAGGCCTGAATAGTTCAGCATTATAGCTTGATGAACTCTGCAGACGTACTTTTTCATGGAGCTGGTGAAAATGATTTTAAAAACCTCCACCCACTTAAAGTCTTTACAAATGGTCCTAGGGTCATAAAGCAATTAAAGAAAATTTTATTAAATAAAATCTAGTAAAACTTGGTAAGAACAATAAGAGTCTATGGTATTTGAATAAAGACTTATCCCCATTTCTACCTTCCAAAATTATGAAGCAGAAACTCCATTCCAGACTGATGTAATCAGGAGTGCAGGACTCCCTCTCTCTGGCTTTCTGACTAAGAACTATCTTCTTGGAGGGGCAGGACATTAGCATTTTTTTTATCCTATCCCAGCTCCCTGTTACTGATGCTAAGTTCTTCATGAATATGTCTGAAATCACAGGATCCCTTCTTTAGCCCAGCTCTGCTCATGGGTGGTCTGTACTTTGGGTAAGACATTGCTCAGAATAATGGGATCCTGATAGCTCTTGCTCTAAATTTGATTGGATTCATCTATTGAACAATTTATGTCTCAGAGCACTGTTGAAAACAATTAAGCATCTAGCCAGCAATCAGGAGAAAGTGACTCTCAAAGAGAGCCTAGATAAAATCACTATTACATCAGAAGCTTCACACTGTTAACTAAAATAAGACATCAGTCACTAATAGAGTGAATAGGCAGACAACAATAAGGAATTCCAAAAGGGGGAGCATGGTATCCAGTCTTGCTATAACATATAACCTAAAATAAACCTTTCCCAACAAAGAAAATTTTGAGATATGCAAGGATATTAGGGTAGTTTGACCCATACACTGGGGAAAAAAGCAGGTAATAGAAACTAGCTTTGACAGAGTGTGTTAGTTTTCATCACTGCTACCAAAATACCTCTACAAAACAAACAAACTTGGAGGTGGAAAGTTTTGTTTTGGCTCATGATTACTGAAGTTTCAGTCCACAGTCATCTGGTTCCATTGCTTTGGGTCTGATGAGAACCAGAACATAATGACAGAAGGACATGGTGGAGGAAAGATGCTCAGTTCATGGCTGTTAGGAAAAAGAAAGAGAGAGAGAGAGGCACACATGGAAAACATACAATTCCCAAGGGCATGGCCCCAGGGAACTACTTCCTGCAACCTTGATCTACATGCCTACAGTTTCCACTATCTTCAAGTAGCCCATTCAGTTATCATTGGATCAATCCATTGATGAGATCAGAGCCCTCAGGATCTAATCACTTCTAGACAGCCCCATCTCTGAACATTGCTGCATTGAGGAGCAAACCTTTAACACATGAAATTTTGCAGTACATTCCATATCCAAACCATAACAGTAATAGGTATTGAATTTAATAGACAAATATGTCAAAAAATATTTATTGTAAACAAGCTCAAAGAAGTAAAGGAAATCTTGCTTAAAGAAGTGAAGGAAGGTATAAAATTTATCACACCAAAAAGAGAATATCAACAAAGATGTAAAATTATAAAAGGAGATAAATAGAAATGTTGGGTTTGAAAAACATAGTAACTGAAGTAAGAATTTCACTAAAGAGGCTTAAGAGTAACTTTGAACTGGAAAAAGAAATAATTAGCAAATTTGAACATAGATCAATAAAAATTATATAATCTAAAAAGAGAGAAAAAAGAATGGATAAAAAAAGATGGAGCTTCAGAGAAATGTCAAAAACCATTTAGGGCACCACCGTACACAAAATGGGAGTACCAGAAGAAGAGGAGAATGTGAAACAAGCAGAAAAAATACTTACAGAAGTAATGGCTGAGAACTTCCCAAATGTATTGAAAAAATTAACCTACCCATCCAGAAATCTTACCAAACTTCAAGAAAATTAACAGTCAAAATATACAAGCAGATTCATAATAGTGAAAATGTTGACAAACAAATACAAAATGAAAATCCTAAAAGCAGCAAAAGAAAAATGACTCATCACTTATAAAAAAAAGTCAATATGAGTAATAAATGGCTTGTCATCAGAAACAATGCAGATCAAAAGGCAGTGGGATAATACATTCAAAGTGCTCAAACAACAAAATGGTTAGTCAAGAATCTTATATCCAGTTAAGCTATCTATAAAAAATGGAGATGAAATGAAAATATTCCTGGGATAATGGAATTTGTTGCTAATATATCTATCTTACAAGAAAGATGGATATTCAGGTTAAAAGTGAGCAACCTCAGACTGGTAATTTGAATATAACAAAGTAATAAAAATAATAGTAAAAGCATCTGCAAACATAATGATGTAGTTATGACAAAATGACCCAGATGGTAATTTGATTTCACAAGAAAAAAAATGAGAATATCCACAAATGGTAATAGGAAAGTAAATATAACAAAAGTCATAAATATATACCTGGCCTCAATTTCTTTAAAACATATAAAATTTTTATAAAATGAGAATTATAGCAATTTGATGTTGACTTTAACACTTTTAAATGTAATATTTATAAAGACAATATCACAAAAATAAGGAATAGGGAATAGAGTTATGTAAGGGTAGTGTCTTTATATCTCACTGGAATTAAATTTCTATAAAGTCCTAAGTTTGTATAAATCTGATGTATAAGATGAGTTCCAGGGAAATTACTAAATTTAAAAAAATGAAAAATAATTGAAGGAATTAAAGTGACACATTTGAAGTTATTTACTACTGAAAAAAACAAGCATTAAAGAATAACAGGGAAAAAAATGGATTAATAAATTTAACCAAGGAAGTGCAAGATTTGTACAATGACAACATTGTTGATAGAAATTTAAAGAAAATCTAAATAGTGGGAAAGACAATGTTGCTGGGAAGTTAAAACTACCCATATTGACATGAAGATTTAATTCAATTCTTGTTCAAAGTTTCAACTTCTATTTTGTAAGTTCATTCTAATATTCACATGGAATATAAGGAATCTGTAATAACCAAAACAATATTGTACAAGAAGAACAATCTTGGCGGACTCACTTCCCCATGTCAAAACTTACTACAGAGTGACAATAGTCAAGATGGTGTGAAATGGGCACAAAGTTAGAATAGGATAATCTTGGACTATATTTCTTTGACTAGAAATAAGTCAAAGTATATGGTACACTAATTTTCTCCAAAATAATCCAATGGAAAAAAAAAATAATCCAATGGAGGAGAGAATAAATTTTTTGACAAATGATGCTGGGACACCTAGGTAACGACTGGCAAAGAATGAGGTTGAACTCTTATCTCATGCCATAAACAAAAATTAACCCAAAATTGTTCAAATGATCTAAATGTAAGAGCCAAAACTATAAAACTTTTAGACGAAACCATAGTGGTAAATCTTTGTAAACTCAGTTTTGGTAGTGGATTTTTAGATGAAATTGGAAAACTTGGAATTTGACCCAGCTATCCCACTCCTCAGTTTATACCCAAAGGACTTAAAAACAGCATACTATAGTAATGAAGCCACATCAGTATTTATAGCAGCACAATTCACAATAGTGAAATTGTGGAACCAACCTAATCTGCCCTTCAGCAGATGAATGGATGAAGAAACTGTGGTATATATACATAATGGAATATTACTCAGCATCAAAAGAGAATAAAATCATGGCATTTGCATGCAGATGGATGGAGTTGGACAATATTATGCTAAGAGAAGCAAGCCAATCCCCCAAAACCAAATGCCGAATGTTTTCTCTGATATGAGAATGCTGATCCATAATAGGGATGGGGTGGGGAGCATGGGAGGAATAGATGAACTCTAGATAGGGCAAAGGGGAAGGAGTGAAAGGGAGGGGACATGGGGGTAGGAAAAATAGCGGAATGAGATGGACATTATTACCCCAAGTAAATGTATGTAAACATGAATGATGTGGCTCTTACTTTGTGTGCAACCAGAGACGTGAAAAATTGTGCTCTATATGTGTACTATGAATTCAAATGCATTCTGTTGTCATATATAACAAATTAGAATAATTAAATAAATTTAAAAAATAAGAGCACAAGCTCTAAAAGAAAAAATGGATAAATTGTACTTTATCAAAATAAAAAAAAAAAAACCTAGAAAGTGAAAACACAACCCACAAAAGGGGAGAGTTATTTGCAAATTATATATGTGATAATTGACTTGTGTCTGTCTAGACTATGTAAGAATTCTTACAACTCAGTAATTAAAAAAAAGATAACCCACTTAAAAATGGGCAAAGACTCTGGAAACATTTCTCCAAAGATAAACAAATGACCAAATAAACATAAAAACATTTTCTCCACCATTAGTCACCATAGAATTACAAAACAGCAAAGATTGAGAATCCTTAATGCAAAAATCTGAAATTCAAAATACTTCAAAATCAGAAACTTTCTGAGTGTTAAATGGTGCCACAAGTGAAAATTCTACACCTGACTTCATGTGATGGGTTGCAGTCAAAACATGGGAGCGCAACACTGTTTATTCACCTTTCCCAACAGAAAAAAAAAAAAAAAAAAATCCCCTCCCAGACTTCTTAAACTATATCTTTTTTATATATGCCTAGATTACCCCCTAGAAGTGCTCCCCAAAATGGCAATAAAATGGCACATGGGCCCGGCAGATAAGCCAAAGGCAGATTTTATGCTATGCTCCCCATGAGGCCATGACCTACATGCATTACTGGACAGTGATGGAAGTTTGAAACCTCATTACAGCCATGTAAGTGTGGAACATCTTGCAGAAGAGGACAGTATTGGGGTGACCTCCAGATATGTCCTAAAGAAACAGAAGGATAAACTCCTGAAGTTCTAGGCTAAAAGTGATGAACGCGGTATATTGTTCAAAAACACTGCATAAAGTAAATCAAAGATCTCAATTACGTATTGAGAGAGTGGATCCATCAACACTGCAGTGAGCACATGTCACTTAATGCTTTCCTCATCACGAAAAGAGCAAAAATCTATTGACATGAACTGAAAATTGAAGGGAATTGTGAATTTTCAGAAGACTAGTTGCAGAAATTTAGGAAAAGACACAATACTAAGTTTTTAAGGATTTGTGGTGATAAAGCAACTGCTTTTGATGAGCCAGTGGACAAGTTTATTCATGAGTTTGCTAAGGTCATTGCTGATAAAAATCTAATACCAGCTCAAGTCTATAATGTTGTAGAAATATCCCTGTTTTGGTATTACTTCCCCAGAATGCCACAACAGCTGATGAGACAGCTCCTACATTAATGAAAGATGCCAAAGACAGAATAACTGTGCTGAGACATGCTAATTCACCCAGCTCACATAAATGTAATCTTGCAGTGATAGGCAAAATCTTGCATCCACATTGTTATTATGCTAACAAAAATACATGGATCACCAGGGACATCTTTTCTGATAACTTTCATTGGTGGCTTGGGATTACTGTAGGGAAGCTAGACTAGATGATGACCTCAGATTTTGTTATTCCTTGACAATAATTTATTCATCCCCCAGCTAAAATTCACATAAATAATAATGTTTATGTCACACACTTTCCCCAAAATATGACTTCATTAGTTCAGCCTTGCAACCAGAATATCCTTAGATCAATGAAGAGTAAATATAAAAACATTTTCTTAAAAAACATGCTAAGAGCAGTAAATAGAGGCATGGGTATGGAAGGGTTTTAAAGGAAATTTGAAGGATGCTGTATATGCTGTTGTGCGTGTCTGGGCAACCTTTGGTCTGTGACTATGTTCAGTGATGATGGTAAATGAGGTGTGACTTTAAAGGATTCTGTATTTCAAGTGAGAAAACAAAATGATGCCTGAACTTTTTACACATGCAAAAATATGTAAATATGTATTTGCAGAATCAGCCAGTAAGCTAGATGAAGTAGATATCAAAGAAGTTTTTAATATCAATAATGAAGCTCCAGTTGGTCATTCATTGGTCAATGGTAAAGTAGCCAACGTAGTTCTGCTTCAAGTTGATCATGATAATCGTGAGATAGAGATGATGTTAACCCTTCAGAGAAAGTGCCTAGAGCTGATGTGGTGAAAATGTGTGATGGGTTTGTTGAAGAACTAGAGCAGCATGCATTCACAGGAAAATAAGAAATCATGTCAGTGTATAAAATCTAAGACAATGGCTGTTAACGAAGCAGAAGACTCTGGGGGAATCTCTAGAAAGCCACCCAGCAACATGCCTTCTCTTCCTTAAATGATCCACTTACTGGTCCCTCAATTGTTTCTGATGTTTCTTCTCATCGAAAAATAAACACAGTGCATAGAAACACCTTAATCAACACACAGCATGGCAGGAAGAGACTGAAAGCTGCTGCTGTGAAACAGCTGATCTAGGTGTTCCGCTGAGGCTGCTGCCATGCTGCTTAGTTACCCCAAATACAGTGTTTTAAGATTGTATGAATGGAATGTCTCATTTTTTACTGTTAATTACTTGTGTGTGAATAGAAAACGACTGCTCTCTAATAGCTCAAGAATTCAGAGTCAGGAAGGCTGGTGATGCCACACAGCCACAGAGTGTGCACATGTTGCCTGAGATAGTGTGGTGCCTTGACTTTCTTGTGAGTCATTGTCCACAAAATGTTTTGTACACAAACTTTTAAATAGTGTTATATGTAATCACCTCCATGGCTATATGTGTATATATTCTAATGTATATATGAAACATTAGTAAATGTTGTGTTTAAACTTGGATTCTAGCCCCCAAATATCTCATTATGTATATGTAAATATTGCAAAATCCAAAGAAATCCTAAATCTAAAATGCTTCTGGTCCCAAAGCATTTCAGATAAGGGATACTCATTGTGTACCAAAATGAGATAGCACTTCATATCCACCAGATGGTTAGAATAAAAAAGTGAGGAAATAATTAGTCCAATAATTTCCCACATTGCTAGTGGGAAATGTGTGACCACTTTAGAAAACAGTCTGAAAGTTCTTCAATAGACCAAAACAGTTATTATATTACCTAGCTGTTCCATTGCTATGTATATAGCCAAGAGAATAAAAACACATGAACACACAAAACCTTGTATAAGAATATTTACAGAAGCACTACTCAATAGATAAATTGTTTGTAAGGTATAGTGGCACATGCCTGTAGTCCTAGCAACTTGGGAGGCTGAGGCAGGAGGATCACAAGTTCAAGGCCAGCCTCAGTGACTTAGCAAGGATCTGTCTCCAAATTTAAAAAAATAAAAGACTGAGGATGTGGCTCTGTGGTAAAGTGCCCCTGGGATCAATCCCCATTACCAAAAACAAGACCAAAAAACCACAAATAGATAAAAGGTGGAGATAATCCAAATGTTCATCAAGTGATGAATGGATAAACAAAATATTATTAATCTGTATAATGGAATGATATTGAATCATCAAAAGGAATGAAATGCTGATACATGCCACAACATGAATGAACCTTGAAAACATGTGAAGTGAAAAAAGCCAGAAACAAAAGGTAATATGCTATATAATTCTATTTATGTAAAATTCCCTGAACAGGCAAATCAAGCGGCAGAAAGTAGGTTAGTGGTTGCTTAAGACTAAGGCAAATGTATAGATAAGGGATTATAATTAAAGGGTACAGAGTTTCTTTTATGTGGTATATAAATTGTATCTCAATGAAGTTATCGAAAAGATAACCCAGAAATCTAGATATTTTTTAAAAGTTTGAATAAGCAAGGTTTATGTTTAGAATTTTGAAAATTGCTTCATCAGTTCCAGAACTTTTCATTTCTAGTGTCACTTTGCATGCCTATCCCTGATAAATACGTGTACCATAGGAGGTAAACATGGATTCCACAAAATGTTGAGTTGTTATCTTAGAACTGTTGTTCTCTGTGCACAAGAAACAGCCCAACTTCCCGAAAGTCAGGTTTGGATTCCTAGATGTTGGAAAGTAAAAATTATTACCAATTTCAGCAAATTTTGTTTTTAATAAGAATAGATTTTTGCTTTGGTCACATATTTGATGGTTTCTTATTTCTAAAAATAAGAAAACTCTAAAGTTTTTTGTTTTTGTTTTCCTGAGCAGCATTCCTTTCTAATTTTCCTCTTAGTACAGAGGACCAAAGCAGTAACTCAACACAACTTTCAAAGCCAATGTGAGGACTGCTGTGCATGGGTTTATCACACCAAGAAGTGTTATCTCGCTGGAAGAAAAGAGCTTTCCTGTCAAGTACCAATTACAGAAACTGCAGATTCTCCCTCCAGGCTGGCCCTGAAGCTGTAAAAGAGAAAGAGGCTTAAAGACAGAAAGAGAAACATGCCCTGTTTCCTGTGGGTTGTTTCATGGTAAAGTGTCATTCAGGTTTACAGAGGAAACAGAAAGTCAGTTGGAAATGACAGCCTAATTCACATGGACTCTGTCTTTGGTTCCTCTGAAAAGACAAACTGAAAACAGTAGTGAATTTAAAAAACAGGTTAATGAGGCTAGAAAGCAAGAATAGGAATCCTGGGAAATGAGATTTTGAGGGAGCCTCTGGCAGCATTCAGAACATTTAAAATTCTTCACAAGCCTCAGGTTATAGCTTGTGCCTGCACCCAACTGAGATGATCTGAAGACCTAGAATTCTGCCATTCTGGCTGTTTTCCCTTTTGTAGATCTTTTAATCTAGGATAAACAGAGTATTGGTAAAAGCAGCTCTCTTTAAGAGAGAGTTTGAAACAGTTCTGCTATCCCTTTACCTGAGGGTAATCAAAAGGTTGGTGGGAGAAGTTTCTCTTCATAGAAATATCTCAGCCAATAAATAAGAGAATATTACAGTTTTGCAACTACTAAGAGATTAATTGATACAGGAAATGGTCCTCAATAGCTGCAATCATTAGAAAGACAATAAAATATTATCCACATTCTGATAGAAAAACATGTTGCCACATAAAAATTTGTTTTGATATTACAATTGAATCTGAATTTGATTCTGCATCCATTTCTCACTATCAATTTACAAGAAATATAGGGGACAAAGAAACATGTTAAATACTATCATGAGGCTACATTTTAAAAATTCCAAACTATGGGAAACTCCATGCTGTGGGATGAATATGTCTTCCAAAGGACTTGTCTCCAGTGTGGTGCTAAAGGGGTTAGTGGAACTTTTATGAGCTGGGAACTAATGGGAGATCCTTAGGTGCTGGGGGGATACCCTCAAAGGAAACTAACTGTATGATCCTCTTCCAGTCTCTCTTCCTCTTCCAGTCTCTCTTTGTTTTCTGGCTCATGAAGTGAGTGGTTTGCTCTGCCATGTACTCCCAACATGAGCTGCCTTTCTCAGAGACCCAAAGAAATGAGGCCATCTGGTCTTAGACAGAAACCTCCAGAACAATGAGCCAAAATAACCATTCCTCTGCCTCAGGTATTTTCTTATAGTAACACAAAGTTGACAATATACTCTCTAACAAAAACAACATGGTTGCTTTCACAAATTGCAAGAAAAAGGCAAAATGGTGAGGGGATTCATGGAGTTTAAGTGATGTATTAACCAATTAGCATGTGTATACCTTATTTTAATTTCAATTAAATAAACAATAAAGAAAAATCAAGGAAAGACACTGTTAAGACAATTGAGGGACTGTGAACACTGACAATATTAGATAATGTTAGGAATTATTTTTAATTTGGGGAATATCTTAAAGGTTTTGTGGTTGTGTGTCTTTGGGAGATACAGATGAAAACATTTACAGACGAAGTTACATAATATCTGAAATTTGCTTCAAAGTAATCCAGGTGGGAGGAATTTGGGGAATGTAGAGGAGACAAGATTGGTCATGGGCTGGTAATTATTGAAGCTGGGAGATGAGGGCATGGAGGTTCATTATACTGTTCTCCCTACTTTTTTATAATTGGTGTTTCCAGAATCAAAAAGGTAAAAAGAAAGTGACATTCTTTTTAAAGAGTTACACAGCTGCTAAGGGTAAGAGAACAATGTATTTAAAGTTCAAAATTCAGCATTTACTGGTTATTGCAGTTTTTTTTTTTACCCATTTCAGAGCCTTAAAATGCTAAACTTATCATTTTTCTAGGCTTAAAAAGTTATTTTCTTTACTGAAATAATACTTTTCCTAATTACAACACATCATAATGAAAAAGTATTTTTGAGTTCCATGGGGTACCATTTTGGAAATACTGATCTAAAGGTTAATGCACCAAAGGAAAATAAGTGATATTATTCCCATAAGTACATTTTCTCTATTTGAACAAAATTATTAATAAGAGAATCTTTACAAAATATTTTGGACTACTTCTAGAAAACAAAATCTTTTTCTCTTCTCTCCAGAATCTGAATCTTTTATGTTACTTAAATTCTTAAGATCTATATGTTTATGCCTTGCATTTCCAACAGAATAATAAATTTTTTGAGAAGGAGCATGGGATACAGAAAAGATGGTGGAATGAGATGAACATCATTACCTTAGGTATATATGACTCTACATCGTGTACAGCTGGAGAAATGAAAAGCTGTGCTCCATTTGTGTACAATGAATCAAAATGCATTCTGCTGTCATGTATGACTAATTTTTTACACATAAAAAATAAAAAATGCCACTGAAAACAAAACAAAAAATAATAATTTCTTTGACTATGGATGTAGTTGTAGGGAAAAAATGATGACCCTCATGGGTTCTTAGTTGGAATAGATCCTTGTTACAAAAGACAGATTAAAAAGAGAAAAACACACAGACATTTATTAACATGTATAGTTCACATATACCTGGGAGACATCCAGAGAATAAGCTGTCCTCAAAAATACTGGCTTTGATTTCCAGCTTATAATAGCATCTGCTCCTAAAAACAGCAAATTTTTAGAGAAGTGAAAAGACAAAGGAAAAGCACTTTGAGTCTTCACAGGAAGCAACTCGGGGGAAGTAAAGTAACTGGCAGATAAAGGAGAGTTATTAAAGTTGTTAATATAGATTTCTTCTGGTATAATCTCCAGGCCACTAAGGGTCTAAAACTGCTTCAGTTTTAACCTGTGCTTGCCCTGGTAGATGTGGGGTAGGTATCTTCTTTTTGTTTTTTAAATCTATGTCTTGCTTTTAGGCAAATAGAAGGTAGAGAGCTTTCCTATATCTGCTTTATCTTAATTGTTTTCAGCTCAAAAATCTTTCATATTTTGAGGAGGCATATTTTGGCTTTTCAATGGTCTTTTAGAAATTTTTATATAACGATAGTCCACAACTGAGGATGGTTCAACTTTTGATTTTTCAAGTTGGAATTTTGATCTTTTGCTGGGTTATGATAATCTTTTGCAAGGTTGGCAGCAGCAGCAAGCCACAGCTCCCAGTCAGCCACTCAATCATAAGGGTTAACAACCAATACTCTACAGTGAACTGTTGCTAAGCTATGATATTTGGTAGGCGAGGTATACTAAATGCATTTTTGACTTATAATATTTTCAATTTATGATGAGTTGTAAACCCTGTTATAAATCAAAGAGCATCTATACTCCACACAGAGCTTACCATTTTAGTTTGCAGGTAGTAAAGGATCAATATAAATAAGTTTATCTACTGCTTTGATAATTCATACATTCTGGTTGCCATGTTTGGCAACTTTTCTTAGAAATAGTGATGGTAGGTAATGTTAATGCCTCACACACACATGCCACAAATACAAATGGAAACAGTATTTTACCTGTGATTATGTTTGAAGATACCAGGCATTGTTGAATAAACCATGTATCTGACACATTATATGCATTTAATAATTGTTTAACCTTTTCTATTCTCCTTCTTTCTTCTTCATTTATTTATTTAAATTTTTAATATGTACAACTCATAGTGCATGTATTTAGCATCTTTTTACATACAATTGTTTGTATACAGAGTATATTTGTACAATTCAGGTCTTCAATCATGCATTTAGGAAAATGATATCTATCTCATTCAAACACCTTTTCTTTTCTTTTTCCTTTTCTCCCTCTCCCTCCCCCCTTGCTCCCTCCCTTACCCTCCCTTCCCTTTGACCATTCTAGTGTTCTTCTAGTCCTCGTATGTACCCTCCCATCCAACAATACTATGAACTAGCCTCCTTATATCAGAGAAAACATTTGGTACTTGGATTTTTGAGACTGACTAACTTCACTTAGCATTATGTCTTCCAACTTCATCCATTTACCTGCAAATGCCATTAATTTATTTTCTTTTATTGCTGAGTAAAATTCCATTGTGCGTATATACCACATTTTCTTAATCCACTCATTTACTGAGGGACATCTAGGTTGGTTCCACAACCTAGCTATTGTGAATTGCGCAGCTACAAACATTGAGATAGCTGTGTCACTGTAATATGCTGTTTTTAAGTCCTTTGGGAATAGACCCAGGAGTGGGATGGCTGGGTCATAGGGTGGCTCCATTCCCAGTTTTCCAAGAAATCTCCATACTGCTTTCCATAATGGTTGCACCATTTTGCAGTCCCACCGGCAATGTATGAGTGTGCCTTTTCCCCCACATCCTCTCCAACATTTATTGTTGCTTGTGTTCTTGATAGCTGCCATTCTGACTGGAGTGAAGTGAAATCTTAGAGTAGTTTTGATTTGCATTTCTCTAATTGCCAGCGATGTTGAACATTTTTTCATGTATTTGTTAATTAATCGTGTATCTTCTTCTGAGAGGTGTCTTCTCAATTCCTTAGCCCATTTATTGATTGGGTTATTTGTTTTTTTGGTGTAAAGTTTTTTGAGTTCTTTATATATTCTAGAAATTAGTGCTCTGTCTGATGTGTATGTACTAAATATTTGTTCCCAATTAGTTGGCTCTCTATTCACCTCACTGATTGTTTCTTTTGCTGAGAAGAAGCTTTTTAGTTTAAATCTATCCCATTCATTAATTCTTGGTAGTAATTCTTGCACTACAGGATTCTTATTAAGAAACTTGGGGCCTAATCCGACATGTTGGAAATTGGAGCTTACTTTTTCTTCTATTAGGTGTATTGTCTCTGGTCTAATTCCTAGGTCCTTGATCCACTTTGAATTGAGTTTTGTGCATGGTGAGAGATAAGGATTTATTTTCAATTTGGTGCATATGGATTTCCAGTTTTCCCAGCACCATTTGTTGAAGAGGCTATCCTTTCTCCACTGTACATTTTTGGCACCTTTGTCTAATATAAGATAGCTGAAATTATATGTATTAGTCTCTGTGTCCTCAATTCTGTACCATTGGTCCACCAGTCTGTTTTGGTGCCAATACCATGCTGTTTTTGTTACTATTGCTCTATAGTATAATTTAAGGTCCGGTATGGTGATGCCCCCTGCTTCACTTTTCTTGCTCAGGATTGCTTTGGCTATTCTGGGTCTCTTATTTTTCCAGATGAATTTCATGACTGCTATTTCTATTTTTTTGAAGAATGACACTGGGATTTTGATTGGAATTGCATTAAATCTGTATAGTGCTTTTGGTAGTATGGACATTTTGACAATATTAATTCTACCTATCCAAGAGCAAGGTAGGTCTTTCCATCTTCTGAGTTCATGTATAATTTCTTTCTTTAGTGTTCTATAATTTTTGTTATACAGATCTTTCACCTCTTTTGTTAGGTTGATTCCCAGGTATTTTATTTTTTTTTTATGCTATTGTAAATGGGGTAGTTTTCATCATTTCCCTTTCAGAGTCTTTGTTGTTGATGTACAAAAATGCCTTTGACTTATGTGTATTGATTTTGTATCCTGCAACTTTGCCAAATTCATTTACTAGTTGTAAAAGTTTTCTGGTAGAGTTTTTTGGGTCTTCTAGGAAGATTATCATGTCATCAGCAAATAGTGCTAATTTGAGCTCTTCTTTTCCTATCTGGATCCCTTTAATTTCTTTCGTCTGTCTAATTGCTCTGGCCAGAGTTTCCAGTACTATGTTAAATAGCAGTGGTGAAAGGGGGCATCCCTGTCTTGTTCCAGTTTTTAGAGGGAATGCTTTCAATTTTTCTCCAATTAAGATAATGTTAGCTCGGGGCCTTGCATATATAGCTTTTATAATGTTGAGATATGATCCTGATATTCGTAGTTTTTCCAGTGTTTTGAACATAAAGTGGTGTTGTATTTTGTCAAATGCTTTTTCTGTGTCTATTGAGATGATCATATGATTTTTGTCTTTAAGTCTATTTATGTGGTGTATTATGTTTATTGATTTCTGAATGTTGAACCAGCCTTGCATCCCTGGGATAAACCCCACCTGATCATGGTGCACTATCTTTTTGATATGTTTTTGTATCCGATTTGCCAGGATTTTGTTGAGGATTTTTGCATCTATGTTCATTAAAGATATGGGCCTGAAGTTTTCTTTTTTGGATGTGTCTTTGCCTGGCTTTGGAATTAATGTGATATTGGCCTCATAGTAAGAGTCTGGAAGAGCTCCCTCTTTTTCTATTTCTTGGAATAGTTTGAAGAGCATTGGTATTAGTTCTTCTTTGAAAGTCTTATAGAACTCGGCTGTAAACCCATCAGGTCCTGGACTTTTCCTTGTTGGTAGCTTTTTGATGACATCTTCTATTTCTTCGCTTGTAATTGATCTGTTTAAATTGTGTATAGCCTCCACATCCAGATTAGGCAAATCATATGACTCTAGAAATCTGTCAATGCATTCAGTATTTTCTATTTTATTAGAGTACAAGTTTTCAAAGTAATTTCTAATTATATTCTGTATATCTGAGGTGTTTGTTGTGATATTCCCTTTTTCATCATGAATGTTAGTAATTTGAGTTTTTTCTCTTCTTCTTTTCGTTAGCATCGCTAAGGGTCTGTCAATTTTGTTTATTTTTTCAAAGAACCAACTTTTAGTTTTGTCAATTCTTTGAATGGTTTCCTTAGTCTCAATTTCATTAATTTCTGCTCTGATTTTAATTATTTCCTGTCTTCTACTGCTCTTGGTGTTGGTCTGTTCTTCTTTTTCTAATGCTTTGAGGTGTGATGTTAAGTCATTTATTTGTTGGTTTTTTTTCCTCTTAAGGAATGAACTCAGTGCGATGAATTTTCCTCTTACTACTGCCTTCATAGTGTCCCAGAGATTTCTATATGAAGTATCTGTGTTCTCATTTACCTCTAGGAATTTTTTGATCTCCTCTTTGATGTCTTCTTCAACCCCTTGTTCATTTAGTAGCATGTTGTTTAGCTTCCAGTTGATGGAGTAGTTTTTATTATTCCTTGTTTTCTCATTGATTTCCAATTTCATCCCTTTATGGTCCGATAGCATGCAGGGTAGTATCTCTATTTTTTTATATTTGCTGAGAGTTGCCTTGTGACATAATATATGGTCTATTTTGGAGAAGGAGCCATGTGCTGCTGAGAAAAATGTGTATTCGTTTACTGAGGGATGAAATATTCTATATATGTCCGTTAGGTCTAAATTGTTAATTGTTTTAAGGAGGCTTAAAGTTTCTTTGTTTAGCCTTTGTTTGGATGATCTATCCATTGGTGAGAGAGGTGTGTTGAAGTCCCCTAGAAGAACTGTGTTGTGGTCTATTTTACTCTTGAACTTGAGAAGCGTTTGTTTAATGAATGTAGGTGCTCTATTATTTGGGGCATATAGATTTATGATTGTTATATCCTGTTGATGAATGGTTCCCTTAAGTAATAAGAAATATCCATCTTTGTCCCTCTTGATTAGTTTTGGTTTGACGTCTACCTTATTTGATATGAGAATGGAAACCCCTGCTTGCTTCCGCCAGCCATGTGAGTGATAAGACTTTTCCCAGCCTTTCACTTTCAGTCTGTTGATGTCTTTTTCTATGAGGTGTGTTTCTTGGAGACAGCAAATTGCTGGGTCGTTTCTTTTAATCCATTCTGATAATCTGTGTCTTTTGATTGGCGAGTTTAGGCCATTAACATTCAGGGTTATTATTGAGATGTGATTTTTATTCCCATCCATTTTTATTTGAATTATGGTCTTTAGCTTGATTTGGTTTCTCTTCTGGTTGGTATTTCCTTTAGACTAATATCTCCCTTTGTTGATTTTCATTACCATCTTTCTCTTCTTCTTCATGAAAAATGTTGCCCAGGATGTTCAGAAGTGCTGGCTTTCGAGTTGTGAAATCTTTTAACTTTTGCTTTCTTGGAAGGTTTTTATTTCATCTTCGAATCTAAAGCTCAATTTTGCTGGATATAAGATTCTTGGTTGACATCCCTTTTCTTTCAGAGCTTGAAATATGCTATTCCAGGATCTTCTTGCTTTTAAGGTCTGGGTTGAAAAATCTGAACATAGTCTGATTGGTTTCCCCCTATATGTGATCTGCTTCCTTTCTCTTGTCGCTTTTAGTATTTTCTCCTTGCTCAGAATATTAGGCATTTTCATTATAATGTGTCTTGGTGTGGATCTGTTGAGATTTTGTTTGTTTGGTGTTCGGTATGCCTCTTGAACTTGGTTTTCCCATTCATTCCTCAAGTTTGGAAAATTATCTGTAATTATTTCATTAAATAGATTACTCATTCCTTTGGCTTGAAACTCTGCCCCTTCCTCTATGCCAATCACTCTTACGTTTGGTCTTTTTATGCTGTCCCATAATTCTTGGATGTTATGTTCTTGATTTCCAACGAGTTTTGCTGTATGGTCTAAATTCTTCTCTAGGACATATATTTTGTCTTCATTGTCTGAGGTTCTTTCCTCCAAGTGGTCTACTCTGTTGGAGATGCTTCCAATTGAACTTTTATTTTGGTTTATTGCTTCTTTCATTTCCGGAATTTCTATTTGGTTTCTCTTTAGAGCCTCTATTTCCCTATTGAAGTAATCTTTTACTTCCTGTATTTGTTTTTGGAGTTCTTTGTCAAAATGATCTTTTGCCTCCTGTACTTGCTCCCTCATCTCATTTTTGAGTTCATTCTTAAGTTCCCTAAACATTTGGCATATGTAATTTCTAAATTCCATCTCTGGCATTTGACCAACTGTGTTTGCCATGAAATCTACTGATGAGGAATCTTGATTTGATTGTGTCACTTTCTTCCCTTGTTTTTTCATGTTGCTTGTGTGTCTTTTCTTCCTGCACTGTGGGACCTTGACTGTTTCGATTTTACCTTAATTCCTTATGTTGTTCCTGTAGTACGAAGCTATCAGCTCCCCTTATAATTCCTTTACACTTTAAAACCTAACACTTTCTATTCAGAAAATTCAATTTTGATCACAATGTACAGATTTTGTTAACCCAGATATTATTTCCAATTTACTCTGTATGCTTCTGATGGGGTTTTATAGCTTCAAGTATTGGATACAGAGGTATTATGTTTAAGAAGAAGGAAGTGTCTTGAATTGTTCTTTCTTGGAAAGTATGAAAGGAGAGTTCTATTGACGTGGTTTACTGGAAGTGGTTTAGTATCAGTAGAAGAGAGAAGATAGAGAATGGAGTAGACACTTAGGTGGAGAGACCAATTTATATATAAAGTAAGACGGAAAAGAAGAAAAAAATGATAAAAGAGTAGAAATTGGTGTAAGAGAGAGGAGATAGAGAATCAAGAAAATGGAGAGTAAACTATATATAGCACCTCTTTGCTATCCAGTTCAATTGCACCGTTTCTAGAAATCCCAAATTCTGCGTACAGCTTGTTTTTGCCTCTGTTTAGTATGCACTGGCAGGGTGCAAATATGAAAGATGAAGGAGGAAGAAGAGATGCCAAAGTGAGAAGGAAGAGAAGAAGGAACGAGAAATGGAGCAGAAGCAAACAATCAAACACACTGACAATCAATGAAAAAAAAAGCAAAACAGAACAAAGCCAAAAAAAGAGAAAGAACAATAAACAATCTAACAAAAACCAATAACACAAGCAGACCAACCAACCAAAAAAAAAAAAAAAAACAAAGCAAAAAAAAAAAAAGTCGAACCCCAAGTCTAAAACAAAACGGGCCCTGGGAAGCCCCCCTCTCTTTTCCCTTTCCAGTTTAAGCCAACTGCATTGGATCACGTCCAGATAGTCTGCGAGTCAAGTCTGCACCCTATGCCAGTGGCCGAATGGCTCAGGGGGAAGATTGGCTCAGGGCGGTTGTGTGTCAACAGATGAATGGCTCCGGGAAGGGGACCCCCCAGAAGGCACCCTTTCCCCATGCCCACCCACAGTTGTAGCTTCTTGTGGCCGCTGGGCTGGCCTCAGACACGCCCTCCCCTGCTGGTTACCCGAGTCTCACCCAGGTGTGCGCTGCCTTCAGAGCGATGGGGCTCCCTGGATGTCTGCAGCTGTTGTCTCCTCCGTCTTTTCCCCTTTGTCTGGGTCAGCCACTGCACTTCTCAAAGATGGCAGCGTTCTCCCATTCAACAGCAGCTCCGCAGACCCTTGTGTCAGTCCAGATCGTGCGGGGTCGGCTTGGCAAGCAGTGCGAAAGAGCTCCACGTGGACACCGCCCACGCCTCTAGGCCTCTTTTTATCCCTCCTCGCGGATCGGTTTCAAAGCCGCTGGGTGGATCGTCTCCTTGCCGAGATGGTCTTGGCCCCTGCGCCTGCAGTACCGACAGCGTTGTTTCGGGCTGTGGATCGCTGCGACTCTGTCCCTGGTTGTTGTGGTCCTGAGAACTTTGTATTTCGCTGTCCAGAGGTGCAGGAATGTCTCGGCTCCCTTTCAGTTGCAATAGAACCGCCAGCAAAGTGCTCAAACTTCCCACTCCGCGTCCTTCAGCAACTGCATCCAGAGAACACCTCCCTCCTGTCGGCCATCTTCCCCCGAATCCCCCTCCTTCCTTCTTAATGAAGAGTAAAAACGTACGGGGTGCCTTCTTATATAACTTTGCAAAACGGTTAATAAATAACATATTTACTTTAGAAAATTAGAAAAAGAGGGCTTTCAAATTTTAATAAGGTGGTTTTTGGCTCTTTTACCCCAAAACCTGTGCCAGAGACACTACAGAAGTGAGAAAAAAGCTGGGATCCAAGGAGCAAAGGAGAAAGGGAGAGAATCCTTGTGATGGACATGATAGGCACTCCCTACAGTAGAAGGCAGCTGTGGCAGCAGAAGGAACTAGCTGGAGATAACTTCATCCTGCTGCTGTGGAAGTCTCCTAGTTTCTCCACTGATACAGCTCTCGGAATTGGCAGTCACAGCCTAGGCCACTCACTGATAATCTAAAGCACCAAAAGGCTCTGCTAAGGACACAAAGCTGATGGAAATGGTGTGGATGCCTGGTCATCCTTGGACATCAGTCCTTTACTCTTTGCCCCTACAAATCTCTAGGGATGATGGATAATAAACTAAGAAATCTGTCCCCTTGCAGTAGGGCTTCTTGCTAAAAGCTGGAAAGAACAGCCGCCTGATGGAGAATGGTGCAAATGAAAGGCCTGCAACCTTCTCCTCTGTCTTTAAACTTCCCCAAATGACATTGTCAGATGGAGGAGCTGATGCTCAAAGGACCCACAAGCTTACCAGCCAAAATAATGGGACACCTTCAGAATATATCCATGTAAAAGTAAGATCATGATTGGATCCCTGTTTGACATATGGTTAGGTGATGAATCCAGCCTAATTCCATCTTAAGATTGGGAGCCATCTTATCACAAAGTCACGAAAAGTTCATTTCTGTTCTACTATAAAATACTAAGATTTCTATTTGGCCTAACCATACTTTGATGTTTTAAAAACTTGTTTGGTATTCCTGCTTGTGCTCTGAATTCACCCATCCTTGGCTCTCCTTGACCAGATAACAATCCTCCTTAAAACCTCAGCCATGCCTCATAAATTCTGATGTTGGAATCTCAATTTAATCCCTACCTTGAAATGTTAAGCCATGTAAATCATTAACCTGCTATCTGCCTTGTATTATGCTTGCCAGAACCCTGTTAGCTGTAAGTTCCTGAGACACCCTCTTTTGTAAATTTTTGCGCTATAAAAACCTTTCTTTCCTGAGAGCTGTCGCTGTCCTCTGGCCTAGCTTTTCAGGCGAGTCAGGCACAGGTCAGCTCTCTTCTGTACACAATATAAACTTGCTTTAATTTGGTTTAAAATTGGAATTGGTGGTCTTTTCTTTGCTTCATGGGTTCAACATAGGCGGTACCAAATGATTAAACTAAATCTAATAAACAGTCTCAAAGAGATAGAAGAATACATTCATAATAAGATAGAAACCAGAAAATCAGAAAAAAAGTCACACAAGGTTTGAAAAATGTAAGAGTTGAAATAAAGAACACAATGGGTAAGATAAATAGCAGAATACATATGGCTAAGGAGTAAATTAGTAACCTAGAAGATGAGATTGAGAGATTTATTCTAAGTGTAGCAGAAAGGATAAAGAAATAAAATTGATAAATAAGAATAACAAAAGCCGGGGCTGGGGTTGTGGCTCAGTGGCAGAGTGCTCGCTTTGCACGTGTGCGGCCCGGGTTCGATCCTCAGCACCACATAAACATAAATGCATTGCATTGTGTACAACTAAAGTAAATAAAAATAAAATTTTAAAAAAAATAACAAAAGCCACAGAGGAAAGATGTAGAAGTTATAAAATCTGGAAAGGAGTCCCCAGAAGGGGGAAAAATGAGAAAAAGGAAATTTTCAAGAAAACAATGGCAATGAACTTGTCAAAATTAAAGAAAAGTACTTCTCTTAGTTCATTTTTCTATTCCTATAATGGAGTGCCACAGATTGGGTAATTTATAAAGAAAAGAAGTCTATTTGGGGTCAGAGATCTGGAGGGTAGGAAGTGCATGGTACTGGCATTTGCTCAGCCTTTGGTCTCATGTTGCATTGTAACCTGTCAGAAAAGTGGAAGGGCAAGCAGAGACTGATGGGAGAGAGAGGACCCCAGGGGTGGCCTTGCTTTATAATAGTGTATTTTGTGGTAATGGGTTCAACCCTGTGAGAGTGAAAACTTACTCACTCTGTCCTGAGCTAACCCTCTCTCATGATCTTCATGAGGGGAGTGCCCCCATTACCCAAACACTTTTAAAGGTCCCACCATTTCTCAATATTTTTATAATGGGGACAAAATTTCAATATGAGTTTCGGAGGGCACAAACTACATCTAAATTGTACCAATACTTCAGAATGAAATTACATCAAGAAGACCAATAAGATCAGTAATAGAAAGCCCACACCAAAGATACATTAAAATGAAATTTAGTAAGCCACAGACAAAGGAAAATTTTAAATGTTTTCAGATTGAAAGAGGACAGTAGTTATACAGAAACAAGTAGGACTTTCACCTGTCTTCATAGAGGTAAAATAAATAGTGGTAACTGCTGGGGAGCAAAGGAATTATGCTCCAAGTTCCATACAGCAAGACCTAGACATCCATGCTGAAATTGCTGGAATTGTTCTCAGAAATATTTTATTGGTCTTAGAATAATGTCACCATTTATTTAGCCCTTTAGATTTTACAAGTGCTTTGGCATCCTTAATTTCATGATTAGACTGACCCATAATGTTGTTTAAGACATACACAGCTAAAGAACAGTGTATCTTTATGCTCAGTTTATATTTGTAATTACTAATTAATTTGTTTCAGGTTTCAATTATCTTTATAGTAATAGAAATGTGAAGCTATACTTAATAAGAGCTGAGTTCTGGCCTATACATTTTATAGTTTGTTTTTGTAGTTGAGGAAATGGGTCTTCAAATCATTAAGCATGTCCCAAGATCTGCAGTCAGCAAGCTGGAGGGTCTGTAGATCTGATGTAGCTCTCATTCAAGTCTGAAGACCTAAAAACCAGGAGAGCCAATGGTATAAGTTCCACTCCAAAAGTCAGCAGATTTAAGACTCAAGAGAAGCTGATCTTTTAGATACAGTCCAAATATAGGAAAATACCTTAAGTCAATGCTCAAAATATTCAGACAGGAGGAGTTCTTTTTTATTATTGGGACGTCAGTCTTTTATTCTATTCAGGGCTTCAACAGATTGGGTGGGGCCCACCGGTGGGGCCCACCCGCATTAGAAGAGCAACCTGTTTTACTCAGTCTGCCAATTCAAATGCTAATCTTCCAAACACAGGCACACTCAGAATTGTGTTTGACCCAATATCTGGGTACCTCGTGGCCATTCATGCTGACATATAACATTATCTATCACAAGTCTATCTCTGGCAACTTGGCACCCACATGTGTTTCTTTAAACCATATGTAATCTCTAAATAAAGACAGTAATAAGTTTATAATTCCTCCCAGCATGCTTCAACTATCCTATGTACAACTAGAAATGCACTAACACCCTGCCCAGAAGAAGAGGTAAAGTCCTTGGCTGATATTTCCTCTCCTCCTTGATATCCTATAAATTAATCACTATGATGTAAAACTAGCAATACTTAAATACTGGTATAAAGTTAATATATCTCATGTTACATAATAAAGGGCATAAATATATTCATAACAAAAGGAGGAAATGCTCCTGACAATGGCAGTCTCCCTTCTCCGAGCTGGTGTTTATAACTCCTTTCCTCCACTAGGCATTCTGTGTTCCTTTTACATTCAGTAGTCACCTCAGCTGGTTGTGATTCTTTATCAGATGGTGTGATCCAAATAGCTATTCCTGAATTATCTGGGCTGTAGTCCTGCTTGGATTAAGGTAGTTGTACTTTTCCATTCACCTTAACACAGAGCATGATAACACTCCAATGGAGCTCCTTTATTTCAGTTCTTCTCTTCCTTTCTTTCATTTTGGAATAGCAAACCAATATCCCCTTGGCAGTTAAGGTCATTCGTTCCAGTTAACACATTAACTCCCTGTTTCTCCTGTGGATACGGAGGCCTGAGGAATTGGAAATGGCTGGGTAGAAGTCTTAATTCTATTTTTTTTTAATTTTTAAAATTTGTTCTAATTAGTTATACATGAAAGCAGAATGCATTTCATTTTATTGTACACAAATGGAGCACAGCTTTTCATTTCTCTGTATAGTATACGATGTAGAGTTGCACACAAAAAAAAAAAAAACAAACCTCAAGGAATTGTGCCTCAGTTTTTGGTTGTAGGATGGACTAAATTCAACTGCTTATCCTTCACTTTGGAAGGAATATCTTGATATGTTCCACACCACTGCATCCATAGAGATCACCGAAACAAAAAACCCCTCAGCTTTCATTGGGTGTATTTACCACCCTTTGACATTGTGTTATTCAACTTTTCATCACTGTGAAAAGAATACCTGAGAAAATCAACCTAAAGGAGGAAATACTTATTTTGGTTCCCAGTTTCAGAGGTTTAAATCAATAGTTGCCTGACCCCTGTGTTAGTCAACTTTTTGTTGCTGTGACCAAAATACCTGAAAAGAGAAACCTCAAGGAGAGATTTATTTTGGCTTACAATTTCATCTGGCTCCATTGTTTGGGGTCTGAGGCAGAGGAAAGATGGTCAGCTTATGGCAGTCAGAAAAGGAGAGAGAGGGAGAGAGAAAAGATAACATCCCTAAGGACATGTTCCCAGTGACATGTTTTCTCCAACCATGCCCCACCTGCCTACAATTTCTACCACCTCGCAGTAGTCCGTTCAGCAATTGGTGGACTATCAACCAGAGCTCTCATGATCCAATCTCTTTCCAAAAGCCCTACCTCTGAGCATAGCTGCATTGGGCAATAAGTCTTCCATGCTTGAGTCTTTGGGGGACACTTCATATATAAACCATAATAGTTACATTTCTCTTGCTCACCCACACGGGCGGTGGAATTTGGGTTTCCTCTGTGTGGAGTGAGCTGGCTGCGAAATAAAGCTAAGAAAAGAAGGTGGCGAAAAAAAACCACAGGACACAGAAACTAATTTTAGAAAGTGGGGATGGGATGGCTCTTCGACCTTAGGAGTTGAGCTCTCACACTGGGAAGACAGAGCAAGATCCCGCATTTGGTTTATTTATATGGGGGAATCATCAAAGTTTTTCTACAGAATGTTCTTTTGCCAAATAAGATGGGAGGTGGGCTGTCCAGGCCCAATGGGTTACACCCAATTCCAGAGCTATTAGAGCTGTCCCAATAGTAGACCGAGAGCAGAGATCTCATGCCTTGGGCAGTACACACAGGAATGTGGGGATTGTTCCCAGTGGGAGACCTAAGTCCCCCAGGGCTCAGTACTGAGTAAAAGACCACTCAAGTAGCTTCATGGGTGGTGTACCACACATTTCTCTGGGCTTGTGGTGAGGCAGAACAGTATGCTGGGGAGTGCATAGTAGAGCAAAACTGCTCACCCCTTAGCAACCAGGAAAAAGAGAGGGGCTGGGCAAAGGGATCATGGACAAGATATACTCTTCAAGGACACATCCCCAATGACCTACTTTCTCCAGCTATAGTCCAACTCCTAAAGTTTCCACCACCTCCCAATAGTGTCACCAGCAAGAGAAAAAGCCTTCAACGCATAAACTTTTGGGGGACATTCCAGACCCAAAGTATAACAGGCAAGCAAGTATCTTAACAGCAAATCTAGAATAGTTTCTATTTCTTGCTCATTTGGTTCAATCTGCCTAATACTATTAATGTAGTAGGAAGTGTGATATCTTATGGAATAGAAAGGCAACTAGGATCCCTTCCAACTAAATTATGATGTAGGGTTAGAGACTTGATATACCTCCTAGGGAGAACAATGAAGGTGTGCTGCTGGCCTTAGTAGCTGAAAGAAAACTGCTTTTAGTGGTCTTTGTTGATAGAGATGGAGAAAAATCACTTTCCAGATGAATAGCTGCTTACCAGTTACCAGAGGATGTGCTAATTTGCTCAAGAATAAAACCACATCTGATACAGCAGTTGCAATTGGAGTTACAACCTGTTAAGCTTAAGATAATCCACTGACACTTCCCAAGATTCATCTGTCTTCTGTATAAGACAAATAAGAGAGTTGAATGTGGATTTAGTGGGAATCACCACCCCTGCATCTTTCAAGTCCTCCATGACGTTGTTAATCTCAAAATTCTTCCAAGAAAGAGGTAAACACTTTTGATTTACTATTCTCATAGGCACAGGCAGTTCTAGTGGCTTCTATTTGGTCGTTCACAGCATAGTAACCCTCATTTCACTTGTCAATGAATGGATGTGGGGATTCTGACAGGTGCTGGTTATAATGAGTGCAATTATGCATTCTGGAACTGAGGGGGGGGGAAACACAGAGTGGATTCAGGACTCACTGGGCCCACTGTGCCATGAACCTGAGCTAAAACTCCATTGACCACCTAACCCCATAATTTCCTATTCTGACTGGTGTACCACAGTGAGGTTTCAGCTTTCCTGAATAGTTAGTTCAGAACCAGCATTCAGTATTCCCACAAAGGTCTTTTCTCCAATGTTCAATTACCCTGGTAAAAGACCCAAAGTCTGTTTGGAGAAGTCTTGGCAAAAAAATTAAGTCTATAAATTTTGGCAGAATACCAGGATCCCTTCTCAAAGGGCCTTGGATTCCCTTCATTCAAAGGTTTCTGAGTCTGGGTTAAGTCTGGAAATTGACTGAGGGACATGACACTCTGTTTAGGTTAGACTTTATTAATTTGATCTAGAACTTTTCTACTTACACACATCAAATAAGAATTTAGTAGGCTTACTACCTGTTTACCTCTAGGGATACCACGATCAACTAGCTAAAATCATAGGTCTACATAGTCAGATTTTTTTCAGATTGCTACTTTAAATTTGATGTCCATTATAGTAACCATGTCCACTTGTCTTTTGGCAATTGGGTGCTATGACTTGGCCTCTGCCCTCTCAGAATCCAGTAACCCTTATTATACTTGAGTTTTCCAGTTCAGTGACAATTGTTGACACTGCAAAGCCTGGTCTATAAAAAAGAGTGATCACAGTACTATTCCAGGATGCTGGTGCTCCCACAAAAGTTTATTTCTCATGGTTTTGGTGAAAGGTATGTCTTTTGGACTTTCTCAGGGTGGGTGAATAGGACTTAAATGACAAATACATTATAGTATTATAATCTCCCTAAGCCTTTTTATCCCTTTCTCTACGTTAAGCTATAACAGAGTTGTCATTTCCTTCTTCATTTACTATGGGCCTTTTGATCCATGTTTATCTAGTCAGCCAAACTGTTTGAGCTCTTTTGAATGGCCTGAGCTGCAATAATACAAGAAGAACCTCTGCTTAGTGAAACCATATCAATAAATTCGGCATGATCCAACTTTATGTTCTTTCCACCATCATCCTATACCCTTACTATTCATTTTCACACATATTCTCCAATTTATATCTGTGTTAATTAGGAAATTCAAGTAGTTATTCTGGAGAACAGCATACCACCTCATTGATCACATACTTTACTTCCATTTTAGGCTCCATCTGGGACCCAAGTTTAGTTATAGGTCTAGAAACAAAAAAGAGATGGTGAGGTTGAGTCCTTAGAAGACTCAGCATAGTCTCACATGTCATCCTCGGACACCACAGGGTTAATCCTCTCAGACAAGGATGGAGAAATAGTGGAGGTAAGGGGTTTGTTGCCACAGGAGATAGATAAGTTGCTTACATTAGAGATTGAAATGTCCCTTTCACTAGCAATAAAGTCTCATCAGAACTTAGGGGATTAATTTCCCCTACTTCATTAGGGTGTTCTCACACAAATCCATTCCTACTTTCATGATACCTTTCCTTCCTAATCAATGACCTCACTTTGAGTAGACACCTGAAGAGGCTGCAAGTTCAACTTGCATTGAATTCAGCCAGTCTCAGAAAGACATTCTGGGTTGATTTTCACCAATCTTAGCTCTGCCATGATAGGAGACACACTTTCTCTTCAGGGTCATATAAATAAATGCTTTCAAATCATTTATGTAGTATTTGAGCTGGGAATTTGATTTTCTGAGCTCATCCCTTTCCTTTCCCATTTTTTGGTAGTGACATTGGGAATAGCCAGCCAATCTCATTAGTTGCCAAAAATTCATTAGTTTTCAAAAAATGGCCAAAGGTATCATGCACACATTCACCTAGCATCTTGCTTCTTATGAGTCATTGATTATAAAATGTTAATATTTGCATATCACATCATGGACTATCAATGCTCTCTTTCCTACTGGAAATAGAGTCATTAGTGTACAATTACAAAAACCCCATCAAAAGATAACTATCCTTAAAATTATCTTCCTCTAAAATTACTTTTGGTACCAAAAATATGCATATTCATTAGTATGGGTTCTCTGAGTCTCCTGGTACTCCAGATAACAAAACCAATATGAGAGAGAGAGATTAAGGAATTGGGCACACACAATAATAGAGATTGAAAAGTTCCAAATTTTTCAGTAGGGAATCTGGAGACCCGGAGACCTGATGGTTCTAGTATGAAAAGTTCATGTATGGAAGATGGCAAATTCATGGCCCAGGAAGAGCAGAAGTTTCAGTTAGGATCTAAAGACAGGAAAGGAATGATTTCCCTGCTCAAAGCAGTCAGTCAAAGGGGTTCTTTTGTATTTGGGGGGAAAGTCAGACTTTTTGTTCTATCAGACCCAAACACATTAGGGAGAGCAATCTGCTTTACTTGGTCTACCAAATAAATGCTAATCTAATCCAAAAACGCTCTCACAGACATGCCCAGTATAATATTTGACCAAATATCTTAGTACCTCATGGCTCATTCAGGTTGACACATAAAATTAACCATCACACATAGTATCAATAATATGTGAGCATTCTAAGTTGCTTAATATCCTTAAAATTGGTAATGTCAATGTTTTTACTATTAACTATTTTGGTGGGCATGTAGTGATATTTGGTGGGCAGTTTTAATTTGATCATCCTGTTTAATGATATTGAGCATATTTTCATGTACTATTGACCATTCATATATTTCATTTGTGAAGTATGTGCTTAAATATTTTGCCTATTTTTAATGGTTTATTATCTTCTTATTATTGAGTTGTAAATATTCTTTATATATTCTGGGTATAAGTTCTTTGTAAGACATGCACATTGTGACTATTTCCTCAAAGTCTGTAGCTTGCCATATCTATATATGTATCTGTGTGCATGTATATTTCTAAATATTGGTATATGTGTGTACTTATAAGTATATGTACATGTGTAAGTTTATATAACTCTACTAAAATTTTAGTGGCATTTTGGGAGGTAGCAGTGAATAAATGCATATATTTAATTTGACATATTTTGCTCTCAGTCTATAAATGATTCATGTGTGCTCTTTCAGTGATGTTTACACTCCCTTTAGAGTATATGCCACATTACATCATATGATTTGTCTACATGTTTTCCTGCATTCCTTCAGGGCTCTGGGCTCACAGAGGGTAAGATCAAGTCTTCATCATTAAAAACCTAGTACAAACACATTTTGCTTTTTAGTCCTTGGCATCTATTACACACACAATAAATTGAAGAAAATGGACACTACTTATCTTGTGAGAACTTGGGATTGTGGTGGTTTTCTCTACAAATCTTTCTTCTTAATTTTGTCATGCATAAGTTTTAGAAATTTCAATTCAAAATGTGTATTTTAAAGTCTGAATATATTTTATAAAGTTATCTGTAATTACATTATGGGCTTTAAACTAGAAGAGTGTCAGCAAACTGTTCTCTGGAGAGCTAAATACATATTTTCAGCTTTGCAGATTACATGGTCTATATACAACTTTGCTGTTGTAGCATGAAAGCAGCCATAGGCAATTTATAAATGAAGAGGCATAATTGCATTCCAACAAACTTTATTTGTAAAATAAACAGTGTGATGGATTTGGCCCATTTCCTAGTTTATCAATCCTTGAACCAGAGGAAAACCTGGGTATATTTAGATGTGAATGCTGCTTTAGGGGTATTTGCTTCCAGCAGATGCTTGGATTAGTTACTTCTTCATTTGTATGTTCATGATAAGAATATATTATCCTCACATATTTTGAAATATTTCAACTATTTGGTGACTATGAGAATGAGCCTCTCATATCTTTGGCTGTAAAAAGCATTATTGACCCATGGCCCTAGATGCTGCACTCTGAGATTCACCACCACATTTATTTCAATGGACTGACTATAGACAGTGATGGAGTAAGTCAGGGATGGCAAGGGAGAAATATGCCTTGGAGATGTGGAATTCTACTCAGGAAAGTCTCCTGTTGGTTAAGAAATTATCAAAAAAAAAAAAAAAACATAAGACACTAAAGAAATAAAATACTGAGTATACCACAGCAAATAAAAAGACATTAAAGCATATATCTTTTTAGAACACAAAGATAAAAAAAAGATCATTTAGGTTCCAAAAGTATCACCTAGGGCAATGGTTTGAGAATCAGTATAGCATTGGATATTGCAGCAGCAACTCTGGATGCCAGAAGACTTTGGATCTATGCTCTATGAAGCATTACACTAGGTATGATAGAAGATTATTTTATTTTCTTAACAATTACAACTGGTCATGACACTCTTGTTTAAGAATTCTCAATCATTTCCCATTATTATGGATTTGGTATCAGATTCCTCACAATCTAAATCCAGGTTTCTTTCTCCTAACTCTCCATCTACATTTAAAAAAAAAAAAAAAAGGAGGATATTATGGAAAGCAAGTTATTTATTTACTGTTTTCCTGAACATCTTGTACATGCCATTACATTTGCCTTAAATGAATCCTGAGAGAAAGGTACTGAGCCTTACAGACCTTTGTTCATTATTCAATGCCACATTCAAACACTATCTCTTTGTTGACATCTCTGCCCCTCCCCCACTCAAATCAGGAATAATTGCAGTGCTCTAATAATTTAAAAATAAGAAAAAGAAGAAAAGAAGAAAACGTCTCCTATCTAATATCACCACAATCTAATATAACAATTAGAACATTATTCTAATCTTCCCTTCACAATTTTGAGTTTCTTGTCTAAATATGGTTTGTCCCTTCTGAAACACATGTTGAAATTTGATTCCCAAGGTAACAGTGTTGAGAGATCATGGGAACCTTTAGAGGCATTTGGATCATGAAATGATTCCCATTATGGCATTAGTAGCTTTCTAAGAATAGAAAGAGAAAGGCTGGGGAGGTGGCTCAGTGGTAGAGTGTTTGCCTAGCACATGTGAGGCCCTGGGTTCAAATCCCAGTTATGAAAAAAAGGGGCAGAGGCATTTCCCAGTTATGAAAAAAAGGGAGAGAAGCTTTGGGGAGGGAGGAAGGAGGGAGATCATAGCTTGCACATTTGTTTTGTTGCTCTGTGTTGCCATGTGATGCTCTCTGCCAGGTAGTGATAGACTAAGAAGGTCCTCACCAAATGCCAGCATCATGCTCTTAGACTTTCCAACCTCTAAAATCATGAGCTAAATAAACTCCTACTCTTTAGAAATTATTAGGTCTTAAGTATTTTTTTTTATAGCAATGGAAAATGGACAAAGACAATCTGTGAATTAAAAGGAATCAGTAAACACTCTATAGTAAAAATCAAAACAACATAGCCACTGCAGGTCTTCTACAGTATGTCTGAAATTTTTCTCAATTTGGTAGTTAGTGGTTGATGAGTAGATTGATGTAAAAATTTATTTTTTTCTGGTCTGTCAATACTATATTTCCTTTAGCCACTAACCAAATGGGCTACTAATTGGGAATGGTATGATCCCCTCTTTTAATAGATGTACATTTATTACCTTCGATATAGATTGTCACATTCTCCTTTTGTTTTTCATTTTCCCATGAAAGTCATTATCAGAAAGAAAAGGTTCAGGAAGAATAGGATATAAAGATGAGATCAGTTAAACAACAGGGTCAGCCTGTAGAGCTTTATAAACACAATGCATCTTTATAAAAACAATGTAATTTTCTCATGCTCGGCAGAGTTGTAATTCTACTATCACAGGGATCATAGAACCTATAAAAGAACAGGCATAGTTATATTGGGGCAGTGCACTGAAATTTCAAATGATAGGAAACATGCCAACCTTTAGTGTTAATAAACTTTTAACTGTGCTGCATGTTTAGCTTTCCAAATCTAGAATTAATAAGAAAAAAATACAGGGACCATTTTCTTCAAATGTTGAACAGCATCATGTTTGAGAGAAGACAGTTAATTTAAAACATTAGGGGAAAATTGATGGAGTCGTTAATGGAAAATGGAAGATTATAGCTTTTAGTGACATGTTAGACAAGCACATTTAAACAATTTAAAAGTACTTTTCTCCCACAGGATAACGTATATCTCGTTTCTTTCTGAGTTGTCAGGGTCTTTGATTTATTCCAGCTGCTTCTGATTAGTTCATCTGTTTGAAGCAGTGCATTTCATTGTGACGAGAGAGATGCATCATTTCTAAGGCTTGTGAAAACAGCTCTCAGCAGCACACATAGAGGGTCTTTATGATGTGTAACCATATCCCATTTTACACTAGAGGAAAATGTTATCCCCAAAGATAAAACAATGACTCCACGATTCTGCTGTGCAGTTAGGCATGGAGTCTTGCAGCAGGAATGCCTTCTCAACTGGAGCAAAACAAGCTGAGAATGGTGGGATCTTGATTCCTGGAGTGTTGATGTTGAAAGGTGGTGGAACCTTTCAGAAGTGGGGCCTAGAGGGAGGTCACTGGAGTCACTGTCCTTGGAAAAGATTAAAGTAGGTCTTATGGACACTGAGAAGGTTGTTATAAAAGGAGCAAGACTTGTCACTATCCTTGCTCTGGCTTCTTCTTTTGCCTTACAATTGCTCCCTTCTGCATGCTTTCCATCTACCATGAAGGCTTCCCCAAAGCCACGTGGTGCCAGGCCATCCCTTAACCCTCCAGAACTGTGAGCTAAACCTCTTTTCTTTATAAAATTAGCCAGCTACAGGTATTTTGTTATAGTAAGAGAAAATGCACTAATGCAAAGACTAACTTTCAGTGGGTGAGTTTGTCAGTGTAGCCCTTTTTTAAATTTTTTTTAAAAATTAATTTATTTTTTATTCTAAGTTGTTAGAAATAACAGCAGAATGCATCACATTTCATATTATACTTATAGAGCACATTTTTACGTACTCTGTTTGTATACAAAGTATATTCACACCATTTGTGACTTTATAATGCACTTAGGGTAATGATATTCATCTCATTCTACCATCTTTTTTTTTTTTTTCTTTCTCTTCTTCTTCACCCTTTTTCAGTGTAGCCCTTATAAAAACATTTCTGCAGGAGATAACAGATGATAACCAGGATATAGTTGTACTTGGATGAAAGTTACATTCTTCTGGGGAAGAAAGGGGATATATGAGGGATTTCTGGAGCTGGTGGAAGCATAAAAAAATATAACCAAACAAAACACACACACACACACACACACACACACACACACACACACACACCACGTCTTCTGAAATATGTCAAAATTATTTTCTCATTCTGTCAAATGTTAGTTTTATTTCCCTAGCTTAAAACTGAATCATTGTATACCTTGACTGCAGCAGGAAGTCATACTATCTCATTTTTATATTCTCATTCTTGTTCTCTTACAATACATTTTAACCATGGAAATCATATAGATCATCTTAAAAAACAAACGAAATTATGTTACCTCCCTGTCTAAAATCCTTCACTGCCTTTCCATTTCACTTAACCCCACAATTCATTGCCATGATCTTCAAAATCCCATGAAACTTGGCTCTGTCACCTCTCCAATGTTACTTTCTTCTACTCTGTTCTTGGCCACAATGACCTTCTTGTTATGTTTTCTGAGGGCTTTGTAATTTTTTACCCTCTCTGCCTGGGTGAACTCTTCTTGCAAGCCTTCTTATATTTGGGTACTTCTTCTTTCTTGTCATTTAAGTTTTAGTTCAATTATCCTGATTCAGTCTTAATTACATACTCTATCATATAACCATTTTTGTTTTTTCCATAGCATCTATCATATTTGCTATTATATTATATTATTTATTTATTTATCATTTTAGTGTTTCTCTTCCTTCTCCATTTACCAGAATATAAGTATTATTAATGTTGTGGAATTATCTGTCAAACTATCCTTAGCTTCCAAACACTGCCAGCCTCATAGTAGAAATTCAGTGATTATCACTGGATCATTGTTGGCTTTTTTCCCCACAGGACAGTATGCAAATTCTGTCTGGCAGCTCTTGAATCATGACCATAATCAGTAACTCTATAAAAAGAGCAGCCTTCAAAACCTTTCCTTGGGTTAGTCTGTCCTAACAGTACTCTCTTTATCTCTCTTCTTAAAAATTGATTCGTTTTAATTTTACATGAGAGTAGAATTAATTTTGACACAATTTTATGGAAGCACAGAATATATCTTCTATCTCTACCTCTTTGTCTTTATCTGTGTCTTTGTCTTCAGCTCTTTGTTTTCATCTCTCCCCCACCCCATCATCTTGGCTGTAATTATCAGGCCACCTATGCTGGGTTGACCTCATGCTTTTGGTAACTCACAGATTGCTGGACCAAATCCACCTGCATTGTCAGGTGAGAACATATATTCATGTGGAGTGGTGAGAGCTGTTACCCTTTGTGTCTCTGAACTAGGCTGATCCCTCTCCTCCTTACTGAGTTTGGGATGATAGAACATGAGTCTAATTTCTCTGTATGAACTAGAGAATGAGCCTTTAACTAGACTATAACATTGGACAAAAGTTTGGATAGTTATGTTGATTATATATTTTTAGACCCTTCATATTAGCGTTTCTCAAGGATAGGTGCTCAGAAGGAAACATGCTCATGGCTGAGGTATAATCTTTTGCAGAATATAGGAAGCATTCTTACTAAGTGACTCAGATGCATTTCAGAGGAGAGGTCAGTGGTCAGTATAGTCTGATACATAGATGATTTATCCTACAGCTTTCAGAGGAGGCCTACTGCTCAATGCCTAGGAAATGAAATGTACAGCCCATGGTGGAAAACACAACCCACTTTAAAGGTGACAAAGTCAAGTACACACATAGGAAGCTCAGGAGCTCATCGTCTTCTTGCAGTCATTAGGCCACATCAATCTCTTGCCTTCTCCCTTTTGGAAACTTTTATCACAAGTGGCAGAGAAACAATCACCTTTTAAAAAATTTTTAATTTGTTTTAATTAGTTATACATGACAATAGAATGCATTTATGCACTTTGATATATCATACATAGATGGGATATAATTCTCATTTTTCTAAGTGTACATGTTGCAGAATCATATTGGTTGGCAAGGATGTAGAGAAAAAGGCACACTCATACATTGTCAGTGGGACTGCAAATTGGTGAAACCACCATGGAAAGCAGTATGGAGATTTCTCAGAAAACTGGGAATGGAATCACCACTTGACCTAGCTATCCCACTCCTTGGTTTATATCCAAAGGACTTAAAATTATCATACTATAGTGATGCAGCCACGTCAATGTTCATAGCAGCTCAATTCACAATAGCTAGACTATGGAATCAACCTAGATGTCTCTCAGTAGAAGAATGGATAAAGAAAATGAAGTATATATATTAAATGGAATATTACTCAGCTTTAAAGAAGAGTGAAATTATGGCATTTGCCAGTAAATGGTTGGAGTTGGAGGATATCATGCCAAGTAAAATAAGCCAATCCCCCAAAACCAAAGGCGGAATGTTTTCTCTAATATGCAGATACTAATTCACAATAAGATGGGGGACATTAGGGAAGAATAGCATTACCTTAGGGAAGTGAAGGGATGGAAGGGAGGAGATGTGGGTATGGGAAAGATAGTGGAATAAAATAGATATTAAGAACTCAAAAAACTTAACACCAAAATAAATAAATAAATAAATAAATAACCCAATCAATAAATGGGCCAAGGAACTGAACAGACACTTCTCAGAAGATGATATATAATCAATCAACAAATATATGAAAAGATGTTCAGCTTCTCTAGCAATTAGAGAAATCTAAATCAAAACTACTCTAAGATTTCATCTCACTCCTGTCAAAATGGCAATCATCAATAATACAGGCAACAATAAATGTTGGCAAGGATATGGGGAAAAGGGTACACTCATACCTTGCTGGTGGGACTGCAATCACTTTTAAAGTGGTTAGATATTGATATTACTAAGATTTTCCCCAGAAGGTACAAATGAGATTTAGTTTTCAAAATATAACTTTCCCATGAAGATACCATTTGGAAAATTATAAAACTGTACATTGTGTAAAAATGGCAACTTTTACATTTCATTTTACATTTATGTTGTTTGTTTCCCTGCTGCTGTTATGCAATAGTAAAGTGTTTCTTTCTGCTATTATTAGTTTAGTACTTTTCATCATGGGCTTCCCCTGGAAAACTTCCATTACATTGCTAGATAGTGCTTTTACTGTCACACCTTGTATAATGAAAGTGCTATGTAAAGCAATTTGTCTATGTAGACAAATAAAAACTTGTGTTTGACATCTTTCTGTCCAAACTACTAATATCCAGTTGAACATAGTATTCATCTTTCTCTAGTGTTATAGTAATATCATTCTTACTGGACATCACTTTTAGGTTATTAGGTTTTAAATAATTGAAAGGTATGTACTCCAAGTTGATAATGAAACTATTTCTTCTAAAGCTATGGATCATGGTAATTTTTTTAAACTACCATAAGATTTAATTTCTGGTTATCAATTTTTACATTTCCAAATCAATGAAAAAATTAGTCAAGCATCAGGACTAAAAATGAAGATAGAGGTGTGCTATTTAGCACTTCGAAGACATTGGAACTGAGGTTTATCCTGACCTCTTGGAAGTGACAAGGTAATGATAGAACTTGGTCAGCCTGTGCCAGGACACCTTACAAAGCTGGGTCTCTTTGAATGTTTCTATATTTCCTCATCCTGACTCCCGTATTTATGACTTCTCCAGTGTTGGTAGCATTAAATTTTTCTATATAGAAGATGCTTCATTCCTGAGCTGGAAATGAAACTTTTTTAAGCATAAAGAATTGTTAACACAAAATGCAAATACAAATAACGCCCATCACTGATAGGTACTGTGAGTCAGAACGTGAATCTGAACTCATGACTTTGACTCCAATGCCCAAATGTTGTACCTCCTGCTCTGCTGCTTCTCTGATGATATCTCTGAAATACTTGCCATGACCCACCCCATGGAATAAATGATAGGCCAAGATAGGGACTGGGCAACAACTTAAAGGACTTGGTAGGCTGCTATAATCATAGTTTGTCAGATGCTGTTTTTTCTGTGGCATTTAGAATTCTGAGACAGAAGCTGGGAGTCTCTGGATAAATGCACTATCTTTATTGTTAGCTATGGCTCACTGCCCATAATTTCTATTTATTTGCCTTTCATAATGAATACTCTTCAAATATCCTTTTGCCTCCTTTCTTCAATATCTAGGAAAGAACTAATCTAAGTTGTCCATTACACTTCTTTTAACTTGAACTCCAATCTGATTCTACTAAATCATTAGAAGTGATAGTATCTTCCACATGAAAGGAATAACCCAGTTTTAAAATAGCATACTGGAAAAAGAAAGATGGAAGGGTAGTATTAGGAGTTGGGAGTTTTTGTATCTTTGACATTCATACTGAAGGCTCCACCCCTCTGTATGGTGGCTTCATGTATGCCACTAGGATTCCATTTTGTCCTCAAGGAATAATAGGGTCCCTCTTCCTGGGTAGGTAGGAAAAAGGGAGAAAATCATAAAAGGGATGTGTACACCTAAATGAAGCCGAGATGAAACTCACAGAGGGGTCAGTTCTTCTTAAGTGGGAGCTTGGATATATTTCCTATAGCTCTTGATGGACAGGTCCTGGGGTTTACCAACAGATTATATGGGCTTAGTTCCTCAGAAATCCACGTCTGAGACAAAGGAATTGTGTACTAAATGTGTATTAAGGAGGGAAATTTCAGGGTTTAGGAGTGTGGGACAAGAGAAGTAAGGTAGGGAAGAAAGCAGAGCCAATAAAAGATGCATTATTATCAAACTGGCCACCACCATGTGCATCTGGTTTCCTGACTCCATGTGTCTGTCATCTAAGAAGCTACAAAAATATACCTTGAAGATAGTTATAGTTCATCCAGGATGAGAAAGGAAACAATTTATTTAGTTAAAGGTTCACTCTATAGTGTGCTAACTCATCCATCTGCCCTCCTCCCTGGGCACAAAATTGGCCCTCCGGAAGCATACTCATGTCTTGATTTCATCAGAGAAGTCCCAGGCAAGACAAAAGGTGCATGTGATGGGCTTTAGGTGAAGCACTGTTCAGTTGTGCTTTCAGGAAGTTGACTCCTCAGTGCTGACTGGAGAAATAGGCATGTGAGGCTGAGGGGATGTGACATAAGACATAAGACATGGTTCCTTTCTTGCATCACTTGCTGTCCAGCACTTTTAAGACCTTCATGAGAACAGAGTTAATACAAGGTTAACAACCAAGCTATTATCTTAATTGGTGGGGCTGGTTGCAAGGTTATGATTGACAGTAAACATTTTCTTCCTATTCTACCCATTCTGGATTTCCCTCAACATCTACCAACACTTTGATTGGTCTTGGTTGTTTTGATTTTTGGTCTCATATTCTCAGAACTTTGTCCTTAGGGTCTTGAACTCTGACCTATCTTGTTGTTGTTGGACTATATGATTGTTTTACTTCTCCATTAATTGTTTGTTGAGTATAGAAGCACCAAGAGATGTCCCATGTATTCCAGAAATATTCTTCCCCGCCATTATTGTGCAGTATCCACTCTTGATTCTCATGGTAACAAGGGCTGATTCCACGTGCCAGTATAGTAACTCCTTTCCTTTCCTGTTGGTCCTTGCCATCAGGTTCCCAGAGAACAAGTTGTAGTGATTAAAAAATAAAAAGTGAATATTACTGGATTTTATAGTGGAAGCATTCTTCCTGAAAAACAGTATTTACAATCAGTAGAACCCAAGGTCATAAGGATAGGAAAGTACCTTGTCAGCAAGTGGGTCACTGGAAGTGAAAGTGAGAGGGGCTAATCCAATTTCCTCCTCTTGGTTGTTAGACTCATACAATCTAGTTTCTGGAAACTTTGGCCATTAATCCAGATTACATACCTCATTTTTCAGAAAGTATCCAATTCTATAAGGTGTTGTTCCCCAGTTGATAACTGAGTCTTTGGTAGGTCATTCCAACATTCTCTGTGCTGATTTCTTCCGGATAACAAGTACATGGTAAATTCACTGGGTTCTGAAGGCCTTTGAATAGTGGTACAAGGGAGGGAGGCACTACTGGGAGAAAGAGAAACCCATGTGCGGAAAAGTCATTCATTATAGTAAAAACAATTATGGATCCTTCAGTATGCAATTAATGTACCACCAACTAGCTGGGTTGTCTGCTCAAGGATTGATGCCATATTAAAAGCCTATTTTTACTATTTCTTGTTGGCAAGTTGAGCCCTCAACAGTAGTGCTAGATCAGCCTTGGTGAGAGGGAACAAATGCTGCTGGGCCTAAGCATAGCCTCCATTCTCAATTATCATGCTATGAGGAAGACCAAATCAGCTCATGTGGAGAGATGGCCATGAGCAGATAAAGCACATGAAGAAAGAGATGCCCAATCAGACCCCCAGCTGCTGTGCTGCTGTAGCTTTTCAGCTCTTTCATGAGGTTTGAAAATAACCTCATAAAAGATCCCCAAATCCAGAACTGCCCAGATGAGCACTTTGCAAATGCACAATCCAGAAAAATCATGAGGTTCAATAAAATGATTTTTGTTGCTTTAAGACACCAAGTTTTGGAGTGATGTATTTTGCTGCATTGGATAATGGACAGACTGCCATAAAGTTGGAGTTCTTTTCTGACCTACCAGTAAACCACAGCTACCATTCCTCGCTGTCAACAGGTCATAGGGGATAAGTGGCTCTGGATGTTGAATGAGAGGAAAACGTCGGTGAAATGTCGGTAGGTGACATAGGAGTCTGCCACAACTTATACTAGTTAGTTGAGTTTAGTTGACAACTGATCAGAAATCTATCATTTCAATGGGTTATATCTAGTTCATAATAATTCCTACTTCATAATAATACCTGTTTTGTAATGGGATGCTCAGATCACATGGTCCTGAGTCCAGGTATTCAGACTCTATTGGGAACTAGTAACAATCTGAAGCTACTTTCACATGAATAGTTCTCTGTCATAGAGGCCTTGACTTTGTTGCAGAATCTTAGAGATCTATTCTGTAATTTTCCTATCAGAGTTTTACATAAACTCCTTATAGCAACTGTTTATCCATTGTGGGTATCTCTAGCAATATTGGATCTGTTGGATCACACTGCTTGACTGAGAAGGAAGCTTAGACCTATCACAGAACTGTCCTCAGCTCTCGGATCTACCTGACACTGGCAGCCTTACAAATCACCTGACAAATGGATTGAAGTAGTATTCCCAAGTGAAGTATATATTGCCCCGAAATCCCAAGGAGCTTACCAAGTTCTACATCTCAAAATTAGTAGGATAAAATGTGATATGCACCAACTTGTTCTTTAATCTTTGAGATTTCTTGGCATGTACCTGGCACCAAAACTCTCAAAGCTTCACCACTGTGGCAGGCCCTGGAAAATTGATGGGTTTCTCTCCTAACTCTGAATGCATGTGCCTCCCAAGGCATTCAGAGCACTCATCACCTCCTGCTTCCTGAGTCTACTTGGTGTTATGCTATCAAATGGATCTTGGAGGGTCTCAAACAGCATGCCCAGCTTACCAAAATATCTATAGATCAATCATAATCAGAGAGTAGATAAGGTCACACAGACTAGATCAAGACAGCAAATGTGTTCAAAAGCTTGATTTAGTCTGGGTGATGAGCAGGGTGGACTAATTTGTTTTAGAAAAATTTTCATCCACATGGCTCAAATTTTAGTGATTAGTACTTAAGCTTCAATTTTATGGGAAATTTTATATGATTTCCTGATAAAGCCAGCTAAATAAAATATATAGAGTATATTTTTATATGAATTTAAACTTTTATAAGTAGAAAAACTCATGAAACTTAAGTCTGAGTGGAATCATAAAACATGTTCCAAAGACAAATATTTTTAATTTAAATATTTTAAGGATAAAATATTTATTCTAAAAATAGACAGTTTAGACATCAATATATTTTTATGTTAAGGGAACAAACTCAAAAGAATGGCTAGGAATACATATCTATCAATCTAGAATTGCATGAACTTTTAGCAAAATTTGTCTTCTTGTTATGGTTTTGAGACAGCAGATAGAAAAGATGGGCAGATATTCTTCTCACTTAACACAAGATGAAATCCAGCTTCTGGTTAGCTTAGCAGACTCAATCTGCAAGTCAGCCACAGAACCCAGATCAGAAATGGAATCCTTATTTGATGCTCATAGCAAATATTAAGCAGAATAATATTATGCAGATCCTATTCCCGTCAAGAGCAAAATAAAAATGTGTTCTGAGTATATGTGGACTGTTGATGTTCAGGTTTCAGTTAGTACTGATCATGTAGCAGATACGACAGCTTTATATATCTTTACATAATTCCATCTGTAACTCCAAGGGTTCTCATTTGGAAATGGCATGGCTGGTAAGTGACAGGAGGAAGAATTGCATTGCAAAGTAGGCAGTACAAACTCTAAATTAAAAAACGGCTGCTTTAAATCACTCTATCCTAAAGGTCATCTTTATCCTGAAGTTTCTTTCCTAAAGCATTGTTAGAAATTTCAGTTCTGGGAGCTGGGGTTGTGGCTCAGTAGTAGAGCGCTTGCCTCGCACATGTAGGGCACTGGGATCAATTGTCAGCACCACATAAAAATAAATAAACAAAATAGAGGTATTGTGCCCATCTACAACTAAAAAAAATATTAAAGAAATAAAAAGAGAAATTTCACGCTGGGTGCTGTGTTACTTGGGAGGCTGAGGCAGGAGGATCACAAGTTCAAAGCCAGCCTCAGCAATGGCGAGGCACTTAGCAACTCAGTGAAACCCTGTCTCTAATAAAATACAAAAAAGGGTAGGGATGTGGCCCAGTGATCGAGTGCCCCTGAGTTCAATCCCCAGTACAAGAAGAAAGAAGAAGAAGAAGAAGAAGAAGAAGAAGAAGAAGAAGAAAGAAAGAAAGAAAGAAAGAAAGAAAGAAAGAAAGAAAGAAAGAAAGAAAGAAAGAAAGAAAGAAAGGAAGGAAAGAAGGAAGGAGAGAAATTTCAGTTCTGGACAGTGCCTCAAAAAACACACTGTGGCCGGGCATAGTGGCGCATGCCTGTAATCCCAGCACTTGGGAAGCTGAGGCAGGAGGATCGAGAGTTCAAAGCCAGCCTCAGCAATGGCGAGGCACTGAGCAACTCAGTGAGACCTGTCTCTAATAAAATACGAAAAAGGGCTGGGGATGTGGTCCAGTGGTCAAGTGCCCCTGAGTTCAATCCCCGGTACCACCACCATCACCACCACCACCACAACAAAAAACCCCACTGTGCACTTGGGAAATGGGTTTGACCCTGTCCCTAGGAATGATGTGAATCTCCTGTTCAGTCCTAGCAGCTTGCTGAAAAACTACACTAGTCAGATAATTTGAGTGTTTGTGGTCATGTCTAGAAAGTTTGACATGAGGTCATTAATCATTTTTTCCTTAGGGGAAGCCAGATAAAAATTGCAACATATGTATATGCAACATCTATTCTAGAGAAAATGAGAAAAGAAAGAAAAATCAGTGATTAAGAAACTGGAGCTGGGTGCGGTGGCACACGCCTGTAATCCCAGCACTTGGGAGGCTAAGTTCAAAGCCAGCCTCAGCAATGGTGAGGCACTTAGCAAGTCAGTGAGACCCTGTCTCTAATAAAATACAAAAAAGGGCTGGGGATGTGGCCCAGTGGACGAGTGCCCCTGAGTTCAATCCCTGGTACAGAAAAAAAGAAAGAAAGAAAGAAAGAGAGGGAGGGAGGGAGGGAGGAAAGAAGGAAGGAAGGAAGGAAGGAAGGAAGGAAGGAAGGAAGGAAGGAAGGAAGGAAGAAAGAAAGAAAGAAAGAAAGAAAGAAAGAAGGAAAGAAAGAAATTGCATTCTGAAGTGTAGACCTGGGTTTAAATTGAGGCTCTGCCAGTTATGGTCTGAAGGACTCAGGCTGATAATCGGAGTTTTTACGTTGTCCAAACTTCAATTTCTTCATACAAAATAGAGATAACAACAGCATCTAATTCTAGGGTTGCTGTAAGTTCATCCATGAAAAAAGACAGCTTAATATTTGACAGATTGTAAGTGTAAACACAAATGTTTCATTAATACCTGCTACGTTTCAGGCTCTGGGTATAGAGACAAATGAATGATATCTTCCTACCTTCGAGGAATTCACAGTCTAACAAAAAGATGCACAAATAGATAGAAGGTGCAGGCAGAGGCAATTGTATTGTGAGAGGCAGTGTCATTAGGTTCCAAGAAGCCTCCTCTGCTTCCTGAAGGATGAGCAGAGTTTCCTGGGTAAAGAAGTACTGAGGGACTTATGTGGGCTGAAGAAGTGTTGAGTGGTTCACATCATTTTTACAGGAACATAGGACACCTTATGTATGGCACTTCCAATTTTAAAACATTAGTTTTAACCAAAATTCATCCAGCATCAATGTAGCTGAGAATGTCTAGGAGACAGTGTAGAACAAGTCTGAGTTGTCTCCCTGAGGATTTGATAATTTAATTTAGGGTCCATGGCTCAGTTTTCTGATTTTCACTGAATATTTATGTCATGCTATAAATATGCCCTGAATTTTATAATTAACTTGATTAACATACACAGGCAGAGATCACCTGCTCCTGATGATTTCCATGACTTCAGCATCTTGTACAGGCCTTTCCCTGAATACTCCCACACTGGCCTTTAGAACCAGGCCATTACAAAGTGGAATATTCCTTTCCCTCTATGTCAAAACAACACAATTTAAAAATACAGCACATTCAGTCATCCCAACCAGAAACCTGGAAGTCAATCTAGATGACTGCTGGAACCTCAGATCCCATATCCAGGGAGTGGCCAACTCTGGTATATTTTACCTATTAGATATCTCATATACAAATCTCTTCCTTCTCTTCATCTCTTCGGTCTCTGCCTGGTTTCAGACTCTCATCATGATCATCAAGATCACTGAAAGCATTATTGTTGTCTTCTCTGTCTCAAGGATGGCCCACCTTCTCACAGTTTTCTGGATATGCAAATTGTGTTATGCCCTTGTTAAAATCTATTCAGAGTCTTCCTATCACTTACATGATGGAAGCATCAGGGTTCCTACTGGGTATCTGGCTACTTCTTTGCAATATCTTCCTTTGCTTTTCTGCAGGTACATCATGCTCTGGCCATATTGAACCAAATGAGTTTTGTCTGATTGAGACCTCTAGGACTTTCCTCTTCTTCCTTACTTGCTGAGCTCCAACACTTCACTTTTGTTTTAGCCTGATATCACTTTGTATAATAATTTTGTGAGTATTAGAGTGAGTGAGAAAACACCGTACAGCAGAGACGATTAGAACGCGAACATCTTAGTCTTAGGGACTCTATACTATCCAGCTCATCTCCATGCCCCAGTAACTATACCATGATGGACATCATTGATAAATGTTGATGAATGGATAAGTAAACAAGAATGTTGGAAAGGGCCTCAGATCATACTAGTCAGGTTTAGTATTGGACAAGAGATTCTGGATGAGAGATCAAGAGGGGCTAAAACTGGTGGCTTGATGTGGAACTGCATCTGTTTGGGTATGGTGACAACACCTTTTCGAATCCCCATAAAGACATGGTACAGGCCAGCTGCATGAAGAGTAAAGGAATTACTTGGCTATAGGTTGGAAGAAGTGAAATTACAGAGGAAAACAGAAAGAACAGGAAAAGCTTCTGCTATGCTTTTGGTGTGAGCTATCCCCCAAAACCTCTTGTGTGAGACAACGCATGAAGGTTTAGAGGAGAAATGATTGGGTGATGAGAGTCTTAACTCAATCAGTAAATTAATCCCCTGATGGGGTTAACTGAGCAGAAACTGAAGGTGGGTAGGGTGTGGCTGGAGGAGGTGGGTCTTTGGGGGTGTGCCTTTGGAGTATATATTTTGTATCTGGTAAGTGGACTCTCTCTCTCTCTCTCTCTCTCTCTCTCTCTCTGATTTCTGATCATCACATGAGCTGCTTCCCTCTGCCACACACTTCCACAATAATGTTCAGCTTCACCTGGAGCCTCAAGGGATTGAGCTGTCCGTCTATGGACTGAGACCTCTGAAACTTTGAGTCCCCAAATAAACTATTCCTCCTCTACAGTTGTTCTGGTCAGGTCTTGTAGTTACAGCAGCGAAAAAGCTGACTAAAATAGCCTCTTAACAAATATGTGGCTGAATAGAAGTGAAAATTTTGGGAAGCATTGGTGGTTGTGAAGAATTACCTGAACCATGAAGGGAGCGTATTACTAAATAGTATATGTGGCTCTATGGGCTGTTCACCATGTTGGGACATTTTATCTTGTTTCAGTCTTATGGTAACCCTGGGATAAAGATAGTATCTTTAATTTACAAGTGAGTTATTTTCTCAAGATCAAATGGGCAAGCTGGGATTTGGTTCAGCTTTCCTAATTTATATGCCAAAAATTTTCTACAGAAGAAAGAAGGAAACCTAAGTTCTAGTTATGACTCTTATTAACTAGATATCTGAACTTATATCTTCCCCAATTTTAGTTTTTAAATGTTTTCCTCAAAATGTTTTTAGTTTTGATTTAATTTTGAGGTGTCTATTGTTTCCAGTATTTTCTGGTGCAAAGATGGTCATTCATCTGCCATTCAATCTACCTGGCATACGGTAGTGTGACCTGGGTCTACTTCAAGTTTTGAATATAACCCTTGCTCCTCTGCCACTGACAGCTTATTTTAAAAGTGACACTTTTTTTTTTTTTTTTAACTTCCTCTTCTCTTTCTCCCTCTCCCTAACCACAGGGGAAGGAAGATTAGTCTTCTTCCTAGGCAAGGATGTCACTTGTGGATCTAAGAAATGGCTATCTCTCATGGCTACAAATGAATTATCACTCCTGACAGGGCACAGCTGGAGGGTAGCCTTTGTGTCCCCTCTTTAGTGTCCCCTGGCTGTTAGAATCACGGCTTTGTACAGAAGTCCACTTTGCATTCTTCTTTGCTAGCAAAGGAACTTCTTTTATCTTTTCCTCAAACATTGTCTTCATTATTGAATCGGTGTTAGTGACAAGGACCCAAGTTTTGGTATCGGTAGGTCTTAAATATTTGTCAAATAGATGAATAGATGAAAGGATAGATGGATGTTGTTGATGATAAAAAAAAATACATTCTTCATTTGGGGACATAATTAGTGGTATACAAAATATCTGCAGGGCAAACTATAGTCATTAAATGAGTATAATGATCTTCCCTGGGGCCTATAACATTCCTCATGGGGTTCTATATAGCAGAAAGGATGGACTGTGACAGAAAACAAAGTGATTCTAAGTGCTTAAGGGGTATTGGCATTCCCATGAGTCCAATTCACTGATGAGGCAACTAAGGGATAGAAAGGATCACCTACCAAATGTCCCACAGCTAATATGTATGGCACCTTACTAACTTTGTTTTGTGGGCAGGTCTGGAATCAGTAGGGAACTGCCCATGTATCATTCATCATTTTCCACAGAGCTGTCCTGAACTACTACTTCAACCACAGAATTCTCCCCTTTGGCTACACTTTTCTGAGGTCTCCTCTCCATTTTCCAATTGTGCTTAGGTAAGAGTTCTGTCACGTCTGGGATGCAGGATGATGGGACAGGTGGGCCGCCCACAAGTTTCTTTGCTTGCATGGGTGATGGATTTTAATGAGAGATCTGTTTCCAAGGGAAGAAGGAGTGACGCATCTTGACCCAGTAACAGACCCAGTTACTGCATGAGAGTAGGGAATCTGAGTTCAGCTGAATACCCTGTTCTAATCAATCCCTATCCAGACTTAGTGGCTTTTGATTAATATCCACATTTGTAGTATGGCAGAGCAATTGAAAGAGTAGGCCCTGGATCCAGACTAAGTTGCACTCCTAAATCTGCCACCTAATTGTTACCTTGGACAAGTTACTTAGCCTTTCAGGACTGTAAGTTTCTTGTCTAACAACAACAACAAAAAAGAAGAAACAGAAGAGTGAATAAGCCATTCTAATATCTGGTTTGCAGACAATATGTGATGATTTTTACTGAGAAGCAAAAAGTTTAGTCATTGTCACCTCTCATTCAGAACCTAGAGTGAAGCTGATATATCCCCTGCTGTGGCTTCTGAACAGCATCAGAACAAGTTTCTGTATTCTTTGGGGCTGTTGGTCTCCAGGTCTTCTAGATACCCCTCTTTACTACTCTAGTAAGTCATCAGTAGGTCTTGCATTAGATCTTCCATAAGTCACAAAGACTAACACTTTCTTTCTAGGAAGGAAGAATCAAGTTCTAGATGCAACATATAATGAGCTTGGCTTAAACCACCTTGGTAAACAAATAATGTAAGAGGTTTCTGAAAATCTAAATATTTGCTAGAAAACCAAACCCAAAAAATAAAGTTTTTTTTTTTTTTTTTTTTTTTTTTTTTTTTTAAACCCATCTGATAGATAGGCTTGAGCTGACAGGCCACCTCCCCCATGGAAAATTCCACTAGGAGCAACCTGGTTTCAATTTCCCCAGGCAGGAGCCAATCAGCTTAAAGGTCACTCTGTTCCCCAGGCAGGAGCCAATAGGCTTAAAGGTCACTTTGTTTACTGGGAAAAGAGCCAATGGCGTTAAAGGTCACTCAGCCACCCCCTCCCCCAGAAATCCCTACTTAAGTCCCTGCCTGCCTGGAGCTCACAACACAACAGCTTGTCCCTGGGAAGAGGAAGCAGCCTAGGAAGCAGCTGAAGCAACATCTCATCCTTGCGGAGAAGAAGCAGCTGACACAACATCTCCTCCCTGTGGAGAGGAAGCAGCGGCTGCAGCGGCTCCAGACTCACCATCTCCAGCCCTACGGCGCTGCTCCATCCGACAGCTCCAGCGTCCAGCCCGTCAGCAGCTGCCCCAGCCAACAGCTCCGGAGACCGCGACCGCGGCCAGCCAGACTGGGCACCAACCCTCCATCCAGAGCTTGCACACTTCCCTCTCCCTGACTCCTCTCTCCCCAACTCCTCTCTCCCCATACTTCTTCTGCCTCTGACCAGCTGTAGAGGCTGGTGAATAAATCTCTTGGCTGCACAGTTGTCTCCTGTGTGATTTTTGCCCTTCACCACCAATTATTGGAGATATAGAATGATATTCCTGTTTTTGTTTTGCTTTGTTTTTTAATAGCAGGGTTTTTATTTTTGTTGTTGTTTGGTTGGTTTTTTCTTTGGTAGGATCATTTTTGCTAGGATCACATTATGTTCTTTACTAACTTATTTAGAAATGTTCTAGATGGAGTTCAAGGACCTAACGAAACTCCATGGCTCACTAGAATAGTTTGTTCCAAACAACATCTTGCATCCACTTAGTGCAAATGTTGGATAAAGACAATCTATCAGATTCTAACTGGATGCCTTTAGTGTACAACTCATAAAAGAGCTTGGCTATTACCATGGTTTGCATGGTTCAGGTTTGTCCTGGAGCATTACACAGACTAGAAAAGTGGCAGTGAACTAAATAGTCTTCAAGAGCCTTGCATCTTTGGCCTCTGATCTATGACTGCTTAGGCTTTTTTGGGTGTCAAGTGTAGGAGAAAACTTCCCCATGCTCAACACACTCATGCACAGATCTTCAGCACCAGCTTGTTTGGCTGCTAAAACATTTTTGGTTAAGTAAGTAAAAAGTAAAGCAGCAGACAAGATACAAAGAGCCTAGACTCTTGGAACATGGGCTATAAATATTCATTTCCTTTTTACTGTGCATGGGGGAGTGTTTTACAAAGCAGAGGGGACTGAGTCTCTAAAGGGTGATGTGGTACAGGTTAGGGAGAGCCAAATGATGCATCTAGAGTGGAGGGAAGCAGAGACTTCAAAATTCTGTTTCTAGCTGCTTCTTCATTCTCCTCTGTGCCAAATGTACTGTGTGACCAGAAAAGGAATGAATCATTTTCACCATTTAGGAGACCTAAGAATGGGCCTGTTACTGCAACAAAGTGAGACCCTTTAAGCTCCATTTGTATAGGTCTTTCCTCATTAATTCTTATTTCTGACCTAAGCTTGGAGTTTAAGGTGTCTATGAATTACTCCTTTTCTAAAATATTATTATACAAAATTTCACTCATGCAGCAAAGTTGAAATAAATTTACAGAGAAGACCCCTATAGAAAATCATTAAGATTTTTTATTGTTTCCTCACCATTCCTTGCAGATGTTAACCTCTGGCTATCAGAATATGAGACCTACTAGCCATCCAACCAATTTTCTTTTTCTTCCTGTGAAGGTTTTTCTTCACAAATAGAGTGTCTATTATATGCAGATAATCTGAGTATAGTCAGAACGGGGGGAAGCCAGCCCACTGAGTTCAGCTAAGAGGCCCCAAGCTTAAAAACAGTATATAAAGATGTTTGAATTCACAGAGAGGAACTAGTCTGGCTTTAGGAGGGCAGAAAGCTGTCTGCCTTCAGCATTGAGAAAAGATAAACTGAGAAGCAGCAAAGACTTCCTGAACTTCAAAAATTGTTTTGGTTTTTCTGCCAAACCTATTTATCTTCTAAAGATTAAACCTTAAATAGAACTGAAGGACATCATGTGAAGTGATATAAGCCAGACACAGAAAGACAGTATTGTACATGTTTTCTTTCATATGTGGAACCTATAAAAAGAAAAAAGCTGGAAAGCACTAAAAGTAGAGGAGAGATTGCGAAGGGGAAGGGACTAGGGAAAGGAAAGAAGGAGAGAGAAACAGTGATACACACAAATTTGTACAACTAATATGTGGAAAAATTCTAAAAATTCAATTAAATATTTGATTTAAACTGGCCAGGTACCTTAAATAAAGCTTCCAGTACTTAGTTGGATTTGTATTAGTAAGTCAGTTCAGAAGCGAAAAGTTCTCCTTATGTAATCCTGCCTATAAAGGGCAAGAACAGTTCAACTGAGTATTATTTGCCTTATGTGCATTATCAGGTTTGCACATCTGAGTGTCGGTTGCCCTTCGAGAGCCTGCACATTGAGGATGGCCATCTCTTGCACACATGGCTTAGGAAAGACCAGCACAGGACCTGGTGGTTGCTTCCACAGTATATCCAAGTGTCCCAGCATGCCAGTTAGAAAGGATGATAAAGGAAGGCACTGAGTACTGCAGAGATAACAAAGGTGAGCTTATTTACTTACCAGGAGAGGAAACAGAATGCACTGAAAATATTCTTTGAGTTGTTCACTCAGTGACAAAAATTGAAACGTTTTATGTGTTAGAAAACAACTGAAAGTTTGCATCCCAGATAGGGTACAATGAGTTCTTGCGTCTGCACATAATCACAGATAACTGATGCAGTAAGCCCCATTGCACACTGCCTAGGTAAGACTCTTCATTTGGATCCAGGAAGCTCACTGGCATATTGGGGCATTCAAAGTTCTTGACCATTTATCAGCTTTGGCTGGAGGATAGTTCAAAGTCCATGGCTGTTTAATAGCTTCTGTCGTAGTAAGACAAAACATTCTGTTTTGTAATAGTCTAGACAAATGCTGTTGGAAGTGGGAAATGTTCCTTTTAAAAAGCATAAAGATCATCTGGTTCAGCGATTTTCGAAAAATGTAACTACTTGAAGAAAAATTTTTAAATAAGTGAAAACTCTTGTCCAAATGGAATCTACACAAAAGTTCAATATGTAAAACAAAGAAAAACTTAACTACCAGCTTATAATAGGCATGGGGACTTTGATGTCCTCTCTATCAAGACCTAACCTGGTGGTCTAATCTGGTGGTCTCTGGTCTCCATAGAACAGGGAGAACCTGAGAAGCCAAATGACATCTGCTAAGAAACCTCGCTCCATCATCATCACAGAGTCTCAGAATCAGAGTTTGTGAAACTTCGCCTCAAGTGGTCCTTTATTCTCCCACTCTTCAATCTTTCAGCTGAGCAGAGCTACAGCCTCTGCTTGCATTCACAGTGACTGGGTTCATTCTCCTGCCTCTGAAACTCTTGCCCTCAGTCAGTTCTGAGCACTGAAGCTTGAAAAGCACTGCCTCTCTGTGACAAGCAGACATCATCCGCCCCTCTCAATAGCAGCTTCCTAAAGATCGCACAATGAGCTTAATTCCAGTTCCACAGGAAAAGTTGCTGTCATCACCATCATCACCACTAAACATGTGCTGTGTTAGAACTCAGTGAAAATAGTAAACGTGGCAGTACAAGAAGTTCAGGTTTTGGCTTCTGGTTTTCAAACTAGAACCAGGTTTTCCTTGAACTGCTTACTTCATCATTATCTGTAAAATGAGAGTTAAGGATGCCTACATCTGAGGATTGTCATGTCAGAATGACATGGGATAACACCACTTGTAAAGGCATTTCTTTTAGTTTCACAGTGACATGTTAAGATACACACACACACACACACACACACACACATATATATATATATATACACACACACACACACATACATTAGGATAATGTAGTCAGTGGATTTTAGGGGAAAATGCTGAGGGTTTTTTTCCTTCTTAGAAGGAGGGGATAAAACAAAATTTTAAACCCATTTTTCCTCCTTTGCCAATGATGTGTGCATTGATAACTCCTATGTTGAAGTAATGAGTTTTTACTCATCCAGGACATGATAGGAGCTAGGGTTGGAGGTGGGAATGGTGGCATTTTGGTCTCGCTTGCTTGTAGAGCAGGACTGAGGCCATTTCCTCTCTGAAACTCAGTACTCCTGCCAGATATCAAGCATTGGTCATAGAGCCTTTGAAAGTGGTTAGAATATAATGTGACACTTCAGCTGAGAGTGAGGCAGGGATGCGTCTTATTTTGCACTATGTTGCGGTTGGTTTTCCTTTTGTATTGTACACATTCTTTGACTAGAACTTTTGAAACTTTAGTTAACTGTGTTAACTAAATAGCTACATATATATAATTAGTTTATTGTGTGTGTATATATGCAAGTTTGTTTTCTGATTATACTTCATTTTTGTTTTTGGAATATTACTATAACAGCATTTCCCCAGGTTTTCATTATCCCATCCTCTAGTCTAATGTTTAAAAATATACAGGTCTTTTCATGGTTGCAATGAGAATGCTTCATACAGTTTTATGCTCTGATTTTCTGAATGTATTTGCTATAGTGCTGTGTTGTTTCATGATAATGGCTTTAATAGAAGCACAATTATGCAACATCTTTACTTAATGGCTCTCCCACTGACATCTATGTAAATTTCTTTTAAAGCATTCCCTTATAAAAATTTCTATCTTTATTAATTTGGTATCCATTGCTCTGATTGACAGGAATTCTTCTTGAAATAAATTGACCTTTGTGAAAAGAATGCTGGAACAATTCCCAGAATTCAGAAAGTTTTAGTGCCTAAACCTTAAAAAAAGGGCAAGGTTAGGGCTAAATGTCAGAACTGTGGAAATTTGAAGGCTTCTTTTTCCATTTGCACCATCTGCCTCTGTGCATCTGTTTAATTTTTCTCCCCTGCTTCAGCTAGATTTCCTTTTTTCTCCCCATCCCAAATGGCTGTCTACAAATTCCTGACTTTTTACACATTGCAGTTTTAGCCACTGCACAGAGACCACCTCTTTCTCCGTTCTAGTTCCAAACAGACATCAGGGAAGGATGGAGATGGCCATTTTGAAACCCAGCGTCCATCTCTGGACCATTCCATGTGGCCACAAGCTAGAGTCTGGGTGAAACTCATGTCCCCACCCTTGGAAACACTAGGAGGTACAGAGCAGACCAACATGTACCAAAGGATGCTTTCGTGAAAGTACATACATATGCAGGGCTGTTTCCAAAGGGTGGGGTACTGGAAAAATAAATATATACATTTAATAAAGCAACAGAAGCCTTAGTGTTTATATTTTTTCTTGTTTTTTCATTAATCCATTAATATAATTATAAGTTGTGAAATTAATAGGCTACAGAGTATAACCCTTATACTGATTCCTAAGGTGATTAACCAGTTTACTTTCCCCGATCTCCCTTATATCAATTCAGAACATCCTTTACTTCCAATGCTACCAGGTATGGCCACGTCAGTGATCTTAGGAGGAAAAGCCAGGGTCAGAATCTTGCTAGATCCATTCTCTGAGCCAGATACAGTTTGTGTGTGGCTGTTGGAGGAATTCACAGGCTGCTGGCTTCCCCTCTGCTCTTGCGGGCTGCTGCTTATCCTGCCTCTTTTCCTTTCAGCTGCTATACCCTATTTTACTTTCTGAACTTCCTTCTCTGTCCACCCTTGCTACAAAAATGAACTATTTTCACTCCTCCCTGCTGTTTCTGAAATAAGCAAAGAAACACCATTTAGATGATAAGTGTTTTTACTGCTGGTCACATCAGGGAATCCGGCAGGGTTGACCAAAAAGACAAAAACTGGTGGGAGCTTGGGATAATCCACAGATTCTGAAATTGTTAAAGAACCTTAAAATGAGTAAGTTTGTCTTCTTATCTATATTATCTTGTTTCCTTTTGTAGATCACCTAACCATGTCTGTGATTTTAATTACATTTTCAAAGGCATTTAAAAATTACTCATGTATATGCTCCTTGTATTTTGAAAATACTAAAAATATAAAATATTTAAAATTTTCAAAACAAATCAAAAGTCTCACAGATGATACTTTTCAGAGTCTTTGCCTTGAAAATTAGCCTATTTGATATATCCCTTCTGGTTGATCCTGATATAAATTGCTTACTTCTTAGACCAAGGTAAATTCAGTGCTGTGACTGCTTCCTGTGCTTGCTGTGGGTGACTTTCAGAATCACCTTCCTGATGGCCTCTAAAACCTCCATGACTGTGAGAAGTTATATATATATATATATATATATATATATATATATATATATATAATATATATATACATATATATATAACATATATATACATATATATATATATACATGTATATATACATAGTTATATATACATATATATATGTATAAATTGTTGGTGGGCTTTTTATTTATTTATTTATTTTTTTTTATTTATTTATTTATTTATATGTGGTGCTGAGAATCAAACCCAGGGCCTCACACATGCTAGGCAAACACTCTACCACTGAACTACAACCCCAGCCTAAGAGGTTCTTTCTATGTGAACTTCTAGAGTCTATTCTCAGACATGAAGTGTGGTGTGAATCAACTTTCTGTTACTATGACAAAATATCTGAAATAAACAACTTATAAGAAAGAAAGGTTTATCTTGGCTCACAGTTTCAGAGGTTTCAGTCCATGGTTGGTTGGTTCCATTGTTTTTAGGCTTGTGGCAAAGCACCATCATGGTAGGAATGTGTCAGAGGAAACTGTTCAACTTATGGCAGCTGGAAGGATAGAGACAGGAAGGGACCAAGGTCCCAATATCCCCATCAATGGCATGCCTCCAATGACTTAATTTTCTTCTGCTAGGCCTCCACCTCCTAAAGACCCTACCTCCTTCCAATAACACCAAAACATGGCCACCAAGCTTATAACATATGGGCCCTTGAGAGACACTCAAAGTATGTGATGTCTATTTCCAGCCTCTTCTTCTGTATTCTGTCTCTCTGTTTCTCTGCCCCTCTTCCTCTGTTCCTGCCCATGAGGAAGACAACTCCATATTGTTCTTCTGCCTTTTCTCCCTGAGTTTCAGGCTGATCGGCAACGAATGAGCATTGATTTCATTCTTGTTCTTAATGGTTCCCAGCACACAAAGTCCCCTGCTCCTTATTCCTGATTTATGTTGAATTTGATTTGCTGGTATGTAGAAGTTACTATCAAAGCTTTCTTTGTCCTTGTTTTATTTTGGTTGTTTTACATCCTATTTTAAACACATCTTTTAGCTTCTTCAGATAAGTACCTATTTGCTTGATGGCAAGCTCATCATTTTGATGTCTGACTTTATGGACATTACAGTGCTATATGTTCATTTGATCATCTTTTCTTCTCTCTTTCTTTCCTATGAAATTCTCCAAGTTCTTTCCTACCCTCACCTGCTAGCCCAGTGTGGAAGACCCCGGAGTGAACTCTAAGGTCCTAGAAGATCAAGATGTTTCAAGATGGAAGGGACCCGGGTCTTCAAGTTACTACACGGATTAGAGCCTACATGGATTAGAGCCTTCCCACTTCACTCTACTGTCCACGCACAGTAGGCTGTAATATGAGAAATAAGCCTTTATTTTGTAAAGGACTGCTTTTTGTTATTGTTGTTATAACAGTCTGTGTGATGAACACAGGCTTCAGTCACTCCAACCAACTTCCACATTTCATCTTGCTTCACAGTAAGTGCTCCTTGTTTACTCTTCAGTAATTTCTCTTACTGTTCTGAGTGAGCTCTTTCCTCTCCAGTCTATTCAAGAATTGAGGTGATGACTAACTGAGCTCTTGATGAACACCTGCCAGCCCCCAACCCGCCCCCATCATCTGGGGGTTCTCCCTCTCAGTCTCACCTCTCCAATGCACCATTTCATTGGAGTTAGCCTTCCCAAAGTCAAAGTGCTTTAGTATCATAAGCAATAATAGCACCATTCTTTCTAAATAGAGGAACTGGCATTATTTCTTTTCCTTTATTTACATTTGAAGAAACAATATTCTTCCCAATTTAGAATTTTCCCAAGTCTTTTAACTGTCAGTTCTTAAAAAACACATTCTTTGTCTCTCTTAACATCATAATGGTACTTTGTGTACCTTATGTAACTTTCATGTGACAGGAACTATTCTTGTTATCCATTATCCCAGTTAGTTCTCCCAGCAATCCTGCTATGTCAGTGTTGTTGTTCTCTTTTTTTGCAGAAGGTTAAGTAACTTACTTACAGTCACACAGCCTGCAGAGATAGGACCGAAATTACAACCTGGACGGATTCAGGTCTTTCACTCTGTTATACAGCACTGTGTTATTCATTTACCACCCACTCCTACAGGCATTAGAGTCTTTTTATTTGTGTAGGTTTCAACAACAGAGAAAAAGTTCAAAAGAAATATAAAGAAAAAAGTTTGCTAGCAGTAACTCTAAAGTTATTGAAGAACAGTGCCTGAAAAATTTGTATTCATTCTAATTATTCCCAAGGTAAGAATAGTTTAGATACTATATATCTATCTATATAGCTTGCTATCATATTCATCTTCAATTCTTTCTTATAAATGTAGTTGTGAAAGGACCCTCTAAGATATCATTTTGAGGAAAAGATCCTTTTAGACTTATAAACTATTTAGTAGAATTTCAGCAAGCTCCCTTGGTGATCTCACAAGGAAAAGGGCACCATTTTATCATTTTAAGCTTTAGCAAAAGGTCTTCAGCGACAGGCAGCAGTAGTGTCCAGAAGATGAATATATTTCAGCCAGCAACATTTTTTTCTTTTTTAGAGGTTGAAATGACAATTTTTATCATATAAAATAATATATAGATAGACACATATACAGATACAGAGAGATTATATACATTTAGAATGAAAAGATAATGTAATGTAGAAAAAACATTGAATTTTACTCTGTTTATGAGTAAATTGTATGATACATGAATTATACATCATGAAACATTTTTTTGTAAAAGGTCTATGGTGAAATCATACTCAATAGGGAAATTCTGAAAGTTTTTTTTTTTTTTAAATCAGGACTATACAGACACTTGCATTACCATTTCTATTTAATATTGTTCCATAATAGCACAGTGCAATGACACCTTTATAATTTATGTAGGTATTTTATCATATTATACAAAAGTTTATTTGAATTTTATACCAATATCATGCTGTTTTGATTACTGCAGTTCTATAGTACATTTTGAAGTAACATAGCGTAATAGCTCATGCTTTTTTCTTTTTTAAAAAAAGTTTTTATTAGTATATTATAGCTATATATAATAGCAGGGTTCATTTTGACATGTTCTTAAATTTTTATAACATAGTTTACTTCATTTAAGTCCCCAGTACTTCCCCTTTTCCTCCCTTCCTCCTCACCCTAATCCCCTTCTTCTACTCTATTGATCTTCCTTTTATTTATTTAGTTACTTTTTTGAGAGTTCAGAGGTGTTTATTTCCATTTCCAGTTTTTGAAACTATTATCTTGGGGAAATTTTATACAATTCAGCATAGCCAGTTTACTTTTGGAACAGTGCCATGTCAATGTGACTAAAAGTCATGCAGCACACTGTCAGTTATTTCAGGTATTTAAGGAGACAGTCCTCTCTGGACATGCTAATTTTAATCAAAGGAGCAGTGGAAGGAAGCCTACTAGATTTTTTTCTTTTAAATTGTTCTAATTAGTTATACATGACAGTGAAATGTATTTTGACACATTTTGCACAATGGAGCACAACTTCTCCTTCCTCTGACAGAACGTGGTGCAGAGTCACACTGGTAACAGTCATACATGTATACAGAGTAATAATGTCTGTCTCATTCCACTGACCTTCCCATCCCCACACTGTCCCCCCACTCCTTAATCCCCTCTGCATATTCCAAAGTTCTTTCATTCTTCCCTACCCCCACCCCCATTATGGATTAGCGTCTGCTTGTGAGAGAAAACATTCAGCCTTTGGTTTTTTGGGTTTGGCTTATTTTGCTTAGCATGATATTTTCCAGCTCCATATAGATACAGAGAGATTATATGCATTTAGAATGCAAATGCCATAATTTTGTTCTTTTTTAAGGCTGAGAAATATTCCCTTGTGTATATGTACTACATTTTCTTTATCCGTTCATCTGTTGAAGGACATCTAGGTTGGTTTCATAGTTTTGCTTTTGTGAATTGACCTATTATTAACATTGATGTGGCTGCATCATGTACTATGCTGATTTTAAGTCCTTTGGGTGTAAACTGAGGAGTGGGACAGCTGGGTCAAATGGTGGTTCCATTCCAAGTTTTCTGAGGAATATCCATGATGCTTTCCATAGTGGTTGCACCCATTTGCAGTTCCACCAACAATGTAGGAGTATACCTTTTTCCCACGTCTTCACCAACATTTAACGTTGCCTGTATTCTTGATGATTGCCATTCTGACAGGAGTGAGATGAAATCTTAGAGTAGTTTTGATATGCATTTCTCTAATTGCTTCAGATGATGAACATTTTTTCATGTATTTGTTGATTGTATTTCGTCTATGAAGTGTCTATTCAGTTTCTTGTCCATTTATTGAATGGGTTATTTGTTTTTTTGTGGGTGTTAAATTTTTTGAGTTCTTTATATATTCTGGAGATTAGTGCTCTATCTGAAGTGCATGTGGTAAAGATTGTCTCCCATTCTGTAAGCGCTCTCTTCATGTTATTGATTGTTTCCTTGGATGAGAAGAAACCTTTTAGTTTGAATCTATTCCATTTATTGATACATGATTTTACTTCTTGTGCTTTAGGAGTCTTGTTAAGGAAGTCAGATCCTAGATCGACATGGTGAAAATTTGGGCCTACTTTTTCTTCTAGTAGGTGCAGGGTCTCTATTCTGGTGCCTAAGTCTTTGATCCAGTTTGAATTGATATTTGTGCAGGATAAGAGATAGAGGTTTAACTTCATTTTGCTACATATGGATTTCCAGTTTTCCCAGAACCATTTACTGAATAGGCTATCTTTTTTCCAATGTATGTTTTTGGTGCTTTTGTCTAGTATGAGACGTAACAATATTTATGTGAGTTTGTCTCTGTGTCTTCTATTTTGTACCATTGGTCTACATGTCTACTTTGGTGCCAATACCATGCTGTTTTTGTTACTATTGCTCTATGGTGTAGTGAAGGTCTGGTATTGTGATACCTCCTGCTTTGTTCTTCTTGCTAAGGAATGTTTTGGCTATTCTGGGTCTCTTATTTTTCCAAATAAATTTCATGATTGCCTTTTATAGTTCTATGAAGAATGTCATTGGGATTTTAATAGGAATTGCACTAAATCTGTATAATACTTTTGGTAGTATGGCCATTATGACAATATTAATTGTGCCAATTCTGGAGCATGGGAGATCTTTCCAGCTTCTGAGGTCTTCTTCAATTTCTTTCTTTAGTGTGTTGTAGTTTTCATTGTAGAGGTATTTCACCTCTTGTTAGTATGTTTCCCAATTTTTTTTTTTGAGGCTATTGTGAATGGGTAGTTTTCCTAATTTTCTTTTGCAGTGGATTCGTCGTTCGTGTATAGAAATGCATTTGACTTGTGAGTATTGATTTTATATCCTGTTAGTTGATGAATTCATTTATTAGTTCTAGAAGTTTTCTGGTGGAATTTTTGGATCTTCTAAATATAGAAATGGTCATCAGCAAATAATGATAGTTTGAGCTCTTCTTTTCCTATCTGTATCCCTTTAATTTCTATCGTCTATCTAATTGCTCTGGCTAGAGTTTCAAGAACTATATTAAATAGAAGTGGTTAAGGAGGGCATCCCTGTCTTGTTTCAGTTTTTAGGGAGAATTCTTTCAGTTTTTCTCCACTTAGAATGATGTTGGCCTTGGGTTTAGCATAAATAGATTTTACAATGTTGAGGTTTGTTCCTACTATCTCCAGGTTTTCTAGTGTTTTGAACATGAAAAGGTACTATATTTTGTCAAATACTTTTTCTGCATCTATTGAGATGTTCATAAGATTCTTGTCTTTAAGTCTATCGATGTGATGTATTACATTTGTTGATTTCTGTATGTTGAATCAACCTTGCATCCCTGGGATGAACCCCACTTGATTGTGGTGCACTATCTTTTTAATATGTTTTGTATGCAATTTGCCAGAGTTTTATTTAAAAATTTTGCATCTATGTTCATTAGGGATATTAGTCTGAAGTTTTCTTTTCTTGATGTGTCTTTGTCTGGTTTTGGTATCAGAGTGATACTAGCCTCATAGAATGAGTTTGGAAGGGTTCCCTCCTTTTCTGTTTCACGAAAAAAAAAAAAAAAATTAAGGAGTATTGTGTTAATTCTTCTTTGAAGGTCTTGTGAAGAATCTGTCTGGTCCTGGGCTTTTTTTTGGTTAATAGGCTTTTGATGGTGTCTTCTGTTTCATTGCTTAAAATTGATCTGTTTAACTTTATATATTCTGGAGATTAGTGCTCTATCTGAAGTGCATGTGGTAAAGATTGTCTCCCATTCTGTAAACTCGCTCTTCATGTTATTGATTGTTTCCTTGGATGAGAAGAAACCTTTTAGTTTGAATCTATTCCATTTATTGATACATGATTTTACTTCATGTGCTTTAGGAGTCTTGTTAAGTTAATCAGGAAGTTGATTCAGTTTGGGTAGATTATGTGTCTCTAAAAATTTGTTGATGTCTTTGAGATTTTCTATTTTATTGGAGTATAAATTTTCAAAATATTTTCTAATTATCTTTTGTATTTTAATAGTGTCTGTTTTGATATTTCCTTTTTCATCATGAATTTTAGTATTTTGAGTTTTTTTCCTCTCTTTCTCTTCATTAGTGTAGCTGAGCGTTTATCAATTTTGTTCATTACCCTAAGTACATGTATGTAGACATGAATTGTGTAACTCTACTTTTCTTTGTAATAATGTAATACAGAAAAATTGTGCTCTATATGTGTAATATGAATTGTAGTGCATTCTGCTGTCATATATAACAAATTAGAATAAATAAAAATAAAAAATTCAAAAAATTATTTATTTTTTCAAAGAGCCAACTTTTCATTTTGTCAATTTTTTGAATGTTTCTTTTGATTTTATTTCATTGGTTTCTGCCCTGATTTTAATTATTTCCTGCATTTTACTGTTTTTGGTGTAGATTTGTTCTTCTTTTTCTAGGGCTTTGAGATGTAATGTGAGATCATTTATTTTTTTGACTTTTTATTCTTTTAATGAATGAGCTTAATGCAATGAACTGCCTTTTAGCACTCCCTTCATAGTGTTTCAGAGATTTAGATATGTTGTATCAGTGTTCTCATTTACTCTACATTTTTTTATGTTCTCCCTGATTTCTTCTGCTATCCATTCATCATTTAATAGCATGTTATTTAGTCTCCAGGGGTTGGAGTAGCTTTTATTTTTATTTTATTGTTGATTCTAGTTTCATTTCCTTATGATCTGATAGAATGCAGGATAATAGCTCTATTTTTTAGTATTTGCTAAGAGTTGCTTTGTAGCATAACATATGGTCTATTTTAAAGAAGAATCCATGTGTTGCTGAAAAGAAAGTATATTAGCTCAATGATGGATAAAATACTCTATACATGTTATGTCTAAATTATTTATTATGTTATTTAGTTTTATAGTTTCTTTATTTAGTTTTGATGTTCATTTTGTCTGATACAAGGATGCAAACCACTGCTTGTTTATGCAGTCCAAGTGAGTGATGTGTTTTTTTCCCAACCTTTCACCTTCTGTCTGTGGATGTTTTTTCCTAGGAGGTGAGTTTCTTGAAGACAGCATATTGTTGGATCTTTTTTTCAAAATTCAATCTGCCAGTCTATGTCTTTTGATTGATGAGTTTAGGCCATTAACATTTAAGGTTATTATTGAGATATTATTTGTATTTCTGGTCACTTTGGTTTATTTTTGATTTTTAACTTGACCTAGTTTATCCTTTGATTGAATTTTCCTTTTTAGTGTAGTTCCTCACTTTGCTGGTTTTTATTTATTTTTCATTTCCTTCTCATGGAATATTTTGCTGAGAATATTCTGTAGTGCAGGCTTTCGGCTTTCTAGTTGTGAATTCTTTTAACTTTGTTTTGTCATGGAAGGTTTTTATTTCATCTTCAAATCTGAAGCTTAGTTTTGATGGATATAGAATTCTTGGTTGGCATCCATTTTCCTTCAGAGCTTAATATATATTGTTCCAGGACCTCCTGGCATTGAGGGTCTGGGTTGAGAAATCAGCTGAAATCCAATTTGGTTTCCCCCTATATGTAATTTGATTTTTTTTTTCTTTCACAGCCTTTAAAATTCTATCCTTATTCTGTATGCTAGTCATTCTCATTATAATATGCCTTGGTGTGGGTCTGCTGTAATTTTGTACAACTTGGGGTCCTGTATGACTCTTGTAGTTGATTTTCCATTTTAGTCTTTAGATATGGGAAAATTTCTAATATTATGTCATTGAAAAGATTGTGGTTTTTTTTTTTTTTTTTTTTTTTTGGTTTGTATCGCCACACCTTTTTCTATTCTGATAAATCTTAAATTTGGTCTTTTCATGTTATTCCATATTTCTTTGAAGTTATGTTCATAGTTTCTTACCATCTTCTCTGTAAGTCAACTTTATAGAGTATATATTGCCTTTATTTCCTGCAGTTATGTTTTCCAAGTGGTTTAGTCTGTTGGTGATACTTTTCATTGAATTTTTAATTTGATTTTTTGTTTCTTTAATTTTGAGTATTTCTATTTGATTCCTTTTCATAATCTCTGCCTCTTTATTTAAGTGATCTTTCACTTCCTGCATTTTCTCTCTGGTACCATCCTTTATTTTGAGGATCAGTGTAATTATGTACCTTCTAAGCTCCTTCTCTGACATTTCTTCTACTGTGTTGTCTTGGATTCTCTTGTTGGGACATCTTGTTTGTTTGAGGCACTTTATTCCCTTGTTTTTTTCATGTTGTTTGTGTGTCTTCTCATTTAGTGGTATGGGTCAGAGGCAGTATAGTTTCTACCCTATAGTCTTATACTGTCCCTGAATGCTTCTAGTACCTTACCTTTAAGGGGGAGACCTATATTAACAGTACCCAATGCAAACAATATACAACCTTAAATCAAATAGCTCCTATTAAGGTGTCTACAGTTTTGCCACAATAAACAGAAATGATGTGTTCAATTATTGTCTACAATATAAACAGTAAGTTTGGTAAAAGAGTTTACTGTTTCAAATGATGGACAAAGAGAAAACAGAAGTAGTGTAACATTAATAAAGTTTCTGGAGAGATCCAAGATGTGATGTTTATGAGGGAGAAGGAGAGAAGTTAAAAATTTATAGTAAAAGTAAAGGGGGTGACTTATAGAGGTTGGCTGTTAGCATGAGAGAAGTGAGAAAGAGAATCCAGGGAGACAGATAAGTGAGAGGAAAAAAAAATATGCAGATTATTTTCTTTTCAAAAATTTATTTAATGAAATAATCTCAAAAGCATAAACAATTTTTTATTTATTAAACTGAATAATTGTGGTTTAGAAATTTCAAAAAAAAATAGCTATGTAACTTTCATTGACAAGAAAACATGAAAATGCTATTTGCTCATACATCTCCCATGAATTAAATGTCTTCAATGAGTAAATTCCTTAGGGAACATTAGAATAACTTGAAACTGTCACAAGGAAAATGTTATTTAATGAAATCATATACTATTAATGAAAGTGGTTCCCAGCATATATCTTAAGCCTGACCTCTTTCTCTTGCGAGCTCCTGCCTTATATTTTGACTACTCCAGGTAGTTCCACTTGGATATTCTAACCATCTCTTCAAATCTAATCTATACAGATTATTTTTAAAAAGTAAAAATATAAGAATATACAAGAAAACTGTAATATACTATTTATATATCCCACTCCTCAATAAATTGATGAATGAAAAATATTTGGATTCAAAATGGTAGAGATTTGCTGGGGGTGAGGGGGAGAAAAGAAAACAGGAAAGTCTTTATGGAAAATTGACTGACTGCTTCCATTGGTTTCAAAGATGTTCTCAGCTTCCCTTCTCTGCCAATAGGTGGGGTTGTCTGAAGTTTGATGGGAGCCCAGTCTGGTGGGTGCTAGAATGGTTGTGTGAGCCTGTGAATAGTAAGATATTCTCACACCCTCTTCTGGACTTCCTAACCATTGTAGCCAGCTCCTTCTATCCCCACACACTTCAGGACTCACTGAGCTGGAGATAGTCCAGTTTTCCCCAGTTTCTCCAACCTGTGCTCTCCCACCCCCAAATGCCCCCAGTCTCCAGCTTTCCACAGGCTTGCCAGGCCCAGACTAGCCCACACAACCTAGCTGCAATCTGATGGACCTCAGCTTCAGATTCCCCAGGCTCTGCCTTGCTGCAGTCCCGAGATCTCAATGCCATTCCAACTTGGAGAGAGACCACCAGGGATGTGCTTACACAAAGAAGTGACCCTAAGCACCACATAAGAATAAAGGCAAAAGCCCCGGCCTGCAAGCTTCCCAGGTAGGCCCCCACTGGCAGACTTGCAGACTTTCCCAGCCCGCCAACTGCAGAAAGGTGATCCCACAACAGGACAGCATATCTCAACATCATAAAAGCTATTTATGCAAAGCCCCAAGCTAACATTATCTTACACGGAAAAAAATTGAACGCATATCCTCTAAAAACTGGAACAAGACAGGGATGCCCCCTGTCACCACTGCTATTTAACATAGTACTTGAGACTCTGGCTAGAGCAATTCAACAGATGAAAGAAATTAAAGGGATCCAGATAGGAAAAGAAGAGCTCAAATTAGCACTATTTGCTGATGACATGATAATCTACCCAGAAGACCCAAAAAACTCTCCCAGAAAACTTTTACAACTAGTAAATGAATTTGGCAAAGTTGCAGGATACAAAATCAATACCCATAAGTCAAAGGCATTTTTGTACATGAGTGACAAATCCTCTGAAAGGGAAATGATGAAAACTACCCCATTTACAATAGCATAAAAAAAATATCTGGGAATCAATTTAATGAAAGAGGTGAAGGACCTCTATAAACAAAAACAATAGAACACTAAAAACAAACAAAAAAATATAGTAGACCTCAGAAGATGGAAAGACCTACCTTGTTCTTGGATAGGTAGAACTAATATTGTCAAAATGTCCATACTACCAACAGCATTATACAGATTTAATGCAATTCCAATCAAAATCCCAATGACATTCCTCAAAGAAATGGAAAAAGCAGACATGAAATTCATCTGGAAAAATAAGAGACCCAGGATAGTCAAAGCAATCCTGAGCAAGAAAAATGAAGCAGGTGGCATCACCATACCAGACTTTAAATTATACTATAGAGCAATAGTAACAAAAACAGCATGGTATTGGCACCAAAACAGATGGGTAGACCAATGGTACAGAATTGAGGACACAGAGACTAATACATATAATTTCAGCTATCTTATATTAGACAAAGGTGCCAAAAATGTACAGTGGAGAAAGGATAGCCTTTTCAACAAACGGTGCTGGGAAAACTGGAAATCCATATGTAACAAAATGAAATTAAACCCTTATCTCTCACCATGCACAAAATTCAATTCAAAGTGGATCAAGGACCTAGGAATTAGACCAGAGACAATACACCTAATAGAAGAAAAAGTAAGCTCCAACTTCCAATATGTTGGATTAGGCCCCAAGTTCCTTAATAAGAATCCTGTAGCGCAAGAATTAATATCAAGAATCAATGAATGGGATAGATTCAAACTAAAAAGCTTCTTAGCAAAAGAAACAATCAGTGAGTTGAATAGAGAGCCAACTATTTGGGAACAAATATTTAATACATGCACATCAGATAGAGCACTAATTTCTAGAATATATAAAGAACTCAAAAAACTTAACTACAAAAAAAAAAAAAAAAAAAAAAAAAAAAAAAACAAATAACCCAATCAATAAATGGCTAAGGAATTGAAAAGACACTTCTCAGAAGAAAATACAAAATTAATCAACAAATACATGAAAAAATGCTCAACATCGCTGGCAATTAGAGAAATGCAAATCAAAACTACTCTAAGATTTCATTTTACTCCAGTCAGAATGGCAGCTATTAAGAACACAAACAACAATAAATGTTGGAGAGGATGTGGGGAAAAAGGCACACTCATACATTGCTGGTGGGACTGCAAAATGGTGCAACCGTTATGGAAGGCACTATGGAGATTTCTTGGAAAACTGGGAATGGAACCATCTTATGACCCAGCCATCCCACTCCTGGGTCTATTCCCAAAGGACTTAAAAACAGCATATTACAGTGACACAGCCACTTCAAAGTTTATAGCAGCACAATTCACAAAAGCTAGGTTGTGGAATCAACCTAGATGTCCCCCAGTAGATTAGTGGATAAAGAAAATGTGGTACATTTACACAATGGAATTTTGCTCAGCAATAAAATAAAAAAATAAAATAAAATAAAATGGCATTCACAGGTAAATGGATGACGTTGGAGAATATAATGTTAAGTGAAGTTAGTCAATCTCAAAAATCCAAATACTGAATGTTTTCTCTGATATAAGGAGGCTGATTCACAGTGGTATGGGTCAGGGTACATAGGAGCATTAGAGGAATGCTAGAAAGGTCAAAGGGGAGGAAGGGGAAGGAAGGGAGCAAGGGGGGATGGAGAAAAAAAAAAAAAAAAAAAAAAAAAAAGAAGTGACCCTGCAAAGAGGCAGCCAGATGGCGGCCACTAGATCTCCAAACAGGAAGACCTCAATTGCAACCAGACCTGCAAGTACCCCGACAATATATATCCAGGCCTTGGCTGGTGTCCCCAGACTGAGGCAGCCATGCCCCAAGATGGCAGTGGTGGCAGCGGCAAACCTGCATGCCCTTGGCCCTGGACTCCCAAGCCCTGGCCAGTGTCCCCAGATGGTGGCAGCTGTATGTAACCAAACGTGCAGGTATCCTGACAGTGGACTTCCAGGCAGCAACAGGCAGCTGGTGCTCCATGGAAGTCTGTGGATGTCTGTGGGCAAGGGGTGGGCACTTGGCAGATGAATGTTGGTCAGTGGGCCACAGGCAGGTTAAAGGTGGGCAAACAGGCAAGTGCGAGACCATCAGCAGCAGTCATGGAGTGATCTGCACGCAAAAGGCGGGCAATATAGATATACTGGCAAAGGTCTGGTGATCATGGCAGGCAAATGGGGGAAAACATAAGGAATCTGTGGGCAGGAAGGCTGTCTCGCAGAGAAACAGTATTTCCTCTGCTTGCATCCAAAGTCAAGGAGCGGCAAGGAACGCAGCCTCCCTCTAGTTCATCATCTTGGATCTCTCCAGAAACTTTGTAAATGTTAAAAACAACTGCACTGTACTTATGCTCTATTTTCTGGTAGGTTATGCCCAAAACTCAAGGGCAGAAATACAGAGTTCAATGGCATAAATAATAATCATTCTTACTTAGCTAACATAATCTTTAGTTACATGGGATTAAATCTCTATTTTCTTTTTTTAATTACTACTCTTAGGTTTTTAGGAATGTCTAGTTTTTATTTGTTTCTGGAACAGGAATGGAATTTTATGGCACAATTGGAACCATACACACTCCCAAGCCCTGGGAAGGCGTAGGTAAATGCTGAAAGAATCCTTCCTCCTGAGTCAGCCCTTGGCACAATCTTCTCACTTCAGTTTTCTCCAGATAGTCGTTGCTACCAAGTGAGTAGTGACGGTGTAATAGTTCATTCATTTGACACATATTTGTAAAGCATTTATTATGTGCCAGGCAGTGCTTTATGAAAAGAAATCTATTTGCTTTTTTGGGATATTCTTCAAACTCATTTTGTTGTTGCCAGGCACTCTGAATCTTTCCTAGTTGATTAAGAAAGTTGATCAGTCCTATCTATTTGCAGCCTGAGCTCAAATGACTACAGATTTCCATAACATGCATTAAAGTGGAAGATTCCACCTTGACCTTGGACCTAGAATATGAAGTAAAAGCGAAATTAGTGGAGAATGGAAGGAGTTAGTAACACCTCAAAAACACCTCAGTCTTTTTTGACCTCGATTACTAGTATGCACTCAGCTAGTTCTGAGTGTGAGTAGTTGACCTTACTCAAAGTCATGAATTTCATGAGTAATTTAGAGGTAAGGACCCCCTATTCTTGGAGACAGGATGTTTAACCACTGGAAACTCAATAACACCTGTTTGCCCAGTGCCTTCAGTCTTTCTCTTCAGGCATCCTTGATCTATAGCCTCAGATTGGATATTTGATTTAGGATTATGAGATTTACCAGTGACAGCTCGGATAAGGAGGTGTCAACATACAATTTTTTTTTTTTTTTTTTTTGGTATGTAATTGAAGCAGAGACTGGTCTGTCTGAGGGTGTCAGGAAACCAGCTGTTATACATGATTGTACAGGGCTGTAATCAAAATATCTGGCCAAAAGTTCTTCAAGTCATGTTGAAGAGAGTCCTATGAAATTGGGGTATATCCCTCAGTAAACTATCTCCCACCTCCAATTACAATGACATGGAGGTGCTGAGGAAGGCTACACAGGGCAGTCTCACAATCACATGTTACCTCTGGTTGGTACTTGGGACAGAGATTCCCAGATGGGCTTTGTATGAAATGATGGTATGCAGAAAAGAGAACATAAGTCAACTTGATGTTCTAATGAAGACTAGATTTCCCCAGTAGTTTCTTTACTGGGGTTCTTTTCCGAATCAAGGGAAAGATACCATCCAGTCTTGGCTTTTAGCCATCTATCGTATAATTAGAAGAAACAGGACAGGGAAGTCTTTGACAATGAAGTTTCCCAGCAGAGACACTTCAAATTGACTTAGATTTCCAATGGCAAGTTGAGGACATCAACTACATTATTTGAAGGTTTGAAGATAAGTATATAGAGATGATAAATGGATAAGGATGTATGTAATAAGATGTAAATTTTCACCCGGCACAGTGGCACACTCCTGTAATCCCAGCAGCACAGGAGGCTGAGACAGGAGGACTGTGAGTTCAAAGCCAGCCTCAGCAATTTAGCAAGGCTCTGAGCAACTTAGTGAGACCCTGCCTCTGTGTTTTTGCAAGTTTGGAAGTCTTTTTTTCTGCCTAATCTTGATATACACATTTTATCCCTACATTTGATTGATGTATGCTGGGAGTTGGTTTTTGAAGTTTGTAAATCATCTTCTCAGATCTTTAAAGATACTGGTCTGTTTTCTTTGAAAATTTTACTTTATTTTTGTTTATTTTCCCAAAGTTTTGTGTTAGGTCATTGATCTGCTTATCCACTACCTGAAATAAAAACAAAATCTACTGAGTGGGGGAATGAGTGGTCTTTGCAGAACATTTGGAAAAATGATAACAGAACCAACTAAAACATAAAAATTGAGCAGATACTGCCAGTGTGATCATTCTGGTGAATTTCCTTAAAGTTAAGTATATCACTAAGGATTTTTCTTTAAATGACAATCATATCACAACTTTATCTGATTTTTTAAATTTTTTGTTTGTCATGTTTGTATACATGACAATAGAATGCATTTATGCACTTTGATATATCATACATAAATGTGGTATAATATCTCATTTTACTGATTGTACATGTAGAATGCAGTTATATATGTATATAAAGTAATAATGTCTGTTTCATGCAGTCATATATGTATATAAAGTAATAATGTCTGTTTCATTCTACTATCTTTCCTATCCCCTCATCCCCTCCCCTCCCTTCACTCTCTTTACTTAATCTAAAGTAACTTTATTCTTCTCTAGTGCCACCCACCCTTATTGTGATTTAGCATCTGCATATCAGGGAAAACATTTGGTCTTTGGATTTTGGGGATTGGCTTATTTCACTTAGCATGATATTCTCCAACTCCATCCATTTACTGGCAAATGCCATAATTTCATTTTTCTTTAAAGCTGAGTAATGGTCCACTGAATATATACACCACATTTTCTTTATCCATTCATCTATTGAAGGGCACCTACATTGGTTCTGTGCCTACTAGAAGAAAAAGTAGTTCCAAATCTTCACCATGTTGACCTAGGATCTGACTTCCTTCAACAAGACTCCTAAGCCACAAGAAGTAAAATCAAGAATCCATAAATGGGATGGATTCAAACTAAAAAGCTTCTTCTCAGCAAAAGAAACAATAATGTTAAGAAAGAGCCTACAGATTGGGAGGAAATCTTTACCTCATGCACCTCAGATAAAGCATTAATGTCTAGGATATATAAATAATTCAAAACCTTAACATAACAACAACAACAACAACAACAACAACCCAATAAACAAATAGGCTAAGGAACTGAATGGACACTTCACAGAAGAAGAAATGCAATCAATCAACAAATATATGGAAAAATGTTCATCATCTCTAGGAATTAGAGAAATGCAAATCAAAACTACTGTAATATTTCATCTCACTCCTGTCAGAATGGCAATCATCAAGAATACAGGCAACACTAAATGTTGGTGAGGATGTGGGGAGAGGAAAGCAGCAGGTAATGATATTTTTCTACATTACATTTATACTCATTCATTGCTGGTGGGACTGCAAATTGGTGCAACCACTATGGAAAGCAGCATGGAGAATCCTCAGAAAACTTGGAATGGAACCACCATTTAACCTAGCTATCCCACTCCTCAGTTTATACCCAAAGGACTTAAAATCAGCATACTACAGTGATGTGTCCATGTCAATATTAATAGCAGCTCAATTCACAATAGTTGAACTATGGAACTTTATCTTGTTTTAAAATTATACTTCTAACATCTATGGTAGCAAAATTTTTTTTTAAAATCATAATTCGCAAAGGTTGTGTAACATTTTATTATATGGATATTGTTTAAGTCAGCTTTTTGATTGCTGTAACCAAAAGACCTGACAAGATCAATTAGAGGAGGAAAAGTTTGTTTGGGAGCTCATGGTTTCAGAGGTATCAGTTTATAGATGACTGATTACATTCCTCAGGACCCAAAGTGAAGCAGAACATCATGGAGAAAGTGTGTGGAGAGGAAAGCAGCAGGAAACATGGCACCAGGAAGCAAAGAGATAGAAACTTCCCTCACCACAGACAAAACATATACCCCAAAGGCAAGACAACAATGACCCACCTCCTCCAGCCATACACTACCTGCCTACATTTACTACCCAGTTATTCCCTAACAGAGGATTAATGCACTGATTAGGTTAAGGCTCTAGTAACACCACCCTTTCACATATAAGCTTTCTTGCATTTTCTTACACATGAGCTTTTGGGGGACAGCTTACATAAAAATCATAACATATATGATAATTAATGTGACTTATTCCCTATTTTGGATGTTAAGGAATATCTAAAGTTTTTATTATTAAAATACTATTACAATTAATCTTATTAGGTAATGTTATTTGTTTAGGATGATTTTCAAGAATTTAGTTTAATTGGTCACAGGCTATACATCTGTGTTAGGCTCCTAATGCATGCTGACGAATTTTGTCCAGAAATATTTCATAAAACTGGGAGCATTTTTGCCTCACCACATTCTAAACAACTCTAATATTAATTTTAAAACATTAATCCATTTTATGAGTACAGATCATATTCTATTCATAATTAATTTAAAGTATATAATGTTTCATGAATACCTTTACTGTATTACTTTTTTTACTAATGATATTTTTATTGGGCAAATTCAATCTATTTTTAATAATTGAGGTAAGTTTTGTAATTCATCATTTTTTCTTTTTGTTTTGTATTCTAACTTTTGTATTCTTTCTTTTGTGAAATGTTTTCATATCTACTTCTAATTCAATCACTTTTTCTTGCTATTGTAAGATAAGATGAAGAATTTAATGTATCTTCACTATTCCAACTTTTCCTTATCTTCATTATTTAAACTTTTGTTACTGTCTTAGATGTTTTTCTTCAAAATGATAGCTTAAGATACCATTTTTATATTACATATGTCCTTTTTTGAAACTATTTCAACAGTTGACTTAGTTTTTTAAAACTATGATTGCATCAGCCATTTAGACTTAACTTTACAGTTTCAGTGTTCATTAGAAGGTTATTAAAAATAGTTGCTGTATTGAGTCCATAATATTTATTTATTTATTTATTTTTAATTTGAAATACAAATCTCTTGCAATTTATTCATTGCATAAATATCAGCACTTACATTTCTTTTCTTTTCTTTTTTTGGTACCGAGGATTGAACTCAGGGGCACTTGACCACTGGGCCACATTTCCAGACCTTTTTTTTTGTTTTATATTTTATTAGAGACAGGGTCTCACTGAGTTGCTAAGTGCCTCGCCATTGCTGAGGCTGGCTTTGAACTCGTGATCTTCCTGCCTCAGCCTCCCAAGTGCTGGGATTACAGGCGTGTGCCACCGCGCCAGGCTAGCACTTATATTTCTGGTATCAATTTTGTATTGATTAATTTTTGTTGTTTTATTTGTTTATTTTAATTAATTTATTGTTTTATTCTAAGTTGTTAGAAATGACAGCAGAAAGCATTACATTTCATATTATACTTATAGAGCACATTTTTACATATCTCTGGTTGTATACAAAGTATATTCACACCATTTGTGACTTCATACATGCATTTAGGCTAATGATATCCATCTAATTCTACCATCTTTTTTTTTTCTTCTTCACCCTTTTCCCCCCCTCCCTTCTCCTCCATCCCCATTGGCCATTCTAGTGTTCCTCTAATCCTCCTATTTTCCCTGTCCCAACCCCACTGTGAATCAGCCTCCTTATATCAGAGAAAACATTCAACATTTGGCTTTTTGGGATTGGCTAACTTCACTTAGCATTATATTCTCCAACTTCATCCATTTACCTGTGAATGCTATGATTTTATTATCTTTTATTGCTGAGTAATATTCCATTGTGTATGTATACCACATTTTCTTTATCCATTCATCTACTGAGGGGCATCTATGTTGGTTCCACAGTTTAGCTATTGTGAATTGTGCTGCTATAAACATTGATGTGGCTGTATCCCTGTAGTATGCTGTTTTTAAGTCCTTTGGGTATAGACCGAGGAGTGGGATAGCTGGGTCATATGATGGTTCCAATCCCAGTTTTCCAATGAATCTCCATACTGCTTTCCATACTGGCTGCACCATTTTGCAGTCCCACCAGCAATGTATGAGTGTGCCTTTTTTCTCCACATCCTCACCAACATTTATGGTTTTTTGTGTTCTTAATAGGTGCCTTTCTGAGTAAGATTAAATCTTAGAATGGTTTTGATTTGCATTTCTATAATTGCTAGAGATGTTGAACATTTTTTCAAGTGTTTGTTGATTGATTGTATATCTTCTTCTGAGAAGTGTCTGTTCAATTCCTTGGCCCATTTATTGACTGGGTTATTTGTTTTTTTGATGTAAAAATTTTTGTGTTCTTTATATATTCTAGAGATTAGTGCTCTATCTGATGTGCATGTGGTAAAAATTTGTTCCCAATAAGTAGGCTCTCTATTCACCTCACTGATTGATTGTTTTTTTTGCTGAGAAGAGGATTTTTAGTTTGAATCTATCCCGTTTCTTGATTCTTGATATTAATTCTTGTGCTACAGGAGTCTTATTAAAAATCTTGGGGCCTAATCTAACATGTTGGAGATTAGAGCTTACTTTTTCTTCTATTAGGTGTAGTGTCTCTGGTCTAATTCCTAGATCCTTATCCACTTTGAGTTGAATTTTGTGCATGATGAGAGATAGAGGTTTAATTTCATTTTGTTGCATATGGATTTCCAGTTTTCCAAGTACCATTTGTTGAAGAGGCTATCTTTTCTCCAATGTACATTTTTGGTGCCTTTGTCTAATATAAAATAACTGAAATTATATGTGTTAGTCTCTGTGTCCTCTATTCTGTACCATTGGTCTACCCGTCTATTTTGGTGCCAATACCATGCTGCTTTTGTTACTATTGCTCTGGAGTATAATTTAAGATCTGCTATAGTGATGCCATCAGCTTCACTCTTCTTGCTAAGGATTGCTTTAGCTATTCTGGGTCTCTTATTTTTCCAGATGAATTTCATGACTGCTTTTTCTATTTCTATGAGAAATGTCATTGGGATTTTGATTGGAATTGCATTAAATCTGTATAGTGCTTTTGGTAGTATGGTCATTTTGACAATATTAGTTCTGCCTATCCAAGAACAGGTTAGGTCTTTCCATCTTCTAATGTCTTCCATAATTTCTTTCTTTAGTGTTCTGTAGTTTTCATTATAGAGGTCTTTCATGTCTTTGGTTAAGTTGATTCCCAAGTATTTTTTGTTTTATGCTATTGTAAATGGGGTAGTTTTCCTCATTTCCTTTTCAGAGAATTTGTCACGGATATATAGAAATGCCTTAGATTTATGGGTGTTGATTTTGTATCCTGCTACTTTGATGAATTTATTTATGAGTTCTAGAAGTTTTCTGGTGGATTTTTTTGGGTCTTCTAGGTATAAAATCATATCATCAGCGAATAGTGATAATTTGAGTTCTACTTTATCTATCTGTATCCCTTTAATTTCTTTCATCTGTCTTATTGCTCTGGGCAGCATTTCAATTACTATGTTAAACAGAAGTGGTGAAAGAGGGCATCCTTGTCTTGTTCCAGTTTTTAGAGGGAATGCTTTCAATTTTTCTCCATTTAGAATAATGTTGGCCTGGGGCTTAGCATAGATAGCTTTTACAATGTTGAGATATGTTCCTGTTATCCCCAGTTTTTCTAGTGTTTTGAACATGAATGTGTGCTGTATTTTGTTGAATGCTTTTTCTGCATCTATTGAGATAATAATATGGTTCTTATCTTTAAGTCTATTGATGTAATGAATTACATTTGTTGATTTCTCTATGTTGAACCATCCTTGCATCCCTGGAATGAACCCCACTTGATCATGGTGTACTATATTTTTGATATGTTTTTGTATCCGTTTTGCCAGAATTTTATTGAGAATTTTTGCATCTATGTTCATTAGAGATATTGGTCTGATTTTCTTTCTTTGATGTGTGTTTGCCTGGTTTTGGGATCAGGGTGATATTGGCCTCATAGAATGAGTTTGGAAGTTCTCCCTCTTTTTCTATTTCCTGAAATAAATTGAAGAGTATTGCTATCACTTCTTCTTTAAGGGTCTTTAGAACTTGGCTGTGTATCCTTCTGGTCCTGGGCTTTTCTTGGTTGGTAGGCTTCTGATGGCATCTTCTATTTCATCACTTGTAATGGGTCAGTTTAAATTGTGTATATCATCCTGCTTTAATTTGGGCAGATCATATGACTCTAGAAATTTGTCAATGCCTTCGGTGTTTTGTATTTTATTGGAGTACAAGTTTTCAAAATAATTTTTAATTATTTCCTGTGTTTCTGTAGTGTCTGTTGTGATATTTCCTTTTTCATCACATATTTAGTAATTTGAGTTTTCTCTCTCCTCTTTGTTAGCCTGGCTAAGGGTCTGTCAATTTTATTTATTTTTTCAAAAAACCAGCTTTTTTGTTTTGTCAGTTTTTTAAATTGTTTCTTTTGTTTCAATTTTATTAATTTCAGCTCTGATTTTAATTATTTCCTGTCTTATACCACTTGTGGTGTTGGATTGTTCTTCTTTTTCTAGAGCTTTGAGATGTAATGTTAAGTCATTTATTTGTTGCCTTTTTCTCCTTTTGAGGAATGAACTCTATGCAATGAACTTTCCTCTTAGAACTGCCTTCATAGTGTCCCAGAGATTTCGATATGTTGTGTCTGTGTTCTTATTCACCTCTAAGAATTTTTTTAATTTCCCCTTTGATGTCATCTGCTACCCATTGTTCATTCAGTAGCATATTATTTAGTGTCCAGGTGTTGGAGTAGCTTTTATTTCTTACTTTATCATTGATTTCTAATTTCATTCCATTATGATTGATAGAATGCAGCATAGTATCTCTATTTTTTTTTAATATTTGCTAAGAGTTGTTTTGTGGCATAGTATATGGTCTACTTTAGAGAAGGATCCATGTGCTGCTGAGAAGAAAGTGTATTTGCTTGTTGAAGGATGAAATATTCTATATAAGTCACTTAAGTCTAAGTTTTTTGTTGTATTTTTGAGTTCTATAGTTTCTTTGTTCAGCTTTTGCTTGGAAGATCTATCCAGTGGTGAAAGAGGTGTGTTAAAGTCTCCTAGAATTATTGTTTTGTGGTTAATTTGACTCTTGAACTCAAGAAGAGTTTGTTTGATGAACATGGATTCTCCATTGTTTGGGGCATATATATTTATAATTATTAAGTCTTGTTTGTGTATGGTTTGCTCGAGCAGTATGTAGTGTCCTTCTTTATCCATTTTGATTGACTTAAGCTTGAAGTCTACTTTATTTGATATGAGGATGAAAACCCCCTTGCTTGTTTCCTCAGTCCATGTGAGTGGTAGGATTTCTCCCAACCTTTCACCCTCAGCCTGTGGATGTCTTTTCCTATGAGATGAGTCTCTTGGAGGCAGCATATTGTTGGGTCTGTTTTTTTGATCCAATCTGCTAGTCTATGTCTTTTGATTGGTAAGTGTAAGCCATTAACATTCAGAGTTATTATTGAGACATGTTTTGTATTCCCAGCGATTTTTGTTTATTTTTGGTGTTTAACTTGACATGGTTTCTCCTCTCATTGGTTTTTCCTTTAGTATTGAAGGGCAAAAATCACACTGGGGACAGCTGTGCAGCCAAGGGATTTATTCACCAGCCTTTATGTCTGGTTAAGGGTAGAAAAGGAACAGAGAGAGGGGAAACCAGAGAGAGGGAAGTGTGCAAGCTCTGATGGGAGAAAGGAGTCAGGGAAAGGGGAGTGTGCAAGCTCAGGAAGTGTGCAAGCTCTGAACAGAAGGTGGGAGTCTGGTTGTGCTGGCTGTGGTCTCTGGAGATATAGGCTGGGGCAGCTGCCATTGGGCTGGAGGATTTTGCTGTCAGCTGGGGCAGCTGCTGTCAGGCTGAAGGCAGTGGGTCTGGACTGCCTCCTCTCAGCAGGGACGAGCTGTTGTGTGTGCCTGTCTTCGTCTCCCACCCCCAATGTATGGGAACCCTTTTATTACCCCCTGGACCATTAGGTTGTCTTTTAAAACAGTTGGTGGTGAAGCTTATTGGCTCCCGTCCAGGGAACAGAGCAACCTTTAATCCTATTGACTCCTTCCCTTGGGGAAGGGAAACAAGATTGCTTTGCTCAGGGCACAGAAACTTCCAGGAGTGGGAGGGGTAGCCCATCTATCAAGTGTGATTCCTCTCTCTGCTAATTTTTCTCACTGTTTTTCATTTCCTCTTCATGGAACATTTTGCTGAGGATGTTCTGTAGTGATGGCTTTCTAGTTGTGAATTATTTTAACTTTGGTTTATCATGGAAGGTTTTTATTTCATCCTCAAATCTAAAGCTTAATTTTGCTGGGTATAAGATTCTTGGTTGGCATTCCTTTTCTTTCAGAGCTTGGCATATGTTGTTGTTCCATGATCTCCTGGCTTTGAGTGTCTGAGTTGAAAAATCGGCCGTGATACGAATTGGTCTCCCCCTATATGTGATCTGATTCTACTCTTTTGCGGCCTTTAAAATTCTATCCTTGTTCTGTATGCTAGGCATTTTCATTATAATGTGTCTTGGTGTAGATTTGTTGTAATTTTGTACATATGGTGTCCTATAAGCCTCTAGTATTTGTTTTTTCAATTCATTCTTCATGCTTAGAAAATTTTCTGATATTATCTCATTGAAGAGATTGTGCATTCCTTTGGTTTGAACCTCTGTGCCTTCCTCTATCCCAATTACTCTTAGATTTGGTCTTTTGCTGCTGTCCCATACTTCTTGGATATTCTGTTCATGGTTTCTTACTATCTTCACTGTGTGGTCAACTTTATTTTCAAGATTATATACTTTGTCTTCATTGTCTGAAGTTCTTTCTTCCAGTTGATCTAGTCTGTTGGTGATGCCTTCAATTGTGTTTTTTATTTGGTTAATTGTTTCCTTTATTTCAAGGATTTATGAGTGTTTTTTTCTTTTTTTCAGAGTTTCTATCTCATTTTTGAAGTAATCTTTTGCCACCTGTATTTGCTCTCTTATATCTTTGTTGTAGTGGTCAAGTTTTGCCTGTATTTGCTCATTTAGGTCATTCTTTTTTTCACAGATTATTTTAATTATGAACCTTTTGAACTCCTTCTCTGACATTTCATCAACTTCACTGAACATGGCTTCTGTTATTGTAGTATCCTGGTTTGTTTGGGGTACTTTCCTCCCTTGTTTTTTCATGTTGTCTATTTGCCTTCCTTTCTTGCAGTGTAGATCTGAGATATTACAGTTTCTACCCTATATTCTTGTAATATCCCTGCAGGTTGTCTGTGCCTACCTTTAATGTTGGGCTTTCAGGACCTGCCAGTGTCCCTCAAAGTATGCTACCTGGGGCTGTGTCCTATGCAGGTTGGTGTGGGCTGAACTGGTTGAATTTGAGCTCCTGCGGTGGTCTGTTGGTTGGAAGAGGTGGTCCTCTGAGCAGAGGTCAGTAAAGCTGTCCTAGGCCTGCTGGAGCTCTGCAGATGTGGGCTGGGCTGACCTGGGCTCACCTGTGCTCCAGTGGAGGTTGGGGGAACTGCCCTGAGCCTGGCCATACTCAAGCAGATGTCAGCGGAACTGACCTGGGCTGGCTGTGCTAGGGTGGAGGTCAGCAGGACTGACCTGGTCCTGGCCGCACTCCAATGTAGGTCCCATGGAGTGTCCTTGGCCTGACTGCACTCAAGCAGAGTTGGGAAGATCTGTCCTTGGGTCTCCTGCTCTGGGGTGGATGTCGGCGGGACTGACTGGAGCCTGGTAGCTCACAAAGGGAGGTCAGTGGGACTGACATGAGCCTGGCCACGCTAGGGTGAAGGTCTGCAGGACTCGAGTTCTTAATTTTTATTCATCTCTTAGCTGGAGTAAATCTTCAAGGAATTTTTAAAAATAAATGCATGTGAGTGTTTTCTATTCTTTGACCATGTATGTATGAGAAGGAGCTGTTTTTTTTTATTCGTGTGAATGACAAATTAATTGGAATTCAAATTATTTCATCAAAAAACTTTTTCTCTTAAAAAGAAATAACTTCTGTAGATGTTGCCTCACAGTTTTGCTTTTTGTGTATAATTTTAGGATTCTTTTCTATATTCTTATGATTCAATAGTATCACAGGAAATGTCCTTATGTGAGTCTCTTCATTATTTTGCCTGATAATATAAATATATTTTTTGAAATGTATTTATTTCTTCCTTAGGTATGCCTAGAAATATCAAGGATTTGTCTTCTCTCTCTCTCTCTCTCTCTCTCTCTCTCTCTCTCTCTCTCTCTCTCTCTTAGTTCCTGCCATTATTTGAATGACTTTGTCCTTTTCTCCCCATATTCTCATTCTCAAAAAGTTTTTAAAATTTGGCTTTTATTAACTAAGACATTGCTTTTATTCATGGCAAATTTTTAATTTCTGCTGTTCATTTTACTTCCTTGAAATCCTTATAACTCACAACTGATTTTTAGCTCACTGCATGTTTTTTTAAAAATCTCATTATTTCAATTTTCTTTTTCCATGGAGGCCTTTCTGCTTGTTCCATGGTTTCTGATTTCTGATGAATACAGAGGAAGCTTTTGCACCAATATAATTTCCATGGACATCTTGCTCCCAGTGGTCCAGCAGGAGCTTTTGCAAGTGAGTCTTTTTTGCATGTTTTACTAGTGGCTTGAGTCTTATTTTGATTGCTTTGAATAGAGCGACTTTCACTTTTCCCTATGCTCTCAAACTTGGGCATTATGGACAGTTTAAGCCAAACAATTCAGTGTTGCAGATGAAGTCCTGTGCACTGTAGGGTGATTAGCAGCATCCTTAGTCTTTACTCACCAGATGCTCAGAGCACTTCCTCACTCCCCTCTGGAGACCACACACACACAAAAAAAGTGCAGATACTTTCAAATAAATTTCCCCCAGGGGTAAAAGTATAGTTCTCCTTTTGAGAACCACAGCTCTAAAGGAATTATTCAAAGCTAAACACAGTTCAGGAAAGAAAATTGTTTAAGTGGGAGGGAAATCAAAATGAGTCAAGAAATCATGAAAAGCTACCTTGAACAAATTTTAAAGCAGCATGAATTCACGAAAACGGTTTGGTGGTTTTAGGAATGACAGCAGACCATAAATACTCAAAATGGTGAATGATTTGCATATAATACCATTAGTCAGATAATTCCATGACAGTCAAGACAGAAAGAGTCCAGTCAAATCACTATTCCCATCTGTAGTGTGGAACTGGCATGGACATAAAACACCAAGAAATCAACAGTCTTATAGATAAATTGGCATTGTGCTCCAGGAAGTCAGTTTTGAGAGTAAGATGATATATTTCAGGGTATCTCCAGATATTCTGAAAATTGGGGACTGAAAGAAAAAGGTGGGTGGATGAATTTTAATGATCAGTGTAGCATGAAATGAGTCATTTATACCATTTGATAAAAGTTAGTAAATTTTTTTTTCTAGGCAGAAGTTTTGTATCCTCATAGCAATATAATTTGAAGTTCACCTCATTTGAATTAACTTTCACTGTTTGGTAGAAAGTTCATTGTTTTAATTTAACCAGATGTATAATATGGCACAACTAATATGATTACATAATCTTCGCAAGTATTTTTTTATGTTCTTCCTTTAAAGGCAATAATTAGTATCTACTTAATTATGCTGTTATTTAAATAAACTTATACCTATTTTGGAATGAGCTCAATGTATGACTATGAGATGTACTTTGCCATTGTTTTCTTTATTGTCTTTGTTCAGAGAGAAAATGACTAACTTCTTCTGGTAATAGCAATTATAGGAAAAGGTATTACATGCAGTAACAGAATCCTTCATGAGCAACACTCAACTTTTCCTGGCAGAGCTTTTATTTCCCTTCTAAAGTCTGTTTTACTTGGATATTTTGCATGTAAAATGTCTAAATTTTAGATTTTTAACAAAACAGTGGCAACTTGTTGCTATTCTAATAATATGTGCCTACATATTTGTCATCAGTCAAGTGTATCTCGGAATGCAAAAAATCCACAAAGCCCAAGTGTCCAAAGTAAATTCAGAGAAAAGATTTTCCCCATTTGACATTTTGTTTTCAGTAATGTGAATTGTTAATATTCTTACTGTGGAAAAAGGAAAAAAAAAAAAGGCCTTTGTAGTTTTGGCAGGCTGTAGGAATGCAAGACAATGAACCTCAGGAAGAATGCTTTGATCACCCTCTCTCTGTCTCTCCTTCCAATGTCAGGTGATGAAGTTTGGGTATCTGCCACACAGGTTATATTGCCTTTTGCACTTCTGGCAAGGTATTCTGGTCTTTGGCCAAAAAGTTACATTACATTAAATAGGCCTTTCCCACCCAGGCTGCCAGTTTCTCTCATAGCACCCCCTTCCCACTCCTCTGGGGAGGGTTGGCCAGGAGAAAGAAAATGCAATTTTGGATTTTATGACCTATAAATTGGTTTCTACCCAAGTCTTAACTGAAGAGCTACACAGCTTTCTGTGTCCCTGGAGGGAGGACAGGGTTAGAGATGTTCCTACTGAAAGCATACATAACTCTCTTCCTGATCGTAGACCCAATTCTCAGAAATTTCTGTTTGCTTCTGCCTGCCCTCTCTCTTATAGATTAACAGCACACTTAGCTGGAAATGCTCAAAATCCTGCCTTCCAGAACATTTCCTAGTACCAAGTTACAGGAGAACATCACACCTGGAAGGCTGCTTGTCAGAAACACTGACCACACCAAAAACCAGAGGAGCCCCTGTAATCATGCAGAAAATTTGATCATTTAAGTTTTCTTTAGGTCCACTGTTCTCAACAATCACTGACTTATGTGAACTTGGTAAGATGCACATGGTCCTACTTCAGAAGAAACTGCTTTATGAAACAGTGGAAAACTGAGGTGCCCATCTAAGATTCTGGGACGCAAACACCTTTCCTTGAGAAATCGGGTAATAGATTTTCCCCTAGGGCAAGGGGTAAGATTGTCTTTGAAGGTGAGAGCCTACCAGCTTGCAACACAAGTCCTTCTTCCTCTTCCTATGCACTTCCTCTGGATTTATTGGCTTTGTCAGGTGCAGTGAACCAAGCCTTGTGAGGTTGCACTATTAGTAGACAGCCAAAACAATCTATGGTGTATCTTTGGCTTTTCAAAGGACCTGTAGTAACTGAATGCAGTTTGCATGGTTGAAAGGGCAGCTTCATTTCTTAACATTGATAGCTACTTTTCTTGGAATTGCAAGGTTTCCATTGTAATAAGTCTTCTCTTCCATTTTGGTTTAGACAGTCACCAAAGATAAGAGTTATTCATGAATGAAATGAAATCATTTATGTAACCTCCAGAAGATTCTAGGATGAGAGAATAGAAAGTGATGTGGGAGGGGTGTTATTTCATTCTCCCTTAGAGACACCCACAGATAGAGCATAAATTCAGCCAGGGTTTGGCTAAGCCACAACATTGAAGGCTTTTCTGATGCTATTAAAACTATGTTCATTAAAACACTATTGATTTTATAATCTTTCAAATATTTACCAAAGTGGCACATAGTTTAGAAAGCAAATTACTCTGAGGTTTAAAATAAAATCAGCATTTCTTACCCTACTCTTCTGATCTGTTCAACCCTTTTAAGCTATTTTTCATTTCTTTTAGAAGTTATTCCACATATTTAGAGAAAGAGGATAATATTTATTTTCTTATATTACTGAAAATAAACTTGATAAGGTTTTTCTTCTGTTCAGCTTGTTGCTTTTGTCTGATATACACAAGGAAAAAATACATAAAGGAAGTATATGCCCTTCCTTTTACCCTTTAATACTTTTTATTGTAAAACATGACACCTGCAAAATACAAAAGCAAAAGCTTTCAGGTCAATATATTATCACAAGGTGACCATCAATGTGAGCAGCATAACCTCTTTAAATGAAAAATTGTAGCCCAGAAACCCACTTCATGATCCCTGTCAATTCTTCACTCCCCACCATCTGCACTGAGAGATATAGTCATGATTTTTATTTTTATTACATAGTGGTTAATAAGTCATTAATTTTGTTGATAATTTCCTGCTATTAAGCATAGTGTTACTCTTACCAAGCATTCTCAACACTGCTTCTTGGTTTTGCATCATTGTCAAGTTACATAAATAAATCGTACAGAATGTCCTTTCTGTGACTAAATCCTTTTACTTAACATCATGTTTGAAAGATTCATTCATGTTATTTTGTATAGCTGTATTCATTCACCTTGTGACTACACCACAACTGACTACCTAGTCTCAATACCACAATTGACTATTCTGTTGAAAGACATTAGGGTGGTTTGCAATTATTACACAGATAATAATGTTATATACATTTTCACACGTCTTAGTGCACATGTGCATATATTTCTGTATGTGATAGGTTATCACATTAATGATCCTAATTTTCACCCCTTTCTGTATTTACACTAATCCTCACGTAACTTTATATAATTTTCTTACTCTGAATCTGAAATCAGTCAAAGAAATTTCAGTGACAGTAGTGTATAGAGCTTAAAAAAAACAGTTAAGTAATTAATTTTCCTTACCTTTTGTCTATGCCATCACCAGAATAATCCAAGGTTAGCCTTAAATATGATGAGACCAACATATCTGATGGTCCTGCTGCCCCAGCTGAGAACCAGTCAACTACCAGTCAACTACTTACCAGGGTAAACCCTGGTAAGACCCAAAGAGTCATCCAACTAAGACTGTTTCATTACCACCTTAAAGAATTATAATCTAAATAGATGCTTATAATTATTTACTTATTGAAGTATTGTGGTTGTTATCAAGTACTACTGCTATAGAATTTATTATCCCCACCCAAAATTCATGTGTTCAAAGCCCTGACTCCAATGTGACGGCATTTGAAGGAGGTCTTTGGGAAGTAATTAGGTTTAGATAAGGGTGAGCCCTCATCATGGGATTAGTGCCCTTATAAGAAGAGTCTCTCTATCTCTATCTCTGCCATTCCCCAATTCCCTAGCACGTAAGGACATAGCGAGAAGATGACCATCCGCAAATCAAGAAGAAAGAATCCCCCAGAAACAACCATGATGGCATGCTGATCTTCCACACAAGACATAATATCACATCTTAATTTCCTTAACTTGTGTTCACCTTCACCATTCAGAAACTCTCCTTCTCTTGGCCTCACTATCACCCCCAATTGCAGTTCTCACATCTCCCATTGCATCTCTCCTTCATGATTGTGGACCATTCCCCCATTGTGGTCACTTCATGGGCCTCTCCTGTTTTTTATATTCTTTTACTATTCTTTCTGACTCAGGCCACTACAACTCCCACACATTTAACTTTTGTCTCTGCTGATTAATGCCAAGTATATATCTCTACACCTATATGACATATGGGCTCCACCATTCTGTTACTGCAGATAATTTATAGGCTTCTGGTTATATAAATAAATAAACAAATAAATAAATATTTACATATACATTTAAATACACTGTGTTTTATGTCTTTTTAGGTTTTGATAAGTGTATTTTGAATGTCTAAAGTAAATCAAGGCATTAAAATGTGCACGCTTTATCTTTCCCCAAATCCAGGTACTGATATTATTGGCAACAACAGTATGCATAGCACCTAAATGTTGCATGAAGATCTTTTCAGCCATTTTAATCCAGAGTTTAACAGATATAATCTCATTCTAATGAAGACCCTATCATGTTGAAAGAATATAATTCAAATTCTTTATTTTATTACTTCACCATTTATTGACTGTCCAATCTATTCTACTTATTGTTCCAAAGACCTCTTCCTGGGCAAGGTGGTGGTGGGGAGGTTGTATGTATTCCAACTAGTAATTTTTTGGAAATATTTGCTTTATTTGTATGACATGACTTTCATTATAATGTACCCCATTTCTGAGGTAAGGTAGAGTTTGAATGCTTCATTTAATCTCAGTTGTACTTTCTTCTTCATTTGGTCATACTCTAAATGTTTTATCTCACACCATTCTATGGTCACTTATAAGGATTTAAATATATACACACATTTATATGTGCACATCATATATATAATAAATTCACTATATATAATAAACTCATTTTATTTCTATTGATTAGCCTTGATATTTTTGTCATAGCACGCAATTCAGTATAATACAATAGATACAACACAAGAAAGGTCTCTTGCTAAATATTTCCCATTTAAATTGATGAAAGTAAAATTCAGGAAGAAGGAGGTTAATGAGAGTTGTAACAAGAGTATAGGTAAAAGGGTTAAAATTATAAAGGAGATGTATTTCTTTCTGTAAGGATGGAAGAAATCTTGATTTGTCATGTTCAGTGCTGTTTGAGATAACTTCATTAGGGTAGAATTGTGGATGCAGGCTCCATTTGTTTTACCTGCTATCCAACTTGAGCAGAATCTGTCCTTGTTAATTTGGAGTTTAAAAAGAACAAAAAAATCCTCTCTTTTCACATCATTTTTCATCCAGATGACCACATGGAAGGCTCTTTGAGGGTACATTGTGCTTATTGTGTCATATTTAATGTTTTCAAGACAGACTTCTTGTTTTTAAATTTCTTCTTTTCAGATACTTTCTTTGTGAATAAATTAGCAACAGACCCTGCTCTCTTTGCAGACATCTAAACTTGCTAATTAAAAAAGATCTGCATTTCAGGACTCTACTAGGGACTACAGCATAAAACAAAGCACTCCCTGTAAATATTCAATGACAAATGGTAAAATAATCTAAAAACAGTAATTCATTTAGGAGGCAATGAAGCCATCAAGCAAGAGAGAAAAATTATTGTTTTCAATTGGAAAATGATCACCTCATCATTTTTCATCAGTAAAGAAATTTTGGACTACTTGAAAGAAAAGTAATTGATTTTATTCCTGGTGGATTTATCCAGCAAGTTTCTCTTCTTCCTTCCATTCTTCTATGCTGTCTTCCTGTTCTTTCCTGAAATTTGAAACAATCAAGTTTTCTGGACTCTCTGCTGAAAGGAATTTCTTTCATTCTTTTTGTTCAAGATGAAATTAAAATTTAGAGATTTCAAAGCAATTGCAAAGTTGCAATTTGTTTATTCAAGAATTTATTCCATGTGGGCTCCTTGAACAAATTTAAAAGAACAAAAAAAAAATAAAATAAAAAACAACAGGATAAACCTTTGTTGATTGAGTTTAGAAATACAGAGAGGGCTGAGAGTGGTAAAACTGGCAAGATTGCAACGGTGCTTGTATAGGGAGCATGAAAAGCAACAACACAGCTGACATTGTCAAGCTTTTAAGCAATGATCTGAAGATCAAGGGAAAACATACCTTCTCTATCTTCAAATGTTTGTGTTTGTGTTCTCATCACTCCATATCACTGAGTGACATCATCTTCTTCCTCATCATTCACTTGCAAAGCTTCTAATGCTCACTAAGATTCCCCCTCTGCAGTGTCTCTGACATATTTCACTTCTTTGTTTCCATTTACTGCTCTAGAATTACAGGGCTGCATAAGGTCATCCCTGAGCTGTAGCTTCTAACCTTATGTCAATCTTTATTAATCATTTCTAATTAGTATGTGTTTGGCCTCTCCTCAAGACAATGTATCTTTTTTACTGACTGCAAATATTTTTTTTATTGCTATTGTGCTCTACTCAAAAACTTCCAGTGTCTCCTGATTGCCAACAAAATGAAGTAAAAACCCTTTAACCAGTACTCAAAGCCCTTTTTAATTTGGCTTCAGTTTAACAGAGTGTACATTGTTCATTCCCCAAACAATCCCCTTTCCTGTATGAAGCTATTGTCCTCAATCTTATTGCTTCTTTTCCCCCCCACAAAGTCTTTTCTTTCTGTTGAAATCATACACATCTCTTGAGGTTCAGCTAAAACGACACCTTTTCTATGATGCATTCTCTAATTGCTCCTCTTGAACTTAGTCCCCCTCTCCATGGTTCTGACAAAGCTTTTTGAAGTTGCGTTACAATGGTGCTTCTCAGATTTGACTGAGCTTCACTTCCTGTGGGAATATGGTTAAAATGCATATGCTAATTCACTAGTTCTGGGGTGGAGTTGAGATTCTGCATTTTTAAAAGTTCCCAGTGGATGCCCATGCTGCTAAACCCTGGGCCCACTTCAGAGAGCAGGTTAGCAACATTATCAAGGTGCAGCTTTTATCACCATTTGACTTTCTGTTGGAGTCTGCTGGGATCACAGCTTCTTCCTCATAAAGACTGCAGTCTCTCAGGCAGGCCTTTGGTTGTGCCTACAATCTTACATACTTCCCAGTCTGGGGCCTTGGTGATTTGGTGAAAGGTTTAGCCAATAAAACTTTGAAATGAAACAGCAAATTAAAATCAGAATTATTGCTTACCTGAGGATTTATCTCTCCTATCCCAGGTGGGAGAAAAGAAAACTCAGAGTGCAGAGATCACACACCTTGATGGGTAGGTATTCCTAGTCACCATCTGATTTGATGTCCTATCATTCAAGGGGACAAGAAAAGGAGTTCCTTTATCTTACAGCATGAAAGTTTGATTTCCTGAGGGATATCATGCACTGACCTGATGCTGTTTGATATTTTTTTTTTTGTTGTTGTTGTTCTATACTAAATGACCCAAGTGGTAATATTGTTAGTAATTGAAGAAATCTCTGTTATTGTCACCAGCAGATGATGTACAGTACATCAGTTTTAGCATCCCTTGTCTCCCTATGATCTCTAATCTTTTGTCTCTAATAATGAAAACCAAATATTTCTTGGGAAGCCTATTTAAACTTATAAAGTCAGCAAGCTTAATTTTTACCATTTTTACAAGTTAATTTGACTTGTTTTTCTATAGACTTAGGGAAATTTATCAGTTTGTCAAAAAGGGTAAAAGCTTTGAAAGATTTATTTCCTTTGCTGTTCAAAAGCCCTTTCAGTCATTAGCTTCTATACCTGAGGCTGCTGCGATTCCAGGAAGGCTATAGGCAGCTTCTACTGTGGCTCTCAGTGGTCCTTACCTCTGACTATCCATACCCTTGCATGGTCTCCTCTCCCTGAGTATGGCTGGACCTACTGACTGGCTTCTAAAAAACGAATACAAGTGATGGGATGTCATTTCTGGGATTAGGTTAAAAATTCTAACTTTCATGTATACTTGCTTGTATACTTTCTTTCTTTGCTTTTCTTTCTTTCTTTCTTTCTTTTTTTTTCTTTTTTTTTTTTTTTTTTGCTTACACATTTTTTCAGAAACTATTTATTTATTTTTAATTTTTTATTCAAAGTTGTTGTATTTACAATAGTAGTATGCATTGCTTACACATTTTGATGAAGCAAACTGCCATGTTGGAGATGCATAATGGCAAGGAAGTGAGGGTAGCCTCTGACCAAGAGTTGGGGAAGAACTGAAGCCATTGGTCCAGAAACCTGTGAAGGACTGAATTCTGCTGACAGCCAAATGAGTGAGCATGGAAATGGCTCATCACTCAGTCATGAGCAGATAGCAACTAGAGTTGTTGTCTTGACTACAGCCTTTTGAGACATTTGGAACCAGAGGATTCAGCTGTGATACATCTGGATTCCTGACCAACAGGAACTGTGAGATAATAAATGTTATTGTAAGTTATTAAGTAATTAAGTTTTCTTTTCTTTGAGACTATGTCTTGCTGTGTTGTTCAAACTGGACTTGAATTCTTGGGCTCAGGTGATCCTCCTGCCTCAGCTTTCCAAGTAGCTGGGTCTATGGGCACATGAGAACACACTTGACCAGCCATTACATTTTGGGGTGATTTGTTATGCAGCAATAATCAGCTAGTATAATAGGCCTCATTCTTAACATATTTGTAAGATATCTCTTCAACTTATTAGTATAATTTTACTATGCTTTTCTCATGAATATTCATATCTTTTTACCTAGGAATCCTTTAATACTACTCCTACTACTACTAATAATGATAATAATATGAAGAAGGAGGAGGAGGAGGAGGAGGAGGAGGAAGAAAAAATACATATTTAGAAAGCTGTTATGCCAAATATAGTTGGTTAAAAGATGAAAAGGACACTTACAGATTAAATATCTCAACAGATTCTGGGTAAACTTAAATAAGAAATAGGATGGGTCCCTGGGGTTTCTGTATGGTATGTGTAGTGCACAAATTTGCCAATGGGCATGCAAGGAGGGATGGATGTTTAGAGAAGACTGAAGACTAAGATGAATGAATGTTAACCTTTATGAGGTAGTTCCATAGCAAGCTGATATTTGAATTGATTTATGAAATATTGAGTTTTGACTCCCCATCTAGGGTTTACATTTTTGTTAAATAAATGATTGCTTTTTAGAACATTATGATGTCTCTTCAGTAGAACTACGAGAATTCCCTTGAAATTTCTATTAAAATGCAAACTACTCTTAATACAGTCAAGGCTTCTGAACAATATTATTCAACTGAAGTCTTTTCATATCAGATTCTAATCCAGTCAGAATACATTTGCTAGCTACATCCCAGGGAAATCTTATTCAAGTAAATATTAAATAAGAATAGAAGTCACTGCCAGATCTGAACTGAATATACAGTATGTTTCAGGAATGCTGAAATGCTATCCTTCAGATGTTCCAGAATAATGTAAAAATTGATATGGTAGCATTTAAACAAATAATTACCTTTAGTTTCAAAACTGCTTAAGTGCTATTAACTTATTTTGAATCTGGAGAAAGAGGCAAGTAGAGGTGTCCTTGGGGTCACTTAGGTTAACTACAGAGTGATTCAGTTGCTGATAAGAACTCCTTTTTTACTCATTTATTGGTCATTCATGGGATTTATTGTTTAAATTGGACTTGCTTAAATATTTCTTTTGAGCATTGATTTGTGTGTCATACATCTCACATTTTTACTGCAATATATTTCTTGTCTCATTCTTATTTTTATTTTACTGGGAGGTACCATGGTGGGATTATTACAAATGTGGGCCATAGCTAGTACTGATGTGTCTTTCTGACAATGTTTTATTTGTTTGTTTGTTTGTTTTGCATCTGTGGAAATGGTAGGACTGAGACTTGGAGTAAAAACCAGAATAAGGTGTGTGTGAAGAACAGAAAGAGAAGATGTACTCAACAATCACAGGCCAACGTCTAACTCAAAAGAAATGCAGATGTTGTAATAAAACCAATAGTCTCAGTCCTCCTCTCTTGGCTCTTCATAAGTAAGAGTTTTCCCCAAATCTAATACTTGTGTGTGCAAGTGATATTAGAGTAGTGTTGGATTCACATTCAAATAAATCAGTAGTACATATCTTAAATAATGAACATTTCATGATTTTTCTCTTGAAAGTGTGAAAATAAGAGTGCACTGTAAGAACAAAATGTTGGGTCTACCACTCTATTATCTTTGCAACAACTGATTTCCACACTGATGACCTCACCAGAGCCTGTGACACAGTGCTGTACCAGCTTCATCCTCAGTCTCATGAAAGATGAAACTAAAATCACTTAAATATTCTCATGACCTAAACCAGTTCATCAACTTCTCACACTGAGCTCTAGGCATTTTCTGCAGGCTGTTCCCACAACACTAGCCTCTGTATTCTATGTATTAAAGACAGATAGGAGATTCAACTCTGAAGGACATTGTTCTTGGAGGAGTGAATAAAGACCAAATATACTTAAAGAATGTAGAACTGGGTCAGGTGCACTGGATTTGTTCAGCTTTGTCATCAGGAATCCACAGGGTCTCAAATCCAGTCATCCAGGCTCATGGGGTCAATAAAATAACTTGGATGGCCATAAAAGTTTCCCCAGTTTTAAGGACCCTTAAATCCATGAAGAGGTTTCAAAGAGCTTGTCTGCAAACTAAACAACATTAGTATTCTGGAAAGTGTGGACAAATCATAACCATTTTCCTCAGAAAAAAAAATAATTGATGGGTTTTATTTTCTGAAAGCACAGCAATCCCTGGTGCCATTCCTTGAGGAGATGGCACACATCTAAATGTCAGCAGGTACCTGATCACAAACCCACAAACATCTGTGACATTCTTATTGCTTGCTAACATTGCAGCCTGCAGGGATTTTTCTTTACATTAGGGAAGGGAAAGGCGGGGGGACTAGTATAATCACGCCACATGCCATGCTACTGCCTCTTTCCAAGAAACAGAACTAGACAAACTCTTACTGAAAGCAAAAGAGTCTCTGGAATTAATTACAAAATGGAAATAGTATTTACTAGTTTCTGTTCACATACAGAATTGAGTGAGAAAAAAATCATTAGACGTGTAGGAGATATATTTTCAGTCTCTGGCTACAGAAAGTGGCAGGGAAGAAGAAATCAGTAACTTTATCTTTGTAAGTTTGAACACATGCAGTGTGATAGAGAAACGAATACTTCCTATGTGTTCATAATGAAATGAGACTTACAAGTTACTGATCAAGCTCCCTTCCTGTCTCTCAGAATGCTGTGTCCTCATTAGCCTTAGACTTCCTCTTCATTATTGAGTGAGCTCTTGGCTAGCAGGGCTGTCAGGAAGACATTTAACTGGTCCCTGTGGGTGGGAGTTGGGAGAAATGTAAGGATTCAGTATTAAAAAATTAAAATGACAAGAAGATGACCATTTCTATAGGAGGGATGGAGATGTTGAGATATTATATGGATTTGTGCCTAATTGAGACCAATTTTGCCCCCTTTTAAAGCTTGTTACTTTGGGATAAAATGTTGAAACAAGGCAATTTTCCTTCAAAATCTATGTGGATTATGTCCTAGGCTGGTAGATAAGCAGCTGGACTTTCACTTTAGTAAGATTGGGCAAGTGTCTCCCTGCCAGCTGAGCAGAGGGATGTACTGAAGGTATCATTTTGATCTTGTGGTTTGCCCAGTGATTGGTTTCCTTGGGTTTTACCTGCTCATGGCACCCAGCCTTCTATGAAAAAGGGAAGAAAATGTGCCACACATGTACTTGGTTAAAGGACAGTGGACAAGGAAGTGATTTTATGGATTGTGCGGAGACGATTCTATCAGTTAGTTCAGTTTAAGCCTAAGGAAGAAGGGCTTTTATAAGTGACAATAAAAATGAATTAGTAATTTAAAAAAACCAAAAACAGCTATTCTATTCACTAAAATCTGTTTCTGATTTTTAGTTTTTTGGGATTTTTTTGTTTTTGTTTTTGTTTTTGGTACTGGGGATTGAACTCAGAGGTGCTCCACCACTGAGCTACATCCCCAACCCTTTCATTTTATTTTGAGATAGGATCTAGGATCTCACTAAGTTGCCTGGCCTGAAATTTTAGATCCTCCTGCCTCAGCCTCCTGGGTAGTCATCACACCTGTAATCTCTGATAGTTTTAAGGCAGAAGGTTTCATTACTTCAGGTCCTCTGTAATGTAGCATAAAGATAAAAAGGGTGTGACTGAATCATACTGAGGCACATATAGTAACATGGCCAGATTGACATGTAAGTGTGATAGCAAGGCAGCAAGGGAGGCTGTATACTCAGTGCCACTATGTGAGCTCTGTGGACCACACTTCTCTACTTTCTGAAGGGACATTCAGGAATCCAAACCAGAAAGGAGGAAATGGAAACCATCACATTGAGATTCAAAGAGCAGCTTCATAGACCCAAGGCACATACCTTCTGGGGACTCCTAGAGGAATTTGAGAGTGTTAAGAGTTGTAGAAAGGCTTTTGGGGTTACATTAAACACAACCAGATTTTTAACCTAAAATACTGTGGCTTCATTAGCAAAGTGTAGATACCTTTGTGTAAGCTCATGAACTGTTTCCTCTGTAATTCCATAATCCTTTTTATTTTTCTAGCAAGATAATAAAAAATTTTTTAATGAAACCAATAAAAATTATTCCCCTTGTAAAATGCTGGTAATCCTCAACTTGCAACACTAGGCCCTGCAATTCTGGGTCACTGGGTAAGGGAATTAAGTGTTGCTATGTTAGATGTATAAGGCATTACCCAGTGTTCTGTGGTGACAGAAACATATGAAGAACAACAAAAATAGAAGCATAATTAAAATACAATGTAAAAGTTCATGTACAAAGAGCCTATTCTCTCGCTCATGTTGAGGCCTCTTGACCAGAAAAGTGTCAAATATTTTGCTTTTTGAAGAAATCTCGTTTTATTGTTTTAAATTAAATACAGATTGTGTGTGTGTGTGTGTGTGTGTGTGTGTAGCTAGCATAACTTTGAAATAATAAGAACTATGCTTTTTTGATTTGCTTCTTTCTTGAAGATTCGTTTTTTAATTGAGCAGATCTACATTATAATACTGGTGGTACCAGGTCATTCTCTTAGTGCCAGTGGCTTGCAGAAATTCTTTTTTTTTTTTTTTTTTTTTTTGTAGTTGTAGATGGACATAATAACTTTATTTTATTTGTTTATTTATTTATTTATTTATTTATTTTTATGTTATGCTAAGGATTGAACCCAGTGCTTCACACCTGCTAGGCAAACCCTCTACCACTGAGCTATAGCCTCAACAATGCTTGTTGGAATTCTGAGGTGATTTAAAGAGACTTCCATGTGTGTCATATTAGGTACTTTTTCATATCACAAAGTTTCTATCTGTTGAACCTAGTCTGGTCCTGGTTCAAGCCTGGCTTACAAATTTCACAAAGCATTATTAGCCCCAATATCAGAATATCTTCTTTATCTCTTCTCAATTTCATTTTCTTCCTCAGTGCCACACACATAACAAAAGGGACAAGAGAAGGAGATTCTGTTGCCTCTCTGTCTTAGGAATCTTGTCTTTGATATGTCATCATATCACTATCAATAGTTCAACATCGTGCATTTTTCTATTTTATAGCCGAGGCATAAAATGTATGAAGTAAGGTATATAAACCTGAAATGTACAGTTTAATGAATTTATATATATATATATATATATATATACATGTTTTTATTAGTGCATTAGAGTTACACATAACAGTGGGTTCATTTTGACATATTCATATATGCATGAAATATCATTTGCTCCATTTCAATCCCCAGTACTTCTACATTCCCTCTCCCTCTCTACCTTCCTGTTCCTGTTCTCCTTCCTATACTGGTCTTCCTTCTACTTTTTTATTGCTTTTTAAAAATTGGTACTTTATAAATATATATAAAGGTGAAATTCACTGTGGTATATTCATATATGTACATATCATAATTGGGTCAATTTCATTCTGAATTTTTCCCCCTTTCCCACCACTCCTTCCTCTCCTTCAATCTCCTTCCTCTATTCTACTGATCTCCCTTATACTTCTATAGGATCCCCTTTTTTATTTATTTATTTTCCTCTAGCTTCTGCATATGAGAGAAAAATTTGACCTTTGACTGAGTCTGGTTTATTTCACTTAGCATGATGTTTTCCATTTACCAGCAAATTACATAATTCCATTGTGTACATATGCCACATTTTCTTTAAATATTTGTCTGTGGACCAGCATCTGCACTGATTTCATAATTTGGTAATTGTGATTTGAACTGCTCTAAACATCAATGTGACCAGGCACAGTGGCACACAACTGTACTCCCAGCTACTAGGGAGGCTGAGATAGGAGGATTTCAAGTTTGATACAAGCCTCAGCAACTTAGTGAGACCCTAAGCATATTACTGAGGGGCTATTACTCAGTGGTTAAGCACTCCTGGGTTCAATTTCTAGTACCAAAACCAACCAACCAAACAACAACAAAAATATTAATTTTTCTATATCACTATGGTATGGTATGCTGATTTTAGTTCTTTTGAATAAATACTAAGAAATGGAATACCTGGGTCATATGGTGAATCCAGTTCCAGTCTTATGAGGATCTTCACACTGCTTCCCAAAGTGGTTATACTGATTAGCAGTCCCACCACCAATGTAAGAGCATACATTTTCCCCCCACATCCTTCCCAGCATTTATTATTATTTGTATTTTTGATGATTGACATTCTAGTTGGAGTGAGTTGAAATCTCAGTGTAGTTTTGATTTGCATATCTCTGATTGCTAGACATGTTGAATGTTTCTTTCATATGTTTGTTGGCTAATCTATGCATTTCTTCTTTGTGAGAACTGTGTGGTTCTTTTGCCCATTTACTGACAGGATATCATTATTATTATTTTGTGTGTCTGTTAAGTTTTTTTAGTTCTTTGTATATTTTGGATATATCCCCTATCAGAAGAGTAGCTGGCAAAGATTTTTCCCCCATTCTGTAGGCTCTTTTCATGCTCTTGTTTCCTTTGCTGTGCAGAAATTTTTTAATTTGATACCATCTCACTTATTGATTCTTGGTTTAATTTTTTGAGCCTTAGGGGTCTTTTTAAGAAAGTTGGTGCTTGTGCCAATATGTTAGAGTGTTGACGCTATATTTTCTTCTAGATTAATGAATTCTTGCAAACATACACCTGGGTAACCATCACACAGATTAAATATATAACATTTCTAGAAGTTCTTCTCATGCCTTTTGCCAGTTAACACCACTGTAGAGATCCAGATTAAGTCTGATACAGCCAACCTGGTTATAAATGCTGTTTTGTCCTTGACATGCATTCCAAATGATATAGGATAAAAAAGTTATTAAGATTATAAGACAAACATTTTGATCCACACCCACTTATTTCTTAACTGAGGATTGACATTTTCATAGTTTTTGAAGTAGCCCATATATATTCTGGTTGGCTGAGGCCCACCTTTGATTAGCTTATCATATAAACCCCTTCCTCCTGTCTCCAATTATTGGGATCCTCTTGTCTTATTGCCACCTAGGACAGACTTCTGTACATAGTTCCTAATGCATTATATTCTGCTAGTCAACTTTCTGTTACTCTAATGAATGTCTGCAATGAACACCTTATAGAAAAAAAAAGGTTTATATGAGCTGACAGTTGTAGAGGTTTCAGCTTCCAAATGCCTAGCTGACCACATTGCTCTTGGACATGTGGTAAGACAGTATATCATGGGGGAAATGCATGGCAAAACTGTTCACCTCATTATCTGGATGCAAAGGAGATAGGAAGAAGAAACTGGAGTCCCATAATCCCCTTAGAGGGCATGGCTTCAAAGACCAGAAGATCTTTCACTAACCCTGCCTCTTAAAGTTTCTACCACTCAATTGTGCTAAATCAGGGACTAAGCCTTTAACACATGGGCCTTTTCAGTGATGTTCCAAATTGTAGCATGTACTCTATGTAATCCTGGATTGGCCCGTCTTTGGTCTCTCAACACTTTCTGTCTTTGGTGACTGGTTTTTGTACAACAAGTTTTCCTGAAACAACATCTGTCCCAGAGATAACCATTAGCTGACTTCTCCACATGTAGAGTCTCTTGTTTTGTATCTGGCTTCTTTTTCTCAACACCCTGTTTATGAAATTTATCCAAGTTGTTGCATATAATAGTAATTTGATATTTTCATAGTGCCATGCTGTATTTTACTGTATGAATCCACCACATTTTATTTATTTATTCTTCAGTTGGTGGACATTTGAATTGTCTCCATTTTTTTTTTTTTTTTACTTTCATGATTAAGCCATCGCTGAACATTCCTCTGTGTGTGTGTGTGTGTGTGTGTGTGTGTGTGTATATTTTTGTGGACATAAACATTCTCTTTCTTTGAGTGTATAACTAAAAATGGAATTTCTAGGTCATAGGACAGATGTCGGTTTAGTTTACTGGTTACTGACATCAAAAAATTTTAACCCTTCACTTGCTGAAAATGTAAAATAAGCGATTTTTTTTTTCTCCCCTATTGCAGCATCAGTCTTTTGGACAGTAAAACGCTGTCCTATGTGATATCAGAAATAATAGAAGGAAAAAACTATTTCACCAAGATGTTTGCACATAGAAGAATTGAAGTAAAATAATATTTTAATGAAATTGAATTTTTAAGAAAGTATTTGCAAGGTTGATCCAAACCACTATTATTTCTCATAATAATCTTAATTTATTCCAAGCATAATTGTATTTCTAACACTTTTTGTTAAGTGAATTTTCCCTTTTGTTTATAATTTTGTAGGATTTTTTTTTATTAATATGTATTAGTTTCACACATTAGTGAGATACAGCATGATATTTTAACACCTGCATTCGATATACACTAATAAAATAAGGTAATTAACATTTTCTTTCCATAGTTCTTTATGTTTGGAGGCTTTGAACTCCTCTCTTCTAGATATTCCTAATATATATAGTAGGTTATTGTGAACCATTGTTATCCTATGGTACTATGGAACACCAGAACTTATTCCTTTTATCTAACTGTGTTTTGGAATCCATTATCCAACAACCCTTTGTCTCTACTTTCTAACCCATTATTCTGCAGTCATGTCAAGTGTTTTTAGCTTGTACATATGGAGAGAATATATGGTATTTGTTTTTCTGTGTATGGTTTATTTTCCTTAATACCCTTTGGTTCCACCCATTTTCTTACAAATGACAGGATTTCATTATAGCTAAATAATATTCAAGTGTGTATATGTACCACATCTACCTTGTCCATTCATCTATTGATGGGCACCTAGGTTGATATGAATCTAAGTCATTGTGAATAGTGTCACAATAAACATGGATAAGTAGGTATCTCTTTGGTGTGCTGATTTGGTTTCCTTTGATTTATATTCAGAAGTGGAACACCTGGATGGTATTGGAAATCTATTTTTAGTTTGTTGAGGAACCCCAATACTGTTTTCCAAAATGGCTGTACTAATTTACTTTCTCACCAAAAGCATATAATAAGAGTTTTTTGTCTCCACATCCTCAACAGCATTGTTATTTCTTGTCTTTTTGGTAATGGTCATTCTAACTGGGGTGAAATGGTTCTCATTATAGTTTTGATTTGCATTTCCCTAATGACTAATGATATCGAGTGTTTTTTCATATATTTGTTGGTCATTGTATTTCTTGTTTCGAGAAATTGTCCAGATCTTTTCCCATTTTTAAATTGGATTATCTGATTTTTTATTATTTTTTTATTTCCTTATGTATTCTGGATATTAATCCTTTCTCAGATGAACAGTTGGCACATATTTTCTCTCATTCTGTAGATTGTGTGTTCACTTTGTTGATTGTTTGCATTTTGCTTCAGTAGCCCTTTAGACCAAGGCATTTAATTTTCCTCAGCACTATTTCCAGGATCAATATTACCTGTACCCTATGCCAGTCTATGAACACAGCTGTTATTCAATAAATACCTACAGAAAAAGAGATCCATATCCCTGACACAAGCCCCAGGAATGACATGTTCTTTTCTCAGAAGGAGATATTGCCTTTCCCCACAAATGGCTATGCCACTGTGTTTATAATCTCTGGGTCTGTCCTAAGCCCTTCAGCATCTCCCAAATACTTATCTGCACATTTCTCAGCAAAGCAGAATACAGGTCCAGTGAAGCCTGCTCCAGAAGATGTACCTCTCATCATAGTTATTCTCTTTGCATTGTTTTCAATTTCTTACTTTAATTAAAGGATGAGTTTCCTAATAACAGTATCCCAGGGGCCTGGGGCACGTGCAAGGCCCTGGGTTCGATCCTCAGCACCACATAAAAATAAATAAATAAAATAAAGTTATTGTGTCCAACTACAACTAAAAATTAAAATATTTTTTAAAAAAAGTATCCCAGTATCCCAAAAGAACTGCAGTCAGAGAACTTTAAGTCTCCCCTCTCTCTCTAACTCACATCTACTGTATGTTAAACTTACTGGAGATCCAAGATCAATTTCTCAAATCTGAGAGGACTTGTTTTTGCCTCTGTCTTCAATCCTATCCTCACCAATATCAGTGTCTGTCTTTCAGTCCCATCCATAAAGGTTTGAGCTTTAGGGACAGTAATTGGGGAGGGATAGGGGCAAAGTAGTTGTCCTTTTTCCCCCCTTTTCCTATGAAAATGTTTGGCAAGTAGGGAACTTTTACAGAATTATCATTTTTTTAAAAAATTTTGAAGCAAAGACCAAATTTTTATATCATGGTAAATTCTAATTTCTAGATTATACAGTAGGGAGAAATCTCTCAGTTGCTTGACATTAGAAACAACTATATCAAGAAAAGAGTAGACACCTTCTCAAAATGGAAAAAAAAATAGTTCTAAACTGTGCTAAACTGGACTTCAATTTTGTCAAATGTCTGTTCTTAAGCCTCTTGAGGGTTCAGTGCTCTGACTTTTCCTTAGAGCAACACACAATCCATGAAATCAAGGCTTGGAGGAACCAGGATTACTAAAATTAGAATTGAGACATCATTTGTGTTGATTAGAGGATGTATTTATGTGTCTGTGTATCTAGGGGCAGATAAATGAGTTAGAAAGGAAGTTTATAAACGTGCATTTTTTTCCAAGCCCTCAGCTAATCATGTAAAAATTAAATTAACATGCATTGGAGTGGTTACATGTATAAAGTAGAAGAAGAAGTAAAGGAGCGATGCCTAGAAATAGGTCCTGCTCCTGTCATATCTTCAGTGAAAATTAGTGATAATTCCAGATTAAGGCAGCTTTCCTTTCCAAATGTAAAACCATGAGCCTCAATAATTATAAAAATACCTCTCACTGTGGCTGTCTCATTCAAAGATTGAGGATTCCTTTTCTTAAAAAATTTACTTTTTTTTAAAAAGCAGATAGCAAGTTAGGTAAGACTAATTTTTCTAAAAAATAAAAACAGCTATTGTTTCTAAACAGAGAGAAAAAGATGAGGAGGGAGTATGATGGTTCTTAAAAGATTCTTTCACTTAAAAAAAAGAGTTTTAGTGTTTTGGCTTTCATCTCTGTTCAAAACATTAAAGAAGCAGAGAGGTAAATATTACAAAATAGTCTTCAGACAGTACCAGGTTCTCTTCTTTGTTCTCTAATTCATTCTTCTCTCTTCTTATGCTTATTTAGCATAATAGTGCATTGCAAGATTTGCCTGGTAGCTGGTTAAATGACCGTAACTTTGGCATCTCTAGACCTCTAGAGCAACACACCCTTGTACTAAGAAGTCTTCAGCTCTAAATTCAGGGAAGTATGTGAACCATATGGGAGACCTGGAGAGGGATAAATAAGGACCAAGTCCATGCCAAATCTCTGTGGTTGTGCTGCATATTATACAGCTGTACAACTTTAAGATCAGTAATACGTGTCTGGCTTAGATGAGGTGGTGTTTGGCACATAGCCAGACTAAACTACACTTAAACTGCTGAAGTCTTATATGTATCAAGTTTTGTTGTATATAACTTTGGCCTTGAGGTGTGACCGCTGAGCTTCCATAAGCTTTAATCTGAGCATAAAACAAAAAGTCGCCGGGCGCGGTGGCGCACGCCTGTAATCCCAGCACTTTGGGAGGCTGAGGCAGGAGGATCGCGAGTTCAAAGCCAGCCTCAGCAATGGCGAGGCACTGAGCAACTCAGTGAGACCCTGTCTCTAATAAAATACAAAAAAGGGCTGGGGATGTGGACCAGTGGTCTAGTGGCGCTGAGTTCAATCCCCGGTACAAAAAAAAAAAAAAAAACGAAAAGTTGGCCAAAAAACAAACAAACAAAGAAACAAACAAACAAACCAAAAAAAAAACCCAGATCAAAGTGGGGGGATTTGCTGAGGAGAGAAACTCTGGAGGAGGGCTCCTCCGGATCAATTGAGGGCCATGCTTGTCCTTGCTCCCTTGCCCCTATCCCACTCCACTCTCTGCCTTGCTGAAGGTGGAGTTGAGCCAGAAGTTCAAGCAGGAGGAGAATTACGACAACACAGCCATCTGCTTAAGGCAGTGACAGATCAGGGGCTCAGCCGTCCAGCAAGGAACATGACCTGCTTTATGTAGTCCAAAAGAATGTGGTCGGGGCTGGTGGTCTGCCTGGAGGGTCATCTCAAACTTCAAGAAGAATATCCAATACCTTGGACAAGAAGTTGCCACTGATTAAGGACTATGGTCAGAAAGTGGAGTCAGAGCTGAAGTTCATCTGCACCACCATCCTGATATTGTTGGATCAGCATTTAATAGCCAATGCAGCTCACCCAGAGAGTAAGGTCTCCTATCTGAAAATGAAGGGAGATTACTTCTAGTAATTTGCTAAAGTTTCACGTGGTGATAAGAAACAAATGGTAGATAATTCCCAAGGAATTCACCAACAGGCGTTTGATTAAGCAAGAAAGAGATGCAACCCACACACCCAGTTTGCTTGGGACTGGCTCTGAACTTTTTCAGTATTTTACCAGGAGATCCTCAATAACCCAGAGCTTTTCTTCACACTGGCTAAAGGCTTTTGATGAGTCCATTGCAGAATCTGACACACTGAATGAAGATGCATACAAAGACAGCACCCTGCTTGTGCTGTTGCTTACAAACAATTTAACATTATGGACATCAGTGTGGAGAACAATGTGATATTGCAGAAAGGGCCAAAAACAAAATACAAACAAGGTGTATCCTTCTTCTCTTCAAGAAGCCTTTTTACATATCTCCATTTTTTTATTCCACTTGGATTTCCTATATCAAAGGAACACATTTGTGTGTATAGAATCAACTGCTTATAGTCTTTTCACGCTGCTTCTCTGGCACAACTCTATCCCTTCATTTGGGCTCACCTTGGCCTTTCTGGTGTGCAGTTACTGCTGTAGAAAAGTATTAATAGCTTCATTTCATTTGAACATAAGTTAACTTCCAAACACTTAGTAGAGGATTAAAAATGTATCTGATATTTAGGTAATCTGAACCAGTTTTGCAAGTGACTGCATTCTGTATTACTGTGAAGACATGAAAATGTATTTAATTATGATTGAAACAGTGCACTATATAGCTTCTTAATTTCTCCATTCCTTTCCTTATTCTTCTTTGGGGGTTTCCCATCAGTAATAAAAATTTTCATACTCTTACTGTCTTCCTTTCAGTAGGAATCCAGAAACATTGGGTTGAAAGGGAAAAGTACTTTCTTCCTGGTTTGAGGGTCATAAATTGAAATGGTTACTACATATCACATATTATGGAAGCCACATCTATCTATGACAACAGGATGTTTCTTACTCACTATTCATTTGCTACCATTTAAGTTGACAACTTCCTTTCTCAATAAAAATTCACTTACACCTCCTGACTTTGCAGTTCTGGTATCTACTTTACTATGTGATTAAAGTAGCATGTCACTGCCAGAACACAAGTATTGCTTTTGGCAAATTAAAGTGCTTGTGATTTCTTTTATTTTTTAATTTTTAAAAATTGTCAATGAACCTTTATTTTACTCAATTATATGTGGTGCTGAGAATCTAACCGAGTGCCTCACATATGCTAGGCAAGTGCTCTACCACTGAGCTAAACCACAGCCCTGTGTCATTTCTTAATATAGGGAAATAAAAGCAGACAAGTCCAAGTCTAAACCTTCAGTATTTTTCTGTGCAAATTTGTGCATGTGTGAGAGGATGTCCAGTTTGTCTAATGATTGCTCTTTAAAGAATTGGACTACTATTATGTGTTGCTAATCATTGATTCCAGTCTCAAAAAAGCCTTTTGGAAATGTTATACCCTATGTAACATAAAATTAAATAACATTTTATAACCCCCCAAATCTAAAAGTTGGTTGCCTGCCTAATAAAACCTCAATTTTCTTCAGAAAATGGAGAAGTGGAACCCATCTACAGACTCAGGGAATGAGCTCCTCTTGCTAGTCTAAATCACTTGTGGCAATTCTATTCATATTTCCAGTGCTGATTAAGAAATGACAAATGACTCAATTCTATTAATAAAAAGTAAAAGGTAATGCCAGGGGAATTTGAACTTGCTGGTGCACTAAAGGTAACCATATTAATAAGAAAAAATTTTGACCAAATTGGCTCAAATTTCTAGGCATAAATATTATTTTTCTTAGTCTCACAGTTAGACAAACATTAGCAATCAACAAAATCATGACACGCACATAATCAAAGGGAGAAAAAGCTTATTTTTAAGAGAATAAGCAATAAACAGATCCAGACTCAGAGATGATAACAGCTATTGGAATTACCAGACAAGGAATTTTAAATAAATATTACTAAAATGTTTAACACTCCAGAACAGAAAAAGTAGAAATATACTATAGCAGATTAGGAAGTTTACCGAAGAGATGGAAAGCATCAAAAAGAGTCCATTGGAGATGCCAGAGAGAAAGCAAACATAAATAAAGAATGACTTCACCAGGCTCATCTGTACCCTTAATGCAGCTGAGAAAGAACTAATGGATTTGAAGATAGGCCAAAAGGAATTACTCAAACTGAAATTAAAGACAAAGATGAGTGAAAGAAATAAAAATTAAAGTACCCAAGGCCTTCAGATAATATAGAATAGTCTAACATAGGTGTAATTGGACTCCCAAAAGGATGAAAGACAGAGAATGGGGAGAAAAATATATCAAGATATGATGATGAATAATTTCCCAGAAATAATATATGTATATATAAAACCACAGGCCCAAGAATACCAAATTCAAGATGAATACCCCCTCCACTTAAAAAGTAACAGAAAAAAAGTCACTTGGATACATCATTTTGAAACATATAACAACTAAAAACAAATTTAAATATTCTGGAAACGGGAAGAAATTTTTAAAAATCAGAGAGACACATTACCTATACAGAATCAGAAGTTAGAATTATAGTTGACTTCTTTAGAAACTGCATAACAGTGAATTGGACATGAATTGGAATCTTTAAAATACAGAAAGGCAGCCCCAAATTTTATACCCAGCAAAAATATTTTCATTCTTGGTCATTATGTTGCCACTTCTGCATGGGCAGACTTTGAAATATTTTCTGACTGCACCAGTTGATTCTGACACTCCTTTTTCTGAATTTCTAGACTTCTGACCTTCAAATCACATATCATGTGCCTAATTCTTTCCTGTAGTATCTTATTATCAAGGAATCCCATATATGGGATCCTCCAGAAAGTTGGAACATTTTAGGTGGAAAGAGAATTCTACTTCACCTCCTCTGCCTCAACTCAGTGTTGTATTCACAGTCGGAGGGTAACACATTTATATCAAGCTTCCTTCTTGCTTGCATTTGACCAAGAGATGGCACATTTTTCTCACATAACACTCAGGGAATGGAGTCTGAGAGGTGAAGTAAAAAATAGAGGACAAAAAAGGGCAGTTACTTATTTCTTATGGCAGATGTTGCTTTTTATTTATTTTCTTGTTAATACAACCTTTCCCTTAATTACACTTCCCACCCATCCTGCTTTTTTCTCTCTTCTTTCAAAAGGATCTATTTTTCTTTCTTTTTTTTTTTTAGTGAAATCTTTGTTAGAATAAGGATAAGGGAGCAAGAACCTTTCTTACAGCATTCACCCCACCAACACTGATAATTTCAGAATTGTGTTCTTTGCACAATTTTCTGAGGAAGGTCAGCCAGTGAAGGCTTTGTTTTGTTGAGAAGATTGCCCAAGTTGATGATTGCTTGTGAGAATGGAGAAGTTTAAAAGGAGACCACAGGAGAAAAAGGGGGAAATATGACGATTCTGGTAATGGGTGAACATCTGCAGAGGTTAGAGATTTAAGGATGGGAATTTGAAAGATTTTTTTGAGGTATGTTAACTTCTTCAGTATCCTTCCTGTCATTGCTAACACTTTAGAAGTTGGATTTATGAGGAGGAGAGGGAAGAGAGTGGTGTTGCAAAATGCTGATGTTGGCATCTGAGAGTGTACTGGGTAAAATCATAGGCAACTTACAGGAAGCTTAGCCCCCAGGGATTAATTAAGTAGCATTTACATGCTGAAAAGAACAGCTGCATTTCTGAGTTTTGCCAAGATCTGCCTGGACATTGCAGAAAAACAACACTTTAAAAATTGTTTTAATTTTTAAAGTGGGCAGGTGGAAACCTTATTTTAGCTCCCCAATAGGAATTACATTTTGAGCCTGGGAGCTTACACATGCTATGTTTTGTGTTTCAAAATAGAAACTATGAACAGATCTGAAATGATTACTAGTCAAATTGCCAAGCATAATAAATCAAGAGGTCTTTGCAAATATGAATAGTCTCTAAATACATGTACTTTAAAATAAACAACAAATGGTAGTTATACTGAGAGCCCATAGCTGCAATTGCATATTTTAACAAGCCAGTGTTTCTTTTCCACCCATCTCCCTCTAATGCCCATTCTGTCACAGAAAGAACCTGCCTGCACATATTAGGTCATTGTCTCTCCAGAGGTGAGTTCTTTACTCCTGGATACCTCCACATTAGCTTTAAATTGACATTAAATAAATGAAGCTATATTGTGCTTTTTAGAAAATAGTTCTCAAAGTCCACATCCAGAGCTACTTCTGCTGAGATGCAGCTGGCTCACATAGTCAGATCCTGCCCTAGCACATGGAGCAGCCTTGCCCAGACACTGCTACATAGTTGAAAGCGACAGATGATTTAGAAAGTATTTCCTTTATTTGCTTATACAATGTGAACATATTTCTGAGCATAGTTATCTGAGGTTTGCCCCTAGGGACTGTGCAGACTCTGGAAAATTGTTTTCAAATACGGCCACAGGATTCCTCCCATCTTACATGATATTTTACAACATGACTTTATTCTCCTCCATCAACAGATGGAAGTTATTTTCTCTTATGTCTTCTTACGCCTTACAAATCCACTTTAAATAATAGAATGTGTCAAAAATTGGGGGATTTCTAAGCCTTGACATCAAGAAGTCTTGTGACCTGGTGATTATCCTCTCGGAGTTTAAGGCAACCATTTGAAAAAGTCTTACACTACTGTCCTGAGAGGAAGGCCATGTGAAGAAAAGTCCTGAGTGATGTGAGGTTACAAAGAAAGAGAGGTTCAGCCTTGCTGTGGCCTTTTCACCACCCCAGTGGAGGCCAGACATGGCCATGAAGCCGTCACTGGTCCTTCATCCCTGTCTGAGCTGCTCCAGCTAAATGCCCTGTGAAACACAGCTTGCCCTCATTGCAGAATCAAGAACAGATAAGTGACTTTTGTTATTTCAGCCATAAATCTTTGAAATGTTTTCTTTTATGGCAATATATACCAATGCTGAAGTTAATGTAGCATTACTAATAATAATGATAATAACACTGATGATGATTTTAAACATTTATATAATACCTTGTGTACTGGCACTTTAAAAATTGATCTGCTTATGTTCCTAATCTAATTCCTATAATGACCCTGTGAAATGGATAGTAAACTTGCAGCCTGGAGAAGCTAAAAAAGTCCAAAGTCACAAAGGAAATGATAAAGATGATGTTGTATGAACAGGTTTTAGGTGCTAGGCACTACTCCAGGTTCTTTCCACATATTGTCATTTTTAAGTCTCATGACAGTCTGTGACAATAAATATTTGTTTCTCCATTGTATAGATTAATTTGCACCTGGAATCTGGCAAGTGGGAGAGCCAGCTTTCAAACTCAATGTATCAGACTCCAAAGTCCAATTTCCTTTCACTCTAATAACATGGAACTCCCTCCACAAACATCCATTTGGTTATTCAAATTCGTCTATAAGATATTTCCCTGACCTTCACACACATTAGATGTGGAGCAAGGTAAGAAAGTCATTCTCCTAACTCTATGCAATGTATGTAGGGACTTGTAGTAAGCAAGAGAAAGAAATAAAAGTCATTTAAATTAGGAAAGAAAAAGTAAAATTGTTGTTATTCTCAGATAATAATATTTCTTCTAAAAACATTACCAAATAACCCATAAAATAAGTCAATAGAAATAATTATCGAGGAGCAAGAGGTAGGCATCCGCCCGCCCGCCGGAAGGAGAGATCCAGCCGCCAGTTTGCCTGGCCTGCAGGGCCCAGAGTGGCAGCTCACTGCTGCTGCACACAGGGCTCATCCTGAGGATAAGCCCCCTCCACTCTTCCACTGTGTGATTCTGCAAAGGGCCAAAAGTGCAGCCTTGACTCCACTAACAGAATTGCTGACTGGACATGATCCGGGTCAATTGGCTTAATCTGGAAAGGAAATAAGAAGGGCTTCCAAGGGTCCATTTGGCTTGAGACTTATTCCTGGTTTCAACTTTTTCTTTGTTTTGTTTGTTTTGTTGTTTCTTGAGGGGGGCTCTTTGTTAGTTTTTGGGTTTTGTTTTTGTTTTGTTTTGTTTTGTTTTGACAGTGTGTTTGTTTGCTTTTGTTCTTCTTTGCTTTCTTTCTTTTCTTCCTTCTCACTTTAGTATTTTTTCTCCTTCCTTCATCTTCCCTATTTACACCCTGCCATTGCATACTCAACAAAGACAAAAACAAGTTATATGCAGAAATTGGGATTATTTGAACGAGTACAATTCAAATATATAGCAAAGTGGTGTTATATATAGTGCATTCTCTATTTTCTAGACTCACTCTCTCTCACACTAATTTCTACTCCTTGGTCACTTTTTATTCTTTTTCTTCTTCTTTTTTTTTTTTTTTTTCTTCTTTTCCATCTTTCTTTATTTCTTCTCTCAACCGCTGCATAAATTAGGTTTATATATAAATTGGTCTTTCCACCTAATCATTCACTCTTTCCTCTCTCATCTGCTGATACTAAACCACTTCCATACAACTCTCTTTGCATACATTCTAAGAAAGAACAAGTCAATACACACACTTCCCTCTTACTAAACATATCACCTCTGTGTCCATTACTTGAATCTATAAAACCCCATTAGAAGCATACAGACTAAATTGGAAACAATATCTGGGTTAACTAAACCTGTACATTGTGATCAAACTGGGATTCTCTGAATAGAAAGTGTCTGATTTTAAAGTGTAAAGGAAATATAAGGGGATCTGATAGCATTGTACTACAGGAGCAACGTAAGGTTCTAAGGTAAAATCAAAATAGTCAAGGTCCCATAGTGCAGGAAGAATAGATGCACAAGCAAGATGAAGAAACAAGGGAGGAAAGTGACACAAACAAATCAATATACCTCCTCAGTAGATTCCATGGCATGCACAGTTGGTGAAATTACATTTGCCAAATGCTTGCGGAACTTAAGAATGAACTCAAAAATGAGATGAGGGAACAAGTACAGATGGCGAAAGATCATTTTGACAAAGAACTCCATAAACAAATACAGGAAGTAAAAGATTACTTCAATAGGGAGATAGAGGCTCTAAAGAGAAACCAAACAGAAATTCCGGAAATGAAAGAAGCAATAAACCAAAACAAAAGCTCAATCGAAACTATCACCAACAGAGTAAATCCCTTGGAAGAAAGAAATTCAGACAATGAAGACAAAATATATACCCTAGAGAAAAATCTAGATTACACAGCAAAAATGGTAAGAAACGAAGAACAGAACATTCAAGAATTATGGGACAACATAAAAAGACCAAACATAAGAGTGATTGGGGTACAGGAGGGGGCAGAGTTTCAAGCCAAAGGAATGAATGATTTATTTAATGAAATAATTACAGAAAATTTTCCAAACTTGAGGAATGAATGGGAAAACCAAGTTCAAGAGGCTTACTGAACACCAAACATACAAAATCACAACAGATCCACACCAAGACACATTATAATGAAAATGCCTAATACACTGAGCAAGGAGAGAATATTAAAAGCCACAAGAGAAAGGAAGCAGATTACATATAGGGGGAAACCAATCAGACTATGTTCAGACTTTTCTACCCAGACGGTAAAAGCAAGAAGATCCTGGAATAGCATATTTCAAGTTCTGAAAGAAAAGGGATGTCAACCAAGAATCTTATATCCAGCAAAATTGAGCTTTAGATTCGAAGATGAAATAAAAACCTTCCACGACAAGCAAAAGTTAAAAGATTTCGCATCTCGAAAGCCAGCACTTCTGAACATCCTGGGCAAAATTTTTCATGAAGAAGAAGAGAAAAATAACAACGAAAATCAACAAAGGGAGATATTAAACTGAGGGAAATACCAACCAGAAGAGAAACCAAATCAAGCTAAAGATCATAATACAAATAAAAATGGATGGGAATAAAAATCACATCTCAATAATAACCCTGAATGTTAACGGGCTAAACTCGCCATTCAAAAGACACAGATTATCCGAATGGATTAAAAGAAATGACCCAACAATTTGCTGTCTCCAAGAAACACACCTCATAGAAAAACACATCAATAGACTGAAGGTGAAAGGCTGGGAAAAGTCTTATCACTCACATGGCCTGTGGAAGCAAGCAGGGGTTTCCATTCTCATTTCAAATAAGGTAGACTTCAAGCCAAAGCTAATCAAAAGGGACAAAGATGGATATTTCTTACTACTTAAGGGAACTATTCATGAACAGGATATAACAATCATAAATCAATATGCCCCAAATAATGGAGCACCTACATTCATCAAACAAACTCTTCTCAAGTTCAAGAGTAAAATTGACCATAACACAGTTATTCTAGGGGATTTCAACACACCTCTCTCACCAATAGATAGATCATCCAAACAAAACCTAAACAAAGAAATCTTAGGCCTCCTTAAAACAATTAATAACTTAGACCTAATGGACATATATAGAATATTTCATCCCGCAGTAAAAGAATACACTTTTTTCTCAGCAGCACATGGCTCCTTCTCCAAAATAGACCATATATTATGTCACAAGGCAACTCTCAGCAAATATAAAAAAATAGAGATTCCACCCTGCATGCTATCGGACCATAAAGGGATGAAATTGGAAATCAACGACAAAACAAGGAATAAGAAAACCTACTCCATCAACTGGAAGCTAAACAACATGCTACTGAATGAACAAGGGGTTGAAGAAGACATCAAAGAGGAGATCAAAGAATTGCTAGAGGTAAATGAGAACACAGATACATCATATAGAAATCTCTGGGACACTATGAAGGCAGTAGTAAGAGGAAAATTCATTGCACTGAGTTCATTTCTTAAAAGGAAAAAAAAAAACAACAAATAAATGACTTAATATCACACCTCACAGCACTAGAAAAGAAGAACAGATCAACACCAAGAGCAGCAGAAGACAGGAAATAATTAAAATCAGAGCAGAAATTAATAAAATTGAGACTAAGGAAACAATTCAAAGAATTGACAAAACTAAAAGTTGGTTCTTTGAAAAAATAAACAAAATTGACAGACCCTTAGCAATGCTAACGAAAAGAAGAAGAGAAAAAATTCAAATTACTAACATTCGTGATGAAAAAGGGAATATCACAACAAACACCCCAGATATACAGAAGATAATTAGAAATTACTTTGAAAACTTGTACTCTAATAAAATAGAAAATACTGAATGCATTGACAGATTTCTAGAGTCATATGATTTGCCTAAACTGGATCTGGAGGCTATACACAATTTAAACAGATCGATTACAAGCGAAGAAATAGAAGATGTCATCAAAAAGCTACCAACAAGGAAAAGTCCAGGACCTGATGGGTTTACAGCCGAGTTCTACAAGACTTTCAAAGAAGAACTAATACCAATGCTCTTCAAACTATTTCAAGAAATAGAAAAAGAGGAAGCTCTTCCAGACTCTTTCTATGAGGCCAATATTACATTAATTCCAAAGCCAGGCAAAGACGCATCCAAAAAGGAAAACTTCAGGCCCATATCTTTAATGAACATAGATGCAAAAATCCTCAACATAATTCTGGCAAATCAGATACAAAAACATATCAAAAAGATAGTGCACCACGATTAAGTGGGGTTTATTCCAGGGATGCAAGGCTGGTTCAACATTCAGAAATCAATAAACATAATACATCACATCAATAGACTTAAAGATAAAAATCATATGATTATCTCAATAGACGCAGAAAAAGCATTTGACAAAATACAGCACCCCTTTATGTTCAAAACACTGGAAAAACTAGGAATATTAGGAACATAGCTCAACATTATAAAAGCTATTTATGCAAGGCCCACAGCTAACATTATCTTAAATGGAGAAAAATTGAAAGCATTCCCTCTAAAAACTGGAACAAGACAGGGATTCCCCCTTTCACCACTGCTATTTAACATAGTACTGGAAACTCTGGCCAGAGCAAATCAGACAGACTAAAGAAATTAAAGGGATCCAGATAGGAAAAGAAGAGCTCAAATTAGCACTATTTGCTGATGACATGATAATATACATAGAAGACCCAAAAAACTCTACCAGAAAACTTTTACAACGAGTAAATGAATTTGGCAAAGTAGCAGGATACAAAATGAATACCCATAAGTCAAAGGCATTTTTGTACATCAGCAACAAAGCCTCTGAAAGGGAAATGATGAAAACTACCCCATTTACAATAGCATCAAAAAAAAAAAAAAAAAAAAAAAACTTGGGAATCAACTTAACAAAAGAGGTGAAAGACCTCTATAAAGAAAATTATAGAACACTAAAGAAAGAAATCATAGAAGAACTCAGAAGATGGAAAGACCTACCTTGCTCTTGGATAGGTAGAGTCAGTATTGTCAAAATGTCTATACTACCAAAGGCATTATACAGATTTAATGCAATTCCAATCAAAATTCCAATGTCAATTTTCAAAGAAATAGAAAAAGCAGTCATGAAATTCATCTGGAAAAATAAGAGACCCAGAATAGCCAAAGCAATGCTGAGCAAGAAAAGTGAAGCAGGTGGCATCACCATACCGGACTTCAAATTATACTATAGTGCAATAGTAACAAAAACAGCATGGTATTGGCACCAAAACACACGGGTGGACCAATGGTACAGAATTGAGGAGACTAATACATATAATATAATATAATAATATAATACCGAGACTAATACATATAATTTCAGCTATCTTATATTAGACAAAGGTGCCAAAAATGTACAGTGGAGAAAGGATAGCCTCTTCAACAAATGGTGCTGGGAAAACTGGAAATCCATATGCAACAAAATGAAATTAAACTTGTATCTCTCACCATGCACAAAACTCAATTCAAAGTGGATCAAGGACCTAGGAATTAGATCAGAGACAATACGCCTAATAGAAAAAGTAAGCTCTAATTTCCAACATGTCGGATTAGGCCCCAAGTTCCTTAATAAGAGTCCTGTAGCTCAATAACTATTACCAAGAATTAATGAATGGGATAGATTTAAGCTAAAAAGCTTCTTCTCAGCAAAAGAAACAATCAGTGAGGTGAATAGAGAGCCAACTAATTGGGAACAAATATTTAATACATGCACCTCAGATAGAGCACTAATTTCTAGAATATATAAAGAACTCAAAAAACTTTACACCAAAAAAGCAAATAACCCAATCAATAAATGGGCTAAGGAACTGAAAAGACACTTCTCAGAAGAAGATATACAATCAATCAACAAATACATGAAAAAATGCTCAATCTCTCTGGCAATTAGAGAAATGCAAATAAAAACTACTCTAAGATTTCATTTCACTCCAGTCAGAATAGCAGCTATCAAGAACACAAAGAACAATAAATGTTGGAGAGGATGTGGGGAAAAAGGCACACTCATACATTGCTGGTGGGACTGCAAAATGGTGCAACCGCTATGGAAAGCAGTATGGAGATTTCTTGGGACAATGGGAATGGAACCACCCTATGACCCAGGCATCCCACTTCTAGGTCTGTTCCCAAAAGACTTAAAAACAGCATATTACAGTGACACAGCCACTTCAATGTTTATAGCAGCACAATTCACAATAGCTAGGTTGTGGAACCAACCTAGATGTCCCTCAGTAGATGAGTGCATAAAGAAAATGTGGTATATATACAAAATGGAATTTTACTCAGCAATTAGAGAGAATAAAATAATGGCATTTGCAGGTAAATGGATGAAGTTGGAGAATATAATGCTAAGTGAAATTAGTCAATCTCAAAAATCCAAATACTGAATGTTTTCTTTGATATAAGGAAGTTAGTTCACAGTGTGATTGGATGGGGGTACATATGATTAGAGGAATACTAGAATGGTCAAAGGAAAGGGAGGGCAAAGGAGGGAGCAGGCGGGGAGAAGGGAAAAAATATGGAGGTTGAATGAGATGGATATCACTATCCTAAATGCATGATTAAAGATCTGAATTGTACTTATATATTTGTATACAAGCAGTTGTATGTAAAATGATGCTATACTTGTGCACTATGAATAAGTAAATAAAAAAAGACAAGAAATAATTATTGAATTTATTAAGCAAGGTTTTATAATACAAAATCACTATAAAATCAGTCTTGCTTTTATACACTATTAATATATAATTAGAAATAGAAGTGGAAAAGACTCTGTTATAATAGAAGCAAAATCATGAAATATTTAGGTATAAATCTAATAAAAGACATTCAAGATCTGTATGGAAAAACTAAAAAACAGTGATGAAAGAAATCAAAGACTTAATTAAGTAGGAGACACATCATGATCATGGATTGGAAGACTTATTTTTATTTTCTCCAAGCTGATTTATAGATTTGTAAAAATCAATATACTGATTCTCCAAGTGATTCCATTTTATGACTAGAGCTGAGAACTGTTTCAATAGACTATAAATTTATTTAAACTGGGACCATCTAATTTATCATTGAATCCCCAGAACTAGGCACATACTTGACATGTTTAAAATAATATATTGAGTGGAGGAATATAGGAAAGAGAAATATGTTCTAGATATGCTGAATTTGAAATGCTGTGATAGATGATGCGTAGTGAACATATAGGGCCCTATGGCTCCAGGCCTACTGGGAGCTCTGGGCTGAAATGTAAGAAGGATGTGTGGCAATATAGCAGGTGGCTAAGCCATAGGTGTAGATACAAACATGGCTCAGAAGGATTGTTTAGAGTGAAAAATAAGATGAAGAGAAAATCTAGGGGAGCAGATGAATGAACAATCCAGTCTTTTAATTCATGGCTCATAATTTTGGTTTAGAAATTGCATCATTTTTACATCTTTCTCTTCTCCCATCCCTCCAAATACTGAGACCCCTCAGTACTTCCTACTAACATTGTAGATTCAATAGCCTATCTGCCTGGCTATAAGTTCTTTGACTTTCTGTACCTCAAAGTTCTAGTGGCTGCCCTGCTCCCATGAATGTGTCTAGTGTCTGTTCCTTGGATTTTTAAGTCTTTGGTATTCAGCTGCAATTACTATTATTATTTTGGGGTCTGGAGATCAAACCCAGGGCCTTGTGCATGCTAGGCAAGCACACCACCACTGAGCTATATACCAACCCCCTGCAATTATTTTTCTTGAATCATATTATATACTATATAACATTGTATATTATACAACATATTATTATGTTATCATAATTATATGTTAAATAACATAATTGTAGTTGGGAAAAAGATTTTTTAAGCCAATAAAGATCTCTATAAATTTTAAAGATATACATATATCTTCTTTCTGGTAAAAATTATGTTAATGGAAATCTTATTTGGATAATTTCAAGTTTGAAATAACCATTAAAACCAATAAATATGGGGTTGGGGTTGTGGCTGAGCAGTGGAGCACTTGCCTAGAACATGTGAGGCTCTGGGTTCAATCCTCAGCACCACATAAAAATAAATAAGTAAAATAAAGGTATCATGTACAATTAAAAACTAAATGTTTGAAAAAAAACAATAAATATATGTGTTTTATTATATTTGAGAATGAAAGAGTAAAAACATCCCATTTATAAATGAGAATATTACTCATTTCAAGTGTGGTTGCTAATTTTTTTCTATCATAAACATCAATTTATAGTTTGAAACAATTATCACTAAATAGTTACAAAAATCTGCCTGTTTTCTCTATTAAAAATAACAGTAAGTGAAAGTGTTTTTAATTTGAATTTTATGAGTTTTAATTGTATCTCAAGGAAACATTGTAAACTCATATATATGTATGCATATGTTTGTGTCTATATGGAAATATATATGTAAGTTGATATATATATTGATCTGATTAAGGCAGAGATTTTTTTCTTAAAACAACAATCCATCTTACTAACAAGTTATTAAGAAATATCACTCACTAACTATTTGTTATTTATTTTTGGTGATCACTGCATTTTAAAAATACCTTACTTTTGTTTAATGCTTGGAAGTTTGTCAAATGAGTGCACCGATTTAATAATTTGTTGAACATTTGCTATGCTGAACAATGTTCTTGACATTGAAATAAACAATATTGAAATAAACAACCCATGTTTTTTGGCATAATGTTCTGTTTTAGAGTTTAATCACAGAAGCAATAGGACAATAGGAACCAATAGGAAAATCAAGGAAATGAATAGCTATAATCCACAAGGATGGACTGGAATGCTTGTCAATGTCTCCATGCCTGTAAGCCTCCAAATTTAATGTTGGGGTGTCTTGTAGGTGAATTGGGGCTCTGACCAAAGAATCCAGGAAACTAAAAGGTAATCAGAATGTACTGTGGAAACTTTGGAAGCTGGCCTGGATGCTGCCCCATTCTATCTAGACCAGCCAACTAAAGGGCCAAGGAAAATATTAAAGATCTTTCATGTCCATGTGCCTGCCATGACCTTCACACATCCTTGATGGAACACCTAAAGAATGCTGACTTCTCCATGGGTCAGCACTGAGAACTCAGAGTCATTCACTTACCTCAAGGCTACCACTCTCTCCCTTTAGGGATCTGGCCAGGCCTTGGGGGGATGAAGTGTCCTTGAGGGGATCACTATGTCATGCAGGTTGTTAGAATGGAGCTTTCTTTGTTCTAACTTGTATTTAAAGAGCCCTACTGGGAATAACACTTTGGAGTCTCACCCATGGAGAGGATACTCTGCCCGGGACTTCTTAGTCAGGACCCTGAAAAGCTGCCTAGGACTCCCTATCTACATGACTTCAGATGTTGGTGTTTCTCCCCATCTGGTGATGTATTATGCATTTTCTTCTTTTTTTCTCTTTTCTATCACTTTTGCTTTTGCTCTTGCTTCCGTATTGTTACTAAAATAAATTCTATCTTGTATAAAGAGAGTGTTTTTATTGTTTATTGGTTACTACCTGCCAAATTCAGCAGCTGCATATATACATAATGCTTTAATGTTACACCAGCAGATGAGCAGCACCATGCCTAAAGTGTAGCAAAGCTTCCTGTTTTAACCTAAGTTTCAAGATGTAAAAATATAATATGGATGTTTCTTTACCTATATTTTCCATATCTTGCCTAATGGCTTTTCTGGCCCACACTAACCCAGAACTATGCAGAAAGGTAATTCTGGGAAATGTAGTTCCAGCCTAGTTAGTTGACACAAAAGAGATATTCTACATATGCTTGTCCATTCCATAGTCATAGACACTGACATTCTGAGATTAGGAAAAATATATTCATTTTACTTATGAGGAAAGACACTGAAATTCTAACTACTAAAGTGATGGCTCAGGCCCAAGATAATAAGTGAAAGGTGGAGCCACGACCAGACTATACAACTGATTCCCAGTCCTGTGTTCTTCCAACTCTTCTACTATCTGTAGGTAAGGGTGAGATTACCAAAGATGACTTTGTTTTCATGAGGTATTTATGCAGATTTGATGCATTATTGTTGTTATTTTACCTAGGACAAACTCTTATTGAGATCATTGGTACCTTTGCCCCAATAAGTCCTGGAGGCTGAGATAACGAAATTGTATTTCATGAGAAGGAGAACACTAACAAAACTTCAAAAGAATTGATTTAATTAAAAATAATTGATTCTGTTTTTCTTGATTCTCCCTTTTTCTTCTCTTCAATTTTCTTCTCTAATCGCAAAGAGCCTTGTTTCAGGAATGATCTGTATTACTTTAATGGACCACTGTTTGAATGGGTGGGATTCTATGTTTGCTCCCCTAGCTGAAACTCATCCCTTTGCAACTGAATCATGCACTCTTAATCCAGAAGGACAAAGTCTCAACTTTCTCAATAGATTACTTTATTGGTAGAAACCAGAAAGGAGGAGGTCAGCGTAGTGGATGTATTTAGCAACTTAATTCCTAAAAATTGAGAGTTAAAGCAATACAGAGGGAAAAGAAGAATTAATTTTTTGTTGTTGAAAAAGGCTAACATCCAGAACATAAATTCTCATAGCCACAAGTTATATTTAATTTGGTATCAGTTACTGATCTTCTGTGAAAGATTAAATAAAAACCATTTAGCTGTCTGTATCTCTGCTTGCTTTTATATAAAGTGGAACTAATTTTTTCCCCTCATTACCTTCTACATACACATAAACTGAAAATTAGTAGAGTCAGTAACATAATATCCTGGATGAAATAATGAGCCACTGCTTTGTAAATGCAATCTTGTATCTACTTTAGGTTTCCAGTCAAGATTTCTGATACTAATGAGGACGAGTCCTCAGAGTGTTGAAAATAACTGCAGTCTCATCTCCAGCAATCTCACTTACTGCAACCACTTCACATCACTTTTTTTTTTTCATCTTTATGATCAATAGCTCATGTACAAAAGCAGCAAGCTAAATGCTATTCTTTTCTAAGTCTTCAAAAATACATTAGTATTTGACTTTGTATGTCTAATTCATCCCGCTGAACTGGAGTTTCTCCACTTCTGCTGGTAGGTGGGGTCTGGATAAGCTGCAGGCCTCTGCAGCAAAGCAACACGTTACAGCTCTTAATGGTAGGCTGTGCCCTCTAGTGTTGCAGCTGACTCCAGAAACTCACCACCAAATTTTCTTTCTGAGTTCTTGTCTCATGAATTCAAAGAATAAAATCCACAGACAAGAATGAATACGTGTAAGAGCAGAATTTATTTAAGTGTGAATAAAAACAGAACTCCCACAGGGCGAGGGGGATGTCACATGAGTGTACTAGTCTGGAGGTTTAAGCAGCACTTGGGTCCAACTTTATGCTAGAGCTTGGAAAAGTACTAATGCTATGGTTAAAATTTATGATAATCAGGATTTGGAAAAGTGCCAGTACTAATGGTAGGCATACAATAATGTCCAGGTCTGCCCCAACTTTCATTTTCTCACTGCTCCTCAAAGTGAGAGGTTAAAGTCATGGGATCATGGACACTAGGGGGTTCTGGGCTTCCGTGCTGTATGGAGGAAGACATCCACACCAGGCAGAGCTAGGCTGCCTTAGTGAGATAGGTCAACGCACCCTGGCTTGCTTTGGCCCTGGCTTGCTACACCACGAGCCCACACTCAAATAACAGGCTCCATGCTGCCACTGCCCATGCTCACTGCCCATATTCCAGCCTTTGTGGGCTCTGGGACAAGGGCTTGGCTTCACTACTTAAACTCTATTTATTCAAAGTGTATTGAAGTAGTATAGAAGAGACTGGACACTGAAGAATTAGTAGGAAGCAGGGAGCGGGGGGCTCGCCACCCACTGGAGAAGCTTAATTAAGATTTTCTGTGGAGGAGGGGTGCCACTACAGTATAGCATAGTTCCTAAAACATGAAATATTTTGCAAATATTAGCTTCTTTTTCTCTTTGTCATTTTGAAAAAATATTTCTGTGCAAAATCGTTTTGAAATAAAATTTTCATTTATTCCAGTTATAATTATAGACTTTCTTTTGGGGTTGGAAGAATCCCATTTTCATAACTAAACTTTGTCCTTATTTCATAATTAAGGAACTTTATTTATTTTATTTACTTATTTTTGCCAGAGATTGATTTAAGGAACCAATACATCTGTTACTGAGAAAGAGAAATCAAGAAATATATTGTTGATGCTATATTCCCACAGCGTAGACAAGATATTTGGGTTCTCTTATTATAATGTCACTGAAAATTGGGGGATTTTTTTTCTAGATTCAACTTTTCAGAGGTAAAATGCCATCCTTGATGCTTTCTTACTTTGGTAGACACAGCTGGCTTTGAGTGACACTGGCACAGAAGTTCATTATAGGTACTAAAACTATGTTGACATACTCCTTCTCAGCATGAAGATGCCAAGCCAGACACTTAGCAAGCTACCGAAGAACCCATTTTACCATCTAGAGACAAATTTCAACTTTTCTACATGTTTGTTTCTCATCTGTAGAACAAAGCACTCCTTTCTAATAAAAGGAAAAAAGAAAGATAGGGCATCAGCAGTCTGGTTGTATGGCAGGGTTTGTGACATTAATATAAATGAAAAATCTAAGTCAGATTTGTCATGCAACATTTGGGCGATGGCTGAGAATTTACCAAGACAAAGAGAAGCAGTTAAGAGAGTTTACTGCAGGAAGATGTGTTCTGAAAGTACAACAGAGATAGGAAGAAGGTGTCTGCCCATGGACTCAGAGGGGGTCAGGGCTTATATGTGCTTCTGAGTTTCTTGTTCACCTTTGGTGGGCATTTACTAGGAGTGGTTTAGGCTAAAGGAGAGGTGATTGACATATTTCTGTGTCTTACCCATAATGCTTATTGCACATGCACCAATTGCTCCTCCCTGGGATACATGAGATGCAAGAAATATGTATGAAGTCTTATGTAGGGGATTCTTTCTTTTACATTACTAAAGGTCAAACTTGGGTGTCTCTGTGCGTGCTCCCTAGGATGATAGGACAACTTTTTGGAAAACAGGATCTCGTTGTTTATACTTTGGGAAAGTTAGTTCCTCCAGTAACAGTATATGACAGCAACAGGGATGGGTGAAAAGGAGGTCCTTAGGCTCACACCAGCTTTGCTGATCAAGGTGAAGTTGTTCCTGGGACCCTAATCTCTCATACCTCAAGGTTTGAAGGAAGGACAAGGAAAAGTTAATTCTTAGACATAGTGCTCTTTAGCCCAGTGATTGGTTTGTACTGGAGGCATTATAAATCAACCAACTCCATCATCTCATTCTTTGCCAGAACCTCTTTCACCTCTATTAGAAATTGCAAAACTCAATAATGTCTAGGAAACTGGCGGAAAGGGTCCAGAGTATGGCAAGGCCCAAGGGGGCATGGCCAGGCAGGGAACAGTTTGTTTTGAAGGTATATGTACCTTTGAGCTGGGAGGCATACCTTAGCTTTTGAGATGTGCTTATTGAGAATGATTAAAAGAAAGGACAACTATAGGGGAACGAGCAAGGATTTCAGAGCCAGAATGAAATGACTTCCTAGTTTTGCCCCATAGTTAGACAAAGAAAAGATTGAAGATGCCTTTGATTAGAGAAAACTGAGCTAGCATAGTGGCTGTGGCAAACAAGGATCTTTTAGTTTCCTCCACCTCTAGGTCACCTTGATTTTCTAGATGAGCCAAACACTGGGTCTGACTCCAATATTCAAAATCATTTTTATTGCTTTCCTATTCCTATCATTTAATTCATCTCACCCCAGTCTCTTTATAAACATCTTGAGGTCAAGGGCTTGAATTTGAGGAAAAACCTAAATAAATCTTCTAGCTTCACCTACTTTTAGTTGATTTTTAAAAATCACTAATCAGCACACAGCAGAGCAATATGTTATTAGTCTGCCACTAGCTTTGCTGTAGATGGAATCTCTGAGCATGATGATAATGGTTTCCTAGGTTACTTTTCAGGGACTCAAAAGTCTCTTTTGCCAAAAACACTGACTCTTCACTTGGGCCTGAGAAAGTATCTGATGGGTGACTAAAGCAGGGTGAAAAGCTTGGCTTCTCTGCCTCTATACTGTATCTGTCTCCCTTGGTACCTTAAGGTTTGGGTCAGAATTCTATTTAACTCTGAAGATAGACATGTTATTCATTTAAGGAATATTTTCCAGGGACTGGTAGTACAAGGTCTATTTGCCCTAAATTTATCTAATCTCTTTCTTCCCTGCTCAGGACTGAAGATGCCAAGATAAGAATAATCAACATTTTTTCAAGATGTATAGGGATATCACAACCTTGTAATTCATGCATACCAATCACAATGTCCCATTCAAGACCTCCAGAGTACTGCCTTGAGATCTCCAGTGGTCAGTTCTTCCCTAACCTAAGCCTCCTCCCTTCTTCCTTGCCTAAGGATGAAAGGAGCTTAAAACTTATGCTGAGCCAAGATGTTGGTGTTGTTTTATTTCCCCCCCTCCCCAGGAGGCTATCCCAACCATTTTCTCATTTTGTTGGTATTCCAAATAAATCCTTTTCCTTGGTTCAGTGCTTGTACTTGACTTATTGGTCCTCTTTCCAAGCAGCATAAAGGTAAAACAGACTTTAAGAAAAAAAGTAAACAGACTTTTCCTTTTTTCTCTTGCTCTCATAATATCCCCAGTGTTTAGCATAATGACAAATATGGGACATTTCAAAAGTGTCTATGGAATAGACTTCAAACTCTATCCAGTAACCCATATGTAATATTTAATTTGAATTGTCAACTTCATTGGATTAAAAGATGCTGATGATTAAGAGGCTTCTGGGTGTGTCAATGAGAGTGTGTCTAGGAATGATTGGCATGTGGAGTAGCCAAACTAAGTGTGGGCAGCACTGCCCAATAGGAGGTAGCTTGGATGGAACAAAAGTTTGAAGAACAAGGAAGCAGCAGCAGATGCAAGGTCAATTCTTCTTGAACAGGTTCTTGATGCTGCTCTGATCATCTGAGGATTTACTTCTTCACTCTCCTAAATCAGACTCTGCCAGTGATTCTCCAGGGAGTTTCCAGAAGCCTTTGGTCTTGGTCTAGGGTAGCACCCTTGATCCCTCTTGTTCTGGAGCTTTAGCCTCTCAGCCTGCATGGCTGGTTCTTCCCACTCTCCAGCCTGCAGAAGGTCATTGTGGACCTCCAGCTTCTGATTGCATAAGCCAATCTAATAAATCCCCCTTTATTATCATACTTCCTGTTGATTCTGTTCTTCTAGAGAACCCTGACTTATATGCCATGCAAAGATGGGGTGATGCATATTAGGGGCATACACCTTCCAATACATTCTGGTTTCCTTCACACTAACTGTGACTATCATTTTCTTCCTCATAATTTTAATATTTTATTATCTCGTTCTTGGACTATTGCAATTGCCTTTTAGCTATTCTTTTCCTTTCTGATGTTTCCTATCCAATTGATGTTTTAATGCCTTATTAATTTTTCTGAAACACCATTTTAATCACAATATTTTCCTACACAAAGAATAACTCCTCATTATTTATCTCATCATTGAAATGGCTCTAATCATTTAATTAGGCTAACTTTCTTTTTTTAATAAAATGGTGTAATTGAATGAGACAATTCACAAAACTCCCACATGGTTTTGTTTCACTTAATAATTTCTCAGAAGGGGGGATTTTAGTTGTAAGTAGACACACAATACCTTTATTTTATTTATGTGGCGCTGAGGACTGAACCCAGGGCCTCATACATTCAAGACAAGCCCTCTATGGCTAAGCCATAGCCCCAGCCCCAAGGGGGATTTTTTTAATATGTGTCTGGTTGATAGACTTGAGTGAGAGAATTGAGTCACACAATCTGATGTATTTTGTTTTGAATATATGGGTTATGGCAGAATAAGAGAACATGTACCTGAGTGTCTGTGTCTTTGATTTGATGCTTCTGCTAGAGGAACACCAAAAGCTCCCCAGGGCAGGTGGTAGCCTCAGAAAGGTAGCAGATGGTACTAATAGGCATAACTTTCCCTTTGGCTAGGAAAGCTGTAACATTGCACTTGACCACCACATAATTAAGGCACACAATTTGAGTGTTACATTATCAATATGACTGGTTATAGTTTGTGTTTTATAAATATGGTGTAAGTGATCTTCACTCATCTCTGTGTATTGGCTAAATGACTTTTTATGGTTTTTTGTAGGGTTCTGGGGATTGAATGCAGGGCCTCCTGTATGCTAGGCAAGTGCTCTGTGACTGAGCAATACCCCCAGTACCATTAAAAATTTCATCTTAATTTTAGAGAACAGGGTCAAGTCTCACTATCTTGCCCAGGCTGGAACTGAAACTCCTGGGCTCAAGCAATCTTGCCTCAGCATCCTGAGTCTTTGGAGTCTATAGGCATATAACACCCATGTAAACACTGTGCCTGGCTTAAACAATTTTTTTTTAAGTTACAGAAAAGCATATGAGAGAATGTGAAATGAGGTGAGCAAAGTCTTCTGTAATTTATATTTGAACTAAATATCATAGGGTAATTACATAGTTTCCATTGGTAAAGGGAGAAAGCACAGAGAAATTTAGAATCAAAAAGACTTTTTTGTGGTTCATTCTAAACTATTGCCCTCTCAAGAGTGGACAATACAAGTGTCCATTCCTTAAGTTTCTATATTACAATAAGCACCTCCCTCCACCCCTGGGTTTTTTTTTTTTTTTTTTTTTTTCATCTTCAGGCTCATAGAACTGATTACACCCAGGAACTCAGGGTCACGACCAGAATGACTGACTCTGACTCCCAACCAGCAACATTGTACTTACATTGATTTATTTTCCTGGAATCCCAAATATGAGTGTCTATTTCAGTTCCAACTGGACTTACAATTGAACCCTCTCTTTCTCCAAATCTAGATGGAAGACTGAATATGAAGGATATTAAGTGAGAGAACCATGGGTCAGGGAATGGAAAGTAACCTCAGAGAACTGCTGTGAGCTTCAAGCACCAACTCTTAACTAGCATTCTGATCTCAAACAACTCAATGGTTACCCTAAGTCTCAAGTCCCTTACTCATCCAATGTAGATCCAAAGCCAGGAAGACATAGATCGAATGATATAATGTATAGGCAAGTCCTTTGTAGACTTTAAAGTAGTTATGAGGTGTTGTCCCATTTTGTACTATTCTCTAATTTCATGTATTTCTCCAAAGAAGGGTTCACATTTTTGTCCTCCCTGACATCTTTTATCTCCAAATGCTATGGGGCAAAAGTAGGCATTATACAACTATACTGTCATTCACATCCAGAGTGGTGCCTAAATCTATCATATGACCATGTTTGACCTGCTAACTCTCCACAGCACTCTCAGCCCTTTGCCACAGTTATCATTGAGAAGTCTTCTTTTGAGAGTACGTGGCTGATTGAAATGCTTTTAAGGTGGAGCCCTTGGGTTGTAGGAAAACTTAGAGAAAACAGATTTTCTAAAGTGGGATCTGGGAACAGATACTCTTTGCCCATGGGAGGCTTTAGGTATTTTGCTTTATTTGGTCACTTGTGTATAGCTGCTGAAGATGTATTTCTCTTCAGGGACAAACACAGCCAAAAGTGTACAATCTTCAGAGAATAATTGAGAGATAAACCTTATGAAATTATGCAAATGTCACTCTTAGCCTCTTAATAATTGAACTATGTTACATAATTTGCTATTTTTGTACCCTACACTTTAATGACTGTGTTTTGCTGTCTCATAGGTGCTCTGTTGCCCTTGACTAATCTCCTTCCAGAAGGAGGCTCCAGAAGGCATCTCCAAATGTACTTATAACTTCATCCTTACAAGTTTTTTTTTTCTTCTTTTTCAGTGATAGACAGACTTGGCTAGAATGGCCAAGGACAAAGAAAACTTCAGTAAGAATTACTAAATACTTCCCTTTACAGAGTCTCTGACCAAAATGGCTTAATATTAATTAAAATTGGATGGACACACAATTTGAGAGGACAAAGTTGTCAAGAGCTTTGGGCAAAGGAAACCTGATCTTACTCTTTTCTTAAACACCATGGTAAATGGACAATCTTGGAAGAGGGAAATACAGACTCATAATGGCAACCATCTAGCAATTATATGGGCTAGGTACTATCCTCTGCCATCTATGTCCATTAACCTAACTCATTAATTCTCTCAATACCTTTCTAGGTAGATACAATTATGGTCCATATTGTATAGAGACAAATTAAAGGAGAAATAAAGAAACATGACCATAACAAATAGATGGTAAGTGATAAATCTGGACTTCCCACTTGTACCTGTCTCCATGGTCAGTGCTCAGAACCACATCTCTATGGATTTTATAATAGGTAAGTAGGTAAGAGGTGAAGAAGGTTTGAGAGGATCTCATCTTTTTGCCAACTGGGGTCACTAATATTATGGTTTGGCTATGAGGTGTTTCCCAAAAGCTCATGTATGAAACAGTGCAATAATTTCCAGAGGTAAAATGATTAGATTATGAGATGTGTAACATAATCAGTGGATTAATTCACTGACATGGATTCACTTGTTGGTGACTGTAGGCAGATAAGGTGCAACTGGAGGAGGTGGGTCCCTGAGGATGTGCCTTTGGGTTTTATTTTGTCTCTGGGTAGCAGAGCTCTCTCTGCTTCCTTTTTGCCATGTCCTGAGCTGCCTTCCTCTGCCACACCCTTCTGCCTTAATGTTCTGCCTCACCTTAGGGCCAGAGCAATGGAGTTAGCTGTTTATGGACTGAGACTTCTGAAACTCTGAGCCCCAAATAATCTTTTCCTCCTCTACATTGGTCTTGTCAAATCTTTATAGCAATGAAAAAGCTGACTAGAACAACTAATTACTCCTGTTTTCAGACTCAAACCCATCTACTGAGTCAATTCTGAGATAGGCAAGAAGTTTATCAACAGCTTAGCTGCAGTAGGATCCAGAACAGTTTGTGCTGGTACAGAGCCAGTTTCCCTTGGAGTGAGCCCCGAGTTCCAAATCATTGATCATAGTCTCAGCATTCCCCAATCTTACTCTGGCCTAGGCTGCTGAGTGAGGGTGTGACTTACTTCTCTAACCTACACATTATATCCCTGAGATAGACTGCTCTGAATTCCATCAATTTCTGTGTGGCCTTGGGTTTGGCCTGGCTTTTCCCAGACATCTCTGGAGGGAAGGTGAGAAAGCCAATCTCCCTCCTAATATCTTCAGCCATTGACTGTGATTCTGCTATTAATAGCTTAGAATTTTGACACCAATGTTAGTCTTTAATTATCCTGGAGGTCTGTTTCCATTTAGCCCTGTTGACTAAACAATTAATTTCTTTTGACACCATCCAGCAGCTAAAGCCCTTATGGGAGGGAGCCCTACTATAATTTAGGTTGGATTTTTTAGTCCACTTACTTTTTATTTCCATTCCATCCTCTTTCCTCTCAGCTTTTGTTACTGCATGCCTCATGTCCTGGCCTGCCTGAATTAGGACATTATTCCCTTTATATCGGTCCTTCTGCCACAGGTACTGTCAATTCCCTGCAGATAACTCAAGTTCTGCCACCTTAACTATCAGGGCCAGCCTAGGAAGGCCATGAAGGCAGTAGGTGTTGGTATCCCCTGGGCTACTGTGGAAGCTTATCCTGCCGTGGATATTGGCACCTTCACATTATCCATTATCCACATACCTTCTTTCTCCTCCCCTTCCCTTAGCACTTTTCCCTCACATCATAGGGTCTATTTGATGACTTCTGTGACAATGGATTATTTAGATAAAAAAATCAGTCCATAAATTTTTTATTTTTGATAGGCTGTGAAGGACCCTTAGTTGAATGCCGTAATGAAAGTATTTTAAAATCAGAAAACAAACAAAAAACCCAAACCAAATATTTACAAGTGAAACAAATGCCATTTTTATTTTATTTATTTATTTTATTAGTGCATTATAATTACAAATAATATTGGGGTTCATTTTGACATAATCATACAAGCATGAAATAGAATTTGAAATACAATTAATATCTTTCTCTCCCTTCTTACCTTCCCCTGTTCTCTGTTCTATTCCACAAGTCCACTTTTAAAAATTGTGTGTTTTATAACTTTCAAAGCTCTTTCCAGCATATTCTGGCAGATCACAAAATAAACCAAATTCTTTGAGGATCTTCCCTTCAAACTCTTCCCTTGAACTTGGGTTTAGCCTTGTTTTGGTCAATGAGACAATTGTAATTATGATGCAAGAAGAGGTTTAAAAAGTACCTGTGTGCTGAGGTCTTCTACAGTGCTTTGGAACTCTGAGGCCACCTATGAAGAAGGCCAGGCCAACCTACCAAAAATACGTGAAGCAGAGATAAAGAGTTTCAGCCAAGACCCTTGGAGAACCAGACTGCCATTTTCTTTTTTTTTTTTTTTCAGATTTATTTTTTATTCTAAGTTGTTAGAAATGACAGCACAATGTATTACATTTCATATTATACTTGTAGAGCACATTTTAGTATATCTCTGGTTGTATGCAAAGTATATTCACACCATTTGTGACTTCATACATGCACTTAGGGTAATGATATCCATCTCATTCTACCATTTTTTTTTCTTCACCCTTTTGCCCCCTCCTATCACCTCTCTCCCCATTGGCCATTCTAGTGTTTCTCTAATCCTCCTATGCTCCCCATCCCAACCCCACTGTGAATTGGCTTCCTTATATCAGAAAAAACATTTGGCATTTGGCTTTTTGGGATTGGATAGCTTTACTTAGGATTATATTATCCAATTTCATCCATTTACCTGCAAATGTTATGATTTTATTCTCTCTTATTGCTGAGTAATATTCCATTGTGTATATATACCACATTTTCCTTATCCATTCATCAACTGAAGGCTATCTAGGTTGGTTCCACAGTTTAGCTATTGTGAATTGTGCTGCTATAAACAATGATGTCAGCCTGCCATTTTCTAGACATGTGAATAAAGCTGTCTTGGACCATCTCACCCTAGTCAAGCCACCTTCAGACTTACAGACCAACTGTACAAGCCCAGATCTGAAGAGCCACCGGCTAACCTGAAAAAATATGGAAAAAAAAAACTATAATTTTGTTTAAGCCACTATATTTTGGCATGGTTTGTTGTATACCACCAAGAGTTGTCATCTGATGTAAGCCCTGTAATTGCCCTGTAGAGAGGACAAGTTAAATGATTTCACGAAGATCTTCAGCTTCTAAGAGGCAAAGCCAGGACTTTGACCTGGGTCGGATCTCACTCCTAAACCAGTGCAGGCTCCATTACACCCTCTGCTTCTTAACCTGCTAGAGCAGTGTATGAAGAGATACTATGGAAACCCTACAACAAAAAGGGCCCAAGAGATAATGTGGTTCTCTGGTTTCTGCTGCTATAACAGAATACTACAGATTGAGTAATTTATAAAGAAATGTATTTCTTAGTGTTCTGAGCCTGAGAAATCTAAGAGCATGGGACTGATATCTGGTGCGGGCCTCATGCTGTGTCATAACATGGCAGAAAGCACTACACAATAAGAGAGTGGGAGTGTGCAAACTCATGACTCTCTCTCTCTCTCTCTCTCTCTCTCTCTCTCTCTCTTTCTCTCTCCCTCTCTCTTTCTTTCTCTCTCTAAAGCCATGAATGCCATCATAGGACTTCCACCTTCATTATTTCATTCAACCAGAATTACCAACCAAAGATTTCACCTACAAATGCCATCAACATTGGGATTTGGGGAATAAGTTTCCAAGCCATGACACTGTCAACCCATGCCACAGATACTATTCTCTTCTCTCTCTCGAGGGAACCAGGGTCCAGGGGTTTGCTTCTTTCTCAGGGCTTGGAAGGTGCATAGCAGGGAGGATTACCCAGATTTTCCTCACTCTTGTTCTCATATACTCTCTGCTTCATGGAGCTTTCTGCCTCTGCTTCAGACCTAACAAAATTTAGTCTTAGGGCAAGAAGACAACAGGAAGGTGGTGGTTATTGTGAGGACAGCATTTTTTTTTTTTTTTGGCATGCAGAAAAAATAAGCATGTGTTTGTGTATGTGTTTGTATGGTGCAAGATGCCACTTTTACAGCTCCCAAATAACACTAGGAGACTTGGTGTCTCTTCACCAGCTTCAAGTTCATCTTTAGCAAAACCCTTTCTCAGAGAATACCAAAGACCCCCATTCTCCTCGGTTTAGCCATCTCTGACTAAAAGCCTGGTGTGAAGGGACTTCTGGAAAAGAGATGATTCTTTCCATATAAGGAAGGGGAGATGGATCCTTATTTTAATTTTTTTGGTACCAGGGATTGAACCCAGGGACACTTAACCACTAAGCCACAACCCCAGTCCTTTCTTTAAAAATATATATTTTATTTTGAGACTGGGTCTTACTAAGCTGCTCAGGGTCACTAAATTGCAGAGGCTGGCTTTGAACTTGAGATCCTCCTGCCTTAACCTCTTGAGTTGCTGGGATTACAGATGTTTGCCACTGCACCCAGCTGGATCCTGATTTTGGACAAGTCACACACAGGGGCTGTTATGACGTAGATACTAGATGTTCCCCCAAAACTCATATGTAAGATAAGACAAAGGGGTTTAGAGTTAAAATGATTGGGTTATGAGAGCCTTATCTCAACCAGTGCATTAATCCACTAATAGGAATTAACTGGGCAGTAACTGTAAACAGGTAGGGTGTGGTTGGAGGAGATGGGTCATTGGGGGTGTGCCTTTAGAATATAGATTTTGTCTGTGGTGAAAGGAGTCTTTCTCTGCTTCTTTGGTGGCCATGTCCTGACCTGCTTTCATCTGCCATACTCTTCTGCCATAATGTTCTGCCTTACCTCAAACCCCAAATAATGGAGCTGGCTATTCATGGACTGAGCCCTCTGAAATGGTGAGCCCGAAAATAAACTCTTCCTCCTAAAATTGTTCTTGTCAGGTCATTTGGTCACAGCAGTGAAAAAGCTGACTAAAATAGGGACCCATAGAAGAACAGAACTTAGCCCTATTTTTATCTCAGCAGTCAGCTACCACTTCCTTATCTCCATTTTCTTTCACTCCCATTAGATTCTTTCTTTACCACTCTGAATACTGTAGGTATTCAGCCACCCACCAACGTTTGAGGTACAAGGGGGAAGCTTGTTTTAAAATCTTGCTCCACCCCTTATCCAAGCATAGACAAACACCTGAAATTGAGGCCCAGGATGAGGGACAGGGCCTAAGGTAGGGGAAGCATTATAAACCAGCATTTTCGTCTGCTAATGTTGACTTACAGACCTTCCCTTTCAGGGCTAATACCTTAGTTTTGTTGTTTGTACTCTGTAAAACATCTTTCTTTAGAGAACTTCTCATGAGAAAGTAATTAGGTATACAGACAAAATTAGAATGCACAGTAATGAGATTATGCTGTACAATCCATGAAGATTTTTCACGTGTATAGTGGAGTGAGGGCAGAAGGAAGGTTGCTGGTGCTCAGGAAAGTTAGGAGGTAGCACTGCTTTTTCTTCCTTACAGAATTGCAGTCCTCTGCTATTTCACTTTCTGCCTGAATTTCTACTTTCATAAAGCAATACTGACTAAGAAAATAGGATGTCTTATTGCTGTTAATATATATTTTTTAAAGATTTCTCTTACATACAAAACAGGGAAATGTTCTTGAATCTTAGTGTTTTTTTATTTTTTCTAGAGTATTTCTTTTGTGTTGCCCTTTTCCAAGTCTAGGTGCCTTACGTGTATATCAAAAGCATAACCAAAGGAGATAGGAGGACACTTCTGTGGGTGTGACCTGAGAACACAGGCAGCAGGTGAAAAGCCTCCTTCCCTGATACTGCTGAGGGTCAGAAGAGAAGTGATATTAATGGCCTGATTTTTGAGCTCCACACATTTAAACCAGTCATTTTGTTTCAAAAGGTGAATACATTTAAATAATAAAAAATTAAAAGCAGCATTATGCACATTTTTTTTTTCTTAAACAAGATACCACTAATTTGGCTAAATATTAAATGAAGTGAGTGAACAGCCTCAGGGACACTTCAGATGCCTGCTTTCATCCAAATTTTCTGAGCGGACAATAGCTCTTATTGTCATATTAGGAAAATTGGGGAGAGAAAATAGATCTCATTTTCTATTCTTGTCACTGCAGTGCTCAGAATCCTTGAGTAGTTTCTCACTTTTGCTCTGCATATCAAATGAAAATTGCTAGCCACAGCCTTCAAAATTTCACACCTGGCCTGCCTTTTCTGTCTGTTCTCTTGCCCTTTGTTACCCCAGCAGGAACCTTCTTCTGCAGCATAAGCGACTTCCCTGCAGGCTCTGTGGTCAGATGTTCCAATCTCCTTTTTAACCAAGTGCTTGGTCAGCCTGGGGGCTGTGCCCAGGTGTCTCGCATGCACTGGAGTCTCCTCTTTGCTTATGGCTACTCCTACCCAGGATCAGATATACACTCTGGAAACATCCTGAAGATGGTTTTGAGAATGGAAGAATGGGAGGTGACTAAGGGGGAAAATACATACAGGGTGGGAAAGGAGAGTAGGGTTTGCTTCTATATAAATTAAGAAGTTTGAGGACTTATGATTTAGTGTCCAATTTAATATCAAAAGTGAAATGGGAAAAGAGCTATGTCTATATGCATCTATGAATTTTTGTTTACTCATATTATCCACTAATTTCCCAAATTTCTCACAAATTGGAATATTTTATTGTTATTATTATATTTAATACTAACTTAAAACATTTAAAGGTTATTTACAGTAACCATTATTTCATCTTTAGAAGCACAAATGCTGTCTTCAGCTAATCAAATGAGGACATAGTCACACTATGGATATGATAATCTTTTCCAGGCTATAAATATAAAATATTTGTAATTCACATGGTTGCTGCAAGAATTTGCTCCCTGCAGTTTCAATGTCCTAGTTTTCTCTAAAAGCTCCCAATATATTTTTCTAAATTAGACCCTAAAATAAGCAGTAGCTAAACAATTATACCATAAAGTTGTATCTTAAGTTGACATAAGTTTATTGTAAAAATCTGAAAATACAGACATTATAAGGGGAAAAATTAAAATCACCTATAATCTTATCATTCAAAGGAAATACACTGAATTCTTTGACTATTCTTTTAATCTTTTTCACTAGCATACCTATATGATATGTATATATGTGTGTGAATTCCTCTATGCACATAATTAGTCTCAAAGTATATTTCTAATTTATATTCTTTTGTCATTTAATATTACACCTTAAGCATTTTCTATTGACATTAGAATTTTTACAATAGCAAAATTTCAGTGGATATGTAATATTGCACTGTACCCAGATGTGCCATAATCTAACATTTTTCTGTTGATGACACTGTGGCAGAAACTGGTAACATGATCATCAATCCCACTCTCCACCCCCTGTTCTCCCCAGTACAATACAATATAGAACTTATGGAGCTGCTGGCAGAGGGATGTCCATGCCCACTTGCAGACTTTGAAAGTAGAGCAGGAACACTGAAAAACTCTCTGGTCCCCTCCCCCCACCCTAAACATGGATCACACAAGAGGAATCTGAAGAAGTGCTCTGAAAGTAACCTTAGTAACAACAAAATCAAGTTCAGCTCTTCACTAGACTGACAACCCATCCACACAAATGGCCAGCAGAGGAAGAGGCATGACTTTCTAGGCAAGAATAATATTTACCTGTCTTACATAGTGCTTCAGCCATGGTAGGATTTAGGCTTTTACTCAAGTATTATGGGAAGCCATTGAAGTCTTTTCAGTGTCATAAATGACATATTCTAAGGGGGTTATTCTGATTATGAATTGGAAATAGATAAAGGAGGGTTTGGGTGAGAGCAGGGGACCAGTCAATAGGCTATTGCAGTAGTACTATGAGAACTGTTTTTCAACTTCTGGACCTGTATGAAAGAAGCCAATGAAGGTCATGAGATAAGCTCAGCGACTGGGTCTATTTTGAAGGTAAAGCCTACAGGATTTGAAAATAGGTTTGGGATAAAGAGAGATGGAAGGATAACTTCAAGATTGATGGCCTGAGCAACTGAAAGAATGAGTTAAAATTTAATAAACTAGAGAATATTGGAGGAGGGACAGATTGAGAAAGTAAAAGCAGTTTTGGTTTGATAATGTTGAATATGAGATGCCTATTAGTCATTACAGTGAATCTAATAAGCAGTTGAGGGCTTGATGCTGAGGGAGCCGAGCAGCCTGGACACGTAGATTTGGAAGATGTCAGCAATTAGGTGGTGCTTTAAAGCTGTGAGACTGGATGATATTATGTAGGGTGAGTGTCAAAAGAGAGGAGAAAAAGCTCAAAGGTTAGCTCCTGGGTCTCTCCAACATTCACAGGTAGGGAGGTGAACTGTAAACAGCAAAGGAGACTGAGGAAGATAACCAAGGGAATAATGTCCTGAAATACTACTGATGCAGAGATAGGGATGGAATCATGTTTTATGGATTTAGTCTTTTGTGATATGTAGGGCAAACATTTTGCCAGTTTGTTGGTTTATAAAAAATATATTTAAAGATATTCTTGACATGGAAAATCATCAACTTTATGTAATAAATTTCATAAAGTATTTCCTTTCTAGTTTTTTTCATTGATTTTTAATTTAGAAGAGATGTTTTCACATAGAAATTAGAAAAAAATATTACGATTTATTCTAGTTTTTTACAATTTTAAAAATTATATTTCAATCTTTATAAATATAGTGTCAGTTTCTACATAAAAAAGATATATCACAATCTAGTTAACAAGTCCCCTAATGTTGAATATTTATATCAAATTTTGTTTGCATGAGAAACATCATACTGCATATCTTCTCATTTAAATCATTTTCTACATTTTTAAGATATATTCTGGGAATATGTTTACATGTAAAAATTTTAGGCCACAACATTATGTTAAAAGTATAACATTTGAAAGAGTTATTCTCTTAAATATGAAAATTAAAAAATTTATCTATAAATTCAACAGATATTTTTATGTACCTCTGTTTAGATCTGTATTTTCCAGGAAATGTTCTAGGTTCAAGTGCTAAATTAGAAAATAAATCACTACCCAGATGGAACTTAAATTTTATCTGGAAGAGATAGACAATAAGCAAAAGTTGTAATAAATAAGTAAATTATATAGTATAATTGATTGTCATTATATGCTATAATAATTACAAAACATAAAAATTATTCAGTATGACATATTGGTTATAATAAATAAGTAAATGTTACAGTACATTAGAAGGGCATATGTGCTATAGAAAGAAAGAAAGCAGAGTAAGGGAGATTGAATGACAAGAGGAAGGCAGTGGCTGCAGTGTAGATGAGGCCATCAGGGTAGACCTCAGCAAGATGCCATTGCTGAACAGCTAAAAGGAGGTTAAAGAGGTGAAGGAGTTAGCCATGTGGAGGAGGATGGCTCCCAGCAGAGAGAGCAGTTGATGTGAAGGGCCTTTCGAGAGATCATGTCTGGTATGTTTGACAATATGAAGAGGTCAGTGTAGCTGGAGCAGAGTGAATGAAAGGAGCTACGGCTGGAAAGATAATGAGAAGCCAGATCATTTAGGGCTTTGTATACTGTTGTGCAGACTTTGCTTTTATTCTGAGTGACACTGGGAGCCACTGTAAGGTTTATAACAGAGAACAGACATGGTTCCTTCTACAGGATCAATCTCTGTGGAGAGAGGACAAGAATTAAGGTTAGAAACAGGGAAGTCAGCAGGATGAGTTTGTGTTAATCCTGGTGAGAGAAAAAAGCAAGTTGGACTGGTTTTGACTGAAGTAGTTGTAGTAGATGAGCTAAGAAATGAATGCTGGAATACCCCAGAGGAAAAAAGACTGGTTTGTGGTGGCTTAGATATATGATATGAGAGAAAGTGGGGAAACAAGGATAACTCTAAATTCTGAGGCCTAAGCAGCCAGAAGATTCAGACTGACATTTACTGAGGTGAGAAGGCTGTGTTGGGGCAGATTAAGTTGACAGGCTAGACATCCAATGTGGTGGTTTAGTGGGCAATTGGACAGGTGAACATGGACATGGACAGAAGAGAGAGCCAAGATGTTTGTTGGACTCAACAGTACAAGTTTGGATGAAAGCATCCAGAAGGAAGTTTAGGTAGAGAAAAGAAGAGTTTCCAGAACTGAGCTATTGGGCCACTCTAAGGTTATGAGTTCAGGGAGAAGGAACAGAGAAGGAGACTGAGAAATAGCAGTCAGAAAAGTAGGAGGAAATTCAGGTAAGAGTTTGTTACCCTGGTAACCAAGTGAAGAAAATGTTTCTAAGAGGGAGGGAGAGGTTTAACAGCATTAAATAAGTATTTTTCTCATATTTTAGCTTTAAGCGAAAATTATTTCTTGCAATTGGAATGTACAAATCTCTTAGAAACAAAGTATATTTTATTAATAGAGATTTTTTAAATGTGAAGTTAGGAAAGTTCAAGATATTATTCTCCAAGGGGAAAGTAAATTATATAATCTCGTTTGTCAAAGCATTTGATTAATTTTTGGTTCTTCTAATCCATTGTTACCCAAATCCTTTGTCTAAAATAAGCATTCCCAAATTGGTCTTCTAAAATTTTTAATAGTTCATGATATACATTAAAGAAACCCTCCCAAAATATGATTGTTGAAAAATAATTCTCCTTGAGCTTATTGTATTTCTGCATGTCTTTGAGCAAAAATACATATTCCTTTATTCCAAACTATTTTTTCAAGCATGTCTGTACTACTGACAGTCTTGGAAGATGGAGATAGTGTTTCCTTCAAGAAGAAAAGGTAGGTTTGTGTGCAATATAACAAAGATAATATCTCTGGGACAAATGTCCTAGCAACCCATTATAAGGGAGAGAGATATTCTAAGTTTGAGTTTCTCAGCTGTGATGTGAATTATCTATGTGCACAACATCCACCAGGGGTTATATACACTTTATATTATCCTCATGAAACTTCAGGAGAAAAGGAATTCAATGTGAATATAAAGCTACTTCTATATATTGTGTTGTGAATAATAGAACATTTGTTTCTAACCCAGGAGTCTTGTGTCTTCTAAAGTATCAATGATACTGTGGTAGACTGCTTGAAAGAGTAAAATCTTGGCTTCTTCACAACTGTCACAGAAACTTGAGTTTTATATCTAGAAATTTTATTTAAATCTTTTTAGCCCTCAGCAAATTGACATATAACATTTTAAAGACAAGATCCTGAACTTAGATGAAATCATATACATGTCAAACCCCCCCCACACACACACAATAAGGGTTTAATATGACTAATGATTATAGTGATGAGTATATTAAAAAGAGACAAAGTATATTAGTTTACTAGAAGCTGTCATAACAAAATACCACAGTCGTGGTAGCTTGAACAATAGAATATTTTTCCTCACAGTTCTAGAGACTAAAAGTCCAAGATGATGTTGTCAATAGGGTTTAGTTTCCTTTGAGGCCTCTCTCCCTGACTTGCAGATGGCTGCCTTCTCACTGTGTCTGCATGTAGTTGCCTCTTTGCTTTTGTCTTAATCTCCTCTTCTTGTGAGGACACCAGTCATATTGTTTTAGGACCATTTGAACTCATTTTACCTTAATTACCTCTTTAAAGCTCTTATCTCCAAATAAAACCACATTCTGAGGAATTGAGGGTTAAACATCAACAAATGAATTTTAGAGTGACACAATTCACTCCATAACTCAAGGAAATAAAGAAGGATTTAACTTAGTTTAGGCCAATAAATTGACTTTTCATAAATTATTTCTGGAGAAACACTTTTTATGGTTGGGGGACATACCTGTTCTTATTGTTTACTAGAGGCATCTTATTTAGCACATCTTTCAATTGCAAACTGCAGACATGTTAATTAAATATAGAATAGAAATATCAGTCACCATAATAATGGTGTGGGTTGAAGGGGTAGGTAGAGATAAGGAAAAACTAGAAAAAGTGATTATGCTCTTTATACAAGTTTAATGTGGTAAATAAGCACATAGGAAATACAACTTCTTTCTTCCAGTCCTTTTACTTCATTAACTTCAAATACCATTATATATACTATTATATACCATTGCTGATAATTGAATACAGGATATGTCTTTCAAACTACTGGGATTAAATTGATGAGTGCAAAGTATTTCATTTTGTTGTGCTTTTCTTCTTTCTGAGACTACATGCTTCTTGGGACTCTGAGATTCTGTCATGGTTGAGGATTTTGGTAACTGCTTTGAACAGTTGGCTGCTGGCAGTCTCTTTACTTATTCAGGAGAAACTTCAACCCAACTTTAATTGGCCAGCAGAAGCTTGCCCTTTTGTTTGTAAACAGTGATGTATGCTGGGAGAGATGGTAGTTCGATAGGATCCTGAACTCCTGTCCCAATGTAGTCTGTTTGCAACTAAAACTTCAGTGTTAAATTAGTCTGTAGCCCTCTTGAGTGGTGAATCCAGTGCAGTTCAGGTCTTTTGAAAGATGGGCTTTTTTTTTTTTTTTTTTTTTTTACTTTAACAGAGTTTTTAATGACTCCACTTTTGAGTGGCTTTGTTGTAAAAGAGTTCTTGAAAACAAAGGAAAATTGAGGAAACTCTTTTTAAGGTTAGGAAAAGAGGCTGCCTTCTAGATCCCTTCAGTCTCACAGTTTCTTTTACTAAGAACCCCTGAGTGCCAGTACCTTGTGTGTGCTAGGTAAGGGCTCTGCCACTGAGCTGCATCCCCAACCCTTTGTAAAAATCTTGTTTTGAGACTAGATTTCTCTAAGTTGCCCAAACTTGCAGTCCTCCTGCCTGAGCCTCTTGAATATCTATGTGTGGGCCACCACTGGGCTTGCCTTATAGCTTTTTGTCCCCCACTTCCTACATTACACTCCTTTTTTATGTGTAGCAGAATTTTTCAGTGAGACATTTAATTTTCTTTTGTGTATATTTTACAACTAGTGGCTTCGTGGTTATCATGGGTATTATATTTAATGTCTTAAAGTTATAGCATTTTAATGTGAATTTATACAGGCTTAATTTCAATAACATACAAAAACTGCTCCAATACACTTCCATTCTCAAACTTATCAGTTATCATTGTCATAAAATTATATTTTATTTTGTGTTATATTTTGAGCCTCAAACCTGAACAATTACTTTTTAAAAACAACACACTAGTATCTTAATTTGTGTAGAAAACAAAATGTGGAGTTCCAAACCAATATTGCAATAATACTAGATTTTAGACTAATGACTACTTTTTTAAAAAAATGTATTAGTCTCTTCACTTAGAAAAGAAGAAATTTTAATAACAATGCTAGCTTTTATAATGCCTATGTACTTTACATTCACTGAAATCTTTGTATGTTCATATGACTTTGGGTTAATGTCTAGAATTCTTTCACTTCAACCTTCAAGACTCCCTTTAACTTTTCTTGCAGGGCAGGTTTGTTGGTAACTAACTCCCTCAGGTTTTATCTGGAATCTGGGAATATCTTCATTTCTCTTGTGTGTGTGTGTGTGTGTGTGTGTGTGTGTGTGTGTGTGTGTGTGTAATGTTGAAACCAGGGGCACTCTACACTGAGCTCATTCCCAGCCCCTTTTATTTTTTTATCTTGAAACAGGGTCTCCTTAAATTGTCCATAGTGGCCTCAAACTCACAATCCTCCTACCTTGGCTTCCTGAGTTGGAATTATTGGAGCCCAGCTTTTCCCTCATCTTTGAAGGACAGTTTGACTGCATATAAGAATCTGTTGAAAATTTAAAAATTTTTTGGTTTTAATTTTAGCACTTTGATGAAAAATTTTCAGATAATCTTACTGAGAATTCCTTGTATGGAATGAGTCACTTCTCTCTCGATGATTTTAGCATTCTCTGTGTTTGGCTTTTGACTATTTGTCTTTTATATGTCTTGGCATGGGTCTCTGAGTTCATTCTATTTAAAGTGCATTGAGCTTCTTGAATGTTTATATCCATTTCTTTCCTTAAACTTACAGAGTTTTGGGCCATTTCTTTTAATCTCTCTGTTTCTTTTTTTCTTGCTCCTAAGAATCCACACAATACATATATTGGTGTACTTGATGGTGTCCCATAGGTCTCTTATGAGATTCTGCTCACTTTTCTTTAATCATTTTTCTTTATGTTATTCAGACACAATAATTCCTATTTGTTCTAGCTTCAAGTTTGCTAAGTCTTTCTTCTGCCTGCTCAAATCTGCCTTAAAAATCTTTTATTATTATGGTTTTAATTGATCTGTTTTTATTCTATTTTTAAAACCTTTATTTATCCTTTCTGCCATTGTGATGATTCCATACTCTCAAATTCACAACTGCCTATTTCAAAATCTGTATAAAGCACATATAAATCTTTCTTGTGTCATTCAGAAGCCCTTTCTTCATCCTTTCTCCAGAACCCAATTTAAAAAATTGACATTCCTATCTTGTGTCTGTGTATCCCTTTTAACCTGTTACAGTTTCTGTTTTCCACCAATTATTGAAAATAAAATCCCACACTGAATAACTTTTTTGATATGGTGTGCTATCGCCTAAGGCAGACCCAGGGCACTTGAAACAAAATAAAATCTTCCCACTGGGTTAATCTGTATGCAGAAACTATCTGTGGTGAAAACCAGGTATTTGGGTTTGGAAGGTATTTTGTTTTCACTCTACCTGATGATTCTGCATCCAACTGACAACATGTCCCTGATCCCAAGATATAAAACTTGACACTTCATATAAAAAGATGCTTGAGAACCTGGAATACCATTTTTCTCCTGCTTTCATATCTTTATTTAACCTCCACATCTTTCCATGCTCAGAAAATGTAATACATATAAATAACATTCCACTGGACAGTCCAAGTTGCTACTGTTATTTTTATATCCTAGGTGTCTCAAAGGAATGGAGAGAAAAACTGTCTCCCTGTGGTCCTGAATTATGGGTCTTTGACTATACTCTGTAAGACATAAAAACCCATTTTAAAGTTAAAGTTATGTGCCTGGACATTCCTCAAGGAACTTGAGATGGATCAAAAGATTGACCTTAGCAGTTCACTCACAAGAGGAAGGTATTGCTGTGACGTCTGCAACCTGCTGCCTGATTATCTAAGATAAGAATTCTTTACTTTTTGCCAGTTGGTTATTTAAAAAAAAAATTAAAAGTGTTTAAAGCTATTTACAATAAAACACCTACCTATAGAATTGTTTTGATTAAAAAGGCAAAAAGTGAAAGTTGGTACAATGTGGTTAGATGGAATTTTGCAGTCTTGATCAAAACTTTAAATGTATATTACTTTTGATCCAGAAATTCTACCTCAAGGAATTGAACCTATGTCAATACTTGCATAATTAAAATGATTTATTTTTATGAAAATATATGTAACATTATTTACAATAACAAACATGATATATTAAATGAACACATATAGGCGAATAGTTAAGTGTGTATGACAGGACCAATTGAAAGAATGAAGTAGGTCTATATGTACTAATTTACAATGTTGTCTATAGACTGGGGGAGAAAGCAAGTTGTAGAATTGTATTTGTAGTAAGCTCTTATTCATAAGCAATGAAGAATATGGACATTGCATTTATATGTAGGGGTTTTGTGTGTATATATGTAGGTGATTCATAAAGATAGAGCAAAATTATTAGTCCTAGCTAATTCTGGGTAAGAGAAATCAAGTTGAATATGGACTTTAACTTTTACTTCTCCACTTTTCAACATTTTCTTAACTGGCATCCTCTACTATTAAATATAATTTTTAAAGAGTTGAAGAATGATAGTATCCCATTGAGAGAAAGGGGGAAATGTTTATGTTGGAAACCAAGAATAGGTTAATTGTAAGAATTGAACAGAAACTTTAACATAAATCCTTATGAAAAACAAGATAAAAAGAGACAGCTAATGCAGTCAATATTTTTTTATTGATGAACAGAAATATATAAGTACTAGGAAGAACAAGATTTTTCCCAACAATAAACTTTAGAAAATCTTATCAAAAGGATCTGCATATGTACAACATTGAGGAACATAATAGAAGTTCTTCCATAGTAATCTTAGGAAGAAATAGTCAAAATAATCCTTATTTAATCACTTATTAAATCAGTTCTATGATTGTATTTTCCACAGATAACTGCCAGATTGTGGTATGTCAACATCGTATTGAAAGTGTAACTTTGCATCAAAAGTTAGAATCTCTGGTCCCTTCCCATGAAAATGAGTGGGTTTTATAATTGCCTTGGCCTATAGAGCATGGTAGATATGATACTGCACAACTTCAGAAGCTGGATCGTGAAAGGCAACCTGGCTTCTGTCTTCTTCTCTTTTAGATCACTCATCCTAGGAGAAGCTAGTCATCATGCTGTGAAGACAGCCCACCAGGAGACCCATAGGAGCTGAGGCTCGTGGCTGTGAGCCAGCACTGACTTTTTACATGCCCTGTGTTTGAGCTGTCATGGAAGTGGGTGCTGAATTATCACTTCAGCCTTTAATGACTGTAGCCCCAGCCAAATGTGGTTGTGACTGCTTGAGAGATCCCACATGGGACTGCCCAGAGGAGAAGCTTCTGAATTCCTGACTTACAGAACCCAGGAGAAATAGTAAACAACTATTGTTTAAAACCATATCTCTTGAGATGATTTTATTCAGCTATAATAACAAACTTAGTTAAAAATAAATTCAAAGGTGCAAAGCTTAGTAGAGACATTCTCAAGGCAAAGGATCATTTGTTCAAAATATGGTGTTTTCAGATGTCTTACCTTAATACAAGGAGAGAATCCACAGAACTTGGAGACAATTTGGTTAACACAACATTTGTCTGAAACAGTTTTCCAGGAGTGAAAAAAATGGAAATTTCAAGACTGAGCTCTCTTTCAAATATCTGATGTATAGATGTTCTGGGATGTTGTCTAAGAAAAATGATGCACATGTTTCAGATACTAGATGGGGTTAGGGTAGAGTCAATATCATGAAATAAACATTAAAGATCCTGAGCCCATCATGCACCATGCATTTTTGCATTTTCTTTACTTGGCTAATGAGTACATAATAAATATAAAAGTCTCAATAGACTCTATCTGTAATAAAGCTCTGTAATAAAGTCCAACTTTATTTTTGATATTTGACTGCTAACAACTTTCAAGTCCCACCTCTCCTATCACATTTTCACCACATCCATGTAAACCAATAAGAAAGTCCATGGGTTCTCTCTGGCACTGGCAGGGAGTTCAAATTATGTAGGGCTTAGCTTACCAAGAAAAGCCACCCACTATGAAAACCAGACTACTGGCTCTGGCTGTTTTTCAAGCTGCTTAAACCATTTGCAGACAAGCTTCAGTACCTACTCTGCTTTCCCCAGAAAGCATCAGTATATGAATAAAGAATCTCTTCGTACCATTGGTATGTATATAACATCATCACTCTTAATGGAACCAAATTTGTATGGTGGTGGTGGGGTCTGCAAAGTTTTGTGCCTCTCATTCCTTCTTTCTTGTCCAGTGGTATACTATGCTGATGGTATCTTGGTCATACCATCACTACTGACAACTACAGATTACACATGTGGGTGTGTCCCTCAGTGGGATCACCATTGGTTCCCATTATGTTGCTAGTAGCAATTTTTCCAGTGTTGGGGACATGGCTGACTTCATAGTTATTTTGAAAATATCAAAACGTTGGGAAAAAATATACCAATTTATAATGTTTGTAACTTTTGCTACCAAGGTGTGTTTATGCAACTTCCAACATTCTTTTTCTCCATTCTCAATCTCTGTCATGATCCTCCACCTCTGCTAAAAGGTTATTGTTCAAAAATAGAAATAGAACTGTTAATACAAAATTTTAAAACTCATTATTATATTTTACATGTAAGTAGTTACCAAGCATATCATTCATTGCCTATGTAGTAGGTAGGAAGAATTTTATTTTTCCCATCTTGCATATGTAGAAATTAAGTCCCACATATCACAAAGCTGTATTAAGTTTTTTTTTTTTTTTTTTTTTTTTTTGTGTGTGTGTGGGTACCGGGGATTGAACTCAGGGGCACTCGACCACTGGGTCACATCCCCAGCCCTTTTTTTGTATTTTATTTAGAGACAGGGTCTCACTGAGTTGCTAAGTGCCTCACCATGGCTGAGGCTGGCTTTGAACTCGCGATCCTCCTGCCTCAGCCTCCCAAAGTGCTGGGATTACAGGCGTGCGCCACCGCGCCCCGCTTTAAGTTTTAATCCATTACTCAATGCTGTATTCTTTGGTACCTTAGAATCTTTCCCATGTGGAGGTCAGCCTGACACTCCCAACTGATAGGATGTTGTGATACTCCACATGCACAGAATGTTTGCATATTTAACAGGGATATTGGGTACTTTTATGTAAAATGAATAGTTAGTAGTAAAAATCTAGACCACTTGCAGTGTGATGTCATTTCCAGGTATAACAGAGTTGAAGGAATCTCTGCATTTAAAATTGATTTATTCCTAAGATTCCAAAAAGCTAAATACAGATTGTCCCATATTCTTTCATACATTTGGTAGCAGGGTGTACTGTTACCAGCAAAGAAAGGCCACTGGTAAAGTCATTATAAAATAACTCTTAGGAAAGTCAGTGCAAGAAGGGACCTGAACACACCTGCAGCCTAGATCCTCGCTTGGGACAGGAAGCTGAAGCTGGGAGGCTGGGGAAGAGAGCTTGACCAGATCTCACAGTTAGCTGGCAGGAGAACTGAAGCTAGGAGAGATGGGTGTCACTGCTCACATTTTATCAGAATGTTTTCAACTAATACATTTGTACCTAAATCCAGAATAAATTTCCACCCTGTGAAGTGCTTGTACAAACAGAATTTGAAAATAATAATGGTGTTGATGAAAATCAGTCTGCCAAGAAATGCCAATCTATTACTTCTTGTACCTGTGTACAGTAACCAAAAAAGGTACATTCCCTAGCAGAGTGAAAAGGATTTGCAAATGATAGAGTTCAGGCAGGATTCATTGTCTGAATAGGAACACTGAACACTATTTTGGGTCTTGCTTGTGGGCAGGATGCATATTTCAATTAGCGAAGCAGCAAGTGGCCATTGAGCACTGTGTGTGCCGGGGCATTGCAAAACCTCATGAAGGATGCCAAGAAGGGTCCTGCCCACCAGGAGACTCAAATGTGGTTAGGAGGCACAACTAACGCCCACAGAATAATTAGGAACAATTGAATACAACACTGAACAGTACTGACTCAAATTTCAATAACTGAAATCTGCATGCTCATTGCTCTTCTACCCCCATTAATACAACCATAACTTTAGCTGGAGTCGATCAATAAGCAAAATGGGAAAATCTACAATCTTTTGCACTGGTCACATGGCATGTGTAAGAACAAGATCTCTGATAGTAGTAAACTCAGAACTGGCTCTTTGCCAAGTCCAGCTTTGTATATTTGAGTCATCCTACCTTCCTCCACCCCTAATAACTAAGACCCAGGCTCTCTAAATATATCCAACGTAAAAAGTTTCGGCTTGTTCATACACTTTCCACTGGTTTATTCTTTTGAATCTGACCTCTTACTCTTTTCCCACTTAGTTCCTGACTTTCTCTTCTATTAGAGTTTTGGTGCTATTCTTCTGGTACTGATGGAGGTTTCTTCAGCAGATACAGTTTACATTGACCCATTGGATTAGGTCTGCTCTTCATTTGGGGTAATAAAAATATCTGACCCATTCAAGTCTCTAGCACTTCACCAAAATGCTTCCTTGTATGGGTAGAATTTCATTGCAAATGATATCTGAATTATTCATTCATTTCTTCATATATTTATTTGTCAAAAATTTTGAGGAGTTTCTAAACTAGGAACTATGCTAGATGTCAGAGTTACAGAAACATTGATGCAAGGTTCTGTGTTTGAGCTTTGAAAACACACTCTGGAATGTTGGTCCAGACTGAGAGCAATTTGTTTGTGTGGGAGGGTGTGAATGTGTGTGCTGGGGATGGGAGTGGGATGGGTGTCAGTAAAGCCTTCTGAGAAGAGCTGACCCAAGAAATAATGCCTGCTAAAATTGTTGAGTGGCCATGAAGTTATCATCTTCTCACAGGCCCTAGAGGCCCACACACATCTTTGTATTTGCAGATGAGTCACTTCACTCTTGTCATTTCAGTTGAACTGTTTTGTGAGTAGGTGCGGGGTTAATAGGCATGACCCGCCTAAATGTTAGCAAAATCAATACATTTATAAAAATGCCTTGCATTTTGCTGAAAGCATCTGAGATAACACCAAGGAATGCTAACTCCTACTAGAGCTAGCATCTATGAAGAAGGAAAAAAGAAATTTAAAGAGACACAGAGGTGGTGAGCAGGTATCTACACTTCCTCCTGGAGGAAAACTAGGGTAGCTGTAGGGCTAACCTCCTTTGCATCCTTTTCATAGGGAGTACAGGCTTGTGCTGCCTCTTGTGAAATAACTGAAAACAGTTGCTTTTGATATCATTTTCAGTTTTTTTCACTATTTATGACAGAAGGCTAAATTCCCCTTTTGCTTCTCCATTATGTCTGGTGGTACAAATCCTTGCCTTAGAACAAGCCTTCCAGAAGGCCTGCAGTGTCAGGCAGAATAATGTTCCTGCGAAGAAGCAATGCCCATGTCCCATTCTCTGGAACCTGAGAATGTGTTACTTTCCATGGCAAAAGGAAATTTGCAAATATGATTAAATCAGAGTTCTTAAAATGAGAAGATTTTTTCTGGATTATCTGGTGGGCTGAATGCAATCACAAGGGTCCATATAGGAAAATAGAAATATCAAAACCGGAAAGGCTTATGTGGTGGTGACAGCAGAGGTGGAAGGATTTGCCTTGAAGATGGAAGAAGGGGTATGAATTCATGCCAGTGGCCTCTCACAGCTAGAAAAGGCAAATGGATTCTCCCCGTCCCTCCCACCCACTCCAGCCTCCAGAAAGAATACCATACTGTTAAGAACAACTTGACTCTAGCTCCACAAGGTAACATTTTGAACTTGCGATCTTCAGGAATATATGGTAATGAATTTGTGTTGTTTTAAGATACTCAGTTTGTGGCAACTTGTTAAAACAGCAATGAGAAACTAATAAACCAATCTACCAACTTCTACTTATTCCACAATGATCATCATTTAGTCACATGGTCACCTACTCTCTGCAAGGGAAAGCTGGGAAATCCATTTAAAAATATGGGTAAATTACTTCCAGTAAAATTAGGATTACATTAAAACAAAAACTGTTAGTTAAAAAACAACCCTGAATGGTCTCTACCATAATGCTTTTATTTTAATTCTGTACTACTTTAATTATTTCAGCTGTTGCAAAGTGTTTTAATGCCTAGTAACCTTGCTTCCTTTCATTTCTTTTTCAGAATCATTCTATTTCTGCTTGTTTATTTTGCCATATGTACTTTATAGTCAACTTGTCTAATGAAAAGAATCCTTTTGGCATTACATTCAGTTTATAGATCAATTTATAGAGTACAGACTTCCTTATAAAGCTGTAAGTGCATGGCATGGCTTTTTTTTTGTTTTAATTTTTTTATTCTAATTTGTTACATGCTTGCAGGTCCAATTCATTTCATATTACATATAAAGAGCACAATTTTTCAAGTCACTGGTTTTACATAAAATATTTTCACACCATTTGTGTTTTCATATATGTACTTAGGGTGATGATGTCTAACTCATTCTACCATTATTCCTATCCCATTGCCCTCTTCCCCCCTTTGTTCTATTTAAAGTTCCTTCATTCCTCTCATCTCCCCTCCCTTGGTATCTTCATAACAAAGAAATCATTCGACCTTTGGTTTTGTGGGATTGGCTAACTTCACTTAGCATTATTTTCTCCAACTCCATCCATTTACCTGCAAATGCCATGATTTTTATTCTCTTTTAGTGCTGAGTAGTATTCCATTGTGTATATACACCAAAGTTTCCCCATCCATTCATCTACTGATGGGCATCAGGGTTGGTTCCACAATCTAGCTATCGTGAATTGCACTGCTATAAACATTGATGTGGCTGTGTAGTAAGCTGTTTTAAAGTCTTTTGGGTATAGACCAAGGATTGGGATGGCATGGCTTTTCTATGTAAGTACATAGCTCGCCATTTGTTCTAGTCTATTTATTTTTCTATGCAGATTTTTAATTACTTGTTTGATAGCTGCAAATTCTATTTGTTGTAGAATTATGCAATAATAATTTTTAAAGGCCCAAATAAAGGATGTATAAAAGTAGTTGTAGTTGGAATTCCTTTTCAGGGGAGGCCACTTGTGTGGAAATATCCCTTGGAGATAGAATCCCAAACAGTTCAGTTCACTGCACCTCACTGTTGGAGACCACAATGCAGCCACTTGTAGACAATAACACCTGAACCTGTTCATAATCTGTTGTTATATTGTCAAACACAATAAAAATTTATTGGCATGTAAGTCATTACATACAAATATTTCATTAGAATATAGGTGAATTCAGTATCATAAAATTTAGAAAAGTGATAACTGAACAAACTGGAATAAAGAAAAACACTGATTTCTGAAACAACATTGAATTTTAGCTAACCCGCCATGTTGGCACAGGAAACCAAAAAGAAAGCTTGAATGTGCCCAGATCTCAGTGATCTCAGAGCTCCATCACCCAGAAATAGCCTTTAAATTCTTATGCTGCTAGATTAAATTGCCAATCTATTATCATGACCTCATTGCTTTAGCTTCTGATACTGAAAATTTCTGTATAGGTACGTATGTATGACTTCCTAACCTTCCTACATAATCAATCATAAGTTGTCTGATTTAAGTACATGAGTCCGAATTGTACTCACTTACCCATTTTTAGTTGAAACAGAAAAAAAAAAGAACCTGAATATGTTGATTAGGACCACCAAGCAAGGGTTTCACCTCCTCAATCATGCTATGTTATTTTCTGAGAGAATTGAGTACACAGAATTACAGGCCATCACTCAGATGAAATAAATAAGAAAAACAATTAGGGAAATCCTTTAAAACAATTAGCAGTTTATGGGAAATTAGGGCTATAAATTGAATTCTTTAATTAGTATCCACAAATAGAAAGGACAAATGAGTCCAGACCAAGGGAGGATTCTTGAATTAATCAAGATACCAATTCTAGCTGTTTACATCAGAAGAGTACCACTGCATTGAGAACATTTTTAAACTTTTAAAAATGTTTTTGCTAGTGTGTCATAGTTATACATAATAGTGGGGTTCATTTTGACATATTCATAAATGCATACAACAAAACTTGTTCCACTTTAATCAATCCTCAGTACTTCCCCTTTCCTTCTCTTCCTTTCTCCTCAATCCCTTCCTCTATTAGTCTTCCTTCTATTGATTTATTTACTTTTAATCTGTTCATTGTAGTTGTACATAAAAAGTAGAATTCATTATGATATATTCAGATGTGCACAAAGCATAATTTGGTCAATTTCATTCTACAGTTCTTCGTTCCTTTCCCTTGATCCTCTTCATCTTTTACACTGTTCTTTCTTCTATTTTCATGAAATCCCCCTTTTGAAAAATTCCTTATTTCTCTTTAGCTTCTGCTTAGGAGTGGAAACATTCAAACTCTGACTATCTGAGTCTGGCTTATGTCACTGTTCTCCAGTTCCATCCATTTACCAGAAAATTATGTAATTGCATTCTTTTTTGTGGCTAGGTGGAACTCCAGTGTGTGTGTGTGTGTGTGTGTGTGTGTGTGTGTGTGTGTGTTACATACATACCACATTTTCTTTATCCATTCACCTGTTGACATATGGGCTGGTTCCATAGCTTGGCAACTGCTATAGTAGAATGCACTATCACTATAGTATGCTGATTTCAGCTCTTTTGAATAAATACCAAGAATTGAAAAAGCTGGGTCATATGATGTTTCCATTCCTAATCTTTTAAGTAGTTTCCATATTGCTTTCCAAAGTGGTTGTACTAATTTGCAGTACCACCAACAATGTATAAGTGTTCCAACTTCCCCACATCCTTACCACATTTATAAGAATTTTCCAGTTGTGTTTGCAAGGAAAATAACACATACTCAAAGCAGGAAAAGGTAGATTGGAGGGAAGGGTATCTGCATTGATAAACAGTGTCTTATAATTTCACAAAGGAATGGAAACAGCAAAAGAAAGAAGTCCCTGGGTGGTAAACAGTATTTGTCACAGACTTGACCATCTGACACTAGCTATAGGCACAGGGCTGAGAACACACATAGAACATCACAGATCCAGCTTTGGAAAAGGATGATAAATGACATCTAGAGTGATCCATCTCTTCTCTGCTTCATTCCCTTTTGTAGAAGCCTTACATAGTCATTACCATATCTGAGCTTGTAAACTTCCAATAATGGGGTACTAATTTCTTCCAAAAGCAGTGTATTCCACCTTTGGTGAGTTCTGGCTATTACATTCTCCTGTATAATTATTCAAAATATGTTTTGCTATAGCTTTTGCCTATTACTTATAATTCTATCCCTTGGGGAAGAGAGGGAAATCCAATCTTTATTCTATATAATAATTCTTCAAGTCCCTTAAGGTTTCCACAGTGAAAACATAACTCCGGTTATGTTTAGCTACATAACTACAGTTCCTTCAACTGCCCATGACAAGATGAGAGGTCAAATATCTTCATCTTCCCTCCCTTGTATGAGGATGGTTGTTTCCCTATGCTGTTTAAGGCAACTAACTCAGTAATTAGGTGTGAACTGGATCTGAGTGGAGCATACTTTCTCTGTTCTAAAACCTTGCTTTAAAAAGTGTATCCTGCTGGGCTTGGTGGCACATGCCTGTAATCCCAGCAGCTCCAGAGGCTGAGGCAGGAGGATCATAAATTCAAAGCCAGCCTCAGCAAAAGAAAGTTGCTAAGCAACTCAGTGAGACCCTGTCTCTAAATAAAATACAAAATTATTTTGCTACGGGTATGGCTCAGTGGTCGAGTGCCCCCGCCCCCGCCCCCCCCCCCCCCAAAAAAAAAGTGTGTCCTATGGCCTAGCAGGATAACCAGGCCCTACCCCAGACTGGAAATTTGCAAAAAAAAAAAAAAAAAAAAAAAAAAAAACTCCACAGCCCTACTATAGACATACTGAACTAGAACTAGAATTAGTATTTTAATGAGATGCCAAATGATTCATATTAATTTTAAAGCCTGAGAAACACATTTAGATCAAGTTGACAGCACCTTTGAATCATTTTGGAGGGGAGTTTAGAGAAATACTTCTGCCTGGGTCCATCCTGAGAGGTGGAATTGAGATACAGCCTGGGTATAAGGATTGCTCACAATTTTAGAACCACCATTAGAGAAAGATGATAGTCTTTAAAGAAGGCAGGCTAAAATCTTTCTTTCTTCAGTGAATACATTGTGGTATAGATATATTTAACTGGTAGCCCAAAATATTTTTGCAGGTGCCACTGCTAAATTTTGACACCCCAATTCTATAAGGAAAAAAAAAAAACGGATTTTTGGATCAAGTTCATAATCTTACATTTTATTTGTTAAATTTCATTAAATTAGATTGAATGTCATTCAGATTTAGAATAAAACAGAAGAAAAATAATTTTTAGAAAAATCAGAGATAATAAACATGACAAATTAGAGGATTTATAAATAAAATGGAGCCCCAGAAATTGCTATGGTAAAGAAGTAGAAGCATCTAATTATCAAATTGAATAAAATAAAAACAAAATTGTACAAAATATCCTCATTAATAAAGTTTCAGAATATAGTGGACAGATTCATTGCCACCTCTTAAACTTACTCAACTTTCTTATTTGTTTGAACATCTTCTTAATAATTTTATAAAATCAAAATAGTAATCATGTGTGACCAAGAAGACCTGTAGCAGCTTCTCAGAGCTGATTCCCAACTCTCCATTCAGTGATGACAAGCTGGTAAGCCAGAATTAGCCATGGGTGGTAGTGGTAGAGTATTTGCACCATGAAACTCACAAAGTATAGAAATAAGTTCGCTCAACTTCCCTCCTCCCCTCTAGTACTGATTGATAAACATTTACCAGCACACCACTGAAAAGGACAAGATCATCAATTTGGAAGTGTCTTTCCAAATAATATTAGAACAAAGAGCAAACTCACCTGGAAACATCAATTTTTATCCTTCTATCAGAGTATTGAAGAGTAGAAGCAACCAAGAGGTTCAGGGACAAATAAGTATGTCATGGAGCAAGAATACCAGCAATTTCAACAAAACGAAACTCAATTTTTATCTGCTAAGTGTTTATGTCAATTTTCCTCGATCAACCTAATACTTGGCAATTACAACACCTTGACTTTTTAGTGATATAAGAATAGAGAACAAATCAGAAAACTCACCCAACTAAACTTATAGAAGTCATTATCACTAGACTATCAAAGCCTATGACTTATGAAAATCTGTTATTTATATTAATAATTTTCTATTTTTTAAAAAAGATCTTGTGTTTAATTTGTTTATACCATATGACGAAGCCCACCAAGATTCACTCCACCAGATGCCTGGATTTTAATTATTACATACAGGCTTGAAGGCATACTTGGGTCTTTTTTCATTGTAGAATTTTGAGTCAATGTTTTATAAATCAAATTGTTCAATTTTTATTTTAAGGCAGTGGCAGTGTCTAAGTTCACTTTTATGAAAAGAAAACGAATTTAAACTTTTGTACAGTATTCATCAGGCTTTAGATTAAAATCTGCTAATTCACTATGAACAGAGAGTAGAAGGCAGAAACCAGAAAGATTTCAGAAAGACTCTTTTATGAGAACAAGTAATCAAGAAGAAAGGATTTAATCTCACAACTCTGCGCACATAATAACGTTTTATCTGTACAGAATAAACAAGCTGACTTAACCCCACAGGGCAAATTCTCTCAGATTCGTGGCTGGGCTGGGAGCAATAAACAGAATGGACACAATATTTGTAGCACATCAATGTCTTATAAAAGAACTTTCATTGTGTTGCAGGAAAGAAACCACATGCAGCTCACATGTTATGTTCAATGAGTAGTTCCAGTTATTTACACTGGTGTCCTGCTTCTCCCATAGAAAATGCCACATCGTGTGGTTAGCAATGTACCATACCATCAGGATTAGGCATAGACACTACCCAAGAAAATAAAATTTGGGGGACTGGTCCCAAGGCATTTCCTATACTTGCCTGGTGCTCTAGTTTGGATCTGAAATGTCCCACAAAGTTAAATGTGTTAAATGTTTGGTTGCCAGCCTATTGAGAGGTGGTAGAAGTTTGAGGAGGTGGGACCTCATGATATAAGTCAGGTCACTGGTGGTGTACCCTTGAATGGGATATTGAGACCCTGGCCCCAACCTGTCTCTTTTTGCTTCCCAGCTGGCATGAGGTGTAGAGGTCTCCTTTTACCGTGTGCTTCTGCCACCATGTGTGGTGTGACTGTGAGCTGAAACCTCCAAAATCATAAGCCAAAATAAACCTTTCCTCCTTTTAAGTTGATTACCTCAGTTGTTCTGTCACAGGAATGGAAAGCTAACACATCTGGTGATCATATTCTTATTAAATCTCATTATTTCTTGGGATATGGCAGAGGGAACTGTGGCCACTTTAATCTCTGAAGGTTAAAGAGGAGGCTAAGAAAGGTTTAAAACTCTCGCCTTGGCATCTGGTAAGCAAGCAGGTGGAATGAGAACTAGAGGTGAGAAGACAGGTTCAGCAATGCACTATCTCTGTGCCTTCTGCTTGCCTCTCCTTATTGTGTCTTTCAGCCTTGTGCTCATTCTGCTCTTCATCCAATTATTCTTTCATTCATATTATCATTCCAAAAATAATTCCCGAACATTTACTACATGCCCAGAATTGTGCAGGGCTCTAAGGATACAGCAGTGAAAAAGACAAAAGATCTGCCTCTGCGGAGCTTTAAGTAGAAACGACATGTTGCTATTAACCCAATTACAAAAAAAGGGACTAGCTGTGCATATCCCTTCTAGTTCTCACTTACCTCCAATGTCCTTGCCTTTTTCCCCTCTTTCTGCCTAAGTGCATGAAAAATTAGAGGGGAGGGGAAACACCAGGATCAAAGGAGGTGATTTCCTTCCTATGTTCTGAATCTTTTACTTTCAGGGTACAGAACTTACTTTTTGATTTAATGTTAATTTTTTAAATTTCCAAATGAATGTCACACTTAGTACTATAACATATAAATTATCTAACATTGTTAATTTTGCAAAGTACTTTCATAACCATGACTACATATGACTCTCAAATCAATACTATAAGGTGAATGATGCATCGTTTTCTATTCCATAGGGGTATAAGTTTCCTAGGGATATAAGTTACTCAGGTCATTAGTGGCAGAACTGGCCCTTGATCTCTACCACCTGATTTATAATGGTTATGGGCACATGCTAAATTTATATTTGTTTTTGCCTAAATGATGCCTTCTAGATAATTTATATTGTTAGGAAAAATGGTCAAAGTTGTAGTTATGTTCATGTCTTGCCTTAGTAACCCCTCATGAATCAGTATTAGATTTTATCTCAGCTGTTTTTGGGAAAAGGTTAATACCTAGGGTATTCAAATCTCAAATGCATTTGTCAAGAAGCTTCCTAAAAACTGCATACTTTTAATTCCCTTGCCAACACTGCTAGCTGGAGATCTGGAAGAAGAGCCAGGACAGGGTGAGAGGTTGGATAATAGAGCTAGAAGCCTGAGGTGCCCAACCAGGTATGAATTCTATGATGTAAAATAAGTGAAACTTGGGAAGAAAGTAAGAGAGGGAGTGAGAAGGCAAGGATCCCATGACCAACTATAGTGAATTAAAGTACAGAAGACCAGGCAAATTTATCTGGAGCCCAGGTGTGTAGTGAAGGACTATGCTGTTATAAAACTAACTGGTGTCAGAAAAATGTCATTTTCTGTGAAGCTTTCTAGTCCACTTTCTGGCCCTTAGTTGGTTCTATGAGAACCTGGAAGGAAAAAAGTCATTTCAGTGACTGGAAGGGGAAATGACACACGCTGGCAGCTGGAAGAATCAGGTGCTGTGAGGCACAGTGTCTGAGCTGAGGTATTTCCTGACCTCCTGTCAATTTCCTGTACTTTCATTGCTGGACTTGTGCTCTAAATTCTCCAGATCCACCAAATCATGGTTTGTGTGTTTTAAAGTAGTTCAGGGGGAAATTTTTTTTTCTTTGTACCAGATCTCTAAGCAATAAGAGACTAGTCCAGGGTGTATATTACAGTGATACAGAAAAGCAAAGGTATTACTGGAGATTGGCTCTGAGGCCTGCCTGGGCAGAAGCTGGCACACATTATCACAAAATGCATCTACATCTCACAGTTCTATTGCCCACATCTACCAAATAAAGGGGTTCACAGGCAGGCACAGAGTGCTTTCTGCTTCTAACTCTCAGGCTGTCTCTACAGAGGCTGGTAGGAATACCAAGAAGCACATTCTTCTTTTCTGCATGCATATTAAATATCACTGGCAGGGAGAGCAATATGTATTCATGCAAAACAATTCATATGGTCAACTGGGCTTAATGTCATTCATGTGAATGTTGTGCTCCAGCATTGATGTTAACAACCATCTATCTATCTATCTATCTATCTATCTATCTATCTATCTATCTATCTAATGTATAAGAATTTCCATTAAATACAGGAACTAAAAGTGTCTCAGAGTGACAGATCTTCTGCCCACCCTCATTTGCACTTGCAGGTTGGATACTGCTACTGCAACAGTAGGAAACACATTGAATCTAGAATCAGAACTCACCGCTAAGGAACATGAAGTTACTTAATGTCATGGAGCCTCTTCTGTCAAATCGAAAAATGTTTCTAGCCTCTGTATGGATTATGGCTTTATCAGTGATTTTTGTGGACTGAATGATGATGTCCTTCAAAATTCATACATTGAAGGCCTAACTCCTGGTATACCTTTAGGTGTACCTTTATATTAGGGATCTTTCAGGAAATAACTAAATGAATTTTATGAAGTCATAAAAGTGGAGGCCCTGATCCAATAGAATTATTGTCCTTATGAGAGACATCAAAGAGCTCTTTTGTTCTTTGTCCATACACATCAAGGAAAGGCCATGTGAAATTATGAGGTGGCCCTCGACAAGCCAGGAACAGAGCCCTATATGCCAGCAACTTGATCATGTATTTCCAGCATCCAAAATAAATTTCTGTTTAACTCACCCAGTCTGTTATATTTTGTCATAGCAGCTCAAGCAGACTAATACAGTATTAGAGTCTATGCAAGAGTTAATTATCATTATTACAGTTGGTTGGTACTTAATAAACTTCTACTGAATTGTTGAATCCTCAAGGAAGCCTGATGGGAAGGCCCCATGGATCATTACTCTCACAAAATTTTCATCTTTGACCTGTCACTGGATGTCCCACAGGGGGAAAAATGACAGGATAAAATGATGAAGCCCAGTGACTGGAACATCCTAGCTAATTCACAAAACAAATTTGGCAAACTCAAGACTGATTAAGAGGCATGTTGGGACATGGTCAGCCCCCACACACACCAAAAAAAAAAAAAAAAAAAAAAAAAAAAACCACCAAGGACATTTGATACTCAAAGAATTCTTACATCTTACATAGTTCATAATAGTTCATATGTATACTTTCAAAATTTTAATTACTTTAAAGTACTTTTAAAATTAGTGTCTCTTAATTTTGTGAGTGGCTCAAAATTATATTAAATTCTATATCCAAAAAACTTAGCAAACTGTTAAAGGTAACAATAATTCATGTTTATATGAATATGATGTCTTAGTTCCTATAAAGTTCTTCCTCATTCATAATTGCATTTGTTTCTCACAATTACTGTGTGGGTATAGCAATTCCTATGCCTATTTTATAAGTGAGAATAATGGGCTTAGTATTTTATTAGGAAGAAGTAGAAATCAATAGGTCTAGAATTTGAACCCAGGTCTTCTTCTGAATTCAAACTCCATGAAGTTTAATAAAAATTGTAATTCATATCCACACACGATATATCAGGGACAGAGCTGATCCAGCATTCAAGAAATGTGAATTCTAGACCCAGTTCTGTGACTATCTAAAGTAACCTCCCTCTCTTTCTCTAGGTCTGTTTCATTATCCACAAGGAATTGTGATTCTATAGGACAACTCTTAAGTCATCTTCCATACTTAATAACTTGATTAGTATAAAGGAAAAATGGCAATTGAGCAGCATTGAAAAGAAATTTTACTTCACTTCTGTTTTAGAAAATGTGTTTTATGTTTGGATTATGACCGTTGGGGGCCAGTGGGGTCATCCAAACCAAGACCAGGATAGTCCTTCAGAGAAGAGGACTATTCAGCACAAGTCCCTCAGGAAAAGAGATCTTTCTGTTCAGTAAGTGTCCCTTCCTGCAGGCATTTATTGCAGATCTGCAGTGAAGTGAGCTGTCATTACACACCCAGCGCTTGCTCCAGTCTGCAAAACCTAAAGATCTGAGGAGGGGATCTTGATCTCTAGGAGAGGAAGGTGATATCCAAGTGATGGTTTTGGAGGAGCCAGAACCTGCTGCACATGCATCACATCACAGAGTGCAGCATATTCAGTAGTCACAGAAAAGTCCTATAAAATGCCTTCTACTTCCCACATAAATATTTCAAATGTAATTTTTAGAGAACAAAAGAAAAAAAGAGGAGGATCTTTGCTTTTCAAACTTTTGTTTTTCTTTCTCTCTTTATATCAGTTTAAATCTGCTGGAAAGAATATTGGTGTGACCTCTGTGAAATTCTCCTCACTGACATTTCTAAATAAGATACAAATATTCTTGCAAAGATGGTGGCTTTTTGGACCCCTTCAACTTTTCTTTATATTTTTTCTCTTCCCACATCTGAGGGGCTTCTCCATACTGGAAGCCAGAAAAACACTATGAAAGAAACTCATGGTAGCGAGCTAGGTTTCCCTCTAGCCACTAGTTCCGAAGCATAGAAGGTGTAGCTACATGTTTCTGTAGTTGTGTTATAGTCCATTGATTTGTGCAACAAATGTGCATTGAACAGTTGCTATGTAACAGACTCTGTCCAGTATATTAGTGGGAGAAAAGTGAATAAGACACTGTTTCTGTGTCAGTTCACAGTATTAGTGGGGACAGACAATTAAGAAAAGGAATCTAACAACATTACAAAATGTGTGCTTGGAGGAGCATGCATAGCCCAGCATGGGCATAGAGCAGGGAACAGACAGCTGCCTGAAAGTAGAAGGGAATCCAGAAAAAAAAAAAAAAAAAAAAAAACGGATGACATATGAGCTGGGTTTTGAAGAAAATGGTTCACATATGAAGAAAAGATGGGAAAGAGGAAGAAGTTCTGGATAGAAAGCATGCACAAGTCACTTTAAGGCAGGGAAGTGAGAAAGATCAAGGTCCCTTATAATGACTTGGACTTTATTGTGTGGGAGGGGCCCAGGATTTATGTAAGGAGGGGTGGTGTCAGTCTAGGAGCTGGGTCATCAGCCAGAGGGTGAAGGGGTGGCAAGTATGCTGTGTGGGTAGAGGGCATATATTCACCTGGCAGGCAATGAGATTATAATTCTGGAAGAAGTAAAATGGATGGATTAGAGGGAAGAGAGGCTGGTGGTAGAAACAATGGTCAGGAACCTGTTATGCAGTGCAAAGGAAGGAACACCTGTGAGCAATGTTTAGGAGGCAGAATTGACAGGACTTGATGGCTGGCTGGACACACATCACACACAGTAAGCAGCTACATTTATGGGTCATGGGGATGGGCATGGGAATGGCCACAGGAGAAGAGGATTGCTGAACGGTGCCTGCCCATTGACTGACAAGATAACAGACACCAACCGAGCTGTTTGTTGGTATGGGAACCTGGGGTGGGAGTTGGGCAAGCAGGAAAGGGGCTGGTTGAGGTAAAGCACTTTCTATGCCTTCAGGAGCTTGTCCTCTACCTCACCGCTCAAGGACTGGCCTATGGTTTGTGGACCAGCAGCATGGGCCCCCTGGCAGTTGGTTACACAACACTTCAGCCTCCCCAGACTACTGAATCCAATTCTGCTTTCTCACCAGATTATCAGGCTAGTTGTTATACATTGAAGTTCTAAAAGCACTGCCCAGGATAATTCTTTCAACTTTCGCAGCTGTCAGGGGAATTGTAGAGGGAGTGATAAGGAGAAAAAAAAAAAAAAAAGACAATAAAGCAAAATAAAAGTGCTGAAGTTTTGAATTGTTAATCACAAGATTCAGAGTCAGGAAGTTATTTCTTTTGGAGTTCTGAAGTTTCTACTTAATGGGAGTTATCTAGCCATTAACTTTGACCCTCTGGTCTTTCTCATATGTCATCTTTCCAGCACTATCCTTTGTTTACACGTGATTCTTAAATGTACTTTGAAGATCACAAAGTGAATAAAGCTATTTGGGGGCAATTAAGATAGATAAGTCTGTGGCATCTTCCTGAACTCAGTATTCTTGGGATTCAAAGAGCTGGTGCATGTGGATTTTACAGACACAGGTCAGAAAAGAGACAGACTCCTGGGGATGGAACAGGGTCACAGGGTCCTAGAGCAGCTACAGGCTTGAAGCTGGGGCTCCTGCATTGTGAAATCTCCTGTATGTCACAGAAGCTATTCTTTGCTCCAGACATGAACCTGGAGTTCTTGCCTTCCCAGCCTCTCATCTACTTTGTTAGTGGATTTATTGTGATGAAAACTTGGTGCAGATCTGGAAATTCATAAACAAATAAATAACATTTGACTGAAATTATAAAGATGATTCAGGCCAATAGCAGAAAAGAAAAAGACTTTGTAAAATGCTTAAAGCAGACCAAGATAAAGAACAGAAAATGTTACAGTTCACAGCATGAAATGGCATTTGACTCTAGAAATGAGCTTAATTTAAACTTTGATACACACCATCAAACTCAACACTTCCAAACCCTGTGATGTATTAGTTGCATCAAGCATTTAGTGGAAGGTAGATCACACTCAATTGCCCCGTGATGACTAGAAAGGCTGCATGTCAGAGCATAGAAGTGGCAGAGATGAATGCACTAACTTTAGAAGCACCAAAGTGATGCAGTATAAACAAATCACAGATGACTTCCAGTGACAATGTTGTTTTTCAAGTACATAATGAATGACAAGGGTATTTTGTTCTAAACTATTCTAGTTTCTAGGAGTCACAGCTATAAAGAGAATTTATTGCTCAGGAACAGGACAAAGATTTTGAAACATTTAGAAATAACACAGTCCCTAAACTACTCTGGAAGGATGCTTATTTGATATTAGGGAAATCACTTGGAGTGTTTTTTAATTGTCCTGGGAGACATTGATATAAACTGTCATCCTGGCTGCCACTATTTGTTTAGGCAAGTTACTTTATCTCTGTTTTCACTTCTGTGAAATGAGAAGCATCTTCAAGTAGACTCAGTGGTCCATCAAACCATCCGATGTTCCTGGGTATTTACTCAACAGGCATGCTCACTGGCCTGCAGAATCTCTTTTTTAGCTCTTTGACTTGTGGAGTTCAGGATAACATGGTAGCTAGTGTCAAATGGAAGTTCCTGACTTCTTCCCAATCTCATACCAAAATTGAAAAGATGTGGTGATGGAGTAGTGAAAGTGGCAATTGTTGATTGTCATCACCTTCTCATTTTACCTACTCACTTGATCTGTGCAAAGGCAGTGAAAACAAATCAATCCAACTCTCATTAACTGGTGGCTTGATTTACAGTTGCTCCTCTGGATATAATGCATTCACTGGCAAAATCAGAACAATCCTTTGCCACTGGAAAATATTATTATTAGATTTTCATAGCCATAAAATCAGAGAATATCAGATACAGTTGCATTTAGGGTTCAGCCATGTACATGTTGCCCTGGTGCTGCATCAGCTCAATGACTGCTGTAGTTTTCCACAGAAAGCTAGAGTATTTTATTATCCCAAGGGATGTATTACCTCCTGATGACTTAGATGAAATCATGTTGCTCAGATTTGGTAGAAAGGAAGTAGCTGGTTTCAGGAAGATTTCCCTATGGCTTGTAAGTTACATGCATCCAGAGTATGTTTTGGTTTATTCTAATTTGTTATATATGACAACAGAATGCATTACAATTAATATTACACATAAAGAGCACAGTTTTTCATATCAATTAACCTCCAATTCTATGAAAATTCAAGGGCATACCACTTCAGAAGAGTTCCCTGGTGTAGAGTTATTGGAATATCACCACCAAAGAGAAATATAAGTCATTGCATCTTATGCTTCTTAAACTAAGAGAGAGGCACATCATCTTAATGAGTCTTCTATTTTGGAAGCTATGCATTCCACTTTCTACAATGCATTTTTGCTTCTCTGACTCACTTTTTAAGGCATGCGCTTTCAGTGTGATCCAAGCTCGAGAAGGCTCTGCAGTTGCTCCAGGTTGTAGTACAAGTGTTCCTCCCTTATGACTCTGTAAAGTCAATGTCCATCAAAATGCCTGTGAGCAGGTGGACACACTGTATGAATCCTATGGCAGGTCCTAATAGGAGAACCACAGCACACAGTTCTAGATTTTTAGAACAAAGTAATGCTTTCTTCAGAAAATATTTTCTTGATATTTTTGTACTCAATCATGGTATAGAACTTGACCTAAATTTACTGTCTCATGGGGAGTTCTGTAAGATCACTTTATTTTTTTGGTTTTCAGTTACAGATGACTTTTAAAATATCTTGTTACTATCTCAAAATGGATTGCTACAAAATTACAAACCCATTAGGACGTGGCTCTGAAGGTGGGTGGGCAAGAGACATCTACCTGATGGGAAGGACTTTGGGTAGATACATCTTAGTGTCCTCTTTACATTTAAAGCAATAACTGGAGATATGAATGTGCATCAATTGGTGTGTGATGGTTAATGGTTTTCCTGAATTGTTAGGGACATGAGAGGAACAATTAATGGAGGATGACTAACAAGGAAGCTAGAGAAAGATGATAGCTGATTGACCTCTCTGAATGGCTCAAGAGAGTGAGGATGTTGTGAATGCTCACCAAAATATCCCCTTTGCAGAGGACGCTCTCAATCACTGGAGGAAAAGACAATCCATTCTTTGTATTTCTTTTAGTGACATTTCACACCCACCCCAGTGCTTATTCATTTGAATTAAGATGGTAGCTGAGTAGGACGTTATGCATAGACTCAATCACTTGGACTTCCTTGTAATGTCTTTGGAAAAACAGTTTTTAAAAATCTACTTTTGACCAAAATGATTAATCTGATAATTAAGGGGGAGAAAAGGCTGCTGCTGGTAATGAATATCACTGAAGCCAAGGCATCCTATGAGGTTGCTGTTAGTATTTTTATGTCCACTGTTAGCAGTTCAATTAACTTCAGGTAGGCTATACCACTGAGGTCTAGTTTAGGAATACAGTTTTGAGTGAGTGTGTTGAGAAATGAGGACAAACAAATATGGCATTTGGAAATGAATGAACAAGCCCACTATGTTTTTTGGATCTGTGGCAGAAATGAGGAATTAGGTATATCTGCTTTCTTGCTCAGTTACATGTATGTTTATGTTTGTTAAAGAAGCCTTTATGTGCATTAGATTTTCTCTCTGTCCCCTCCCTCTTAGACTTTTTGGTGGCTAGCTCCATTGCAGCCTTCATATCCTTCATGCCTATGGCCAACAGTCTTTCAAATACCTAAAATCTCTTACTCCTTCCACTCTCTCTCAACTTGTATTTAATGTACAACTTCAGGGAGTGAAGTCTAGGTTTATGAAATGTAACAAAAGGGAAGTGGCTGGATGTCACATATGTTAGGTGTGAGGGAGTTAATTCCTGATGGTGAAAACTTTGACCAAAGGAAGATATTTGACAGGAAAGATCCAGGCAAATAAATAGCACTATGTTTCCTAGTTCTTAGGAAGAATTATCTGTGACTTATAATTGACACATAACATTTGTACATATTTATAAATTACAATGTGATATTTTGACTCATGAATATATGGGTCATGATAGCCCTGGGTAATTAGCATATTTGTCACCTTAAACTTTTACTATTTCTTGTGCTGAGTACATTAAAAATCCACAAATCCACTCTTCTATTTTGAGACATAAAATCTTACTGTTAAGTATCTTCATACTGTTGTGCCATAGAATACCAGAACAGATTCCTCCTATCCAGCTGTAATTTGTACCCCCTGACAGACCAGATGAATGATAAAGAAAATGTGGCATATGTACACAATGGAATGCTACTGGCCACAAAATAAGCATGAAATCCTGCCATTCAAGACTGTATGGATGGATCTGGAGGACATTATGTTAAATGAAATAAATCAGGCACAGAAAGACAAATACCATGTGATCTTATGTGATCTACTCCTGAGTGGAATCTAAAAATGTTGATCTCATAGAAGTTGAAAATAGAATAGTGGTTGCCAAATTCTGCAGAGATTGGCAAGGAGGAGAGAAGGGGAAAGATTAGTCAACCTGTATTGCTTTTCATTCTTTCTTCTCTTCCCTCACTCATAGTGCCCAAGGGATCAAATCTCCCAAATGAAGTACTACAGAATGAAATACACTTTCTTTTTTCTTTTCTTTCTTTTCTTTTCTTGTTACTGGTGATTGATTCCAGGGGCACTTTTATCACTGAGCCACATCCCCAGTCCTTTTTCATTTTGAGACAGGGTCTTGCTAAGTTACTGAGTGTCTGGGTAAATAACCAGTCCTCCTGCCTCAGTCTCCTGAGTTGCACCACCATGCCCTGCTGAAATACACTTTCTTTTTAGCAAATGCTCATATGAATGGTGGGACCAAGATTGGTGAACTAAGGAAAAGAAACAAAAGATGCATGCTGTTAGTTGTCTCAAAATTTTAAGACATTGATTTAGCCCAGTGCTTATCATCCTGCATGTTTACCAAGATTATTCTCACATGTTTTCCTAGTCTTTTTCTTTTCTTCCTTCCTTCCTTTTTTTTTTTTTTTTGTAAGAAATTTTTCAAATAGAACATGAAAGTAGATCACGATTCAGGGATAGAATCTTTTCAAAGCAGAGTATGTGTTTGCTGTGAGCTGGAGAAAGGAGGAGAGGATAATGGTAAGGTGGTGGTCACAATAAGTTTGTGTGCAATTGTGGGGGTGTTGGGAGAGCTTTATGCCATTGATCTCAAGCCTTAATTGCCTTGGTGCATATTTCATAGATCTCCTACCTTCACTGCTGTCTATATTTTCACTGTAAGAAAATAGCTCTTTTGGAGTAGTTCGTTAAGCCAAGAGAGCGCATCTAGGAAAAAGAATCCAACAAGTGACTTTCAGGGAGATTCTTGGAGTCATTCTGCATCACTTACCATCTTTTCTGGTTTTCACAGGGGCATTGAGGGCAGGATGCTGGCCTGACCTTTGTAGAAAAGTATTGCTTCTAGGACCTTCCATGTTCAAGGCAAAAGGAATTTAAGAAGGTCTGGTGGTGGTCAGTAGCATCAGATACAGAAGATTATATCATATAACTACATATGTCAAATGATCATTAAGAAGTTGATGAAACTACTGGCACACTTTAAGACAGGTGGTTCTCTGGGGATCCAAAATCATAACATAAAAATGTCAAAGAAAATGGTTTTAAAAAATTGTAAGGTACTCAATATTGAAAGTCTGACCTTTTAATTTCAGCAGTCTATATATACCTCATTTTATGTTCTAGGTAAATCTTAAAAGACAAAGAGTTAGGCCTGAAAGTTAAGGAGCTGAATGCAGAAAAGCAAACGTGATATCCATATGTCTCATTTTAAAGTATGACTCAACCCCACATTAGAACACAATATGTAAAATGTGTCAGTGGACTTGTGACATGCATTTTGTTAAGGCCTCCTATCTTATTGATAATGAGTGTCATTTTGTAAAATTAGAATTGGCATCTCCCTTTCCAGACCCAAAGTTGTTTAATGTCTTATGAACTAGAAAGAGGTCCACATTTCCTTCAGGATTAATGACTACAGATGAGGAACAGAGGTGTCAAAAATAGGTGATTAGAAAAAAAAAATTCTTTAAAGAGGGGAAATCTACATGCAGAAATCTTATCACTTAACTATTACCATGGTTTAATATCAAACTTATGACAGTACAAAGAGAGTACTTAAAAAGTGTTTGTGATCATTCTTTGGAGTTTATTACATTTTAATAATAAAATCAAACAATTTTAATATACATTTTTGCTAGGCTGAGTTGTATCTTCCCAAGTTCCTCTGTAGGCCTTGTCCACAGGGAGATGAGGCTCCATACAAATGCAGGTGGAAATGACTGCCAGTATATTCTGTTCTAAGCATTTGCTGCCACTCAAATGCCATGACTGGTGAACAGCCTTCCAGACAAGGTCTAAAATCCTATTCAATTCACTTTGTGGCCACTTTGAGAGATGTGGTTTGGAGGTCACCTGTATGTTAAACCCAAAGGACCCTGGGATGCCCTAGATTTCCTCCTGGCAGTGGAACCAGGTGGGGAGAGATGGAGAGGTGAGCACCTGTCATTTCGTGGCAAACATGCCTGGCAAAAGACCCCATGAAATCTTCAGTTTACTCTGGGTAAACACTAAAGAAAGCAGATGCTTGATTTGCCCAAAAATAGAAAGGTGGATGGGTTGATCATTATTTTAAAATAAGGAAAAAAGTGAAGTGGGGTGATTTTTTTTTCCTTTTCAAAAATTTCCCTTATTTTATAGTATACCTCTTTGAAGTTGAAATTGTTCAATGGAAAATCTAGTGTTCAGAGAAAAGAGTATTGTGATATATAAGTTTGGACCATATTAAATGAACAGATAAGGAAGGATATTATCAGGTGGTAACATTTTCTACCATTTCTTCTGTCCTCTAAGCTCCTCAAAATTGTTTTTATTTTTGTTCTTATTTGAAAAGAGAAACTCATTTTCCTAGATTGACTTGTTATGTGCAGAAAAGGATGCAGTGCAAGGCATTGTAAATTTTATGCCTCTCTTCACTAAGAGAAAACTATTATATGCTTTCATAGAGCTTTAGTGGAGGAAACATCATTACATGCACATGACCGTGTGTATTGAAGTCTTCTTCCTGTCATCTTTAAAGTGCACTCTCATCAAATAAGATTAAATAACAAGAGAATAGGCAAAACACACACTTGGAAAAACAAGAGGTTTTGTTGTTGTTGAAAAGTTACATTAGGCTAACTCCAGCAGACACTTAACCCTATGTATCACACAACTATAGAACTTAACATCTCAAATTCTACATCCTGGGGCCTCTACTGCACATATTACCCTATTCTCATGACCCACACAAATGTTAACCTCTCAAATCCTCTTAATTAGAATTCTATTCCATTTGAGAAAATGTGATGAGCAGACAAGAAATATTTCATCTTTCCTTTTATTGCTCTGATAAGTACTTCAGAGGTAAAGCTGAAAAATCAGTGAGAGCTGCCTATCAAAAAGACACTTCTGTCAAATTAAATGACTTAATATTTTGTAGTGTGACATGAAATTCCTATTTTTAATAGTATTGTCACTAAGTCATATCACCAACTACAGACATGTAATTGGTTCAGTTATGAGTCACCAGTCCACGAGTTAAAGATCTTATCTGATGGATTAGGTCTACTAAGAAGATAATGAGAGACTGTGTGTGTGTGTGTGTGTGTGTGTGTGTGTGTGTGTGTGTGTGTGAAGAGAAGTTTTAGGCTGACAGTAAAAAATAAAGCAGAAGGTACAAAGATTTCCCAATATACATTTGACCCTGTCCCATCTAAAACCTTCCCCATTATCAACATCCCCCTCTAAATAGTGGTACATTTGTTGCAACTGATGAGCCTTCATTAACACACTATAATCACTTGAAGTTCGTAGTTTACACTAAGGTTGATTGTTGGGGGTGTACATTCTTTGGGTTTGAACAAATGCAAAATAACATGTATCCACCATTACTGTGTCATACAAAGTAGTTTCACTGCCCTAAACATGTTCTGTGTTTGGCCTATTTATCCCTATTTCCTTCCTAACCTTGGAAACCACTAGTCTTTTTATTATCTCCATAGTTTTGTCTTCTCCAGAATGTTGCATAGCTGGGATCATACAGTATGTGCCCTTTTCAGATTGACTTCTTTCACTTCATAATGTGCATTTTAGATTCCTCCATGTCTTTCCATGGCTTAGTAGCTCATTTTTTTTAGCAGTGAATAATTCCCCTTTTCTGAATATACCACAGTTCATTTATTCATTCACCTACTGAAGGACACCTTGATTGGCTTCCAAGTTTGGCAATAATGAATAAATCTTTTATAAACATTGGACTCTGTTGGGAAAGAGGAGTACAATTGATTATGTGGTAAGGAGATGCTTGGTTTTGTAGGAAACCTTCACACTGTCTTGTAGACTAGCGGTACCATTTTACATCCCTGCTATAATGAATGGAATTCGTGTTGGCTCCACATCCTGTCAGCATTAGGTATTGTTAGTGTTCTGGATTTTGGCCATTCTAGTCTGTATGTAGTGATCTCTTATTATTGTTTTAATTTTGTTTTCCTGATAACAAATGGTGTGGGCCATCTTTATGTCTACTTACTCATCATCTGTTATATCTTCTTTTGGGCATCTGTTACAGTCTTTGACCCATTTTTCAATTCATTGTTTCTTTTCTTATTGTTGAGTATTAAGAGTGCTTTGTACACTTTAGAAAATAGTCCTTTATCATATATTTTTTTGCAAATATTTTATGCCAGCCTGTGACTTGTATTGTTGTCCTTTTGAAAGTGTCTTTCTCAGAGCAGGAATTTTAATTTTAATGAAGTTCATCTTACCAATTCTTTCTTTAATGGATCATACCTTTGTTGTTATGTCTACACTTAGGTTTTGATGGAATGCTCCTGTGGAATAGTGGGGTTTAAGCAGAACCAGAGAATGATTTTCTTGAAGACTTGTATCTCTATTGATGTTTTACTGTCTCAACTTTGAGATTTTCAGTGGGTGTCTTTTTGGTCAGGGGTCAATGTCAAGTGTTGTCTTGTAGCTCTCAAGGCAATGAGAGTATTGGTAATCCATGAAAACTCTTCTGTGAAGAAACATCTTTGGTATCACAATTTTTTTTTCAAATTTATTTTTTATTCTAAGTTTTTAGAAATGACAGGAGAATGTATTACATTTCATATTATACACGTAGAGCACATTTTTGCATATCTCTGGTTGTATGCAAAGTATATTCACACCATTCGTGACTTCATACATGCACTTAGGGTAATGATATCCATCTCATTCTACCATCTTTTTTTTTTTTCTTCACCCTTTTGCCCTCTCCCATCCACTCCCTCCCCATTGGCCATTCTAGTGTTCCTCTAATCCTCCTATGCTCCCCATCCTAATCCCATGTGAATCAGCCTCCTTATATCAGAAAAAACATTTGGCATTTGGCTTTTTGGGATTGGATAGCTTCACTTAGCATTATATTCTCCAATTTCATCCGTTTACCTGCGAATGTCATGATTTTATTCTCTCTTATTGCTGAGTAATACTCCATTGTGTATATCTACCATATCCTAATCCATTCATCTATTGAAGGGCATCTAGGTTGGTTCCACAGTTTAGCTATTGTGAATTGTGCTGCTATAAACATTGAAGTGGCTGTGTCCCTGTAGTATGCTGTTTTTAAGTCCTTTGGGTATAGACCAAGAAGTGGGATAGCTGGGTCATAATGTGGTTTCATTCCAAGGTTTCCAAGGAATCTCCATACTGCTTTCCATATTGGCTGCACCATTTTGCAGTCCTACCAACAATGTATGAGTGTGCCTTTTTCTCCACATCCTCGCCAACAATTATTGTTGTTTGTGTTCTTAATAGCTGCCATTCTGACTGGTGTGAGATGAAATCTTAGAATGGTTTTGATTTGCATTTCTCTAATTGCCAGAGATGTTGAACATTTATTCAAGTGTTTGTTGATTGATTGTATATCTTCTTCTGAGAAGTGTCTGTTCAATTCCTTGGTCCATTTATTGATTAGGTTATTTGTTTTTTTGGTATTAAGATTTTTAATTTCTTTATATATTCTAGAGATTAGTGCTCTATCTGATGTATGTGTGGTAAAGATTTGTTCCCAACTAGTAGGTGCTCTATTCACCTCACTGATTGTTTCTTTTGCTGAGAAGAAGCTTTGTAATTTGAATCTATCCCATTTATTGATTCTTGATATTAATTCTTGTGCTACAGGAGTCCTATTAAGGAACTTGGGGCCTAATCCAACATGTTGGAAATTAGAGCCTACTTTTTATTCTTTTAGGTGTAGTGTCTCTGGTCTAATTCCTAGATCCTTGATCCACTTTGAGTTGAATTTTGTGCATGATGAGAGATAGAGGTTTAATTTCATTTTGTTGCATATGGCTTTCCAGTTTTCCCAGCACCATTTGTCGAAGAGGCTATCTTTTCTCCAATGTACATTTTTGGTGCCTTTGTCTAATATAAGATAACTGAAATTATATGTGTTAGTCTCTGTGTCCTCTATTCTCTACCATTGGTCTACCAGCCTATTTTGGTGCCAATACCATGCTGTTTTTGTTACTATTGCTCTGAAATATAATTTAACATCGGGTATAATGATGCCACCAGATTCACTCTTCTTGCTAAGGATTGCTTTAGCTATTCTGGGTCTCTTATTTTTCCAGATGAATTTCATGACTGCTTTTTCTATTTCTATGAGAAATGTAATTGGGATTTTGATTGGGATTGCATTAAATCTGTATAGTGCTTTTGGTAGTACGGTCATTTTGACAATATTAGTTCTGCCTATCCAAGAACAGGGTAGGTCTTTCCATCTACTAAGGTCTTCCATAATTTCTTTCTTTAATGTTGTGTAGTTTTCATTATAGAGGTCTTTCACTTCTTTGGTTAAGTTGATTCCCAAGTATTTTATTTTATTTTATTTTATTGATACTATTGTAAACAGGGTAGTTTTTCTCATTTCCCTTGCAGAGGATTTATCACTGATATATAGAAATGCCTTAGATTTATGGGTGTTGATTTTGTATCCTGCTACTTTGCTGAATTCATTTATGAGTTCTAGAAGTTTTCTGGTGGAATTTTTTGAATCTTCTAGGTATAAAATCATATCATCATCAAATAATGATAATTTGAGTTCAACTTTACCTATCTGTGTCCCTTTAATTTCTTTCATCTGTCTTATTGCTCTGGCCAGCATTTCAATTACTATGTTAAATAGAAGTGGTGAAAGAGGGCATCCCTGTCTTGTTCCAGTTTATAGAGGGAATGCTTTCAATTTTTCTCCATTTAGAATAATATTGGCCTGGTGATTAGCATAGGTAGCTTTTATGATGTTGAGATATGTTCCTGTTATCCCTAGTTTTTCAAGTGTTTTGAACATGAAGGGGTGCTGTATTTTGTCAAATGTTTTTTTTTCTGCATTATTGAGATAATTGTCTGGTTCTTATCTTTGAGTCTATTGATGTGATGAGTTACATTTATTGATTTCTGTATATTGAACCATCCTTGCATCCCTGGAATGAACCCCACTTGATTGTGGTGTACTATATTTTTGATATGTTTTTGTATCTGCTTTGCCAGAATATTATTGGAATTTTTGCATCTATGTTCATTATGGATCTCAAGTTTTCTTTTTTTGATGTGTCTTTGCCTGGTTTGGGGATCAGGGTGATATTGACCTCATAGAATGAGTTTGGAAGTGCTCCCTCTTTTTCTATTTCCTGAAATAAATTGAAGAGTATTGCTATCAGTTCTTCTTTAAATGTCTTGTAGAACTCGGCTGTGTATCCATCTGGTCCTGGGCTTTTCTTGGTTTGTAGGTTTCTGATGGCATCTTCTGTTTTGTCACTTGAAATTGGTCTGTTCAAATTGTGTATATCATCTCGCTTTAATTTGGGCAGATCATACGACTCTAGGAATTTGTTGATGCCTTCGGTGTTTTGTATTTTGTTGGAGTACAAGTTTTCAAAATAATTTCGAATTATTTCCTGTATTTCCGTAATATTTGTTGTGATATTTCCTTTTTCATCGCATATGTTAGTAATTTGAGTTTTCTCTCTCCTTCTCTTTGTTAGCTTGGCTAAGGGTCTGTCAATTTTATTTATTTTTTCAAAAAAACAGCTTTTTGTTTTGACATTTTTTTCAATTGTTTCTTTTGTTTCAATTTCATTAATTTCAGCTCTGACTTTAATTATTTCCTGTCTTCTACCACTTTTGGTGTTGGATTGTTCTTCTTGAGACCTTTGAGATGTAATTTTAAGTCATTTATTTTTGTTGACTTTTTCTTCTTTTGAGGAATGAACTCAATGCAATGAACTTTCCTCTTAGAACTGCCTTGATAGTGTCCCAGAGATTTCAATATGTTGTGTCTGTGTTCTCATTCACTTCTAAGAATTTTTTAATCTCTTTGATGTCATCTGCAACCCATTGTTCATTCAGTAGCATATTATTTAGTCTCCAGGTGTTGGAGTAGCTTTTATTTCTTATTTTATCATTGATTTCTAATTTCATTCCATTATGGTCTGACAGAATGCAGGGTAGTATCCCTACTTTTTTATATTTGCTAAGAGTTGTTTTGTGGCATAGTGTATGGTCTATTTTAGAGAAGGATCCATGTGCTGCTGAGAAGAAAGTGTATTTGCTTGTTCAAGGATGAAATATTCTATATAAGTCAGTTAAGTCGAAGTTGTTTATTGTATTTTTGAGTTCTATGTTTATTTGTTCAGCTTTTGTTTGGAAGATCTGTCCAGTGGTGAAAGGGGTATGTTAAAGTCTCCTAGAATTATTGTTTTGTGGTTAATTTGACTCTTAAACTTGAGGAGAGTTTTTTTGATGAACATAAATGCTCCATTGTTTGGGGCATATATATTTATAATTGTTAAGTCTTGTTGGTGTATGGTTCCCTTGAGTAGTATATAGTGTCCTTCTTTATCCCTTTTGATTGACTTAAGCTTGAAGTCAACTTTATTTGATATGAGGATGGAAACCCCTGCTTGTTTCCTCAGTCCATGTGAGTGGTAGGATTTCTCCCAACCTTTCGCCCTCAGCCTATGGATGTCTTTTCCTATGAGATGAGTCTCTTGGAGGCAGCATATTGTTGGGTCTGTTTTTTTTATCCAATCTGCTAGTGTGTTTCTTTTGATTGGTGAGTTTAGGCCATTAACACTCAGAGTTATTATTGAGATATGTTTTGTATTCCCAGCCATTTTTGTTTATTTTTGGTATTTACCTTGACATGGTTGCTCCTCTGATTGTTTTTTCCTTTAGTATAATACCTCTCTCTGTTGATTTTCATCATTGTTATTCTTTTCCTCTTCATGGAATATTTTGCCGAGGATGTTCTGTAGTGTTGGCTTTCTACTAGTAAATGCTTTTTATTTTTGTTTATCATGGAAGGTTTTTATTTCATCCTCAAATTTAAAGCTTATTTTTGCTGGGTATAAGATTCTTGATTGGCATCCCTTTTCCTTCAGAGCTTGGAGTATGTTGTTCCATGATCTCCTAGCTTTGAGTGTCTGAGTTGAAAAATCTGCTGTGATACGAATTGGTCTCCCCCTATATGTGATCTGATTCCTCTCTTTTGCGGCCTTTATGATTCTACCCTTGTTCTGTATGCTAGGCATTTTCATTATAATGTGTCTTGGTGTAGATCTGTTGTAATTTTGTACATTTGGTGTCCTATATGCCTCTTGTATTTGGTTTTCCAATTCATTCTTCATGCTTGGGAAATTTTCTGATATTATCTCATTGAAGAGGTTGTGCATTCCTTTGGTTTGAAACTCTGTGCCTTCCTCTATCTCAATTGCTCTTAGATTTGGTCTTTTGCTGCTGTCCCACACTTCTTGGATGTTCTGTTCATGATTTCTTACTATCTTCATTGTGTGGTCAACTTTATTTTCAAGATTATATACTTTGTCTTCATTGTCTGAAGTTCTTTCTTCCAGTTGATCTAATCTGTTGGTGATGCCTTCAATTGTGTTTTTTATTTGGTTAATTATTTCCTTCATTTCAAGGATTTCTGACTTTTTTTTTTTTTAGAGTGTCTATCTTTTTTTGAACTAATCTTTTGCTACCTGTATTTACTGTCTTTTATCTTTGTTGTTGTGGTCAATTTTTGCCTGTATTTGTTCATTTAGGTCATTCTTTGATTCACAGATCATTTTAGTTATGAACCTTCTGAACTCCTTCTCTGACATTTCATCGACATTGCTGAGCATGGGTTCTGTTATTGTAGATTCCTGGTTTGTTTGGGGTACTTTCCTCCCTTGTTTTTCCATGTTGTCTATTTGCCTTACATTTTTGCAGTGTAGAGCTGAGATATTACAGTTTATTTCCTATAGTCTTATAATATCCTTGCAGGTTTTTTGTGCCTCCCCTTAGTGTTGGACTTTCAAAACCTGCCAGTGTCCCTCAAAATATGCTACCTGGGGCTGGGTCCACGCAGGTTGGTGTGGGTCAAAGTTGTTGAATCTGAGCTCCTGCAGTGGTCTGCTGGGCCTGGCGTCACTCCTATGCAGGATCCTGGGACTGCCCTGGGCCCACCTAGACTCAAGCAGAGTTGTTGGGTCTGTCCTTGCTGGCTCCTGCTCTGGGGAGGAGGTCAAAGGGACTGGCTGGAGCCTGTTGCACACCAGCGGGGGTCAGTGGGACTGACCTGGGCCTGGCAGCACTCCAATGCAGGTCCCCAGGACTGCCCTGGGCCCACCTGGACTCATTCAGAGTTGGCGGGTCTGTCCTTGCTGGCTCCTGCTCTGGGGCAGAGGTCGGTGGGACTCCTTTGATATCACAATTCTGTTAAAATTGGTTGAAGTTAATTTACCAGAATATATTCCCTCATAAATGCAGATTCTTATCCACTTTAATCTGTTTCCTCATTGACTTACTAATAAAAATGATTACTATTTCAATACTGTAGAATTTATCTTTTTAAATCCTGTGTTATATCACATTGAATTTATATTATTATTTCAAAAGTGATAAATAATTCACAACATTAAGTGCTATTCATTTCACAGCATCCCAAATTTCAAATGATATTGCAATTATCAAGTCATCCTTGAGGGATCACCTTAATATTAATTATTATGATTATTATGGTTCTGTAGTCTCTAGGAAGGTTTGTCTCCTATAAAAAAAAAAATTAAGAATTGGGAAACAAGTATAGACAGAGAACATCTAACACGTGGAATTTCTGGGGCCCTTCATGGCCTCATCCCTTGAGACCTGCTCACCCACTCATCTTTGCTTTTAATACCACAGTCACCCTCAAGGTATTGCTACCACCTCCATAATTACTAATTCTGCCCTCTGAATAAAACTCTTCTGCTTCTAACTTGTTTGCTAAATCCTACAAAAACTCTCTCCAAGTTCATCAGGATCTTCAGACAATTGACCCTTCTAATTTTTCTTACTGCATTATTTTCTGTTCTTATCCAATCTAGATTTCATTGACAATAATTTTAATCATTTTATACCAATAACCTAAACTCCTGTGCCCCTCTTTCTGTCACCTTGTCTGGTAAAAACAAAATGTTGTATGAAACCAACTCTGCTTTCTCTGTGTCTAAAAAAAAGTCACTAAATAGTTCAGGTTGTGGCCTATATTAATTAATGATCAGGTTTGGAAAGGGGTGCTTATCGACTTTTGATTTCCATGAAAAGGGATTATTTTTCTTATCATTCTTTACTTATTCTGTCCTCCCCAAAACAACAGAATTGCTTTTGATAAGAGAGCATGAAGACAAAATCTTGCCTCCTGGTGCAGTCCTTCCTTCTTTCCTTTCTTGTTGCAATTCATGCAACTGCTGAGAACATACATTCTGCTCTGCTCCAAGCTGTAAAAATTTCAGGACAGTCTGGACCTTTGTAAAAGGGAAAATATTTTAGAGCACAGAATAGCATGATACCTGAGGGTGCCAGTTCCCAGAATGATATGAAGAAAGGCCTTTAAAGTTCCAGTAGAAAGGTCTATACCACAAGCAACTTGAGAACATTCTGAGCCTTTATTACTGAAAGTCCCTTCCAGTCCCCGAAGTTGCATATTGCTTGTATCCCAAATCCAGGCTACTAGCCATTCGAGATAATTAGAAGATATGTATATTAAAAATTGGATACAGAGACTACTGGGAATTACTGAGGAGATTTCTCCAGAAGATATGAAAGGTAAGAAAATATAGGTTGCAAAAATGATTTGGTGTCCATTACAGAACACAATGTGTAGAAGTAAGATAATTAATTTAAAATAAATTAAATAAAGTAAAATAATTAATTTAACTGTTGTTCGTAAAGTAAAATAAAGTAAAATAATTAATTTAACTGTTGTTTGTTATTTTATTGTTTAAAACTACTTTTATACACATTATGGTTTGATTCTGAGGTGTTCTCCAAAAGTTTCTGTGTAAATTCAGGAATGTTTGGAGGCAAAATGATTAGATTGTGAGAGCTGTAATCTAATCAGTCCATCCTAGTTTGAATAGAATAACTGGTGTAACTATAGGCAAGTGGGGCATGACTGGAGGAGGTATGTCCTGGGTTCACTGGGGGGTATGTTCTGTGTTCATCTTCCCAGCAGCCCCTCCCTCCTGCCCACCCCCTGCTTCTTGGCTACCACACAACAAGCTGCTTTCTTCCTTCCTGTCCTTTGTCCATGATGTCTTGCCTCACCTTGGTCCCAGATCAGTGATTCCATAGACCATGGATTAAACCTCTGAAACTATAAGCCAAAATAAAATTTCCCTCCTCTAAGTTGTTCTTGTTGGGTATTTTGGTCACAGTATAGAAAAGCTGACTAACACAGCACATTATCTCCTTTAAGTCTCATGTGATATTCCTTGTTATGGAAAATGGGTTACTGCCAAAATTGCAAATGATGAAAGTGAATCTTGGCAGGTTATTCTTGCTAATAGGCATTCAACTTGCGATTGAATTATATTTTAGATCAATGAGTTAGACCATGTACTTCAGTCCTCCAAACCACACTATTCTTTGCAAACCTAAGATGTGCTATTGAGCTTGACCAATAGTAATGTAAAATGTAAGTGGTATAGTAAGAAAAAACATTTTTGAGGTTGTGTGCAGTGGTACATGCCTGTAATCTCAGCAGCTTGGGAGGCAGAAGGATTGTGAATTCAAAGCCAGCCTCAGCAAAAGCGAGGCACTAAACAACTCAGTGAGACCCCATCTCTGAATAAAAATACAAAATAGGGCTGGGGATGTGGTTCAGTGGTGGAGTGCCCCTGAGTTCAATCCCTGATTACCCCCCCCCCCAATTTTTTTTGAGAACAAATACTATAAAAAAGAGTGAGTGATCAAGCCAATGCTCAATGTGATACTTTTGCCTTTTAAAAGATCCTTGAAGAGTGACTCCAATGATTTGAAGGAGTAACTTGTTTTTAAATCAAAGATTTTAAAACATTTGAGCAGATTCAAAAAATTCTTCCATGTAATAAAAACATCCCTCCTCCACTTGGCCTGCAGAGTTATTATTATGCATAATTTATATTTCTCTAGGGGATTTTTCTATTTATTGCTCTTAATTATTTGCTTTTCAAGTGCCACTATAGATTCCCTGGGGAAACCCTTGAGAGAAGGAAGTTGTCACGCTGGGGAAGCATCAGCCTGATGGCTCACTGGTACTAAAGCCACTGTCTGCGGGTGACAGCAATTACCCTTCATTAGTCCAGCAGAGCTGGTGCAGGAAAGTTATTCTTAATGGGCACTTGACATAGGTATTAACTTTGTCTTTTCAAGAGAACAAACTTCTTTGGGGGAGGGTGTACAAAAATGGAAATGGAAAAAAATGCAGAGAGAGTTTCAAGCTGTTTATTATTTCTTTCTTTTGTATTAAATAAAATAAAATTTCATCAGATAGCCTTGGAGAGAACAGTGTGGGCACTGACTAGAGGAATAGTTTGGAAATCCTGAAGTCTGGGTTATGTTACAAGGGGATGCCATTAACCCTCCAGGATTTTTGTGCCTTGGAGTTTTCATTTGTGAAACAGTGTGGGAGGTAGTAATGATAAGAAATCGGACCTAGTTTAAAAAGTCTTAGTTCAGTATCAGGAGCTGGGAATGAACAAAAGACATTTTCACTACAGGAAAGGAAAATGCCTTGAAGCAATGTACTCAGGCAAACTAGGTTAAATTCACAATCTCTGCAATTATGCTTTTAGCACTCAGTGAAAGCTGGTCAAGACTCAAAGTCCTCTTGAACCGTAGGATCCAAATACTGGTGAGCAATGCAGCCAGCTGCTGTAGCTCTGGGGTGCATTCTGGGGTGTGATGGTTTGGGGGCAGGTGTTCTGAGATGCAAAGAGGGCAACAATCTGGGTTGGGTATGATAAGTAACTGGCACTCACTGGCATGTCATCTGGGGGCTTCTAGACTGTTACTGCTAGTGCCTCCCTGGTTGTTAAATATTTTAGTATTTAAAATACTAAAATGGGATGTGACTAGTCTGGATGGAGGTATTTACTAACCAACTCTGTGAACTTAACTTCTTTGAACTTCTTCTTTCGTTTTATTGAGATTGTACATAGGACTTCTACGTTTTATTTATTTATTTTTTTTACTAATGTTCTAAACTATGTCTCCAATTTTATCTCCTCAAGTCTAAATCCAAAGTTAGCTCCCCAAATGTTACTGAATCTCAGTAACATAACAATGTCATTTGCAAATAACTAAACAGTCCTAGGAACAGGCAAGAAATTTTATCAGTAGTCAAAGACTGGAGAAGGGAGCTCATCCTTTAAAAATCTACCTTCTTCCTAAATTAGTCTCTGGTCTTTGTTTTTATTAGGATCTGGCAATGAAGGGGTATGTATGCTGTCATCAGAACTTTTCACTGAGAAGGGCAGTTTTCAGGAATTAGGATGCCACCACTTTTCTCCCAATTTTGAGCACATCATTGGATCTGTATGGCACTGGTGGGTGTGTTTTAAATCATTATCATGTGATTATAATGAGTCCAAAGTTGTATGGAGTGTCAATGTGGTGTCTCAACTAGATCAAACTGATCTGGCTGGAGTTCCCCTTGTAGTTGGGAGTGTTTGATAACCTGGGGATCCATATCCGGGAGCATATGATTACAAGCATCAGGCCTTTAACTTTCACAAGCAAGCAGCATGGCTGATAGGGCAATATGTTAAGTAATCTCAGATTCAATTTGGTGATCAAAACACCAAAGATTTTTACACCTTGGAATATTCCTCAATTGCTGTTCTGATGAACCTGAAAAGTCAAGCTAATGATTATAAGATAGTAGGCAATTTGAATACAACATGACTATATTGCTATACAAATCCAGGACAAGGATACATGCAGGATTGACCTGGTCCTTGTATTCATTAAAACCAATAGGTAATTATGCTGGTGGGCTCATATGTTGTTTTGTTAGAAGTGTAACATGTTAGTATGGTCAGAAAGGAATGGGAAGTTGGTGCTGGTACAGCTCTAAAATTAACTTGAATCATTAAGTTAGATGCTGTTGCTATTGACAAAACCAAACCCAACTTGGTTGGTTTGGGAAGGACTAAAGAGTCTTAAAATGCATATTTAGATAACTATTCTAGCAGTGAGTAGTGTGTATGTGTGTGAGCCTGCACATACACACTGACAAATGAATTAATTCTGATTTTCTTCATTATATGAATTGTGTTATCACATCTCTACTGAAAGCTAAGGCTTGATGTGTGTGTGTGTGTGTGTGTGTGTGTGTGTGTGTGTGTGTGTTTTAGAACAAGTATAAGATCTTGGCTTGTAATACCCAGGTCACTGGCTTACAAAGGCAAGCTGAACAACTATTTATCACCCCTGCTGATAAGCATGCAACACTTGGCTTGGAAATAAAATTATTGGCCTTAAGATTCTGGAAGGAGGCTCCAGGAGTTAAGCCCCAAAGTGAATAAAAAACAGTCATAGCCTAAGCTTATCCCAGGGCATTAGAACACGGATGAACTGCCCTTGATACATGGAGCTTTGCTTCTGCAGAGATGCCTCAGGTGAGCCCCACTCTCCATAGTTTACAGCTGCGTTTCCCCAGTCACCAGCCAGGTGGGAGAGAAGCCATTTGGTGCCAGTGGGAAATAGTGCCAGATAATATCCAGGGTTGCCAATTAGCTCAGTGCAAAAGACCAGACATACACTTCTTTCCTTCCTACATTTGGTGGTTAGCTTACTTCCAGATTGGATGCCCCTAAGCAGGAAGCAGAAAGACTTCCTTAGCTTTGGGGCATTAGAAATAGCAGTTGGAAATATTTGGTCTATAATATTATATATGATTTTTGGCACACCTTGGCCTGCTCTAAGTTGTACATTTTGTAAGCAACAAATACATTTAAACCCAGAAACATAAAAAACACATAGCTAAAATTATGATTATAATATCTTGGAGTGCTAGGGATAGTCTTGGCATGAGAATTCGTTGTCTGCAATTTTGGGTGGGAACAGTTAGAAGTCTGCTTCTTGGGCAGGATGGTAGATAACAGGTCTTCAAGAAAGAGAAAAAGCTGGAAGAAGATTCTAATTCAGGAGTAGGGAGTGACTGAACAATACCAAGTTCTTTATGCAGAACTGAGCTCTTCAGGGGAAAGCAAAAAAATACTCATTTACTCAACTGATATTTATTAAGAGCCTAATGTATGCAAGGCACTATAGAAGTAGTTGTCACAAAAGCAGACTAAAACTTTTTCTGAATTCTTTTTTTATATTCCAATGGGATGCAATCAACATAAGAGAAATATTGTTGAGATTCAGTGTGGCATATTAGAATGGGAATGGATTTTGGAATTAGGCTTTGTTTTAAACCCTGGCTTCACCACTTTTTAGAGATGTGACTGGAATAGTTTAAAAACTCTGTTTTAATTTCCTCATCAATTAACTGGGGCTAATTCTGTTTTGCATTGTTTTTCCAAAAATTGGAACTGTAATGTATGTAAAGTCCTTGCCCACCTAACAACATAGGCAAGGCTCTACCCAGGTAATTTTTATTATCACTGTTGGAAGATGGTATTATTTGAAGACAGAGAGGAGGAAGAGTTAGTACTAATCCTTTTGTTTTTCCTTTTGCATTGCTTCTTACTTGGAGTATTTAGAAACAAACTGACCTTACTCCCATTGGATCAGTTCTGCTTCCCTGAATCTATTTTCTAGTTTGTTGCCAAAAGAGCTCACTAGTGCCAAATCTGATCATGTCACTGCACTTTTTTTTTATATAACAGTAGTGGGAATTGAACCCAGGAATGCTTTACCACTGAGCCACAACTCCAGTCTTTATTTATTTATTTATTTTTTATTTTAATACTGGTTCTAAGTTGCTGCTCCTAGCTTTGAACTTGCACTTCTCCTGCCTCAGCCTCCGAAGGACCTGGAATTATAGGCATGTACTGCCATGCCTGGCTATGTCATTGCACTTTGTTGACCAATTTAAAGGATCCTCTGAACAAGAGATAAAGTTTGAATTCTTTAGCATGGTTAAAAAGTTCTTCATTCACTGGGCTGTGCCAACTCTGCATTCTGCCTTCTTACCAATGTCCTCTCACCTTAGCACATCATTCCTGTCAAACCAAACCTTCCCATTCCACATCTTCACACCTGGATTCCCTAATTAGTGAAAATATGCCCTGCTTTATAAGCCACTGGAAATCCTGAGCACCCCTCTACATATACCTTAGACAACATATCCTCCAGGGAATTCTCCCGTATACCTAAGGCACGTATGAAAACATTGAGACAAACACCAATGGCCAGTTTGGAAACCTCTGCCTTATGTGATGATTACCTTTCTTTGTTTGTGGTCCTATTAGAACATTTTTATGTTATAGAATTCTTTGAAAATCAGTGAAAAGTTTTTGTCCCACACTCTAGAACAAATTTGCTCTTGCATATAAAAGATTCATGAGCCCCTACAACCCATCTGTAAGCCCTAGGGTAAGAATATCTAGCATAGTCTTTGACATAGGCTGAATGAATGATTGACTGGATTGATGGGAAGCTTAACCTGTCAGGTTTTACATCTTCCAGAATATTCAAAGGAAATTAGAATACTGGAAATAGGTTTCCAGAAGGAAAAATATTCTTAGTTCTTTGTGAAAAGAAGTAAATGAAGATTTAGTGCTAGATTTGAGAGATCTGGGAGTCTAATTAATAACATTTCTTATTTTGGGTTCTGAACCTATGCAGATCAGACCTAAGAGACCATGTAGGAACAAAATATTTCTTCTACCATTGGTGTGCATGTAATGGACAAAAAGTCAAAAGTGGACTCTGGGGAGTCATGAGACTCTGGTTATTGCATGGGAAATGGGAGGCATTGAAGAGCCATGGCCTTGCTTAGACATAGGAGGAGAAGCACAAAATAGATCATGGCAGACAAATCAACACATGAGTAGTGATCACTAATTCACACCAGCCCAGAGGTAAAAGGCCAACCCAATAGTTTTATCTCTTCTCTTTCTTACTGGTTTCGCTCAGTGGGTCTGTCATCTCTTTCACGGGGGACAGGAAGTAGCACACTAGATGTTTCTCTTCCTTAAGAGGATTCACAATAGCTAGGCTGTGGAACCAGCCTGGATGCTCTTCAGTAGATGAATGGATAAAGAAACTGTGGAATATATACACAACGGAATACTACTCAGCAATAAAAGAGAATAAAATCATGGCATTTACAGGTAAATGGATGAAATTGGAGAATATAATGCTAAGTGAAGTTAGCCCATTGCAAAAATGCAAATATTGAATTTTTTCTCTGATATAAGGAGGCTGATTCACAGTGGAATTGGGACAGGGAGCATAGGAGGATGAGAAGAACACTAGAAAGGTCAATGGGGAGGGAGAGGAATGAAGGGTGCAAGAGGGTAAAAAAAAATGATGGTAGAATGAGATGAATATCATTAATCTAAGTGCATGTATGAAGACACGAATGGTGTGAATACACTTTGTATACAACCAGAGGTATGTAAAAATGTGCTCTATATGTGTATTATGAATTGTAATGCATTCTCCTGTAATATACAACAACTTCGACTAAAAAAAAAAAAAGAAGAAGTTCTTAATTTTAGGGACCAGGCTAGAACTTAGGGAAAGGAAGAGGATTACATTTATACCTACTTATTTTTTATTGTTCTTGTTCTTCTCTCTGTCAATGGACACACAGTCTTAAATCTCACCCTGAAGATCCCAAGAGGTCTGAAGAACACCTACACAGAAGTCAGGATGAAAATAGATGCACCTTGGGAAGAGGCTCAAAAAAATCCCATATTCTCAGAGGTTTATCTCTTCTTTTTCTGTTCTGTCTCTCCATTTCTCTGTCTCTCTCCCTTTGGTCACCCTGTAACTATCCCCATTGATATACTCATTATGAGATACATGCCCACAAGACTTCCCCCATTGGCACAAGACAGGCAGATACCCCCACACCACCAGCACCCTGGCAGTCAGTTTAGTCTCTGTAGCACCTTGCCTTTGCTTGCAAAAAAATATTCCCTATTTCAATTGCAAATGCTATTTATAGCATTGCTTGAAGAGCAGAGAATCTGGTTGTTTCATTGGTTAGATTTATTTATTCATTTGTTATTACCAGTGAAAGGATTTCATTTGTCATTCTGATTGCTTTTATCTTTAATTTCTTGAAAGAATGATGACTTCTATTTAAATTGTTAGAAACATTTCTTCATCTGGAATGAATTATCATTTCAGGTCAAATCCTTCCCCTGACAATTAATTATACTTTGTTGTAAATACCAAGCATGAGATTTTTTTCTCCACATGAGGAAAGAGAGGGATAGAAAAGAGTTTGTCTAAAGCATCAGTCTCAAAATTATGGATAAACAAGCTTACGTATCTCCCCTGAGAGGCCACTGGGTGGGTAGTTGATTCCTACCCAACCTGTCCCAGTTCACTGATTCAGGAATTTACTAGAAATTTGGAGGTTGGGGCAATGGTTACAGGAAGTTGAAGAAGATTCCGAGAACTTGTCCTGTGCTGTGTTTCAAGGCAGTACTTATGATTACCCTTTAAACAATATGTTATTTCCTTACCCAATGGCTATGCTTTGTTTCTAGTAGATATGGAAAAAATATGGCACCTGTTCTTTCAGAATGAGAAATAAACTAAATTGGGAAGAAGAGACTGATTGAGGATCAATAAAAGTACCTGAGCCCCAAATTGACCCAAATCATGGGCCTTTTGGAGTCAGAAATGAAATGGCTCTTTGTACTCTTGGGCAAGTAGAGTCAAGATAAAAGTAGCAGAGTTGCCTTGTGCAGGCAGTCCTTAGAAGCAATTTACCTCAGGAGACCCAGAAGTTAGTTTTGTGAGCTAGAGGCCCACAGGGCCCAGGACAGGTATAAATGAATGAGACAGGCAAGTGCACTGGTAGATGCCAAAAAATGACAGGCAAGGTGGAGGCTGTCAGGGAGCTCATGCCATGTGTGGAGAGAGGTGTCATTCCATCCCCATGGTTGCCATGTGAGACAATGAGCCCCGCAGTGTGAAAGCTTCCAAGATTTTAAAGAAGCCAGAAACTTTGATTTGATGTGAAATCTCTCGAATTCTAAATTTTTTAAAAAATATTTATTTATTTACTTTAGTTGTACACAATGCAATGCATTTATGTTTATGTGGTGCTGAGGATCGAACCCGGGTCACGCACGTGCTAGGCGAGCGCTCTGCCACTAAGCCACAACCCGTAGCCCCTTGATTTCTAAATTTTAACTAATTTAAAAAATTTAAACTTTGTGCAAGGGAGACAAAACATTTCTATGGTTTGCATTTAGCCCACAGGCCACCAGTTGTCATCTCTGCTCTCCGGTGAGGTACTATTGAGGTTTTTGAAGCAAGAGAAGTGACATTCATTCTTTTATAACTCCATTAAATATCTATCTGTTGATTCCTTGTTCTGTTCCAAAGTACTAGAAATTACATAGTACTAGTTCTAGTGGGGTAGGTCATGATATATAGGAAAAGAAATAGGTATGTGACATGATTTAGGTAGCAAGAAGTGTTATAGAGAAATCAGGCAAAGGGGACAGAGAAGGTGTGAGGGTACTGTCTTAAATATCACTGGCAAAAATCTCTCTAATAAGAGTAGAATTTTATCAGAACAGATACTCAGATATAGAAGGCAAGTTGTGTGGGGTGTGGGAAAGGAGAGGTAAGAAGTGGGGGAAACTCCAGGGAGGATACAAAGGACTTAGACAAAATTATGCTTGAGTGTATAGCATATGGAAGGCCAAGGTGGCTGAAGGAAAGTAAGCAAGGAGGATAGCGCTACCAAGTCAAAGTCAGAGAAACAGCAAGAAGCCATAACCTGGGGCCACAGAGGGCTGCCTTTTAAATGCTTCTCATCCTTCAAGGTCCATTTCAAAGGAGGACAGTTGAAACCATTAGGGGAAATAGCTGTTGGAACTTAATGATGGGTACATGGGATACAAGGGGATTTGCTGCCTCTGCTACTTTTGAATAAATTAGGTAGTTTTGAAAACATAATTTAAAAAATTTCCTGTTCAAGTTCCATGTTTCCTTTTCCTATTCTAGTAGTTTCTTTGAACTTCCCAAATGTCTCATACTCTGAATACCTCAAACAAATGGTGCCTTGACTTTATAATTCATCTTGAGTTTTTTTAAACTAATTAATTTATAAATACCTGAAAATCAGGACTGATAGGTAACAGACAGATGTGAGCAATGGAAACATAAGGTTAAGAGAATAATTCTATAAATTGGGCCTACTGTGCTGACCCCCACGTGCTTTTTTTTTAAAAAAGCAATTTACCTTCAGCTCTGTCTGGCTTCATTCCTTAGCAAACAACCTGTTTTCTGCAGGAGAAATGCAGGCCCCAAATGCTCATAAGATGAACAATGTTACCCTTGGGGAAGGGATTTGTGACCTTTATACAGACCTAGTTCCAGAACTCAGGGACATTAGGATAGTACCCCACACCACAAAATCTGTTGAATACAGGTTCAAAATAAAATGGGTGAGAATGGGCCCAAATGATCTAGAGTTGTCCTGGATTTTTACCATGCACAGTGTGGGGACTTTGAAAGTCTAATGCCATCCTGCTGTCAATCAAAAGTCAAGAAGTGGACCTGGGCAGGACTCTAGAAACTTCCTTGGCAGGAAGGGTGCAATGTCATTCTCCTCTCTGAGAGGACCCCCTCCCCTTTTTCCCTTTCCCTAGCCTCTCTAATAAACTCAGACCTTCTACTCTGAGTCATGTGTCCAAAATCTTGCTGGTGTGATCACAAAAACTGGTGAGAAAGGATCACTGTGGCTTCCTCAGCTCTGTGGTGAGCTCTTGCCCTGTAACAAGGACCATGGTTAACATTTCTTTTTGACTGAGCATTTAGAACGTTGCCAGACACAGACATTTACTCAATAAATATTAACTGATAGATAAATTCATCAAATATTTGAGAGGCTACTTTATGCTCCACAGTGTGATATATAAGGGTGAGAGAAAGCATACCAAGATATGGTTCTTCTAGTCCAGGAACTTCAAATAATCAAATAGGCACTGATGTTACAGGTCAGAATGTTGGGAATTTGTTAGAGTGGATATAGTAAGTGGTAAAAGGGAAATATAAGAGTCAGATATGCAGAGAAATCACTGATTATTCTATGTAAAACTGTTCAATTCTTCTTCACAGTTTCTACCTGCTGGTTACCACATTTAAAAAAAGATGAAATAAAAAACAATTTTGTTCTAATATCATGACCTTAATTTAATATAATAAAGGAATAAATGTTTAATAGTTTCTTCATGCCATAGTCAACATAGTTTGTGTTGTAGAGGGTTTTTTTTTTTAAATTTTATTTATCTATTTATTTATTTTTTAAATTCTCTCTCTACTGCCAAAGGAAGAGTTATGCTGGATGAAGTCAAACAGATAAGGAAGACTTTATCTAAGGTTATTGCTGTAGAGGTGTGGGGGTGGGTTGGGAGGGGTATTAGAATTCAACCTGAACTCAGCTCCATTGAAAAAGATAAAAAAGAATGAGAGAGTTTTGCGTTTTTGTTTGTTTGTTTGTTTGTTTTGTTTGTTTGTTTTTTGGTACAGGGGATTGAACCCAGGGAGCACTTACCCACTAAGCCACATCCCCAGCCCATTAGCCAAGATAAATTATAAAATCAAGTCACCATTTGTTTGAGGTATTCAGAGTATGAGACATTTGGGAAGTTCAGAGAAACAACTAGAATAGGAAAAGGAAACATGGAACTTGAGCAGGAAATTATTTAAATTATGTTTACAAAACTACCCAATTTAGGCCCATGCTGACCAGTTTTAATTGGAACCTGTATTTAACAGACATGGTCTCGCAGAGTTGCTTAGGGCCTTGCTAAGTTGCTGAGGCTGGCTTTGAACTCGAATGCCTCCTGCCTCAGCCTCCCAAGCTGCTGGGATTAAAGATGTGCACCACCACACCCTTCAAATGGAAGTTCTTTCTAAGTCCCAGAGTGAAAGAGAGCATACAGGTCATCCATGTTTTGCTCAAATGACAAATATATTTTTTTCATATCTTTGTAACAGAGGGAATTTTACAACTTGGAGCAAAGCACCTATTGAAGTTAGTCTCCTACCCTCCCACAGAACATGGAATTGTGTTGTTATTTCAAAGAGATGGTTCCCAAGTCTTTGAGAAAGACATTCCTGGGTTATTAAACTGGCAAGAGGCTTAAAAAACAAAACAACAACAACAAAAAATCTTCCCCTATAACATATCTAATGGGGCAAAAGAAAAATTTACAAAGGCAACCCTTCTTAAATAAATGCTCTAAGTACAAGCAATCAGGGTCCAAACTCAGGAAGAAGGTTATGTGAAATTTATTAATGCTAAAGAGAATGTCAGGGTTGTCTTGGTCACCAAGTTCTCTCCAACACAGCATCTGGAAATATGGGCAGCTGGGTGGTTTGCATTATCTGGCTGAAAAGATGTGTTCCTCAAATCTACTCGGGGTCAACATAGAGTGTCTGATTCCTCAGATTCCTTGTCTGGCTGCTGCTAATCCTGCTGGCTCTTTGGTTGAAGTGTGCAATGATGTAATGTGTTGTCTGTTCTTATACTTGCCTTGTTAATAGCCTATAGCAATGGTTATCAACACTGGGCAATATCCCCTTCTCACCACCCACTCCAGCATAGAAATATTGGATAATAGGCACGCATAGCTGGTGAGAAGATCTTCCATGAGTACAAACGTGAATTAAGACAAAACTCTATTTTCAAGAATCTATTTCAACACGTATATAACATTTCTTCTTTTTTATGGAATGAAAAGTGTGGGTGAAATATCCATCCTACTTCTACCTCCACCACCTTTATTTCTTCTCTTCTGTCTTCTTTCTTCCTACAAAAGTCTGGGGCTCTTTGAACCAGGCCTCTCTTTAACTTCTGTTAATGTTCTCATCTTTCTATAGGGCAGGAAGACTCAGGATCTAGCCTGCATGTAATAAAGGAACAAAGTCCGCAGGGGAGACTGCTCCATTTTCTGAGTCCCGAGGCTTACTTCTTGATAAGCTAAAGGAATTTGGAAAACTCTTTTTCTCTCTCTGGCCTACTTTTTAAAGCTGTGTTAGTCAGCTTTCCATTACTATGACAAATACCTAAGATAATTACCTTATAAAGCAGAAAGATATATTCTGGCTCATGGTTTTTAGAGGTTCTAATCAATGATCTGATGGACTTATTGCTTTTAGGCCTCTGAGGGTGCCGGATGACAATGTAATATTATGGTTTAGATTTAAAATGTCCCCCAAAGACCAGGAGCTAAAGGACCAGTTGGAGAAATTAGGTCACTGGGGTGTGTCCTTGAAGGATGTGTTATCCCTAGCCATTTATCTTTCTCTCTTTCTCTTTTTGGAAATGAGCAGCTTTGTTCTTCCATACCATGTCCTACTATTCTGCCTATCACAAATCCACAGTGCTGGGGCCAAGAAGCTATGACTGAAATTTTCAAAACTGTGGGCCCAAATAAATCTTCTTTCCTTCCTTAAATTGTTTTCCTCAGGTATTTTGTCATAGTGATAGAAAGCTGGCTAACACAAATGGGGAGTGTGGGGCAGAGTAAACTTCTCACCTCTGCCAGGAAGCAAGGAAGCAAGCAAGCAAAAATACAAAACAAAACAAACCAACAAACAAAAAACCATTGCCTCACAATCTCTTCTGAGGGCACATCCCCCTGTGGCATAAGGGTCTCCCACAAGGCCCCGCCTCCTAAGGTTCCACACCTTTAAATAGCACCACCCTGGAGATCAGGTCTTTAACATACGGGCTTTTAGGAGTCATTGAACATAAAAACCATCAGATATTTATTTGCTCTGGGACTTATACCTCAAGTCCCTCAAGTCAAGGTTTGGCCTCAGAATATCATATGACAGTAAGATTTAAGAAGAAAGCTAAAATGTATTAGTTTAAGTTTTGCAAAATGTGATTCACCATTGTTAACAGTCTACTTCCATTTGCAAAGTTACTAAGGAAAGTATCCTGGTGTAAGTAAACTGCAAGCTAAAAGAAAGGGAATAAAAAAAGTTAAGGAAATTTGAGTATGGACTGAATAAGGAAGGAAATTCTAGAGGAAGATAAAATTTCAAATGAATAAGATCAGATTCAAAATCTGAAAATAACTCTGGAGTCAAAGAATGACAATTCTCTCTAGGAGAATTTAAATTTTATGATTTGGGATGATGATGTAATTTCTTAGCTATATCCCTCAGCTAGTGAGTCAATTCTAGTTTTCATTCTAGAAAACCCATGTGGTGGTATGTAAGGAAAGTAGTAACCAAGATTAGCATCATCTTCAAACATAGGAGACCTAAATTTGAACGTGAGATAACTTAAGGTTTCAAAAAAGTTGCTTTATGTCCCTCCTTTCCTCACTCTCCCTCTTGCTCTCATGTTCTCTGCCTCCTTTCCTCCCTCCCCCCCCCTTTCATCTCCTTCTTTCTCCTCTTACTCTTCACACCTATTCTTCTAATTAAGCCCTGAAGGTAGATAATCAAGATCTATGCAAAGCATCTATGTAAATAGGAAACTGTTTCACAAACCTATTTTTGAGACCCTAAAATAAAGGGACAGTGGATATGTCTACACAGTATAGAGAGTGTGATGGGAAACCCCAGGTGTGAATTTCTTAAATAGCTTAGAGTCAGGACCAAGGGGCACATGGAGTCTGCCAGGCTCTGCATCTCTGCAAATACTACATGACTCAGTTATTCACACCATATTTCTCTTCAAGATGTCTTTTAGTGTATAGAATTGTTTTCATCAGCTTTTTTGCTGCTGTGACTGAAAGACCCAACCAGCACAATTGTAAGGGAGGAAAAGTTTATTTAAGGATTCACAGTTTCAGAGGTCTCAATCCATAGGCAGCTGGCTCCATTCCTTGGAATTCCAGGTAAGACAGGAACAACATGGCAGAAGAGTGTGGCAGAGGGAAGCAGCTCACATGGTAATCAGGAAGGAGAGAGAGAGAGAGAGAGAGAGAGAGAGAGAGAGAGCTGACTCTACTGGCTAGATATCAATATATACCCCAAAGTTATGCCCCAATTCCCACCTCCTCCAGCCATACCCTACAATTTTAGTTACCACACAGTTAATCCCTATCAGGGGATTAATTCACTGATTGGGTTAAGACTCTTACAACACAATCATTTCTCCTCTGAATCATCTTGCATTGTCTTACACGTGAGCTTTTGGGAGACACCTCACATCCAAATCATAACAAAAGGTCAATAAAAAGTGAACCAGTACTTTTATTTAAATGTTATCTCCTAAAGACAGGCAGCACAGATAACCTTTTCCAGAGTGATTTCATCCTAATGTACTCACAGAAGGCAAAGCCTTCCCTTCATCCAAATCACTTGACCAAATAGGCTTATATTTATTTCCCTAAAGGTTATTGATTGCCCATTGAAAAAAAGAAACAAGTGGAGACAATTTTATAAGAAGAAAACCAACTCGGAATACACAAACAGAATAAACCAAGTTGCTTTCTCCCAAGCAGCTGTCTTCTCTGGAGTCCACCTCTTGTCCTTGAGCATAGGGGTAGGTTGAAGTGGAGACCGGCTGAGGGAGAGCCACATGTATGCACTGTGAGGCAACTGTGAAGACTGGGGGAAAGGGAACTTTCTAGAAATTCCACCCTTGCTTCTCATTTTTATAATCTCTTTTCAAAAAAATAACTGGCCCTGGGAACTGATTTTCCCTCATGTTACTTTGTATTTTTAGAACAGGCAGGGTGAAGGACAATGAAACAAAATAACAAAGGCAGCAATCACAAAAATTAATATCTTCAATACTCTGCTTACCCTCATTTGCCTTTTGAAAAACATCTGTCTGCAGTGTTTCTTTCCACTTATTATGGGCATGTCTGATAGATGTTTTGCACGTCATGCAGACGATTTGATTAATTGAAAACTCTCAAATTATCATTTTCTCTTTTTTACCAATGTTGTCATAATGGATGTCAGAGGTGGAATCCTGCAGCCCTGCATGTTCAAAGAAAGTTTTAGGTTTTCTCTTTCTCTCTTCTCTTCTTTCCCTGTCTCCCTCCCTCTTTTTCTTTACATAGCAAAAATAAGGGTGGGGGGGCTTTGAAATCAGGCTATCCGGGCTTTCTGCTCTCCAAATTTGTAGTAAGTCAGTTAGTTTTTCTAAATACCTCAGTTTTCATATGTGAAAAGTGAGTCTAATATTGCTTTCTTTTCATGACTACTATGAGATTTGTAGTTATTTGTGAAGCACGTGGTACATATAGTGCACATAGGTATTCTATAAATAGTAGCTACTATCATAATTTTTGAAACAAAATATTTTTCCTAATATGTATAAGAAACCATGTTGAGGGGTTAGTATCATACTAGTGTGTGCTTTCACAAAGATAACAAAATATCGTGGAACAAATTGTCTACTGGCTTAGAATTATAAATAGCACGCTTCATCATAGGCAAACAGAACGCAAGCCACTGGTTAGGACTTGTGATCTCACTTCCTGATGTGAATGGCAGCGGCGTAAGTCTGTCGAAGAACTGCTGACATATAGTCAGTGTTAACTGTCATTCATGGAAGTCTACACCCTGACCTGTGAACACTATGATCCTGTAACAGTGTATACTCCATCTCAATCATCATAACAGCAGGTCATTTGTTTAGAGAATGGACAATGGACACTGAGTTCCTATTAATGTAATTATTCAATATGTGAATATCCATGCATTTAGTTTTATTCCTAGGAGGAGAAGAATTGCAGAAGACTTTCTCATCCAAAAGCTGTGCTAACAAATTGCTGGAATTGAGTTAGACTGAGATCCACCAGTATGCTTTCCAAGTGCTTCTTTCTTTTTCTTTTTAAAACTTGTATCCACTTATTTATTTTTATTTTTTGTGGTGCTGGGGATTGAACCTAGGGCCTTGTGCATATGAGGCAAGCACTCTACCAATTGAGCTATATCCCTAGCCCCTCCAAGTACTTCTTTATGTAGATATTTCCTACCCACTGGGCCTTTACCCCTCCCATTCCACTGCAATATTTTACAATTTCAAAAACATTATTTTCTTTGGAACAATGGAACTCATTTATTTTTTCAGCTTTTATGCAATACAATTGATTAATAACCCTCTTATAAGTTTAAATTAATTATATCTCACCTTTTCTGGACATAGACTGTCTCAGGGAATAAGGGATATTGGCATGATGCCTAGAAGTTCTGGAGTAGGGCTATTATCACTGAAATTCCAGCTCCACCATTTCCAAGTGGTGTGTATTTATACAAACTATTTAGCTTCACTCACCCTTAAGTCCCCGTTGAGAGGATAAAACAGAGTCATGATCTACAAATGCTTAGCACAATGTCTGCAGAGAGTAGGTATTTAGAAACATGTTGCTATGTTCATTAGAACTATACAGGATTTTAATCTATAATTAGGTGTCTTGCAATGCATTTTCCAATACTTGCAATTTTTATTAGCTGTTTATGTGCTGTGCTGATTCAGATTTACAAACGTAAAAATTTCAGAACTTAACTTCTCTTGCTGCTTAAAACATTTTCTCTCTTTCTTCATCCTCCCATTCTTTTGAAGATTCATCTTTGAATGAGGAAGCCAGCAAGCAGTTGGGATATTTCATTTCAGGCAGTTTTTATGAAAAATGACTGTGTGGAAGGTCAAATTTTTAGTTTCTGGCAAATTGTGTAAGAAATGGCCAAATGAGAATGTTTGGACTTTGTTTCTTGGTTTTCAGCAGACTGAGAAATTGAATTAATTTAGTTATCTGCTTTTGTGATAGGGAGTTAATTTCAAGGAAAAATGCTGGTGCTTCCACATCTACATACATGTTAAACATGAACTTTGAGTTATATTTTGAAATGTGGACCATTAAAGAATAAAATCTCAACAGTTGACTGTATTATTTTTTATTATATATATATATATATTTTTTTATTTTATTTAATTTTAATTTGTTATATATGACAACAGAATGGATTACAATTCATATTACACATATAGAGCACAATTTTTCATATCTCTGGTTGTACACAAAGTAGAGTCACATCATTCATGTCTTCATACATGTACTTAGGGTAATGATGATCATTGCATTCCACTCTCTTTCCTACTCCCATGTCCCCTCCCCTCCATTTTCCCCTTTAGCCTATCTAGAGTTTATCTAATCCTCCCACTCCACCTCTGGCAGCATATTATGAATTATTTTTATCCTTTCAGTTCAGATGTTTATGCTTTGCTTTTGAAAATCAAATGGCAATTTCCTTCTTTGACACTTTCCTACTTAACATCACAGTTTGTGGCAATTTGGAATATTATCATGGGTCCATCTCCTCTGTGAGATGCTCATGTTTCTGATGATCTGTTGGAGGACCATGCTGATGCTGCAAGAGGGGTAGTAATTCCCCCAGAGGAACAAGCAGGACCATAGGGACTGCACCAGCAGCACTGTGAGGGTGTGCTGGTGCCTGGGAGGCTGCTCTGATCCTTCACCAACTTGTTCTCTCTGTTCTCTGTTTCCTTGCTTTTGCTTTCTGTCTCCGTCTCTTCTCTTCTCCTCTCTTTCACCCTCCTCTTCTCAGTTTTGTCTTTTCCATGCCTATGCCATTGCTTGCACTGCTTGGTCTCTTTATTTATTTCTATGGCACTGATCTCCATGGAATCCAGCCACTCAGACAAACACATTAAGTTAAATATAGCCTGTGTAGGAAGAGAAGAAACATATCTCTCTTGCTTCCTTTCCTCAGGAAGATCTGTATTTGATTAAGTGACTTTTTTTTCTAAGGTAAAAAAGCAGACTTTGAAAGGTATTAAAAAGAGAATAGATTTGCAAGTATTTAGAAAAATGTATACAGCTGCAACATGGAAAGTAAATGGAAGACCAAATGGGAAGCATAGAGACAAGTTAAGAAGCTGTTTCAATTGTCCAAATGAATACAAATGGTGACCTAGGAAAGGGTAGTAGCCGTGATAATGGAGAAAGTACATCTGGATATGGATTAAATAGGACACAGTGATTAAGATAAAGGATGAGACAATGATAACTACCAGGTCTCTTTTTAGTGCAGGAGGCATTGCCATCAGGGAACACAAGAGAATGGTTGGTTTCATTGGGAGATAATGAAGTTGATTCAGTTTTGGATAGGCAGGTAAGATATAAGATTCCTCCAAGAAGTGATGTCCAAATAGTTGAATATGTGAGTTGAAGATCAAGAGTCTAAGCTGTATTTAAACAAGTTAAAATGGAGACCAGGCCTAAACAATCCCCGAGAAGATAAAAACAGGACTCATAAATGAACTCAACCTTGCTTGATTTGCAAACATAAGTGAAACTTAATGTGCATTATTGCACAAAAATGCTCATGATAGAAACAAACCTAAATTTCAGCCAATTATAAGCAGTCATATAGGATTATGTGAATAGGGCCTTTCTAATAAGGTAAACTAAAACATTAATTTCTTAACTGCAAGGAGTTAAATAATTTCTTTATTTCTTTTTTTTCTTCTTTTTTTTTTCCTTTGTGATTAAACAATTTTAGTATAGTATTCCCCAATTCATGAACTATTTCTTACTCAAACTCCTTAACATTTTATTGTGTCTCAGATTTTTCTTTAAAAGTTGTAAATATATATATATATATATATATATATATATGCATATTAATTAGAAGCATAAATAAGATAAATGAAGACATGGTGTACACAGGATGGCCCATTAAGAATATAAGTAGATCATAATTCTGAGAAGACTGAGAAAGAATGATCAGGGAATTAAGAAACAAGAAAACATGAGAGGATGGTGATACAGAAATCTGTGGGGAACAAAAAGCTATTCAGGAGGATGCAATGGTCTCCAATATCAACACAGTTACTGAGAAATCAAATAAGAATAAAGGGTGGTTGAGGAATCCATCCTATAGTGAGTAGGAATGGCAACGAAGAGAATGTGAGGTTTGACAATTATGGGAGGAGAGAGGACCAAGGAAATTGATGGAGGAATGGAGAGAAAATTTTCTCCCAGTCCCAGGGGAGTCCTTGGACATGTTTAAATACTAAAGGGGAAGAAGGGATTTAGAGATATTGAGATATTGAAGATACAGGGGAGAGAGGTACCCTAAAAGCTAAATCCTCAAGAAAATAGGGGGACAAAATTCATGGCACAGTACAGGATTCATGTTGGATGGGGGAAGAGATTCATGTTCTTCTAAATGCCAGAGAAGGAAGAAATCAGGGCTGTGGACGCACATATAGTTTCAAGTTTTGTCCAGGAGTTGAGGGAAGTACCGTTTGATGGACTCCGTTTTCTCTGAGAAGAAGAAGATACCATCCATAGAGAACAAGGACAAAATAGGAGGACTGGAGTTGTGAGGAGTTGGGAAGCCCTGACATAGCCCTTTCAGTGCACAGAGGAGCAGGTGATTAGGAACAGGAAGAAGTTTTGCCTGTGCCACAAAGATGCTGATGAAGTAGGAACTTGTAATTTTCTAGTGGAGACCCTCAGGGAGGTTGTGTAGGTTTTCTCCAGCAGCCTTGTATATATGCCGAGAACTGGGCACATCAAGTCATTGAGAGTTGGGATTTTGTTTTCTAGCTGAGTCAATGAAGAAAAAATGAAGCAGAAGACAAGTTGATGTGACCTATAATAGCATAAAACCTATAATGGAAAGAAAAGAGAGTAAAGAGAGAACACTGCTGATTAAAAGGGAAACAGATGAAAGGGAAGGTCAAAGAAGAGTCTTGGTGAAGTCAGTCATTTGGAACAAGGGAACCTGAGGGGAAAAGCTAAACAGAAGGTGAGTTATGGAAATGATCATTTTGACTGAGGACCTTTACTAATCTTGTTGAATTCAGTCTCTTTCCCAGCTCGATTTGGCTGATGCAATCTAACTGCTATGGTTAGGGAATCTTCTATGATTATAAATGGAATTTGGCTCAAATTTCCAGGAAATGCTCAGAGAATGGTAAGTGTAAATATTAGCATGAAAAAATTGAGTACAGTAATTAACAGCTCAGATTCTTAGGTGCAAAACCTGTTTTTCCTACTTAAAAGTTGTGCAACTTTGAGCAAGTCATTTAACTTCTCTGAACCTGTATTATCATTTGTAAAGTTGAGATAAAGTGGTATCTACTAGAAAAGGGTTAAATTAGTCAATACCCATACAATACTTAGAATAGTTGCTGGCACTATAATTGTTAGCCATTATTATTAGGACACATATCATGCTAGGACAAAAACGTTTTCTAGAGAAAATTTTATCTAGTTATCTCATGTTACCAAAGAGGAACCTGAGGGGCACCAAGAAATGTTGACATTAACAAGTCAGGCAGTAGATCTAGGTCCAAATCCAGGTCTGTAGATTTCTAGTCCTTCATTATCTTTTCTATTATGATATTTAGATTTTACCTACTTATAATCAGTCAACCCTGTCCATTGGCCCTTGCCCTCAGAGGAATGAAAAACACATAGAAGTGAAACCCAGCAGAGTTCCTGCAAGGGCCTCTCGTGGCCTTTATCCATAGAGTATTGGGTCGTTGTGCCCAGGGGTCAGCCTGAGGAGACCCAGAGTTCTAGGCATGGCAAGGTCATCGAAAAGCCTCTTCATATACCTTGTCCCATCTCATGGTCATAACAAAAAAAATTGCACTTCCATGGGCTTCAGTGCATTTTCGGCCAATGAAATGTAGGCAACAATGTCCCCATCCAATTTACTGTCCTGTCTTTGTTGTGAAAGAAAAGGTTTTATTGAAGCTACTGATGGCATTTTAACATAAAGACTCTGTAAGCACCAACACTTTTCAGCCTGTGATTGTTTACAAAATCTTCCAGCCAAAATCAGATGCAGACTGACCTATCCTGCTCTGAAGTAATGGAGCTAATGCTAAGAAAAAACTGGTGATTACTTTCTCAATTCCTAAGCCTCCAAAGATTGCAAGCACATTTTTTTTCTGATTGATGGTCTCTGAGTCTCAATCATGGCCAAATACTCAGGCAATCCTAGTTAGGATATGTGTCACCTCCAAAATTTGCCTAAGTTGATTATTGAAGCCTTGGAAATCATGCAAGTTAAATCATGCTGATGAGATTACCAAACCAATTTTGGGTTCAGGTGGCTCGATTCAATTCAAATCCCTGTGTGCTTCCAATCAAAATTTTGATTTATGTTTTCTCAGCTGTGGCACCAGCTTTCCTACACAATGGTCAGAGGGGTTGTTTCAGTTTGAATATTTTTGTTGCTTTTCGTCCATCTTTCTAATTGAAATTAGAATCAAAGGCAATGTGAGATATGTATAATTATAATATTTGCCATCGTGCCATGAATTTAGATTTTGAGCAGTAGTTCCTAACCTTTACTGTGTATCAGAATTTCTTGGTAAGCTTTAAAAGAACAGGGACCTCTGGGTGTTGTTTTTCAAGCATTTATCAGGTGATTCAAATATGCAGGCACATTTGAGAATCAATGCTCTAGCTTTGTGCTTCTCAAGCTTTAATGTACATAGGAATTTTATTACTACCCAGCTAATAATTCTTAATCCCCTGTGCACCAACATTATTGATACCACCCTCATGCTAGTTAGAATGCAAACTCTCAAAAAATTTAAGCAGTAAGTCCAAGTTGATCCCCAATGGGCTCTAGGGTGGAATGGATGTAAAACAATTGGTTAATGGTTTACAAATCCAGTTATGACTTTGTTCTATTCAACATTTCATCAATGATTTGAATGAAGATAGGAAGCATGTGATAAATTTGAAAATGTCTCCAAAGAATATATAAAACATCAGATGAAAAACAGTGTTCAAAAGAATGATGTCCTTGTCCTAATAGGAAATATTTAGTAAATATAAATGAAAGGCCAGATTTGGGTTAAAAATTCTGTCACTCTATGTAGTTGTAAGAGAGGAGAATGAATAATACTGCTTATCAATAATGTTTTTTTTTTTTTAAGTTGGAAAAAAGTCAGTGTGAATAATCAGCCATGTGAAAAGGTTGCTGCCTCTCCAAACTGATGTGATTTTAGTTTGAATTAGAATCAAATGACCAGGAAAAAAAAGTGAGAGGGCAATAGTATCCTTCTATTCTGTGCTGAGAGACGAGAGGATAAAGTGAATTGTGTGCATGGGACTCATGATCAGGAAGGTAGATATTTAAGCCAGAGAATGAGGCTCTTTTCAGGCAAAGAGGTGAAGGAGTGGCTCCTAGGGTATATTTCAAGTATCTGAATGACTTTACTATGAAAGAGGGAAGCAGCTTTCTTCCAGGTTTAAGACCACAGATTGTATTAAGGATCAATACCTAAATGGTCTATGTCATCTGAAATTCTAATGACTATTCTTGTGGGGTGGTGAATATCTAATCCTTGGAGACAAACAAGGTTGAAAGACCACCTACTGGATATACTGCTAAGGAACCCATATTATTGGGAAAGGGTTGGATGCAGTCATTCCTAAGGTTCCTTCCAGTGCTTGGCTCTCAGCAGCCTTGAGACGTGTCTGCAGGCGTGGTTGTGGAGACCTGTGCTCTTGTATTAACTTGGAGTTGAAACCACCTCATCAGGATCCTCAGAATCACAGTGTCCCCTGCTAATCTTGTTCTCTTCCCTGTACTCCTATCAATTCTGAATGTTTATGCACCTTCTGTCTCCTAAAGCCAAAATGAAGCAGAAGTTTAAGATGCACAGGTTTAGGAAGGTCTTTGAAGCTATGGAGCTATCACTCCCAATTTCCACCAATTGCTAAATCTTCTCATTAAACATTAATAAGAATTCTGTTCTCTCATACTAGTTGCTTCTTTTCAAGAAGGAGCCAACCTCAATTCTCAATATAATAGTTAAAACAAGTTTTAAGTTAGGATCTTATTTAGTTCTTTATCTAATTTTTCCATTTATAAATGTTCAAATAAAATGAAAAAAAGTTATAAGAATGAAAGCAAAAATCTCTGGAAATTCTACAACCCCAAAATAATCACTATCAACATTTTGGTGAAGATTTTTCCAGACCTCTCTTTGTGCATACCACCATATGGCTTTCTGGATCCATAGAAAGATAATTTTACATAGGCAGGTTTATATCACACATGCTGCTTTGCCATCTGCTTTTTATATGCAGCATCATGTTCTTGAAATACTTCCATGTTAGTGGGTGCTTTTTAATGCTTTGTAAGGATTTGAATAGAACACTTGTAAAATCACTTAAAAATTTTAAGATACTGCTATGATCTGAATGTTGGTGTTCCCTAAATATTTATATGTTGAAACCTAATTACCAATGTAATAGATTTAGGAAGTGGGGACTTTGGTAGTGGTTGTGTCATGAGAGTGGAGTCCTTGTGAATGGAATTAGTGCCTTTATAAAAAAAGGCCCCAGAAAGCTGTCTTGCCCCTTTCACCATGTAAAAACACAGCAAGAAGTTGCTGTTGTAGGAACTAGGAAGCAGATCTCTATCAGATACTGGGTGTGCCAAAGGCTTGATCTTTGACTTCCCATTTCCAGGACTGTGAGAAATTTCTGTCATTCATAGGACATCAGTTTGTTATGGTAACTTGAACATACCAAGAGATGCATGTATTAGATCTTTTTAAAAATGGACTACTACAAGAATATGGTCTACAAGAGGATGCAATTTTATTTCCCTTCCTAGAAAACAGCAGTCCTCAAAAAGTCAGGTCTGTGATTTTATAGCAAGACTGATAGAATGCTGGAAGGGAGGCTTAAATGAAATGAGGTAAGGGAAAATTATTTGTAGATCCATGCTCCATTTTGGTATTTATTATTTTAGTAATTTATTGTTCTAATGACAAATTTGATTATTTAATTATTTAAGCTCCCAGTATAACAAAATGACCTTTGTGTGTATGTTTGTCTTTATTTTCTCTATTTCTTTTGAGTTTTGATGGTATACTATAAGAATTGCCTACCTCTTTTGTTCTAAAAACATGATTTTAAATAATCTTGGGAAGGAGGGAAAGGAGGGGGCAAAGGGGTATGAAGGGGAAAAAAATGATGGTAGAATGAGATGGATATCATTACTCTAAATGCATGTTAGTATGAACATACTTTGTACACAAACAGTGATATGTAAAAATGTATTCTATATGTGTATTACAAATTGTAATGCATGCTACTGCATGAATAAATTTAAAAAAAAATTTAAATAATATGAATATATAAATAATAAATGTTCACTTCAAAGAATCATAAATATTGCTAGGTAAGCTAATTATAACTATCTTTAGCATTTTCTTATATGTATGTATAATTATCCCTCCATACTTCTTACACTGAACATGTATTTCATGTGAACTTATTTAAAGATTCAATATTTATGAACACACAATTTGAAAATATCAGCCTAGAATTTTAGAAATTAGGCAAATCTAATTATTTAGAACTTAAATATAAAAATTTCTTGAGAAAATTTTGACAAAAGCCAAAACCCAAAATTTCTTAGTCATTTCTTAGTATTTCCCCATGTGGATGTAAAATAATTTGATCATTTTCAAATTGATGGATATTTGGCAGTGAAATATGGTTGGAAGATGTAGGCAAAACCAGAAAATTTCATCAGCAAATGAAAGCAAAGGGGATCCAAGATGGCGGATTAGAGGAAGTCGCACTTCAGGGCAGCTCCGTGGAAAGAATCCAACAAAGCAGATAAATTGCCTTTCATCATATACATATAGGCTGAAAATACCGATCTCCTGGATGGTGTGATTACCACTACCAGAGAGAGAAAGAGACAAGCTGTCTGCAGCGGCTGGAGCCGTGAGGCTCCTGCAAAACCGCCTGGGTGGTGCACAGGCCGTGTGAAACAAAGTCAGTGTGGGGAGACCCGCTACTACCCCAACCCCAGCCAAACTCACGGCACACCAGCGTGAAACCGGCGATAAAAACCAGCGATAACATCCTGCGGGATTGGTGCTGAGGAACCACGGGAGACCGCAGGTCGACAACATCAGTTCAAATCCACACTCCGCCGGATGCGACCCTCAGTAGTAGGGCCCTGGACAGAGCGGCGCAGAGATCAGCGATCAGCAAGCAGGGGCAGAGTGGAGCGGGCCACAGTCCGAAGCAGCGCTGTCTGCACCACAGTCACAGGTGTGGCTTCCCGGTGCCACTTCGGCAGGGAGACATCCACCCAACAGCTTTGAAATTGATCGGCGAGGATACGGGAGTCTGCGGAGCTGCTGTTGACTGGAAGGAGAGCACTGCCATCTTTGAAAGGTGCAGTGGCTGACCCAGACAAAGGGGAGGAGATGGAGAGCGACGGCTGCAGACATCCAGGGACTCTCCAGCTCTCTGAAGACAACGCACAATTGGGTGAGGCTCGGGTGGTCAGCAGGGGAAGGCGTTTCTGAGGCTAGCGCAGCGGCCACAAGAAGCTGCAACTGTGGGTGGGCTTGGGGAGGGGGTGCCTTCTGGAGAGTCCCCTTCCCGGTGCCATTCATCTGCTGACACACACAAACCCCCTGGGCCACTCCTTCACTGAACCGTACAGCCACTGGCCTAAGATGCAGCCTTGATTTCACTAACAGGATCACAGACTGTCTAGACGTGATCCAATAACAATTGGTTTGAACTGGAAAGGAAAAAAAAGAGGGGGGCTTCCCAGGGCCCCTTTTGTCTGAGACTTGGAGTTCGACTTTTTTTTTTTTTTTTTTCCTTTTCTTTTTGTTGGTCTGCTTGTTTTGTTGGATTGCAGGGAGGTTTTTTTCTTTGTGTGTTTCTTTTTCTTTTTCTTTTTTTGGCTTTGTTTTGTTCTGCTTTTTTTTTTTTCTTCCGCATTGATTGTTAGTGTGTTTGTTTGCTTCCGCTCCTTTTTTCTTTCCTTCTTTTCTTCCTTCTCACTCTTGTATCTTTTCTTCCTCCTTCATCTTTCATGTTTACATCCTGCCAGTGCATACTAAACAGAGGCAAAAACAAGTTATACACAGAACTTGGGATTTCTAGAACCGGCTCAATTGAACTGGGTAGCAAAATGGTGTGTTATATATAGTTTACTCTCTATTTCCTTGATTCTCTCTCTCCTCTTTCTTACACCAATTCCTACTCTTTTATCATTTTTTTTCTTTTCCAACTTACTTTATATATAAATTGGTCTTTCCACCTAATTGTCAACTCCATTCTCTTTCTTCCAAAGTCTACTGATACTAAACCACTTCCACTAAACCACTTCAATAGATATCTCTTTTCATACTTTCCAAGAAAGAACAATTCAAGACACTTCCTTCTTCCTAAACATAACACCTCTGTATCCAACACTTGAAGCTATAAAACCTATCAGAAGCGTACAGAGTAAATTGGAAATAATATCTGGGTTAACAAAATCTGTACATTGTGATCAAACTTGGATTTTCTGAATAGAAAGTGTTAGGTTTTAAAAGTGTAAAGGAATTATAAGGTGATCTGATAGCATTGTACTACAGGAACAAAATAAGGCTTTAAGGTAAAATCGAAATAGTCAAGGTCCCACAGTGCAGGAAGAATAGACACACAGCAACATGAAAAAACAAGGAAAGAAAATGACACAAACAAATCAAGATACCCCATCGGTAGATGTCATGGTAAAGAACTCAACAAACTTTACACTAAAAAAACAAATAACCCAATCAATAAATGGGCTAAGGAATTGAGAAGACACCTCTCAGAAGAAGATACATGATTAATCAACAAATACATGAAAAAATGTTCAACATCGCTGGCAATTAGAGAACTGCAAATCAAAACTACTCTAAGATTTCACTTCACTCCAGTCAGAATGGCAGCTATCAAGAACATAAGCAACAATAAATATTGGAGAGGATGTGGGGAAAAAGGCACACTCATAGATTGCTGGTGGGACTGCAAAATGGTGCAACCATTATGGAAAGCAGTATGGAGATTTCTTGGAAAACTGGGAATGGAACCATCCTATGACCCAGCCAACCCACTCCTGGGTCTATTCCCAAAGGACCTAAAAACAGCATATTACAGTGACACAGCTATCTCAATGTTTGTAGCTGTGCAATTCACAATAGCTAGGTTGTGGAACCAACCTAGATGTCTCTCAGTAAATGAGTGGATTAAGAAAATGTGGTATATACGCACAATGGAATTTTACTCAGCAATAAAAGAAAACAAATTAATGGCATTTGCAGGTAAATGGATGAAGTTGGAAGACATAATGCTAAGTGAAGTTAGTCAGTCCCAAAAATCCAAGTACCAAATGTTCTCTCTTATATAAGGAGGCTATTTCAAAGTATTGTTGGATGGGGGTACATAGGAGGATTAGAGGAACACTAGAATGGTCAAGGGAAGGGAGGGTAAGGGAGGGAGCAAGAGGGGTGGGAGGAGGAGGAAAAAAAAAAAGGTGGTTAAATGAGACGGATATCATTTTCCTTAATGCATGATTGAAGACCTGAATTGTACGAGTATACTTTGTATACAAACAGTTGTATGTAAAAAGATACTAAATATATGCACTATGAGTTGTACATATGAAAAATTATAAAAATAAAAAAAAATGAAAGCAAAGAAGAGGAAGGAGTGATTCGAAGTTTGAGACAGACTCAGCTCATCCATTGTGCTTGCTTTGAAGACTGTGGAAGGGACCATTAACTGGGAAGCAAGGCAGCCTCTTGAAGTTGATGATGGCCCTCAGTGTACATCCTGCAGGGAAATGGAGACCTCAGTCTGTGGACCACAACAGCAAGAGATGAATTCTGCCAATGACCCAAGCAAACAAGAGACAGATTCTTAGAGTCCCCAGAAAGTAACTCAGCCCTTCCGACACTTTCATTCATTTTATCCCAGTGAGAGATGTACCAGACTTCTGACCAATCAAATTGTAAGATATATAAAGCATCGGTGATGCTTTGAGTCACTAGGTTTTTGGTAATTGGTCTGTAATAGAAAGCTAACATAGTCATGGTTTCTGAATCATAGCCAATATACTTATGAAAACTATTGTTACATATGTTAAGCTTCTTTAATCAGATTTATATTGTTTTTTAGTGCCTGTCAGATTATATTCCACATGATTCTTGAAAGACTAAATATCCTGTTTCCTTTCTAGTAACTCTTGATCATGTTGAGGTTTTTCCTCTGGTGATCTCTAGTTTAACTGATTAGCTCATCCTCAGTATACCTTTATCTGTGGAAATCTTTTGCCTCATAGACCAGGGATCATCCTTCCAAGGTTTGCTTTTGATTATGCTAAATATTCCAAGAACCAACTTTTATGTTAATTATTACTGGGGTTGTGAGTTCTTTCCACACCATGTAGGTAGAGTAAATTCAAACCCCAACTTACATGAATGTAGTTATGTGGTTGCTATAAATTCTAGCGTCCCACCCAGAACTCTGGCCAGGATGAAAATTCCTATCTTATCTCTTTGTTCTGGTGGAAAGAATTTTTTCTTCATTTCTTCTTGTATTAACACTCTTGGTTTTCTGATGTGGGTTTCAGACGTCTAGCTATCTTCCATACTTATGTAATGGTAAAATACTGAATGCTCACCCCCGTAACTGACAAGACAAGGATGTTCATTATTCAACATCGTATTTGTTATCGTTTGAACATGAGGTGTCACCCAGGTACTCAAGTCTGTTCCAGCCAGATCTCTGGAGGCTTTACTAATGCTCCAGATGATGGCAGACCTTGACATCAACTGCATGGTGCTGGTTCTGCAGGAATGCCAGATGCTGGAGGTAGGGGGTCATGGAGCATTCCACCTAGGTTTCAAAGGAAGACCTGGGAGGCCAGGCAGAGTGCAGCAGGTCTGGAGTCCCTGCAGGCAGCCCCTGATTGGGCAATGCATGGAGATGTGAGGAGGAAGCTGGAGCTGAACCAGAGACTCCCAAGATTAAGACATGCCAGTAATGTGGAATGTCCACTAGGGAAAGCTGCAGGAATGGAGCAGAAACAAGCCAACAGAAAGGCCAGTTGGGCAACCAACAAGGTCACAGGGGCAGAGCTACACAAGCTTTTTGGAGAAGACATCATGATGCCATGTGTTCCAGATGCTAGACACAGAACTACTAATAGGACTTGTTTGCCCAGCTAGATTTCAATCTTGTTTTGGCCCTATCCGTTATTTCTATGCACCTATTTTTCTGAATGGAAATGTTTTACTCTCTACCTTTATATATTGAATACTTGTAAATCCTTTTGACTTTTTTTTTTTTTTTTTTTTTTTTTTGGTGGTACCGGGGATTGAACTCAGGGGCACTCGACCACTGGGCCACATCCCCAGCCCTTTTTTTTTTTTTTTGTATTTTATTTGGAGACAGGGTCTCACTGAGTTCCTAAGTGCCTCGCTGTTGCTGAGGCTGGCTTTGAACTCGCGATTCTCCTGCCTCAGCCTCCCAAAGTGCTGGGATTACAGGCGTGCGCCACCGCGCCCGGCTCCTTTTGACTTTTTACAGGAGCTCACAATGTGAGTTTTCCCTGAGTCTCAGAGGAGATTTTGGACTTGAACTTTTGGGAAATCTTGAAACTGTTGGGGCTATGGAGACTCTTGAAAATAGGCTAAATGTATTTTATATTGTGAGATTATCATAAGCATTTGGGGGCCAGGGGCAGAATGTTATGGTTTGGATGTGAGATCTCCTCCAAAAGCTCATATGTGAAACTATGCCAGAACATTCAAAGGTGAAATGATTGGGTTATGAGAGCCTTAACCCAATCAGCAAATTAATCCCCTGATAGGGATTAACAGGGTTGTACTGAAGGTGGGTAAGGTGTGGCTCTGGAAGAAGTGGGTCATTAGGGGTGTGCCTTTGGAGTATATATTTGATGAACTGAGATTAGTCTATTTCTACTTCCTGATTATCATATGAACTGCTTTTATCCACCACCTCTTCCACCATATTGTTCTGCCTCAACTTGAGGAATGGAGCCAGCTATTTGTGAACTGAGACCTCTGAAACCATATTCTCCCAAATAAACTTTTCCTTCTCAAATTGTTCTTGTCAGGTCTTTTATTCACAGCAGTGAAAAATAGCTGACTAAAACAGTACTAGAGGTACTAGCCAAGGCAATAAAATAATAATACAAAGAAGCAATAATGGGCTTACAGGTTAAAGAAGAATAATCTGATTTTTCTTAGATAATGTGATTGTTTCATTAAGAAATTGGGAATAAAACCAACTTATGACCCAGCCATCCCACTCCTGTATCTATTCCCAAAGGATTTAAAAGCAGCATACTACAGGGACACAGCCACATCAATGTTTATAGCAGCACAATTCACAATAGCTAGGTTGTGGAACTAACCTAGATGCCCCTCAGTAGATGAGTGGATAAAGAAAATGTGGTATACATACGCACAATGGAATTTTACTCAGCAATAAAGAAAATAAAATTAATGGCATTTGCAGGTAAATGGATGAAGTTGGAAGACATAATGCTAAGTGAAGTTAGTCAGTCTCAAAAATCCAAGTACCAAATGTTTTCTCTGATATAAGGAGACTGATTCACAGTGGGGTTGGGTCGGGGAACATATGAAGATTAGAAGAACACTAGAAAGGTCAATAGGGAGGGAGGGGATGGGAGGGAGCAAGGGGGTATGAAGGGGAAAAAAGAAAATGGTAGAATGAGATGGATATCATTATCCTAAATGCATGATTGAAGACATGAATAGTATAAATCTACTTTGTATACAAAGAGTGTTATGTAAAAAGGTGTTCTATATGTGTATTAATAATTATAATGCATGCTACTGCTATATATACAACAACTTCGAATTTAAAAAAAGAATCTAAGAGAATCTATAAACGACTAGGGACAATAAGCAAGTTTTACAATATTACTGAATATAAGTCAATGTATAAAAAAATCAATTGTATTGCTATATTAGTAGCAATAATAGAATATACAATTTAGAAATAACATAATAGCATCAAAAACATCAAATGCCTACAAATGAATCTAAGAAATATGTATAAAGCCTCTACAGTTTTCTTTTTTTTTTCTTTTTGCTGCTAAGGATTGAATCCATGTCCTTGCACATGCCAAGAACATGTGCTTTACCATTAAACTACCAGATACTCAGCCCCAAACCTGTGCATTATTAAAACAACAAAAAGGAAATTGAAGACCTAAATGGAAAGATATGAATGAAAGAGTGATGCTATATAATCATGGACTGGAAGGCTCAATATAGTTAAAGCATCAATTCCTCACAAATTGATGTGTGGACTAACATAATCCAAATCAATCATAATCATTAAAACCTTGTTTGCTTGCTGTTTTTGGTGGAAATTGGTAGGCATGATTCTAAGATATGTATAGGAATGCAAGGACATAGATAGTCAAGATAGATGGAGGTCTTCCTCTACCAGAATTCAACTTACTATAAACATGTAATACTAAAGTAATTAAGAAACATTGCATGGAGTGGGAAGGAGGAGGAAGAGGCGGAAGAGAAAGGGAAGGAAACATTGGAACATCAGTAGACACAGAACAATAGAGCAGACAGGCCAGAAATAGAGACACACACATTTATATGGTCATTTGGTTTGTATAAAAATGCCATTTCTCCTTGTAAGAAGAACAGATGAACTTTTCATTGAGTAGTGCCAGAGCAATTGGAAGCCTAAATGGGAAGAAACAGGACCTTGGGTCTCCTACATCAAACAATTCACAATAATTAGTTTAAAGGGGATGATGGACCTAGTGAAAACAAAAAAATAAACTCTAAAAAGAAGACAGGAAACTGTTTTCATGACCTTTGGTTAAGACATGATTTTTTAACAGCACATAAGAAGTACTAATCATTAAAGTTAGAAACAAAGAAGCAACTAGTGGACTTAACCAAAATTAAGAAGTTCTTTATGTGATCTCAGATAAATTTCTGAACATGTGATTAGAAAATCCACAGATTACAAGAAGTTATTTGAAATACAAAGCTCTTGTATACAGAATATTTGAAGAACCTTTTAAAGCTAGTAAGAAAAAGACAAGGTGTGAATTAAAAATGGGCATGTAGCTTAAACAGTCACTTCACAAAAGACACAGCCGATGAGCACTTGAAGCAGGCTCAAAATGATGAATCATCAGAAGAATGCAAATTAAAACCACAGTGAGCTACCACGGCACATCTTCTGAGACAGCTAAAATTTAAAATATATAAATATGTATTTTAAAGATGCTTAATATCCTTGACTTTTTTTTTTTTTTCTTTTTTCTTTTTTTTTTTTTCAGCTTTCAGTACAGCCGAATTCTTTCTTCTTAAAACAGGCTTTGCTTTTTAGCTTTGTTGGTACTGCCTCTGGATACTTACTCATGTTCACTCTCCTCTAACTGATCAAATAAATGTTTGTATTTTTCAGAGCTTGGCTCTTGCTTTCTTCAGATTTCTCTGAGAACACTTTCTCTTTTTCTTTCTTTCTCAAACCTTTTGTTTGCACTGACCTACAGATACTTAAACACTGTCTTGTTTTAACTCTAGCCAGACTTTTGAGAGCTAAGGGTAAACATGTGTGAATTTCTGTGATTTCTGAATTTATCTCTGGTTGGATGCTTTATAGTCAAACTTGATGCAACAAGTGTAGATATAAACTACTGCTCCCACCCCACACCCTAGCCTTCTCTTCCCTCATGTGTACTATCAAGCACACACCCACAGCTCTATAGCAGCCCATAACACAACAACAGGCCTCTTCCTTGATTTCTTTCTTTCCTCATGGAGTCTAGAAAAGAGAGAATAATAACTTTCCAATGAACTGCTCTGGCATTCTGTTCAATTTGCTTTATTACTTGAAATTTGGAATGTTTTAATGTTCTTTTAAAAATAGAGGCCTTCTATTGAAAAACTTCCACAGGAAAAAAAATTATTAGATTTCATTCACAGACAAATTGTTCTCAATTCACAGGCAGCACACATATTCCAATGAATCTGCCTTTCAAAGCCATGTTTGATGTTTTTTAGAAAGAAAGAATGCAGAAGGTAAGCCCTATAAGTAGTAGTACAACTTTCCTCCCTTTTAAATGTAGATACATATTTTCCACATTTAAATGTCTTGAATTTTTTAAAAAGCCACTATTATTTAGAAGAAATAAGAGAAAAATGATCTAAAATCTTTGTATGTGTATATTACACACATATTTCAGGAAGTTGGGCAGATGGGAGGATTTGTTTTCACCCATAATACATTTTCTTTTATGCTCAAACTCCATATGCTAGTATTGAAAATGTTCATTAGAAAATATAAATTCTATATTTTTCTATAAATTCTATAAAAGAAGATATATTAGAAAGTTTTCATGAGTAAATAAATGAGCTGACATAGTAAGTCCATTTATGTTTCTGAACACAGTCAGCAAAGTCTATTTTCTATTTTCCAAGGATTATTGTAATCCTTTTGTTTTGCTCTACTTTTGTAATTATCCAATATTACTACTAAAATACGTATGCTAAAAATGTTAAGAGCCAAAATTTAAGAGACCTACATGTGAATTCAATCCTAATATTGATGAGGAAACATTTTTAAGAATACAATAATATAGAACTAAGATATCCCTGGCTTGCCTTTTATTCTTACAACCAGGGATAATAAGGGTTAATGGGCTGGATAGTCTCTGTACCTTCAAATTTATTATCTACTCATCTCCATCCTGGTCTGTGCCCTAAGAACTGTCCTTTGTAGACTGGTTACATACATTTCCTATTTTCTTAGTTCTTGTTAAGTTCATCAAATAGGAGACATCAACAAGAAATCAAAGGGTGCAAGAGAGAAACAGGGATACCTATTTCCTTTCTTTCCTACCTGTCAAACCATAAATCGGCATTTGCTGTATCGCTAGACTGCAACAACAACACAAGATGCCACAACTCTTGTCAGGAGACCCCTCTTATATCCAAGGCTTTTCCTCTGAGCTCTGCTAACTTCTCCCCTTGCCTTTGGCCTTCATACCCAAGGGTGCTCACTCCCTACCATTGTGAGCTTGGGGACATGCACACTATCAACTTGTGTGTCAAGAGTCACTTCATCAAACTCTACTCAATCATCCTATTCAAGTGTGACATCTGTCAACCATGATTCTGTAAGCTACCTGGTACCGAAAACCGGGAGGAAAAACTCTCGGAGGCAGAGTTAAGCTTTTCTTACTTTTACTTCTACTTTCTTAGAGCTTAGAGAGGGAAAGAAAGATTTTTAGAGAGAAAGATTAAAGCGAGCTTTTCTTCTTGTCTTCTTAGCTTAGAGTCTTAGAGAGAAAGAAAGATAGAGCTTAGAGAGAAAGAAAGATAGAGCTTAGCTTAGAGAAAGATTAGAGCTTCTTTCTTCTCTCTTCTTTCTTCCTTCTTCTTTCTTCTGTCTTCTGTCTTCCTCAGGAGTCTCAGCCTAACTCTGACCAGTCATTACTTCTTCTATCTGGTTTCTCTTCTGTCTTCTATCTGGTTTCTCTTCTGTAACCGCTCTGCCTACGTTCTGGCCGCTCTGATTCTTCTGACCGACCGAGTGACTGCCCGACTGACCGAATGAATTCGTTCTCCTAACTCGGACCGCTTTCACCCGGTTATATACCTTCAGGTTTGCGGGTGCCTACAGGTGCGTCACATACATATCAGGTGGAACTTATGGCTTCCAGCTAGCTACAACAGCCCTTCCTAATTAGGGCTCCTTCATGATTCTGTCAACAAAGATAACTCAACACTTGCCCAAGTTTGGGTCAGATATCCATGTTGGTGCCAGTTACCATGTTTAGTGTGATGGCTGATGAAACAGAGAATCATTATGGGTGGGGCAGATTTCTCAGAAAAAAGAAGCCATGGGTGGTGCTGATGACTCTAATATAGCCCTAGTAGCTAGTCACTGGGCTAGACTCCACCAGCTCAAAGCTATGCAATTTCATTTTTTAGCACCAGTTTCTACTAATAATCAAGAAAGCTATTTATTTCCACTGTGAAAAGAGTTCATTTAAGAAGGTGAGATCTGAGTTTTTATACCATTTGAGTTTTTATACATGCACTTAGTATATTAATGTCAAACTCCTTCTGCCAAAAACTCAAATGGTATAAAAATATTTTCTGTAAAAACAATGACTTGGAAGACTGTGCTTTTTATATGTAATATGAAAGGAATTGCACTCTAAAAGCATATGTGGCAAATTAAATTAATTAAATAATAAAAAAAAAGAAAAAAGAGAAGGTGAGATTTGTATTATAGCCTACAGTGCTTGATTTCTACTATCAGCATTGCTGAGGATTTAGGCATACCTCTTTTCCTCTCTGGTTATGTTTCTTCTGTGAGTTAATAATTTTATGCCATATGTTTTCTGATCTCTTTCGTTTCTATGATTCTACCTCAATTTATATTATATATTATGTGATATAATATTATATATTACACATACCTTCATTTCACACATTACATTATATGATGATATAATAAATGCAAATTTCCATTTGATGTTTGTTGAAACAGTAAGAGTATTATACATAAAAATCAGGGAATGAATATTAGGGTTTCTTGAGTATTTTTACTTAATATAAACTGAGGAAACAATTGGTTTTATTATGTGTTATCAAAATGATTATAAGAGGAAAATATGCAAAAACTCAAAAAGCACATGATACTCTGGACTCTTAGAGGAAAAAATCTACTTAAAGGCAATTATAAAAATGCCATTAAAAACCGGGCACAGTGGTACACGTCTATAATCCCAGAACTTGGGAGGCTGAGGCACAAGGATCGCGAGTTCAAAGACAGCCTCAGCAATGGTGAGGCACTTAGCAACTCAGTGAGACCCTATCTGTAATAAAATACAAAAAAGGGCTGGGGATGTGGCCCAGTGGTTGAGTGCCCCTGAGTTCAATACCTGGTACAAAAAAAAAAAAAAAAAAAAAGCATTAAAGGTTTAACTTCTATTTCTGTAACAAAAACAAAATTTAGGTTACTATTATGTGTAGCAAAATATATAAAAATTTTAGCTCCATAATTTGAACAAAATATACATAGCAAATTTACATTATATCTGTTTCTAAAGGATTGATATGGCAATTTTTAAATTAATATTTTCAATTTTCCAATTAGGAATGAAATTTAGTGACTGCATTATTATCTCATTTAGCAGAAAATTAGAATCAGAGAGCGGATGCAACAGCTTAGATCTCGAAGCCTATTGATTCTCATCATTCATCCTTTGACCTTCCAGGTGCCTAGAAAAGTGTTGGTGTTTGATTCCTCTTTTTTTTAAATTGTTTTATTTATTTATTTTAATCAGTTATATATGACAGCAGAATGCTCTTTCATTCATTGTACACAATGAATAGAGCACAATTTTTCATTTCTCTGGTTGGACACGAAATATGATCACACCATTCATACAATCATACATGTACCTAGGGTAATGATGTCTATCTCATTCCACCGTCTTTCCTATCCCCATTCCCACCCTCCCCTTTGCCCAATCTAAAGTTTCTCTACTCATCCCATGTCCCCCTCATTATAGATTAGCATCCACTTATCAGAGAAAACATTTGACCTTTGATTTTTTGGGATTGGTTTACTTCTCCTAGTATGATATTCTCCAACCTATAATGCCATAATTTTATTCTCTTTTATTGCTGAGTAATATTCCATTGTATATATATACCACAGTTTCTTTATCCAACCTGACATTGCATCTCAAAGCCCTAGAAAAAGAAGAATAAATCAACACCAAAAGCAGTAGAAGACAGAAAATAATTAAAATCAGGGCAGAAATCAATTAAATTGAAACAAAAGAAACAGTTCAATAAATTGGAAAAGCAAAAAGCTAGTTCTTTGAGAAAATAAGTAAAATGGATAAACCCTTAGCCACATCAACAAAAAGAAGAAGAGAGAAAACACAAATTACTAAAATTCATGATGAAAAAGGAAACGTCACGACACTAAAGAAATACAGAAGACATTAGAAACTATTTTGAAAATTTATACTCCAGTAAAATAGAAAATCCCAAAGACACCAACAAATTTCTAGAGGCATATGATCTGCCCAAACTGAATCAGGAGAACATACACAATTTAAACAGATCAATTTCAAGCAAGGAAACAGAAGACACTATCAAAAGCCTACTAACCAAAAAAAGCCCAGGACCAGATGGATTCTCAGCTGAGTTCTACAAGACCCTCAGAGAAGAATTAATACCAATACTCCTCAAATTATTCCATGAAATAGAAAAGAAGGGAACACTTCCAAACTCATTCTATTAAGCTAGTATCACCCTAATACCAAAGCCAGACAGAGACTCATCAAGGAAAGAAAACTTCAGACCAATATCCCTGATGAACATAGATGCAAAAATTCTCAATAAAATTCTGGCAAATCAAATACAAAAACATATTTAAAGGATAGTGCACCATTATCAAGTGGAGCTCATTCCAGAGATGCAAGTTTGGTTCAACATATGGAAATCAATAAACATAATTCACCACATCAATAGACTCAAAGATAAGAATCATATGATTATATCAATGGATGCAGAGATAACATTTGACAAAATATAGCACCTTTTCATGTTTGAAACACTAGAAAAACTAGGGATAGTAGGAACATACCTCAACATTGTAAAAGCTATCTATGCTACACCTAAGGCCAGTATCATTCTAAATAGAGAAAAATTGGAAGCATTCTCCCTAAAAACTGAAACAAAACAGGGATTCCCTCTTTCATTACTTCTATTTAACATAGTTCTTGAAATTCTAGCCAGAGCAATTAGACAGATGAAAGAAATTAAATGGATACAAGTAGGAAAATAAGCACTCAACTATCACTATTTGATGATGACATGATTCTATACTTAGAGGATCTAAAAAATTCCACCAGAAAACTTTTAGATTTAATAAATTAATTCAGCAAAGTAGCAGGATATAAAATCAATACCCATAAATCAAATGCATTTCTATACATCACTGATGAATCCTCTGAAAGAGAAATTAGGAAAACCACCCCATTCACAATAGCCTCATATCATTTTCCTAAATGCATGATTGAAGACCTGAATTGTATGAATATACTTTGTATACAAACAGTTGTATGTAAAAAGATGCTAAATACATGCACTATGAGTTGTACATATTAAAAATTATTTAAAAATAAATAAATAAATAAATAAATAAAATACTTGGGAATCAATTTAGCAAAAGAGGTGAAACACCTCTACAAGGAAAACTACAGAACACTAAAGAAAGAAATTGATTCCTCTCCTTTTAAGAAAACTCAAAGGGAAAGAAGAATATTTGCCTGTGAAGGGGAGAAAATACAATAACTTTCCCTCTTAACCTTTATAGGTCCATTGGGACAAACTTATATAACAAAAGAAAGATTCACAGGAGAAAAACAAGCAACTTCATTGGCACACACAGTGCACATCATGCAGGCTTACATATTATCTTCAACAAAGAACGATGAATTTTGGAAAAGTGACCAGACAAAGGAAAAGAAGTCCCAGGCTCCTAGAGACAGAAAAGTGTGGGACAGTAAATTTTGCTGGGAGGCATTAACGGGGTTAAGTAGGCTTGCAGATTCTTCTGGTGCTCTCTCTGACCTGATAGGGGATTGTCCATAGTAAAGGAGAATTTACATTCAGTCTTCAGGTGGAAGGGGAAGAATAAACAGAGTGTTGTGTTTGTGAATCTTTACTACTTTGGGTAAGCAAAGAAGTTCAGGTACTTTCATTCCCAAATAGAGCACCCTGGTATCATGATTGTTTTAAATTAAAAAGAACTTGAGAGTAGCAGGGGCTGCTTGTCTACTTAAAGTCCGGACCTGCCAAGGAGGAAAGCAATCACCTCTGGTGCCTTTCCTGAGCTTTTATTAATTCAAAGTGCAAAAAGAAAGACCCAGGTTTGTCAGCACACCTGGACAGATTTTGTTACACACTATTGTCTTCTACTTTGGTACCATTCAATATCCCAAAGAGAATCATGGTGTAATCCATTGTCTGTTCTGCCAGCCCATTGAGCTTTGACTCAGGCCATTGCTTGTTTCTCTAAACCTGTTAAAGTCCACTAAAAATTATATACTAGTCCTCTAAAAATTGTCTGCATTGCCCATTCTCCCTTTCCTCTGTGGAAAAGGGATACCTCAGTCATGTTGTATTAGTAGGTAGTTATGCTTACGTGACTGCCTTCATGCACATGTTACATTTGTGTGTCTTTTCTCCAATCCATCAGTCTTTGTCAGTGTATTCCAGTGAAACATTGAAGGCTTTCCCTTCACCCTAGGGCAGGCAGAGAGCTCCCCTGCATCTTGATTATCTTTACCTCAACAATCTTTCCTATTTGGTAGAGGTACATTCTGGTTTCCTTAACTTGGAACAAATGTTCCAAGTTAAGGAAAGCTTTTGTTTGCTCATATATCTAGAGCATAATTTTTACTCCCAATTAGAAAGTCACCCAAGTGGAAAGTTCCCTTCCTGACAATGAGAATGAGCAATAGAAGCCACATAACCATTGTTTCTTTTTTCTCTTCATGTATCTAAGGATTCAAAGAAACCCAAATGAGCTAAATTCTAAATTGTGACAAGCCCTTCACTATAATATTGTAAAATACATATTTGGTCTTTATCCAGTTTCCTGGTACACTCTTCTAAAACCCTTGATATCCCTGAAGTGACCAGTCCTTTTTATGCTAACAATATGGCAGATGGTTCCAGGCTCCTGGACCACTGCAGTATAGGAGTGGGTTGACAAGGGATTCAGTCATGTGATTAGAGGACTGTAGGTTTCAGTTCCCTCTTCCCACCTCTAGGGAAGAGATAGGCTGAAGATTGAGTTGACTGACAATGGCCAATGATTTAATTACCAATGTCTGTGTAATAAAATAAAACTTTCATGAAAATCCCAAAGGACAGGATTCATCCATATTTGCAGTTGTTGAAAATGTGGAGGCAAGGACAGCATGCTTGAAGATGGCACAAAAACTTCCCTGCCCCTTCCTATAAACCCAGCCTGCATATTTCTTCATCTGGGTGTTCATTTGTATCCTTTAATATATCCTTTGTAGTGAATCAGCAATGATAAGTGAACTGTTTGCCTGGATTTTGTAAGCTAATGGTGAAACCCAAAGAGGGGATTGTGGGGACCTCTGATTTGCAGGTAAGTCAAACAGTAGTTGCATCTACTACTTGCAATTGGCTTCTGAAGTAGGGCCTCCCTCTTATGAGATTGATCCTTTAATGTGGGATCTACACTATCTCAAGGTATCTCAAGTATCAGAATTAAGCTAAATTGTAGGACGCCCGGCTAGTGTCAGAAAATGGTTTGTGTGGGAGAAACTACATACAATTTGGTGTCAGAAATGAAACATTGAGACTGTTGAGAGTATAGTATAGAAAAATATTTTTTTCTCACACTATACCTTCCTAGGGAAGAAGAGACCCATGACTATATTTTTCCTTAGCACAGTAGGAGTAGTAGTAGAGGAGAAATCTCTCATAAATGGGTGGTGGAGAAATTTCCAAATTTGTGTGTGTGTGTGTGTGTGTGTGTGTGTGTGTATACTGAAGATTGAACCCAAAGGTGTTCTACCACTGAGCTATGTCTCTAGCCCTTATTGTTTATTTTGAAACAGGTTTGAGACAAGGTCTTACTAACTTGACCAGGCTGACTTCCAACTTCTGATCCTGCTTCCTTAGCCTCCAGAGTTTCTGGGATTCCAGGCTTGAATGGTTACACACAGTTTCCAGCCAAACTTTTAACAAACTTAATGCCAGTATATCAGCCAGAGTGGTGGATTAGAAATTGTAGTAACAAAGCAATCTATATCCTCCTACCAACTCTTTCCCATGGACCTTCACCAAGTGACAAGTTAGTAAGGCTGGGGCAGAAGAGGAGAGAGGAGAAACATTCACAGAGGCCTTCACTCATTCAAGGCAGGAGCTACTGAAGGCGGGGCAGGAGAGTGGGGAGGAATCCCTTGGAGGCATTTGGGTGCCCTTATCAGTCCAGATCCCATCCTAGCCCCCAGCGTGATAGAGGTTGTGCCATGTTTGGTCATTTATGGTTATAGCTCTTTGGTTTACAATCACTTGCTCAGCCATAGTTATCAGAATAAGAGCTCTGTGAAAGAAAGCCTGCACTTAGAGGCTATGTTAGAGAGCTTAATAGACTTCCTACCACTCTGGACTTAAAACCTTGTAATGTTTAACCAAGCTTCTTTAGGGAAATATTTTATCAAATGTGAGCTATTACTATGAGAGATGAGTTCACAGGACAGAGACGAAAGGGGAAACTTGCCATCGTGGGTTTAATTACTGATCTCTGGGACAGGAAGTAAAGAAGAGAAAAGCTTCTAAAAACTTGTCCATCTTTGTCTTAGTGCATTTTTCTGCTATCACAAAATTCCTTAGACTAAGTAATTTACAAATAATAGCAATTCATTCTGGAGGTTGGGAAGTCCAAGAACAAGGTGCTAGCAGAGTTAGTGTCTGGTAAGGGCTTCCCAGATGGTGCTTTGGTGCTATGTTCTTACATGGTAGAAATGACTTGGGGAGCTGCTCCAAGCCTCTTGGAGCCACTAATCCAACTTCCAAAGGCCCCACTTCTAATCTATCACCTTGGTGGTTAGGTTTCAGATTTTTAAAAATGGAAAGAATAACAACTATCACTTGTGGAGGACAATTGCCTGTGGAAGTAGAAATCTCCTGCAGACTGGTCTTCATTCTGACATAATACATCAAGTTCAAGGTACACAGATATTAGGTCAAAAGCTGTCCACATCCCAGCACTTGGGAGGCTGAGGCAGGAGGATTGTGAGTTCAAAGCCAGCCTCAGCAATGGCGAGGCACTTAGCAACTCAGTGAGACCCTGTCTCTAATAAAATACAAAAAAAAAAAAAAAAAAAAAAAAGCTGTCCACATTGTAAAACCAGACAATGGTCAAGAAGCCAGTGGCTAGATGTTCTGGCCAACTCTTGTGATTATTTTTTCATTCATTCATCAACTGTCTACCTGATATGCTGGATAATTCTCTAGGCACTGAGGATTCAGTAAAAAATCAGTCTCTGAACTTATGAAGCTTCCATCATAGCTTGAGAAAGAAAGACAATAAATCAATAAGTAAATGAGTAGTCGATATGATAGTATTAAAAACTACAGAAAAAAATAAGAAAATAAGACAGAAAGAGGAGATAAGACATGATGAAGTAGGAAGAAGAGGGTGGACACCCGAGGAATTTTCAGGAAGTAAGGTTATTGACTGCAGGGTCTAGAGAGGCTAATGGAGAGCCTAAAACATTCTCCTCTGAACAAAGAATTTGGAAATTCTTTGAACTTTATGGCCAGTGGGAGAAGGGGTTTGGAAGTTTACATAAAAATATCTTTCTCTTCTTTGAGTTCTCAGAAAGTGCTTTTTCAGGCCAGACAGGGGTGTGTAAGTCTTTTCCAAGAAGACAGAGATAATATCTTTTGTACAACAAGCTTGCAGACTCTAACTCTGTCGTACCTTTTGTGTGAAAACCTGGCATTTACAAGAAAGAAGAAACTACCAACCACATTAACCTCTGCAAACATCCTGCTGATCTGAAAAGAGGAGAAGCTTAATTATGGCAAGGGTCTTTTAGGTGGAGGTACCTTGTTTGCTTCAACAGCAGTAGATTTAAAGAACTTACATGGATCAATAAGAAAAACATAACACAAATACATAGTGTAAATCAATAGAAATAGAGGCATAAATTATAAACAGACATTTCACAGGAAAAAAAAAAAAAACTAAATGCCAAATAAACATTTTAAAATATATCACTAGTCTTCAGGAAAATAAAAATTGAAACAATAGAAACCATTTATGAAGGTTTCATCAGATCAAATTATAATATGAGTATACCAAGAACGGATAAAGCTGTGGAATAATAGGAACTCTCATGCACTATTGATTTAAGTACTATAAAAATTGACTCAGCCTCTTTAAAAGATGGCTTGATATTTATTGAAATTAAATAGATGCATTCCAAAAAAATTCACTCCTAATACTAATTTCCATATTATTCCATATTATTGGGGGTAATTTACACAATGTTTTGGGCAACAAACCCAAAGTCGTTTCAAACAACAAAGGTTTGTAAGTTGATTAGAGACCCTGTGTGTCACTATCACTTTTACATTGGGATCCATGCTGATGGAATATCTGCTGTGTGAAATACTTCCACATACTATAGAAGAGAGAAAAGAGCATAGCTTCTCAAAGCTGATCCCAAAATTGTCACACATCACTTCAGCCCACATTTCATTAGTCCAACGAGGCCATGCCTAAATTAAGTGGGCAGTGAAGTGCAATTCTAACAGGAGCCTTGACTAGAAACAGAAACACAATATATGGGAACAGCCTGAATGACTCTTTCAGATATTCCCTAGAGAAATTCTTGTGTGTGCACACCAGGAACCATGCACAAGATTCCAACTAGCACTGTTTACAAAAGCACAAACTGTCCATCAACAGTTTGGGATAAACAAATTATGTTATATTCACAAATGAAATACTAAACAGCAATGAAAAAATAAACTATAGCTATACACATTAGTATGGTTGAATCTACAAATGTTAAGTGAAAAAAACAAGTCATAGAAGCATAATGTGTGATTCATTATATAAAGTGCAAAATCAGGAAAAATCAAACAACATATTGTGTTGGGATACATGCAAATGTGGTAAAATTGCAGAAAAGCTACATTATGACTAAAATGTAGGATTTCCATTGGCTCTGAGCTGGCAGTGGGTGGTAGAGGCAGGGGGAGATTAGTGGTGAACACACATAGGGTTTGAAAGATACTGGCTATAGTTTATTTTTTAAAGTTAGCTAGTGGTATTTTATTTTATTTTATTTTTTTAAAAAAACTGTGTGTGCGTGTATGTGTGTGTATGTATGTGTGTCTATTTGTCTGTCTGTCTGCCTGCCTGCCTGCTCATGCTAGTATAACCAAAACATTATAGATTGAGTAACTTAACAGAAATTTATTTCTCACAGTTCTGGAGACTAGGAATCCCAAGATCAAGGTGTTGGCTAACATAGTTCCTGATAGGGGCTCCCTTCCTGGTTTGCAGACAAGTGCCTTCTTGCTTTATCCTCACATGGCAGAGAGAACATTGCATATCTTTTTTATAAGGCCATTAATCCCACTCAAGTGGACTCCACCCTCATGACCTAACTACCTCCCAAAGGGCTCACCTCCAAATACCATCACACATGGATAAGGGCTTCAATATGAAGAGTTTATGGTGCAAGTGCATATGTGCACACATGTGGATGTGGATGTGTATATTATGTGCAATATATTTCCCAGGAAAAGGTTCACAATAAAAAGAAGGGTCTTTTAAGTTTAGAAGATAGAAAGACCTTACATGATCTTGGATTAATGTTGTCAAAAGAGCCATAGTTCCAAAGTGATCTAAAGATTCAATGCAATCTCTATCAAAATACCAGTGACATTCTTAATCGAATTAGAAAACAATTTAATGGAATGATAAAAGAACTAGAATAGCCAATTACTGAACAAAAAGAACAATGTTGGAGGAATCACAATACCTGATCTCAAATTATACTACAGATTTGTAAATAATAAAAACAGCATGGTATTGGATTCAACAAACATGAAGACCAAGGGAATGCAATACAAAACACAAAGATAAAGCCAGATAGATACAGTCATTTGGAATTCACCAAAGATGCAATAAATAAATAGACAAATAGATAAATAATAAAATAAATAAATTGGAGAAAAATAGCCTTCTTAACAAATATTGCTGGGAAAACTGGATATCCATAGGCAAAAGAAAGAAACTAGATCCCTATTTCTTAGCATGCACAAAAGTCGACTCTTAGCACATCAAAGACCTAGGAGTTAGACCAAAAATTTTGCAAACACTAGAAGAATACAGGCTCAACACTCCAACATATTGGCACAGGTACTGATTTCCTTAACAAGACTCCTAAAGCTCCAAGAAATAAAACCAAGAATCAGTAAGTGGCGTCAAATGAAAAAGCTTCTGCACAGCAATGGAAACAAAAATGTGAAGAGACAATCTACAGAATGGGAGAAAATCTTTGCTAGCTACTCTTCTGACAGGGGCTTAATACCCAGAATACATAAAGAACTCTAAAACCAAAACATATGCATGCATGCATATGTGCGCATGTACACACACACACAACCACACACACACACACACACACACACACACACACACACATACACACTAGCCCAATCAATAAATGGACAAATGGATTAAACAGACATCTCTCAAAATAAGAATATATAAATGGTCAAAAATATATGAAAAAATATTCAATATCCCCAGCAAACAGGGAATGCAAGGTCAAGAGACTGACTTCCATAAATGGTCAATTGAAGAGAGAGTACTTGAATGCTACTGTGAAGATAGCTGACTGTTATTGGAAGGTCCAAATCAACAGAGAAGAACATTTTAGACCCTGAAGATAATCTCCTCTGTACTGTTCTGTGGTTTGATGTGGATTAATGGACATCTCATACTAAGCTGTGTCTGAGAAGGTAACTTGGAGGACATTTGACATCTGCCCTCAAATGTAGGAGATCAACTAGAGAAGGATTCCCACATGGCATACGGCATCTCCCACTCCTTCCAGCTGTTTCCAAAATGTTCTGTGCAATTAGCACAGATGAAAAAGAGAGCAGAGTGGAGCAGGAGATGTGTGGATTCAGCATGGTATTGACAAACACATAAACCAAAGGAACAGAATAGAGACCTTACAAGTAAACCCACAAATCTACCAATTTTTAAAAAATTATTTATTTTTTCTTCTAAGTTGTTATAAATGGCAGTAGAGTGTATTACATTTCATATTATACTTATAGAGTACATTTTTACATATCTTTTGACAAAGGTGTTAAGAACATGCATTGGAGGAAGGACAGTCTTCTCAATAAATGGTGCTGGAAAATTTGGATATCCACATGCAGAAGAATCAAACTAGACCCTTATATTTCACCAGTTAACAAAATCCAACTCAAAATATATTAAAGGGTTGCTCATTTTTCTCATTTATCTGTTTCTTGCAACAGAGGCCTACCCCAAATATGAACTTAAGAGGACTTAAGAGAAATTATATTTCCTTCCCAACAAATACTTGAATCAGGGGCTAGGACTGTGGCTCAGCAGTAGAGCACTTGTCTCATACATGTGAGGCCCTGGGTGTGATACTCAGCACCACATAAATAAAAAATAAAAAAGTATTGTGTCCACCTAAAAAAAAATACTTGAATCAATCTATCTCTAAGCGAGAAGGGCCATTGAGTAAACAACCTACAGAATAAAATTCTGCTACAGAATTTTACCAAGTTTACATTAAATTAAGTGCATGACAGGCTGACTTAGGCCCACAGTGCTGGAGTAAAAAACAAACATATCCTTCACAGACTGTCTTTATTGCTAAGTCTCAGAACTGACATTTTGCAATTGAGGGAGGAGTTTGGTTTTGCTTGGGCAGCTGAGAGAAGGAACTAGGACAATACAGGAGATTGAATGATATGTGACCCAGTTGGTCATTTGCATTGGCTTAAGGCCTTGCAGAAGGTTGAGTTTTAAGCAGGAATGAGAGTGACTTCACAACAAAAGTTTTATGACTGTAAAGCCTATATAACCAAGTGTGTCCCAAAGCAGGAGAAGAGGCCAATTTTCCTGACTCTGTATGGTATCCTGTGTTCTGAGCTGAGCAGGTTTGGCAGTCTCTGGAGATAATTAATTTGGCTGGGCCACTGGTATTCTAGTGATGAGCAGAGACATTTCCCAAATGCCTGAGGGAATTGGTAAGTGGACATCAGAGCCCAATGGAAACAGCAATGTGCATACTTCATACTTAGCTGGTTATAGACACCTATTAAATCTTTCTAGATACCCCTGGGAAGACATAACAAATAACTGGGCAATATTTTCAGAGCTAATTTCCAGTATATAAGCTGGTGGACATTCCTGCTATAGTAATCCAAACATAGAAAGGAAATGTAATCTACTTTGTTGTCTTAGAGTGTGACAGGCACCTAGTACATTACTTCTCATAAACAGATACTCAACAAATTGTAGTAATCATAAAATAGTTCGTGTTTATTGAGCCCTTACAATGGGTCAGGTGGTTTCCAAAACACTTCATATATCAACTCATTCTATCAACCAAATAGACCTATGTAGTAAATGTTATTACTTGCCTTCATTGAAATTGAGGGAAGAAACAATTTATTGACTTAAGATCACACAATGAGGAAAAGTTGAATTAGGAATCAAACTCATACTGTCTCAGACTATAAGTCCTGTGTAGCAGGCACTTGAATCATTTACTCATTCTAATGACTTTATTACTATTCTTATTTTATAGGTGAAGAAATTAAAACATAGAAATTTGTAATTGGTGAAGCAAATATTCAAATCTAGGCTCTCTGACTTAACCACTATGTTCTACCCTTGCCCTATGATAGTAGAGGCTGTTTCTTACATTGTTACCATAAACCAAAGAATTGATTGTGACATTTCTAAAGAAATGTAAAAGAAAAAGCTTTGAGTGATCATTTATCAACCTACTGTGTTAAGTTCAACTAGGAGAAACTTCTGGTATGCCTGAGGGCACTTGCCATACTAATGCCTGGAGTGATTAAGAATTAACTCTGCCCAAAGTAAATCCATACCAGGCATTGCAAATTTGGGTACAAGTTAAAATACAGGCTATCAGTTTTTCATTCACATCTCCAAAATCTAATCCCAAGGCCCTTATCTCTTTATTATCTCACCAGGAGCAGAAACATTGTTTCTTTTCTATTATCAATTTCATTTTCACTTCCTCATTTTTTTATGACACTAAAACTTCTCATTTTATATTATGAGCCTGATTTGCATTTGTATACTACAGGGAGGGATATTTACTCATTCAATAATAATTCAACAGAAAGTAAATGAATTCCTACCATGTGCCAGCCACTCTTCTTGGCAATGGATACACAGGTGAAGACAAGAAATATTACTTTCCTCATCAACATTACATTCTGGTTAAAATTTAGCAAATTGATATATCATATAATTTAGTATGGTGACAGAAACTATGGCACTAAGTTAAACAGAATAAGAGAATAAATAGTAGTTACTTTGTTAGATAAGGAAGTCATCCATAAGGAGGTGACATTTGATAAACAACTGAATGAGGAGATGGCTTTTGCATGGTAGTTCACTCAATTATTCCTATATTTCATTCCACCAGTCTGCTCAGAGTTTATGAATTAATAAAATGATTCCCAAATGGGTAAAAAAATGTCAACATTAGATAAATATCATGTTGAAAGTATGTAGATTGTGCATCTGATCTTCTTGATCCTTGGGATAATTTAAAATTATTGAGCATTTAAATAATAAGCAAGTGAATAAATGAATGGTACTGGCATAGTTCTTCAGCAACATTTGGCGGAACTGATCACCCAGTAGCAAAAGCCTTGAGGAGCAAAACCTGGAATTCATGGCATACAGCATCACAAGCCAAATCTCCATATAACTGACACGGAGAACTGTAAATGGTATACCAGGGGGAAATACGGGCTTTGGGGTTTTATCAAAATCTTGCGTTAGCTCCTTTGGGCTCACAGATGTAAAATTCTGCTCTCTGAGCTTCCCCATGCTGTCTTCTCTCACTGCACATCTTAAAGCTTATTTTCTCTCCCTTTTCATACAGGCAAACTGTTGCTTATTGCTGGGAACTTTTAGATTGCTGCGGATTTTAACTCTCCCGGGGCTGGGGAAAACCTTCTCTGTCCAACAGGGAGGGCCGGGAGAGCACGCCACATCGAAAGGCAAGATTGGGAAAGGTAAAGGCCAACTGACGGCCCACACCCAGCCCTCCTTTCAGAGGACAGACGGGTCAGAAGACATAGGCCAATCAACAGAAAGAATACAGGGACACATAAGGAGCATGGGCAAATCATATTGGCGGAGCCCCCTACCCTATCCTTAGGGTAGTCTCTGTTCCATGACACGTCAGGGGAACACCTCCTGCTTAGGCCAGGTCCGTAACTGGGAGTGTGAAGCAAACAAAGAGAGTTCTCTATCCTTTGAGCAGATGTGTTCTTAAGTCCCCAACAGCTTATGTCTTTATGTTTTTGTGTTCTCTTAATCTAAACCAACAGCAGGCTTCAAGTCCTTTTTGATTGAAGACAAGAGCCATGTTTCAGACAGAATATTAAAAATTATAAAAATAAAAATAAAAAAAATACAATAAAAAAAAAAAGTTTGGAAAGATCAAAAAAAAAAAAAAAAAAAAAAAAAAAGTTTGCAGTACATGATATACAAGATACCATTCCCTTCCATGTCTTAAAATTAATAAAGTCTCCTCTCAAGGATTCCTTTGATGAATCATGTGTAAAGATGCAGAATAAGGCCACCAATGCTCTCTTATGGAGTTTTCTCTATACATGTTCTTGGGTGTAAAAGGTCAATCGAATTAAGAATTAATGTAACCCTACGTTTTCCAGGTCACTCTAAACATGATAGGTACATCTGTAGGGTCTATATAAACCTACAATATACATCCTTTTATTAGGAACCAAATATCATTTAGGAATTAAAGTCATTACATAGACACAGTTAAAATATCAGTTCTGTACTTCTTCCCAAGCTATCAAGTTTTATACCAACAGTAAACCTCCATTCACACGGTAGAGATAGCTACCTTCCCAGCACCAGTATGAGTAAACTATGATACCCATGGTAAATTTTCACAGTAATTTTCAGACAAAATAAACCAAAACTCTCAGCAAATTAAAGGATATTGTCAGCCAGGTGTGATGGAGCATGCCTGTAATCCTAGCAACTCAGAAGGCTGTCAGGAAGATCAAAAGTTCAAGGCCAGCCTCAGCAATTTAGCAAGATCCTGTCTCAAAATAAATAATAAAAAGGGCTGGAGATGTAGCTCCGTGTTAAAGCAACCCTGGTTCAATCCCTACCACCAAGTTTTTTTTTTTTTTTTTTTTTTTTTTTTTCAAAAAATAGCAAAGAAAAAGAGGACTGTTACTTACATTGTAAAGTAAAATCCATTAACCCATTTTGTTTCATTGTCCCAGATGTTGAAACATGTATAAAAACTTAAATATAGTATAGTATACCCAAATAACTATGTAGTAATAAGAAAAATATAATTACATTATAATAGTTATGTTTGGTATTAATTAATATGATAATAAACTATAGATTATGATTTCAATTTATTTTAGTGCTACTGTTTCAACTTCTTTGAAATACTCACAGAATTGAAAATTTAGGATTTAATGGATTAATCTGGTATCAGAAAATGAGAAATGTGACTGGTTGTGTCAATTTAGTCACATACATCCAAAGTATAAAGGGAAAGAAATTATAACGTTTCTTGTTTTTCTCCCAAGACCTGGGTTTCCAATTCATTTTCCAATTCTTATTGGATGCAATCAGCTCAGTAACAGGGGTTGACTCTAGCTGGGCTTTTGTCAAGCAACCTCTCACTTTTTTTGAAGGAAGAAAAAATTGTCAATAAATCTGAGGACTTCTGAGTGTAAAAAATATTCTGGAAGATGCCTCCTACCTCTTTTTGTTTGCTTGTTTCTAAAAGAATGTTTAATGGTCCTAATTGTGGGACTGAATCCTGGCGTTGCTTTGAATACCCATCCCCAGCGCCCAGCTACCACCTCACCCCATGCCCCTCCCTTCCATTTCCTGCTTCATGATGATTACTTCCTTTTAGCCTCTGCTGGGAGATCCCTGTTCTACCATCTAGAGGACTTCCCTCTTTCCTCATACATTCGATTGCCCTACTATAATTTCTAAAGGGTAAAATGTTAAGCTATGTCACTCTCAAAGGATGATTAAGATTTCCTTTCTTCCCCGACCAGAGACAGCACACTCTGATTTCAGGTCACAATTTTCCTTCATATGTTCCCAGATCTCTTTTCCTAACTCCTGGTTCATTAAAGGTGAACCAAAAAGATGGCATAAGTTAAGGGAACTACTCAAAGAGTTAACTTTCAGCCAAGGGCACACCTGAGGTGTTTGTGCTCCCGCTGGTCAAGCATGATACCTCTCAGGAACTGCTTCATTGGAAACTGGTGAATTCTATTCTGAGTTGGTGACTCTCACCTCCCAGGGCAGCTGATGGTACAAAGGCTACTGCTGAATTGTCTGTTTCATGACAGGAATATTGCCTTTAGGTTGAGGCCTCTCTTAGTTGCTTCTCTAGAAAGTTTTGAGTAATCTTATATTTACCTTATATTAACATTCTTAGCTCAGCCAAACGTAGGAGGAAAGCACTGTAATCATTTGGATCATAACATTTTAATTCTACTGTACTATTTTACTATGCTCAGCATTATGCAGGTCACCTGAAGGTCATCTGGCTTGGTACTCTCAGCCATATGTTAGGAACACACACTCAGACCACTTATATTTGTTTTAATTTTATTTTCCAAGTGTGAATTATTAAACTAATTTCTGTCAATCATGTGAGCTCCACTCACAACTCAACCTCCTACTAATAATTTTTAAATTACCATATCCCCAATTCTAAGAGAGAACCTTACAACATTTCAAATTTTCTGAAGTGTCATACAACTAATGTATATATTTGTGGTGGTTGTGCTACTTTTCTCCCTCAATCTGTGATAAACTTACAAATGCTAGCATTTGGGGACCAAGAAGATGCTGTATTCTCACATTATAAGACAGAAAGGCCAATAGATTAGGTTTGATCCCATCCCTAGAGACGAGGGAAAGCCAGCCCAGTAAAGAGCGCTCCGTGGAGCTGTGGACAAGGTAGAGACACTGAGAGCCTTTAACTTCACGCATCTAACTTTAACAGCATCTACGATGTGTTCTTTAGGATTAAGATAGCTCCCTTTTAAACTGAAAATGTTCCCCAGATAGAGATTAAGGCATGGCTACATGTCACTGTACAGCCTCACCAGGCAGCTTATTAAAAAATACAAATGCTCAGACTCACCATCAGAGGGTTGGTTTGAATTGGTCTGGGTAGGACCTGGTCATCAGTGTTTTTAATAGCTCCTCATCTGATTCTAATATGCAGTCGAAAACTGATGTGGTAACACAGCAGCTTCAACTAATTCCTTCTTCAACAGATATTTATCAATATAGGAAGAATGTGATTCAGGATGTATCTGACGTGATGCTTTCTTCAGAGGGGAAAAAGTATGCCAATAAGAGGAAAGAGGTGCTAAAAGTGCATTTGGAAAGTGCTAAAGATGTAGTTCTACTCCAGAATTGTACGAGAGCCCCTGACTTTACTTCCTGATTCTATGACAGCAGATATGTCAACTCAACATTAACAAATTACAGATTTTGTTAGAAATGAGATTTTATGTTAATTTACACAAATCTGTACATTTTTAATTGGTTTTAGAAGTCATAAGACTGTGATTTATCTGGCTTTTAGAGTAGACACATGCTTATGGGCTGCTGAGTTTCCCTTCTATTGGAGAAGTATTAGTCACCTGCTCCATGTGGCCCTGGTGGGGTTCTCAGGCCCCATATGTTGCCTACATTGCATTAGAGGTAGGCATATGATCCCAGCTGCTCCCTAGGTCTTGAAACTATTGCTCCAGGCTAAGCTCTCAGAAATGGGACCACCATGCTCCAGGATATGCTTATTTTTCCACTTAGGATATGTCTAAATGCTCTCCAAGATGGATGTATCAACTTACATTTTCATGACAAGTGGATGAAAATGTTTACTCTTCACAACAGTAAGTCATCAAACTTTCAAAATGTTTAGCTTTATAATTTTTTTAATCTCCCTAAGTGTTTACCTTAAAATTTTATACCTAAAGTATACAAAGTATTTCTTGTAGTTTTACTTTGCATTTTGGGGACTACTAATGAGATTATTATTCTCTCTCTTTTTTTTTTTACATTTATTGACCATTTTTATATATTCTGTGAAATGTGTTACTATACTTTGACTATTTAAATTGTTATTTGGAGTTAAGTCAATTTTTTTTTCATATTTTTATATGGTGCTTTATAATTGTACAGTAGTGGGATTCATAGTGATATATTCATACAAGCATAGAATATAATGATATATTTTGGCTAATATCATTCCCAGTCTTTCCCCTTACCCTCCCGTCCTCCCTACCCCTGGTCCCTTTCCTCTACTGTACTGATCTCCCTTTGATTTTAATGACATCTTCTCCCCACCTTTCTCTTCTTTTTCCTCCCTAGTTTCCATGTTTAAGAGAAAACATATGACCTTTGACTTTTTGAGTTTGGCTTATTTTACTTAACATAATGTTCTAAAACTCCACTTTTCTGCAAATGACATAATTTTATTCTTCCTTATGGATGAATAAAACTCCATTGTATGTATATACACATTTTCTTTATTCATTCATTCATTGATGGATGCCTAGGGTGGTTCCGTAGTTTGGTTATTGTAAACTGTGCTGCTATAAAACATAGATATGTATGTATGGCTATGTTATGAAAAAATTATTATTAGTAGTAGTAGTAGTAGTAGTAGTAGTAGTAGTAGTATGTACTTGGGATTAAAGTCAGGGGTGATGAGCTATTCACCAGTCCTTTTAATTTATATTTTGAGACATGGTTCCACTGAGTTGCATAGGGTCTTGCTAAGTTGCTGTGGCTGGCTTCCAAATTGTTAACCTTCTGTCTCAGCCTCCCAAGTTGCTGGGATTACAGGCCTGCACCACTGTACCAGGCTGGAGTTAATGTTCTTATGGAGGATAATTTGGCTGAATTCTTGAATATATCCTGAGTTACTAATTACATTGTGAAAATTTATTCTAAGAAACTGTATTACTAGTCATTTGTGTCAATAACCTTCAACACAGCACTGCTTACAACTGCAAAGGAAAAAAAGGGAAATAAAATAAATGCCCAACAATAACATTTATAAAATAATTAATGATAAACATAATTATCATATCATATGATAATATGATAGGAGATGACAGTCATAATAGATTTGTGATTACAATATAATGTCTAATATGATCCCTTCTTTGTAAAAGTAAATTGTGTATATGCATTTTTATATACATGTTCAAAAGCCTTTTTATTGCAATTTGCATTGAAATTTTGCCTAAGGTCCATTGGCATCCTGATGCTATAATCTACAAATATGGCAATCTAACAATTAGTAGAAATTATATACTTTAAGAAAATGAATGGTATTAAGTTTTCCCACAGCTGCTTCAATTATATGCTAAGAGAAGTAAACAATATCAGGCTTAACCCTTTCCATGAAAGCTTTGAAAACACATTATCATTGATTATAGATACATTATCACAAATTGAATCAAGGTGTTGGAAAAACAACACACACCTGCTTGTTGATAATTTCCTCAAACTCTTGATTCCAACTGGTTAATCCCTAATGATGTTCTGAATTGGGGTGATTTATCACCATGCTCTGAAAGGAGAACCTCCCATTGGTATGCTCAAGGTAACCTCTTATCACAACTGGACCACAGCCATTATGTAGTCCAGAATGAGTGAATAATGTCACCAATAGGTTTGCCTTGTTAAGAGGGAAAAAATCACAACATTTCATCAAAATATTAATGATCATTTTTATTCAGAGAACATATAGTTCTATGTTTCTTTTCTACTTGTTGCTTCTCCTGAGGGAAATTACTATATAGAACATAATTAACTCTACCCAAAGGTGCAGTGAACTGTTCTGTGAATGTCAGATGAGAGATTTATTTATTGTTCTCTGAAGACATAAATTAAATTTTGAGTAAACATATGTAAAGCACTTAGACAAGCTTCTGGCACATGATGTGTTCAAAATCAAGGATATACTCACTTCTTTTATTCACCATGGTGGGCAAGGATGAAATAATTTAGCATGAGATCCAATCCTTTCTGTTATTTGAATCTCAGTCACAAATTTAAGTTTCTAGACAATGGAAATGCAGACACAATATATATCCTTTCAAATATATGGCAAGCACCTCTTATTCCTCTTTTCAATTTCCTCCCAACATATTAATGCAGATAACAGATTTTTGGTAGTCCCTAGTGTGCTCTCCCTATCTCTCTCTCTCTCTCTCTCTCTCTCTCTCTCTCTCTCTCTCTCTCTCTCTCTCTCTGCCTATATCTAGATATAGAAATATAATATCAGAAGCTGAAAATTTGATAAAGAAGTGTCTGAGCCCTAGTGTATACTTGAATGACCACTCCAGGCTTGGCTAAAAGTTTAATGAATTATCCATTGCTCCATAGAGCTGGTTACTAGACCCAGTGTGTACTTGAGACACATATTCACTAGAGCTTTATATTTTGAGGGTAGATATAGATGCCACCTCTAATAATTCTCCCCAGACTCCCCTTTCCCTTACTATAAATATTTTATTATTTATACAGTATTGAGCATCTGTGCTTGACTGATTGGGATTTGGAAGATAAGTGGTTCCTAGAAAAAGAGTCCCTGCTGCTAAGGCTGTGAGATATTTAATGCTCAGAGTGTGGGAAGTCTTCTCAGGTGTCTCTGGCAGTGTCACCAGATGAAGCCTAGTGAGTTCAGCATAGTTTCTTCTAAAAGTCAAAACAAAAGAAAACAAAACATCAAAATAGAAAATTTTCCAAAGTATACAACTCTGTATTACAAATGAAGGAGGAGAGATCTACCTTGGGCAACTGATCAACAGATGCCCCTTCTAAATTAGCTAAGACCAAGGTAGAGCTAGCTCCACCTGGTTCATGGATCAGTTAAGATCTGAGAAATATTATGGGAAGTGGCTAAATGATTCCTGTGGTGCTAGTTCCCACTCTGGAATGTTGGCAACTCAATAGGGCCCCTGCCTGACTTCCAATGTCCCCCAACCTGGATGGGGAGATCAACTGTGACTGTGCCTTGTAATCAGACTTGAAAGGGGTAAAGCTATTTCCACTCAACCCAGCAATGGCAGGCCCAAATGTCTTCAGATGTCTTGCATCCTTCTGGCTTCAACGTTCCTTTTCTGTCCATCTTTGATGAAAAGGGCAAAGAATATTTAGATGACTCCTCAAAGAGGCCATTCCATTTATTCTTATGTATTAATTCTTACTTCTTTGTCTCCCTTGTCATCATCCTGGATTAGATACACTTGCAAGCCTGAAAGTCCCATTTTAGGGTCCAGGTAAATTTCATATAGTAAGAGTTTTCTGCTTTGGACATGAAGACAGAGGCTCAATGATCACTGCTGCACAATTATAAATTAGCACATGCCTTCCAGTTTCTGCCCCCTAGCAGACTCCAAGAGAGTGAGGCAGATGAGCTAAGTCCCTGAACAACCCTAAGTGGTTGCCATCCGTACTTGTGAAACTGGCCATTGCTGCAATGTCTCTGAGGCATGCCCTAAACATTATTCAAAGTCCTTTGTAGTCCATGCCTGAGTGTATTTCCAAGTTTGGGGGGGCAGTGGCCAGATAGTTGGTGGCTATGCCTGAGCACTGCTGGCCTCAAAGCATAATCAGGTACAGGGACCAAGTACTTTATAGACAAAAGGTACAGGATTGGACTGGTCCCCTAGTCCACCATGAACTCTCTGCCCCCTGCATAAAGGACTCCAAATTCATAAGCAATTAGGAGTCTTTTCATTAATGTAGAAATTCCCAGGTAATAATTTGTCAAAGACTTTTTTTGGTAGACCGTTTCAATTTAATATCATAAAATTTCTCTCTGAAATCTTGCATTTGTCTTAGTACTGCTTGAGTTGGGTCCCCATTTTTCCTTTTATATGAAAGTTCAGGGAAATTGTTATTATTTTTTTGAGATTGAGGTCCTACTATCTCACTACACTGGCCCCAGTTATTTTTAAACTTCTGGGCTTAAGTGAGCCTCCTACCTCAGCCTCCCAAGTAGCTAGGGCTGCCGGGCATGGTGATGCACGCCTGTAATCCCAGCACTGTGGGAGGCTGAGGCAGGAGGATCGTGAGTTCAAAGCCAGTCTCAGCAATGGCGAGGCACTTAGTAACTCAGTGAGACACTGCTTCTAATAAAATACAAAAAAGGGCTGGGGATGTGGCCCAGTGGTCGAGTGCCCCTGAGTTCAATCCCCGGTACCAAAAAAAAAAAAAAAAAAAAAACTTTCCAAGTAGCTAGGGCCACAGGCCATTGCCACCATGCCTGACTGAAAGTTCAGCATTTAGATACTCATATTGACTCATTTGGGGGCTAGTTTATGTTATGATTAGGTAGAGTTTGTGTTATGTATAGATAGAATTCCACCTTACATTCGAAATTCAGAATGACAGTCCCCTTAACAAATCCTTGTCCATTCCCTGCACCATCCTGAACTTAAAGATACATCACCCTCAAAGGACTCCTCACTCAAACATTTAAAGTATACTCAGAAATTTCTATTAAAACCTCTGAGGGTGCTCTACTATTCTCAGGTACCCCTAAAGCTCCCAAGAAACACTCAATTTTTTATCCCAAGAAAGACCTCTCTCATCCACTTGTGCCCTCCCTGCATGCTGTTGATTTATACACCACCCTGTACCATCCCATCCCTCATCCTGCCTCCCCCTCACCGGTGATGATTATAGCTCTCTCCTCATGTGCAGCATGCTGGGATTTATTTACCTCCATTTGAGTCTGACTGCTTTTTTCCATGACTCTTCAAGTCAGAGTAGGAAGGGCAGAGTAGATGGGAAGATTGTGCATTCTGAATGTTAGTAATTTCTGTTCTATCATATATAAATTTTAATCCTTCATTATTATTGTCCCCTTTTTTTCAGGTGACAATCTTATTTGGAGATACAAGGCCATGAAGTGTGTGAATGTAGAAGCTTGGATTTGAATTCCTGTCTGCTTGCTTCATGCTGCCTCTCCTAAACAGCAGGACAGTGGGACTACTTCAGTGAGGACCACATCCTAGCTCCCATTTTGATTTTGTTCAAAGATATTATCTCTTAGAAAATAAAATAGAAAAAGTCCTTAAAGGTCAATAAATAAAGTTGGCTGAAAAAAAGTAAAATAATTTCAAATCACATTCATAGATTTGTCCATAAATAACTTCATAAGATATTCAAATGTTTGTATCTACTTATCACCCAGCTGTTTAATTAAGGGAGAATAGTTTGTTTGAGATTTTTTTATTAGTGATAAACATAATAATAAAGCAAGACCCAGGTTTCTGCTCCATCCTGGATCCAAAATCTCTATTTTTATTCTGAGAAATATATACACCACCCTTTGAGAAACACTAAGTTTTTCTCTGGTACCTAGTGACTAAAACATAATGAGCATTCAATAAACACTCTTTGAATGAAAGTAAGTGTTTATTAGACTTTTCTAGAAAACAACAATTTCAATAATATGATTGCTGATTCATTACTGTTTTAACTTTTAGAATATTATCCTGGATTCCTTATTATGTGTAAGTTCACTTCCAAACTCATAACATTCATTATCCTTGATTGTAGCATTACACTAGGAGTATACTCACCAGTTGTGATTTTGGTTCACTCACAGACACCATGAGGAAAGGGAGAGAGAGATTTTCCTCAACAATAAGGAGAAAGAACAAGGAGAAAAACTAAAGAGGATACAAGGGTTTATAAGCCTGATAAAACAGGATTTAAGAATTAAGAATTAAAAAACTGAAGAAAATGGAAGGGTCCAGCATAGGTAGAATCAACTTAAGCAGGGAGAAAATTTGGGTCACAAAGTTCCCTGGGCATATCCCTGGGAGTGCTGTTCATTTAGAACAACCTGTTTACTTAATAAAGCAAGTGGTAGTGGCAGGTGATTGGCCCAGGAATAAAGAGGAAGAAGAGGTGACAGTAAACAGTATATACATTATATTAGGCATCCAGGTCAAGATTTGAATTATGACACCAACACCCCAGCAACAACCCATCCTAGACTTGGACACTTCGAAGGGTAGAGAGCCATGGACTTTGGAAAATGCCCATTGTGTGGTCTTTTGGCTCTGTCAATAAAGTTTTCCTTATCCGGAGCTAGCATCTGCCTTCTTTCAAAAATCCACCCATTTGTTTTAAATCTGCTTATTAGAGCCATGTGGATAATGTTTGTTTGCATATGATCAGTTAGCACCTCTTTGAAGACAGCCGTCTTGGGTGTAAGTTGGTTACTACTGTTAATTTGTAGATTGTCTCTACTCAGCTAACAAATATGAGGTGTTATGGCATGCTTAACCTCCCAATCAAAATAATAATACAATAAAAATGATGACATCTTTTGAAGGGTTCCTAAAAACCCAAGCTGTGTTTTTAGAATGACAATATTGTATGGTAAAAGACAGCTTATGTTTCTCAAATCATTTTAGTAAAATAACTATGTTACAGTGTTACTGATCCTCCTTTCAAACATGTCCAACAATATAGTTTCACATTTAGATATTTAATGGATTATATTTAGGATAAAAATAATTTGGGCCCACCTATTCAAACCTCATTTGTCATTTTGGTATGATCTTATTCAAATATGAAAAAATAACACTTTTCTAAAATTATGCTTCCATTGTACTCTGGCAAGAAACATGCTAGCAATAAAAGCTAGCCTTTACTGATATTTTTAGTGACTTCTTTGCAGAAGTCTACCTAAGGATTTTATTTTGCTATCAGAATGGAACTGATTTAATTTTATCTTTATAAAATTGTGAAATAAATCTCTCATTAGGACAGTATATCGTGACAGCATTTTGATGTATCAACTTCTCTAGGATGAATTACAGTTTCTAGAACTATGCTTCTAATGTCCTTCCTGTTAGGGCAAGCTGTGATGCATATTCTCTCAAGAGACCTGCAGGACAGAGGGGAGGAACTGGCTATTTTATAGAATATAAACTCCTTCTTTCCATCATTCGGTTAAACACTAATCTAGGCTCTGCTGAGAAAAGATTCTGCACTTGTAATTAGACCCCTGAATCAGGTAATTTTAAGTTAATCAAAAGGGAGATTATCATGGATGTGCCTGACTTAATCAATTGGAAATCCTTTAAAACAGGGTTTAAAAGCCTTGCCTGGACTCAGAGATGACAGATAGCAGCTGGACTTACTACTTCTCTCCCTTACCACTGGAGCTTTCTTCCTGATTGACTCCTATGGACAATAAGCTTTATCTTGCACTCATGGGCCTCTTAATGGCTCTTGATTTTCCTCATCTACCCCACAGCCCCTACTACTGTTTTAGCCAATTCCTTGTAAATTCATATGTAGTTCCTACTGTTTTCGCTTGTCAGTCCAAATTTTTACTGACACACACATGAAGTACATATTTACAGTTTTAAAATATTACAAATGAGCCAGGTGTGGTGGCGCATGCCTGTAATCCCAGCATTTGGGAGGCTGAGGCAGGAGGATCACGAGTTCAAAGCCAGCCTCAGCAATGGTGAGGCACTTAACAACTCAGTGAGACCCTGTCTCTAAATAAAATACAAAAAAAGGGCTGGGGATGTGGCCCAGTGGTTGAGTGCCCCTGAGTTCAATCCCCAGTACATCCCCCCAAAAAAATATATATATATAACAAATGAAACCCTTCTACTCATTATTGACCTAAACTAAGAAATATCAGTTTCTTAAAAGCCCTCATGTCTTCCTATCTTTGTACCTTCTTCTATAGAAGTAATTACTTTTCTGACTTTTAAGTTAATCACATCCTTTTTTCCCTTTCCTCTTATTACATATATGTGTATGCTTACATAATATGTTGGTTAGTTTTGGGGGGAAAAGGAAAATAGTAGACATCACAAATATAAGTGTCTAAGGAATAGGTAATATTATCGCAATAGGATGGAAACTTCTAGAAGACAGTAAATTAAGCATAGTTGCTGGATTATTGTTCAGAGAAATCTGTGAGCAAGGTCCTAAATGCACCCTGGGAAGCAAAGGCCTTGCCACAGGAGATCTAGGAACGTAAAAGCTTCCACTACAGATTCCCAATCCCTGTTACTCTCAGTTCTAGAGATACCTGGTCTTCATAGGTCTGCACACTGGTGAGGTTCTGTTTGGAAAAATGAGTTGGTTCACAGATGTTTCCATTTGCAGTTTAGGATTTGTTGCCTTTTGGCCAGTTACCACACCTCCATCAGCCTACCACCTTCTTAGAATTTTTCGCTTGCTTTTCCTCTTTGTTATTCCTAACCTTGTGAGATCATGTGTTTAAAAGAAAAATCTTATATTTATGTGGTGTTAGTAGGGTTTTGGGTGAAGTAAAATTAAATGTACGAGTTTAATTGACCATCATTTCTTCTCAATGAATCATATTTTCAAAAATTTCTTTCATTCATATTTTGAAAAACAATATAAAAATGTTGAATGCACAATGGATAGTTATTTCAAATTCATTTCCTGTCTTACTTATTAGTTAGATGGTGCTGCTATTGCTAAGGGGGAAAAGACTAGAGTTGCACAGATCCCAAGGAGAATATTGGAGTTAATTTCAAACATATTAAGTTTGAGATCATTATTAAATAACCATCAAAAGAAAGTAGATGGGTCATTATATCAATCTAAGTGTCACAAGAAGAACCCAGACTAGATCTAAATTTAAGAATTGATGATACATAGATTGTATTTAGAGGGGTGATAAATGAAAACAGATTTTAATATGACAGGACTTTTCACTGAAGTGTTTTATTGGTGAAAGCAGATCTCTTAAAATTGTCCCAGAGCAGAAGACATGTGTCCCAAAGAATCCTGACCTAGAGATTCCCACTGTGGAGAAGCTAACCTACCCTGAATAAGTCATTTAGCAGCATACCCCATTCAATCTTGTGCTTTTTAAATAAGTTTATGATAACTTGGCCAAGGTGGCAGAAATCATGCTTTGAAAGGATTCAATAATAAGCACATGGATAAAAGCTCAGCTGTCCTGACTACTGAGAAGTGGCTGAATTCAGGATGGATCTTGAGAGTTGAGCTTACAGATCTGCTGATGCATCAGGTATGAGGAGATAGGGAGGGAAGTGCCAGGGATGATTGCAAGTCTTTTCAACCTAAGCCAAACAGTAATTCCCCTTACTTCAAGAGAAATGCAAGTTTGGGGTGAGCACATATTGTGAACTCAACCATGAGATGATGCCTCCCAGGACTTTAAATCTTCAGCAAGAGAGGAAAGGAACATCATATTCATTACAATGGCAGTAGCAGAGCCAGACTAGATTGCTGTTGGCCACCACTGTCCTTTTTAATGCCCAAGTCCCTGAGGCTGCCCTGATCTGACTCACTAACCAGGCTTGTTCTCCATCTTTTCATTAATTTTGTCAGCCTTCCATAGTCACTTTTCAAAGAAGTCCATCTAACCAGGTTCAGTTGCAGTTGCAACTTGATTGACAGGTTGGGGACCCTACTGTGAGATATGGATTTATAATCAGCTGGTGGTCTCAAAACAATAGGCATCCTGCTGCTCAAGATAACCCAACTAACGGAAGCTAACTGGGGCTTTTATAACATATGTATTATATGACACTGAGTATAAACAGCTTGCTTTATACAAAGCTGCAATTCAATGAGAGAATTCTTGGTGTGTGTGGGAGTGATCATTAAATTTTCTCTAACTAATTCTGAGATTATACTTTCTATTCCTTGTTTTATTATGTTTTCTCAAAAGTTACCTCAATTCTTATGTGTGTGTGTGTGTGTGTAGAAAAAGACAGAATATATATTAATCAATCAATCCTTGCAGAAGATGATAACTATATAAACCTTTTTGAAAGATACACCACAGGTCACATTGAGGATAATAACCCTCATTGTTGAAAAATTATTTCTGATACATAATTTCAGATCATCTTGCTTTAACTTACCATAACTCACTTAATTTATTATCAGTAGAGATGTTGAACAACTGATCACTTTTCTTCATGACAAGCTCTATGCAGTAAATTTTTAATTTTATGGATTATTAACTTTCCTGAGTTCTTTCATAATAAATAGGACTTTCTAGTGCATTCTATTTACTTATAAATCAGTCCTATCAAAGTGTGATGATCCAAAATAAAACAATTACTAAAAGAATAACAAATATTCTGCTTTCATATATATACAGAGAGATTTGCATATTCTGTAAATGTCTTATTTTACTAATAGGAGTTGTTTTTTCTAACTTGGAAAATACTGTTTAGACTTGCAGAAAACATCCTTACAATGTCAGTTCATCTTGAAAAGAATAGCTTTGTTCAACACCAAAGGACCTGGTCAAAATTTGTAACATTTCTGCTTCTCATAGAGTGGGGATGGTAAGTACCAGAGAGTCTGAATCAGTGGTTAAAATATAGAGAAATGTGAAGAGCACAATGCAGGAAGTATCCTTAGGGTAAAAGTGTTGGAGAAAGGGGAAAAGAATCTTAGGCACCCACAAATATTCAGAATTATTCTTCATGGCACCCTAATATCAAAAGATACTTTGTCTAGCTTCACCCAACCTAGTTCCATGTGACACAGGGAGGGACATGGAAGGATGGAGAAGGCATCAAACAGCGCCTCCAGCTGAGAGACACTCATGAAAGTAGCACCTGGGAAAGTGGGGACAGCATCTTCTGTGGGACATCAGGAAGGGCTGGGGTGGGATTTACATCACTCCATAATCCCCACTCAGCCCCAATCACTCTAAAATTTTAATTTAAAACGTATAGATTTCCAGTCCTGCAAAGGATTCACTGATTTGTTATTGGTTTAAGCTGACATAGCAATAAAATAATTTGGCCCATTAACAAGATTACTTGGAGCGAGTGAGGAGCTTCTAAAAGACAATTCATAATTAGTTCTGAAGTTAATCCACTCTTCTGATGTGACAGATACAAGTGATCCATATTTGAATAGTCAGGCATCAAAATCAGCAGCCACCATATTCATTTTCTCTGCTGTTTAGTCATTGAGATTCCTGAAGTAATTTATTTCCCTGCCAGCATCACAGCTTTTAGGGGAAAATAACAACAGGGCAATTATGTTTTTACTAGTGTATTCCAGATATTCTCTTTCTCTTCATAAAATATAAACAATACAGTAAATAATGCTTTTCTTGACATTGCCTCAGTGATAATTCTTCACATAATTCTCACACTTCCACAGATAAAGAGTGCCTAAAATCAATCACTAAAAGTTAATGAGGCTTAAAAGCTGCCTGCTTCAAACTACCTTGATATTCTACAAAGAACATTCAGAAAACAATGTGTCCATCATTATAGCTCTATGTGCTCTCTGCCAGATATCCAGCTGTTCATTTGGCCTTTGAGTAATGAAGGCCTGTGGAAAGGATGCCATCATGGGTGCTCTGCTAGTGCTCTTCATGGTGTTTGTTACCTTTTCCCACACTCCATTCCATATCCTCACTGCTCCCAGCCAGAACCTCAGTTGGTTTAGGTCCTCTGTCTAGTGGTGTGACCCAGTTTTTCTTACTGAAGGGTATGTGTCAGGATGGTTTCTCTGTGTAGGTTTACTGTAGTTAACTCAGCACAGCAGAACCAGAAGGCAACTTAGAGGGTGTCCTAAATCTATTGCATGATCCTTGCTCTGACATTTAAGCAGCAAAATGATATATGCTTGATAAGCAAGATCTTCATCTCTAGCCAATTATCACCTTTTTTAGAGGTCATTTATATCCAGTGGTATTAAAAATCACAATGTGACTAACAGTAAGTAGCAACTTTCATTCCAATCTGTCTCCTGATGGAAACATTTCTCCTTGTATACTAAAATAATGGATCAAGTAAAGGCCAAGGTTACAGGGAAGTAAAGCAAAACGTTTTGAGCAGGTCATTCACATAATAGCAAGGGGACCATTCTCACTATCCCCTTGGTTTCTGGATGCCATATATCTACTCTATAGAAGAAGAAGAAAGGAAAAAAAACCAAAACCTAGCACCTTAGATTGTTTACTGGTTCACGGCAAAGAGCATACCTTCTATGAGCGCATCAAGTGGTGTTATAGTATGTCTTTAAAAATTGGTTATGAAAACTAAAATGGCCCTGATTTGTAACATTTGCTAATTTTGATGGTGTAAATACTCCTGCCACGTCTGACATCATTAAATACTGAATTGGGAAGAGATGGGAAGAAGCACATAATATTTTGACCATAAAGATAAAATAAACATAAATAATCTCAATAACATAGGGTATGGCAAAATTCAGTAAAATAATTAGAATGTGATAATTTTTTCTTTGGATTACCTTTGTTTTTAATATTATTTATTTAATTTTAAGTTTATATAATTTAACTTTCAGTAATGACTGTGCTTAACAACTGGCTCTAAAATGGGACACATGATTGCTATGAGATCTGTAAGAGTACACAAAGGTCTGGTTTGTAGATCATTAGCCTATTAAATGCTGGCTATTCTTCTGTAGAATACTTAAGCAAGAGTTTCTTATGACTTTTATGAAAGAGTTTGTTTTTTTTTTTTTTTTTCTTCCTCATACCTACCTAATAAAAACACTGCTTCCTTCAGAACATTTGGCTAATAGGTATGGGTCAGATTTTTCTGTTTGGAAAAGGAATGCTGCATGTATTATGCCCTTTCTAGCAACATAAAAGCAAGAGAAGTTTTTCATAAACCTCCTAGGACAGAGCTACAACAGTCTTTCCAAGATCCATCCACATGGTCAGCCACAGGCTCTGACGTTCTGAACAAACCTTAGTTCTTCTACCAAGGAGAGGTCTGGGTAAGAAAATGTGCCTTTTTAATTGCAAGTTAGAAGAACTGAACTCACTTAGAATGTTTTTGGAATCATCACCTAATCCCTAAGAGATAACTGGTAAAAATTGAAATATCTGTAGGACTTTTCAGCATTAAAGCCTGGGATCAGTCTTTTCTGCCTTTTAGCCTGTATTCCCAGCACTTTTGATCACACTTAGTATAAATACACACAGACAGTCGCATGTAGCTTGAATAAATAAATGGATTATTTTAACTTTCCTTTTTTAAAAAATCTTTATTTATAGTAGTATGTATTACACTTCATACTGTACATATAGAGCATCTTTTTACATAAAACAGTTTGTATTCAAAGTATATTCACAGCATTCAAGTCTTCAATCGTGCATTTAGAATAATGATATCCATCTTATTCAACCACTTTACCCCCTTCCCCCCTTGCACTCTCCCTTCCCCTCCCTTCCCTTTGACCATTATAGAGTTCCTCTAGTCCTCCTATGTACCCCGACCCATCAATACTGTGAACTGGCTTCCTTATATCAGAGGAAACATTCGGTATTTGGATTTTTGAGATTGATTGATTTCACTTAGCATTATATTCTCCAACTTCATCCATTTACCTGCGAATGTCATTATTTTATTCTCTTTTATTGCTGAATAAAATTCCATTGTGTATATATGCCACATTTTCTTTATCCATTCATCTACCGAGGGACATCTAGGTTGGTTCCACAACCTAGCTATTGTGAATTGTGCTGCTATAAACATTGAGGTAGCTGTGTCACTGTAATATGCTGTTTTTAAGTCCTTTGGGAATAGACCCAGGAGTGGGATGGCTGGGTCATAGGGTGGTTCCATTCCCATTTTCCCAAGAAATCTCCAAACTGCTTTCCATAATGGTTGTACCATTTTGCAGTCCCACCAGCAATGTATGAGTGTGCCTTTTTCCCCACGTCCTCTCCAACATTTATTGTTGTTTGTGTTCTTGATAGCTGCCATTCTGACTGGAGTGAAATGAAATCTTAGAGTAGTTTTGATTTGCATTTCTCTAATTGCCAGCGATGTTGAGCATTTTTTCATGTATTTGTTGATTAATCGTGTATCTTCTTCTGAGAAGTGTCTTTTCAATTCCTTAGCCCATTTATCAATTGGATTATTTGTTTTTTTGGTGTCAAGTTTTTTGAGTTCTTTATATATTCTAGAAATTAGTGCTCTATCTGATGTGCATGTATTAAATATTTGTTCCCAGTTAGTTGGTTCTCTATTAACCTCACTGATTGTTTCTTTTGCTGAGAAGAAGCTTTTTAGATTAAATCTATCCCATTCATTAATTCTTGGTAATAATTCTTGCGCTACAGGATTCTTGTTAAGGAACTTGGAGCCTAATCCGACATGTTGGAAATTGGAGCTTACTTTTTCTTCTATTAGGTGTATTGTCTCTGGTCTAATTCCTAAGTCCTTGATCCACTTTGAATTGAATTTTGTGCATGGTGAGAGATACAGGTTTAATTTCATTTTGTTGCATATGGCTTTCCAGTTTTCCCAGCACCATTTGTTGAAGAGGCTATCCTTTCTCCACTGTACATTTTTGGCGCCTTTGTCTAATATAAGATAGCTGAAATTATATGTATTAGTCTCTGTGTCCTCAATTCTGTACCATTGGTCTACTGGTCTATTTTGGTGCCAGTACCATGCTGTTTTTGTTACTATTGCTCTATAGTATAATTTAAAGTCTGGTATGGTGATGCCACCTGTTTCACTTTTCCTGCTCAGGATTGCTTTAGCTATTCTGGGTCTCTCGTTTTTCCAGATGAATTTCATGACTGCTTTTTCTATTTCGTTGAGGAATGTCATTGGGATTTTGATTGGAATTGCATTAAATCTGTATAATGCTTTTGGTAGTATGGACATTTTGACAATATTAATTCTACCTATCCAAGAACAAGGTAGGTCTTTCCATCTTCTGAGGTCTTCTACGATTTCTTTCTTTAGTGTTCTATATAGTTTTTGTTATAGAGGTCCTTCACCTCTTTTGTTAAGTTGATTCCCAGGTATTTTATTTTTTTTGATGCTATTGTAAATGGAGTAGCTTTCATCATTTCCCTTTCAGAGGCTTTGTCACTGATGTACAAAAATGCCTTTGACTTATGGGTATTGATTTTGTATCCTGCTACTTTGCTGAATTCATTTACTAGTTGTAAAAGTTTTCTGGTAGAGTTTTTTGGGTCTTCTAGGTATATTATCATGTCATCAGCAAATAGTGCTAATTTGAGCTCTTCTTTTCCTATCTGGATCCCTTTAATTTCTTTCGTCTGTCTAATTGCTCTGGCCAGAGTTTCAAGTACTATGTTAAATAGCAGTGGTGAGAGGGGGCATCCCTGTCTTGTTCCAGTTTTTAGAGGGAATGCTTTCAATTTTTCTCCATTTAAGATAATGTTAGCTTGAGGTTTTGCATAGATAGCTTTTATAATGTTGAGATATGTTCCTGTTATTCCTAATTTTTCTAGAGCTTTGAACATAAAGAAGTGTTGTATTTTGTCAAATGCTTTTTCTGCATCTATTGAGATGATCATATGGTTTTTATCTTTAAGTCTATTGATGTGATGTATTATGTTTATTGATTTCTGAATGTTGAACCAGCCTTGCATCCCTGGGATAAACCCCAATTGATCATGGTGCACTATCTTTTTGATATGTTTTTGAATCCGATTTGCCAGAATTTTATTGAGGATTTTTGCATCTATGTTCATTAGAGATATGGGCCTGAAGTTTTCTTTTTTGGCTGTGTCTTTGCCTGGCTTTGGGATTAATGTGATATTGGCCTCATAGAAAGAGTCTGGAAGAGCTCCCTCTTTTTCTATTTCTTGAAATAATTTGAAGAGCATCGGTATCAGTTCTTCTTTGAAGGTCTTGTAAAACTCGGCTGTAAACCCATCAGGACCTGGACTTTTTCTTGTTGGAAGTTTTTTGATAGCGTCTTCTATTTCTTCACTTGAAATTGATTTATTTAAATTGTGTACAGCCTCCTGTTCCAGTTTGGGGAATTCATGCGACTCTAGAAATCTGTCTATGCTTTCAGTATTTTCTATTTTATTAGAGTACAATTTTTCGAAGTAATTTCTAATTATCTCCTGTATATCTGAGGTGTTTGTTGTGATATTTCCTTTTTCATCACGGATGCTAGTAATTTGAGTTTTTTCTCTTCTTCTTTTTGTTAGCATTGTTAGGGGTCTGTCAATTTTATTTATTTTTTCAAAGAACCAACTTTTGGTTTTGTCAATTCTTTGAATTGTTTCTTTAGTCTCAATTTCATTAATTTCAGCTCTGATTTTAATTATTTCCTGTCTTCTACTGCTCTTAATGTTGATCTGTTCCTCTTTTTCTAGTGCTTTGAGGTGTGATGTTAAATCCTTTATTTGTTGTTGTTTTTTTCTTTTAATGAAGGAATTCAGCGTAATGAATTTTCCTCTTACTACTGCCTTCATAGTGTCCCAGAGATTTCTGTATAATGTATCAGCATTCTCATTTACCTCTAGGAATTTTTTAATCTCCTCCTTGATGTCTTCTTCAACCCCTTGTTCATTCAGTAGCATGTTGTTTAGCTTCCAGCTGTTGGAGTAGTTTTTTTTATTTCTTGTATTATCATTGATTTCCAATTTTATCCCATTATGGTCTGATAGAATGCAAGGTAGGATTTCTATTTTTTTATATTTGCTGAGAGTTGCCTTGTGACATAATATATGGTCAATTTTGGAGAAGGAGCCATGTGCTGCTGAGAAGAAAGTGTATTCGCTTACTGAGGGATGAAATATTCTATATATGTCCGTTAGGTCTAAGTTATTAATTGTTTTAACGAGGCCTAATGTTTCTTTATTTAGCTTTTGTTTGGATGATCTATCCATTGGTGAGAGAGGTGTGTTGAAGTCCCCTAGAATAACTGTGTTGTGGTCTATTTTACTCTTGAACTTGAGAAGGGTTTGTTTGATGAATGTAGGTGCTCCATTATTTGGGGCATATAGATTTATAATTGTCATATCTTGCTGATGAATGGTTCCCTTAAGTAGTAAGAAATATCCATCTTTATCTCTTTTGATTAGCTTTGGCTTGAAGTCTGCTTTATTTGATATGAGAATGGAAACCCCTGCCTGCTTCCCCAGCCCGAGTGCGTGATAAGACTTTTCCCAGCCTTTCACCTTCAATCGCTTGATGTCTTTTTCTGTGAGGTGTGTTTTCTTGTAGGCAACAAATTGTTGGGTTGTTTCTTTTAATCCAATCTGACAATCTGTGTCTTTTTAATGGTGAGTTTAGACCATTAACATTCAAGGTTATTATTGAGATGTGATTCTTATTTCCATCCATTTTTAAATGTATTATGGTAATTAGCTTGATTTGGGTTTTCCTCTGGTTGGTAATTCCTTTAGTTTACTATCTCCCTTTGTTGGTTTTCAGTGTTATTTTTCTCTTCTTCTTCGTGGAAAAATTTGCCCAAGATGTTCAGAAGTGCTGGCTTTTGAGTTGTGAAATCTTTTAACTTTTGTTTGTCGTGGAAGGTTTTTGTTTCATATTCGAATCTAAAGCTCAATTTTGCTGGATAAAAGATTCTTGGTTGACAACCCTTTTCTTTCAGAGCTTGAAATATGCTATTCCAGGATCTTCTAGCTTTTAAGGTCTGGGTTGAAAAATCTGAGCATAATCTGATCGGTTTCCCCCTATATGTAATCTGCTTCCTTTCTCTTGTGGCTTTTAGTATTCTCTCCTTGCCTAGTATATTAGGCAATTTCATTATAATGTGCCTTGGTGTGGATCTGTTGTGGTTTTGTACGTTTGGTGTTCAGTAAGCCTCTTGAACTTGGTTTTGCCATTCGTTCCTCATGTGTGGAAAATTTTCTGCTATTATTTCATTGAATAAATTACTCATTCCTTTGGTTTGAAACTCTGCACCTTCTTCAACTCTTAGGTTTGGTCTTTTTATGCTGTCCCATAATTCCTGAATGTTCTGTTCTTGTTTTCTTCTTTTGCTGTGTCCTCTAGATTTTTCTCCAGGATAAATATTTTGTCTTCATTATCTGAGGTCCTTTCTTCCAGGTGATCCAATCTGTTGGTGATGCTTTCAATTGAACATTTAGTTTGGTTTATTTCTTCTTTCATTTCCAGAATTTCTGTTTGGTTTTTCTTTAGAATCTCTATCTCCCTATTGAAGTAATCTTTTGCTTCTTGTATTTGTTTTTGGAGTTCTTTGTCAAAATGCTCTTTTGCCACCTCTACTTGCTCTCTCATCTCATTTTTTATTTCAATCTTAAGATCCATAAACATTTGGAATATGTAATTTCTAAATTCCATCTCTGGCATTTGACCAACTGTGCTTGCCATGGAATCAATTGAGGGGGCCTGTTGGTTGCTTTCAGCCACTTTCTTCCCTTGCTTCTTCATAATGCTTGTGTGTGTCTATTCTCCTAGCACTGTGGGACCTTGCCTATTTCAATTTCACCTTATAGCCTTATGTTTCTCCTGTGGTACAATGCTGTTAGGTCCCCTCATAAGTATCTTACATTTTAAGCTCTAACACTTTCTTTACAGCAAATCCCAGTTTGATCACAATGTACAGATTTAGTTAACCCAGATATTGTTTCCAATTTACTCTGTATGCTTGTGTTGGGGTTTACAGTTTCAGTATTGGATACAGAGATGATATGTTTAGGAAGAAGCAAGTGAGATTACTGAGATGTTCTTTCTTAGGAAGTATAACAGTAGAATTCTATGGAAGAGGTTTAATATCAGCAGACAGGAGAGAAAAGAGAATGGAGTGAGCGATTTAGAGGAAAGATGATTTGTATATAAACCCAACTTATTTAGCCTTTGAGAGAAGAAAGATAAAGGAAGATGGAAAAGAAAAAATAAAAAGGAACAATGTGAGATAATAAAGAATTAAGAATTATTGTAAGAGAGAGGAGAGAGAAACTGAGTCAAGAAAAATAGAGATTAAACTATATATAACACCACTTTTCTGTATATTTCAATTGCCCCAGGCCTAGAAGTCCCAATTTCTGCATATACCTTGTTTTCACCTCTGATGAGTACACAATGACAGGGTGTAAGTAGATAAGATGAGGGCAGAAGAGACTAAAGTGAGCAGGAAGGAAGGAAAGAGGCACATAGACACACAAATAATCCCACTATCAAACAGAACAAAAGCAAAAACAAACAAAAACAAATAAACAAAAAAACAAAAACAGAGTCGGAGTTTAAGCCAGTTGACCTGGACCACGCCCACAAAGTCACAGTAGAGTCTAGTCTGCAGCTTTCGCCAGCAGCAGATTGGCACAGAGGAATAATGGCTGGGGGCTGGGGGGTGTCAGTACGAGAATAGCACCAAGAAAGTGTTCATCAAAAAGGCATGCATTCCCCACGCCCGCCCCGGTTATAGCTCTTGTGGTTGCTGCGCTGGCCTCAGGCAGGCCCTTTCCTTCAGGCTGCCTGTGCACGTCTCACCAGGTGTTTGCTGTTTTCCGGGCTCTGGATCGTTCCTTGGATGCCTGCAACTGTTTTTCTTCTCCATTTCTTTGTCGCGATCAGCCGCAGCCCTTCTCCAAAATGGCGGTGCCTTGCCCGGTCCCGACAGCTGTATCCCGGTCCTGTGTGTCACTCTGATGTGTGCAGGTCCCGGTCCCGTTCAGCAGTTTACGCGAAAGAAGTCTGTGAGGCCGCTGCTCCCGTCTGGCTCTCTTTTTATTCTGCGCTGTTTTTTGCCGTGGTCTGCACTTCCCGTACTGCAACGCTACCACAGCAGCTGCGCCGTTAATGCTGGTTCGGCCTGTGGGCCGCTAGCACTGGACTCCGTGCATCAGCGGTGTGGAGTTCCTTGTATTTTCACAGTCTGTATGTGCGCGGATGTCTCAGCTCCCTTCCAGTTGCGGGAACATTGCTAAGAACGCGTTCGATCTTCCCGATAAGACTGTTTTATTGCCAGTCTCCCTAGCGTGCTTCTCTGCTGTCCGCCATCTTTTTTCCGACTCCCAACTTTCCTGTTTTCATCTCTAGGAAACCTAGACTAATTACAAAGTGTGTCTAAAATCTTATATTCCTGTGTTTCTATGCATATAACCAAGACTCAGTTGATTCCATTTAAAATAATTGAGGCAAATACAATTCAGACAGAAGATATAGCTTCTCATGTCAAATGATGATAGAGAATCTCTGCACCAATAAGTTGCTAACAAAAATTATCCATTAGGGCAATTACATAGCTTAATGTCTAGATCAATGAACTGGTATCTTTGCATATGAAGACAAATTTAACTTCACATTTAATAATTTTTAAAAGCTAATGATTGGAGGGATGTGAGCATAATTTAGATTTATGTAGCATGGCAGAAGCAGGCTTCATCAGCTATCCTGATGAAATATATAGCAATTTTTTCCACGTAGCGACTTCTTGAATGTCAGTGGCAAGAGATAAGAGTCCTCCTCTTAATTTAAATATAAAAAATAAAACAACCTTTTAATGTGTATGAGATGTTATTCAGTTTCAAAAACCATGTTCATGATGTGGAAGCAGAAAAATAGACTTGGGCACCAACTCAGAGCAGGGGGCAAGTTGCTATAGAATAATATATTTGCATAGCAACCAATTTTTTCTTTTTAATAGTTTCTCTGCCACTCTCCCTTCATACTATTCGCTTTTCATATGACAGCCAGGGTATTCAATGCTTCTTGTCTCCGATTAGTGCTGTGACAACAGAGAGCAGAGAGAAAAGCTCTCTTTCTGGCATTTGACTCTCAAAAGCATGCTTTGAGAAAAGCATAAAAGATCCATGGTATAGAAAACATGGTGATACAGTGGTGTTAGGTTGGGGTACATAGGAGGATTAGAGGAACACTAGAATGGTCAAAGAGGAGGGAGGGGGAGGAAGGGAGCAAGGGGGGATGGAGGAGAGAAAAAAAGAAAAGGTGGTTGAATAAGATGGATATCTTTATCCTAAATGCATGATTGAAGACTTGAAAAGTACGAATATACTTTGTAAACAAACAGTGCTATGTAAAAAGATGCTTTATATGTGTACTATGAATTGTAATCCATACTACTGTTATAAATACAACTTTGAATTTAAAAAAAGATTTTTAAAAAAAGGAAACATGGTGATGAAACCATGACTTCCCCCACTCCCAGCACTGAGGTTAGAAATGCATTCCCAGAGCCTGAGTTGGAGAATAATGAGAAGTACATAAGGAGAGAGATGAGAGAGAGAAGGCAATTGGGCTTGGACTGAGGGGTTTGTGCTGCAACGACCCTGAAAGCGCAGGTAGAGTCAGCATCTTAAGATCGCCCAATCAACAAGCCCATCTATTTATGCCAGCAACCCTGTGGGAAAGGAGTCGACATCTGTAGTCTGCTTTTCTCAAGTGAGTGAGCCCATGGAGACCATGAGAGCCCAAATCTTGGACATTAACAACAGTTGAAAATGCCTTTCCTTCAATAGCAGAAGGTACTTTCTTCAACTAAGGAGCATCATCCAGGGCTCAGCTTTCTCATGAGAATGCTCCTTCTTAAGTACTGGGAATGTACAAAGCGCAGCACCAAGAGGAAGTAGTGACATACAGTGTATTAGAGCTAGACTATGGAGGTTGAGAATCTGCTGTCTGCATGCTGGAGGCCCATCAATGCCATCTGTAATCAAGGGACTGAGAGCTGGGGAGCTGATGGTGTAGTTCCAGTCTAACTGTGAAGACCTGAGAACCAGGAGTGCCCAGGACGGGAGCAGGCGAATGCCTCAGCTCAGTACACAGGCAAAGTCAACCCAACCTTCCTCCATCTTTTTGCTGTATTCAGGCCTTCAACAGACTAGATGAAGTCCACCCACACTGGGGAGGGCCTTCCACTTTCCTCAGGCCAGCAATTTCAATGCTAATCTGTTCCAGAAACACCCTCACAAGACATACCCATACTTTATCAGCCATCTGGGCATCACATGGCCTCATCAAGTTGATACAGAATTAGTCTTCACACATGGGGAGGAAATAGTGAACACATAGGGAAGATTAGTGATTTGTAAGAAAAAAAAAAAACTTTGAATATACTCAATAGGAGCCAACAAAACTAGCTGGACAGTTGCCTTGAGCCAGTATGTGGGTTAAAAAAAATTACAAAATGTATTCATTATGAATATTTTTCCGTTTACCAAAACTTTCTTCCACTGGAGTTCCCAGGACAGACAAAGGGCAATCCACAGTTTTGATCTACTTATGCAATCAAGAACAAAATGGTTAACTCTGCCGTCATTGTGGTTGTTTAGAATAAAATTTAAAAAGAACACAGAGGTCTAAAATTCCTCACATAGGTATTTAAAATTAAAATAGAATTAGAAGAAAATTCAAGGATTAGGGGAGTTAAAAATCACACCCTTCTTCAATGTCTGGAATTACATCACCAAAGAAGAGACTTCATTACTGATATTCTAGACATTTATTTTTTAAGTACAATTTTGGAGTAATATTAACTATATGTTAAATTAGTTATACCCCTGTGAATAAGAATATCATTGTGAGAGACTAATGAAATATATTTCCCTATCTAGTATATGGCAGTGGGTAATTTATGGTTTCTGATTAATATAATGGAGATTGGTGAAGAATTTTTTGGAATAGCAACAATCAATTCCTGGGACAAGATAAACAGCTTTTCACATCCATTTGTTCACAGGTTTCTGTGACCTTGAGAAAAGGACTGAATTGGGTGGAGGTCTTGTACAATTTGTATGAAAACTTCTCTCCCCCTGTGTGCAGTTTTGTCTAGAAAAATGTCTCACTTTCCTGACATGACAGTTTGCATTGGAAATTGAAATCATCGAATAGCCTTTACAACTAAATTATGTTTGTAGCTTCCTACATAAATATTTACATACACATACACATATATGAGCATCTGTATCTATCTGTATATCTATGTATTTTATTTATGTATTTTATTTATTTATATTTAATATAGTATTACTTCAGGTACCATGGGTTTAGGTAGTTTATTTCTAACACTAGTAATATTGTGGTATGTACCTCTAAAATGTACCTCCATGATCTATTTCTCTGGGTATTATACCCCTGATTGCCTTTTCTTGAAGGTGGACTAGACCTAAGAAGTTCCTTCTAACAGAGTATGGTAAAACGTCGTGAGATGTCACTTCTGAGATTAGATTTAAAACAAAATTAAAGCCTCCTCTGGCTTCTGTTTTGCTCAACCTCTCTCACTATGTCTCACCATCTTCCAAAAAGCCCCTATTCTGAGAGGTATCATCTGTCCTGTTTATGTGACTCTTTAGAGAGGCCCATGTGTCAAGGAATTCATGTCTCCAAACAGCATTTAGCCAGGACTAAGATTCTTAGTCCAAGAACACTCAAAAACTGAATCCTGCCACAGACCCATGAATGATCTTGGAAATGGGCCCTTCCACAGAGGAGTCTTAAGCCAATCATAGTGCTGGCTAACACTCTGATTGCAGCCCAGTAAGAGATCCTGTGCTAGAAGACCCAGGGCGTCACATGCCATCCATGGGCTGTGTGTGTGAGCTCTGTGCATTGTACCTATATGAGGAGAGAGGTCTGGCATTGCACGCTGATTGGGCTGCATGATGCAAGTGTGCCTCTCCTCTTGCTCTACCTGTGATACCACACAGCACCTGAGATGGGTGTGTCTTGCCAAGATGTCAATCAATCTGCTGACCACAAGACATCAGGAAGCAAGACTCTACCTTTGAAACCTTATCTTCTGCCTTATTTGGTGAAGAACATTCTATCAAAACTCCTTTGTTGGCCCCCCTATAAAAATAAACAGATTCCGGGTGCACACTCTCTTTTCCAGCTGATCCTTAAGGTCACAGAGCAGTCCTAACCTCGATATGAAAATTACTTCTGTGTCTTGTGCTTTCTTGCCATTTTCTTAGCTTAATGTTGCAGCTAGCTCTTTTGAACACAGTTCATCTCATTAGCGCGATTGCTGGTGATACCAGGGAATTAGACTCCTAACCTATAGAAACTTAAGTGTGTACTGGTAATAACTGTATGTCTTAATCTGTTTTCTGTTGCTATGATGGAGTACCTGACACTGAGTAGTTTATTTTTTAGGGGGAAGGGGCATCAGGGATTGAACCCAGGGGCAGTGAGCCACTGTACCACATCCCCAGCCCCATTTTGTATTTTATTTAGTGTAGGAGCCTATAATCAAGGAGATAGCTAAAGATTGCGGTTAGCTGAGAGCCATAAAAGATGTTCTAGTTTCCACCTGATATTAATGCATTATCCAAGTAATCTTTGTATGCCCGTGAACACTCTGTGACGCACCTGTAAGATCGAGCTGTAAGCACTTGTCCTTGTTAAAGCTATATGTATATAACTGGGTAAGGTTGGTTAGAGTGTGTGGGAAGAAGAAGAAGGTGGTGGTTGGAGTTAGAGCGTTTGGAGTGATTGCTGGAGCCGGAGAGAGAAGAAGAATAAAAGACCTTTTTTTCATTTTCATCCTGCCTCCAAATTTTCCTGCGGCGTTCGTTGCTCCAAGCAGCTTCCGCTTCAGGCAGCAACAATTTAGAGACAGGGTCTCATTGAGTTGCTTAGTGCCTTGCAGTTGCTGAGGCTGGCTTTGAATTTCTGCCTCAGCCTCCCAAACCCCTGGGATTACAGGTGTGTGCCACTGAACCCAGTTGACACTGGGTAGTTTATAAAGAAAAGAAGTTTATTTAACTTAAATTTCCTGAGGCTGGAAGTAAAAGATTGGGCAGCTGCATCTGGACTAGGTCTTATTTTGCATCATAACATGGTAGAAAAGTAGAAGTGGAAATGGGTGCTTGTGGAATAGACAAAACAAGGACAACCTTGCTTTATGACAACTCATTCTCAAGATAACTAATCCAGTCCTACAAGAACTGCATGAATCTCTCTTAACAATCAAATCACCTCTTAAAGGTCCCACAGCTTCTCAACATTGTGACCTTGGGGACTGCATTTTGATGTAAGTTTCAGAAGAGACAAACCCTATTCAAACCATAGCAGTGTGTACTAAGTTTTGGAGTACTATGCATTGATAATTAATACAAACAAATTCTAAATTTTTACTAGCAAAGACCAATTTTAACTATATTGCTTGCTACTCCCATTATTAATTAATAATAAGTTTATGGTAAGTTTTTTAATTCCATTTTCCTCTGCTTTCAGAGAGGGCGAGAGATACTGTGGTGGAGGTGTCAGGATCCAGATTGTTTAGACCCATATCCCACACACTGTCTGTATATCCTTGAAAAGTTATTTGACCTCTCTGTGCTTTATTATTCACATCTTTGCCAATAACAGTCACATACTCCCTCCCACCTACACTTTCCACACACACACATACCCTGAAATTCTTTGATTTCATAGTCAGCATCCATCCGTATCTAGGTAAATGAAGTGGGAAAGATCCAGTACTATTTAATCTACTCTTGTCACTTTATAGATAAACTAGAGATTATTGATATACATAGAATTTAATCAAACCCCTGGAAAGTTTGACATGGCTGACTGAACTGTCCTAAAAAAACAGCATAATTATTCATTGATAATTATAATTTAAAGGGAAGAATACAAGAATTAGTTTCTAATTATTCTTTTTCATAGCTCACATAAATAAAAATTAAATAGTAAAATTTGAGTACTATTCAAAATTTTTGTCTTTCCTAGTATTTTATTCCTACTTTTTCCCAATTTACAACTCTTACCATCTCCTGTGTAATATGTCTGTTTTATATTCCTCACTCCACTGTTCTGTAGACTCTAAAGTGGCAGGTACATTTAAGATGTCTACAGTTCCTGCAATCAAAACAAATCTTGTTATGTAAGAGAGCGTCAACACAAGTTTGCTGAATGAAGAAATGAATGGATGTAGTACTGATAATAAACACAGAGAATTTGGAAATAATTCCTTGTTGTTTTTTTTTAGGTAAGTGTTGCTCTGGCTACATAATTAAAACTAATCCATATACAACTGAGTAGAAGGATTAACCACTTAATAAATGTTTCTCTTAAGTATTTACAAAAATGTTTGTTTTGTAAAGATTTTCTCTCTGCCTAGTAGAGAACAGGAGATCTTTGGTAAACCTATCTGTGCACACACACACACATATACACATGTATATATGCAAATGTGTGTATATGTGTATATATTTATTTATCAGATGTGTGTGTATATATGTGTGTATATATGTATATGTGTGTGTATATATATATATATATATACACACACCATGCATACACACACACACACATACTTACACACACATATATATGAGAGAACGAAGCAAACCACTTTGGACTAATATATTAGTAAGCTTTCCATCTTTAAGGAATGAATTCATGTACACAAATATAGGAAGTAAAAAATTTTAATAGGAGCGTGTTCATCAAAGTGAATGTCTATTTGAAATGTGAGTAGGAGATATTTTCACACAGAGGAGACTTCCTGAACCCTTACCTAATGAAGGCTGCCATAGTAAACCTTCTCTCCTCCCAGTCTCCTTCACCAAATCCTACCCCACATCTGAAGTTCAAGGAAAAAATATAAGATCCAAGTATTGCAGAGGTATTATCCACTTTGTTCTCAACAATTTCCATTTGGAAGACTGCACGATCTCACTTTACAAACACCAAGTATCTGAAAGCATAAACCACAAACTAAAAAAGGTAGAATATCCTGTAGTGCTATTAGATTTTCCATATAATATATCCTAGTATTTCCTCTATCTTTTTTACACAACACACACACACACACACACACACACACATTTTTGCATAATGTTGGCTAAAATATACAACCCCAAATTACCTACAGATTAGTGCCTGGTAAATCAGAGCACATGATGCTGTATGATCCATACAGCAGCACTGTAAGAAAGAAAGCTAAGCTAGGTAACAAACTCACTTTGGGGCATTGTCTTATCACAGAGGAATTGTTTTGCTTGACTGATTAAAACTGCATGTGGCAAGACTATTTTTGAAGAGAAAAACATGCTCCAAGTCACTACATTATGGTGCATTTTCATGATCAATATGAGCAATTTTAGAACAGGATATTTCTGCCACACTCAATGGTCTCATCAAGTTAAGGCAAATAAATACATTGCTCATTAAAATGATTCATTAAGTCCCATACATATTAAATTTAATCAAACACACAGGGAAATACATATGGCACTTATTTAAATCAGGAACAGTCATTTCTGTATTCCTATAACCTGAAGCACATCAGTTATATATAGTAAAATAGAATAAAGGGTAGAGAGCATAAGGGAAGAAATGAGTAAGATAGCATTAAATGACAGAAGAATTCAAGAGAGGAAAAAAGGAAAGCATATGGAAAGGCAACAGAGGAGATGAATGAGTTTATAAAGAAAAGGAAGACTATCAGGGGAATGGGAAGAATGGCTTCTGCCCAGCTCTTGCAAATATTCTGTAATTCACATTTGCATGCTTGGCCTTCACAATAATACCATTAGACAAGACCCTGTGTTCATCTCCTCCTTGATTCAATAAGTATTTAAAATTTTCTCTGTGATAGACCTTGTTCTTTGTTCTGAGAATAAAACAGTAGGCATTGGAGAGGTAGTGTCTTGTATGTAAAGTTTATATTTTATTTTGAGGAGACAATAACAACAGCAAAGGTAAGCAAACAAATAAGTAAATAAGTTTAGAGATAAATCTCAAGCTTATATTAAATTCCTATTGCTGCTGTAATAAATTATCACAAATTTAGTCACTTAAAGTACCATAAATTTATTCTCTTACAATTGTGGAGGTCAGACATCTGAAACTGGTTCAGCAGGGCTGTGTTCCTTCTGGAGGCTCAAGGTGAAAATCCTTTTCCTTGCCTTTCCCAGGCTCTAGAAGCTGCCTATGTTTCTTACCTGGTGGCCCAACATTACTCTGTTTCTGTCATTGTATCCCCATCTCTGTTGCTGAATCGCCTGTTTTTTAAGGAGTCTGGTGAGTACACCATGTCCACCTGAATAACCCAAGATTTATCTCAAGATACTTCATGATATCTGCTAAGTCTTTTTTATACTACAAGGTTACAATTCATAGTTTCCAGGGACTAGGACATGGTCATCTTTGAAGGGTCCTTATTCAGTGTACCACAGAGCTTTAGTGAACTGTTCAATTTTCTGCCTCTGGTCTAGATTTTGTCTTCTGAATCCAAATTTAGTGATCTTTGTCCTCCGCCATAACTGAATCCCCTCACCCTCTGCTCATTTTCTACCTCCTGAAGACACAAGATTTCATTTTGATATTCTTTGTTGTTTTCAGTATTTAGCTACCCTCCTTTACTTGTGTTGTTGTGGTTTGGGGATGTGAGATGTCCCCCAAAAGCTCATGTGTGAGATGATGCAAGAAGGTTTAAAGGAGGAATGAATGAATCGATCACTGATGGGATTAAGTGAGTGGTGACTGAAGGTGGGTAGGGTGTAGCTAGAGGAGGTAGGGCATGTCTTGGGGTGTATATTTTGTATCTGGTGAGTGGACTCTCTCTCTTCTTTCTGATCATCATGTGAGCTACTTCCCTCTGTCACATTCTTCTGCCATGGTGTTCAGCCTCACCTTGAACCTGAGGAAGGTAGTCTGCTATCTATGGATTGAGACCTCTGAAATAGTAAGCCCCCAACAAACTTTTCCTCCCCTAAAACAGTTTTTGTTGGGTCTTATTATAGTCACAGTGGTGAAAGAGCTGACTAAAACACATGTAATGTTCTAAAGCTGGTAAGAACAAATCTAATCTACTCAAAAGTTGATAGTGACTGACAATCATTTATATGTCCATACATTCAACAAACATTTACCAAGTGCTGTTTATGTACTAAATGTAGAACTGTGCAGTGAAAACAAAAGATTCTGCCCTTGCCTTGTTGGAAATTTTAGTCTTGTCGGAAAGATAGACATTAAATTACCTAAAATGTAGAATTGTTAATTGTAAGCGGTCAGAAAGAAATGAAAAGAGTTGATGGCATGCTATAATTAAGGGAGTTAACTAGACAGGGAGGTCAGCGGCAGACCTATTCTAGAGGGAATATTGAAATGCAGACTGAAAGATGAGCAGAAGTCTTCCATGTGAAGTGGAATGTGGGTAAAGAAACATGAGTGGGAGGGTGGTTTTGAAACAAGAGTTTCTCCATTTCTGCTGACACAAGCTGCAGGCCTCTGAAGCTGAAAAGTGTTGCAGCTTTTAACTGTGGGCCATTTCCCTCAGTGTTGCAGCAGACCCCGGCAACTCACAGCCAATTTCTCCTTTCTGGATTCTTATCTCATAAATTTGAAGAATAAAATCCATTGACCAGGATGAGGACATTTAAGAGTGGAATTTATTCAAGTGTGCATACAAACAGAACTTCCACAGGGGGAAATGGGACCTAACAGGGGTTGCTGTCCAAGTGTGCTAGATCAGGGGTTTATACGGCACGTGGGTCAATGCTTGGGTCCAAACATATGCTAATCATGGTTTGGAAAAGTACTAATGCTATTGGTCCAAAATTATGCTAATTAGGTTTAGAAAAGTACTAACACTATTGGTTAGCCTTGTAATCCTGTTCAGGTCTACATACTTCCATTTTCCTGCCATTCATCAGTAAACAAAAGGATGTGATCAGTGGACTATACATGCTCAGAGGTTCCAGAGCTGAAGGGCTTTGTGGAGTAGGCTCCTGCAGCCGGTGTTCTCACTGGGCCCTGACCAGGCCTGGCTGCTGCAGGATGACAGGTTGGTGGGCCTCAGGCCCACTGGAACTTCAGGCATGTCTAGCATGGCAGACTCCACACAGAGGCCAGGCTCACCACCTGGGCTTCAGCCCACCAGGCTGCTTCATGGCAGGGATCAGTGGGCTGGCTGCACACCTTGGTAGCCAGGGAGCTATGTCAGTTTTACAGGCAAAGAAAAGGCCCAGAGATGGGCAAGAGCTTAATAAGTTGGATCATTATTTTTTAAAATGTGTGTGATATAATGAGTGAGAAAGCAGAAGGTCTAAGATGAGGTGAGTGTCAAGGGTATGGAGGGTACAAGTGGGGCACAGCACATGGGAAAGCATTCTGATTATATTTTAAAGTACATTGGGAAGGTACTAAAGATTTTAAGGTGAAAGGATAGGTGTTTAATCACATTTACACTTCTAAAAGATGACTTTGGCTCTTGTGAGAATGGATTGTGGAAAGATCCACGTGGAAGCTGAGAGAACAAAAGGAAGCTGCTAAAGTGGAGGGGACAGATGGTGGCAGCTTGGACCAGGGTCAGCCAGGGAAGAGGCAAGAAGTGGAGAGAAATGGGGTGTATTTTGAAGAGTAGCAACAGGATTTGCTGATATGGGGGCATGCACAAATCAAACTTAACTCCCAGGTTGTAAGTTTGAGGATCTGGATAAAGGACAGACATCTTTATTGAAATGGCAAAGTCCAGAGGAAGAATGAGTTTAACGCAATCAATTGAAATCCATTTAGACGCTGTAAGTTTGAAATTCTTGTGAGATTTCAAGTGAAGACATCAAGTAACCAGTTAGATAAATGAGTCTGGAGGTCAAAGGAAAGACTTGGCATAGGCATAAATTTAGAACCTTTCACCACAGAGACAACATTTAAAGATAAGGGTATGGATGAGATCAGCTAGTGAGAGAGTATTGAACACAAAAGGAATGGGCTTAGGTACAAACTCTAGGAAATTGAAAAATTTAGAGTTGGAGAAAAATCAAGGAGAAAGAAAACTGAATCAAGGTCAGAGATGTAGAGGAGAATCAGAAAATTACAGTGTCAATAAAACAAAGAGAAGAGAATGTTCCAAGAACAAGCAAATAAAGTGTCCACTATAGTGACCATTGTTTTTAGCAACACAAAAAAGTAGCCCAGAGAAAAGCAATTTCAAATTCCATGACAGACAAGTACAACCATGTATTATTCTATGTCAAGAGAAGATTTTTCCTATTTGTTTCTGATAAAGCAAAAAAGCAGATCAGGAAAACTGGTGTGCTGCTCACCATGCTGTTCATGACTGGACAAAACTGAAGAACTTTAACAAGGTTGCCTGATGCAAACCACATGCAAACACAACACACCAGACATTACCCTTGTTGGCTAAAATGAGTGACACTTCTTCACCAGTTTCAGCTTCATCCCCATTTTAATCTGCCCTCCCTATAGTTAAGATTCAGTCAGACTCTCAATCCTTAGACCCTCCCAGAGTTACTCAACCAAAGCCTAAATCCTGGATTTGATTCTTTCTAACACCCTCGTACTGAAAGGCATCACACTTCTCTCTTTGCAAGTATTCTTCATAGCAAAAATATCTGCAAGGAGTCCTGGTGGTCTTTAGCTGAATGGCATCAATATTTCCTAACCCCTTAGAAAATCAATAGTCCATAAGTGGTAAACATGAATAACCCAGTTACAAAAATACTGAATTAATCAGAACTTCTATTCCCTAATCATTCTAGATTAATTATATGTATTAGTGGTAATACCAGTAATATTACTTATTACTGCTGGTAAAAATAATGTATTATAACTTCCTTTGGTTCTATAGGAAATATTTCTCCCCTCTGTTTTGCTTTCTCTATTATTTCTTACCTAAGTAGGGTCTTGGTTTCATTAAGACCTCAAGTACCTATGAAGAACTTTGTTTCTTGTCCTGATTCTTATATAGCACAGCAGATAATTTCCACACAATGTGGTCTTGTTACTGAAGTGCCAGAAGATCATTAGCAGAAAGTTGATTCCTATTTATAAATAATTAGTCAAAATGTTATCTGGGTACTAAGGAATACTGTCTGCATAGCATTTAGCTGTCATATCTTTCTAGTCTCCTTGGATCTGTGACAGTTTCTAGGCTTTTCCTTTTGTGGAATGTTCCTCATGTTCCTCAATGTTCCTTAAAATATGGAAGCAGAGTTGGTCAACATTCACTCGTAAAACCTTCTTCTCCCCCCTCGTATACTTTACCTACCTTCTTAGATGGCTGTCTCTACTTTTAATATTTATTCACTTTTTGCTCTTTGTGGGCATATCATGCTATTAATAAATATTTGTGTCTGGCTCACCTTACTTCCTTGTGGGGATTGCCTCTTCCCCACTCCTTGTGAGTCTTGTGGGACTGTCAGTCAAAGACCCTGACACGCTCCCCACAGATGCATGCATCTGAACCAGTTGAGTATGTCCACTTACAGGAAGGGTTTCTTTCTGTTTTTCTGAGATTGAGTCTTAAGAAAAATGAATTCTACTAAAGCTACTAGATTTTATCTTTTCCTCTCCACAAAGAAAGCATACATGAGCTTCAAAATAACACTGAGAAAAACAGAATACAATGAAAAGAGTCTAAAGACATTACTTGAACCTGTGGCAATAGCAATAACTAAAATCTACCTTCTTTTTCATTATGTCAATAATACATTCTATTTTATATTTCAGCCTCTTTGACTTGGGTTTCTGATGCTTATAACTAAGAGTGCTGGCAAATACAAATACCAAAGGGTCATGTTTCTGAAACTAGCCAAGATTTTTCTGCCACAATATGAATGAAACACCTCTCTCTAGTCATAGCTGTAAGTATCTCAAGTCCTCAGAGTATATGCTTTATGATTAATCTGGAATTAATGATCACATGAGAAAGGAAACATATTACCTGTATTCTGCATTTTAAGTCAGCCAGTCACTATTATGTATGTGGATATAGATGGCTTGAGATGAATTTAGGGCTTATCCAAGGAAATGTCATGTATTTCATTTTTTAAAATTAATATTTTTAAACATCATATATTTCTAAACATATAGAGAGTAGATTTTAAAACACACATTCAAATACTTTTTACAGGATTTGTTAGTTTATTTGGTAGTTTACATATGTGAAAGTTTAACATACCATATACATAATTTTCAAGAAGGACACTATTTTATTGATTTTGCTTAAGCTCAGCAATTCTCACCTTTTCATTTTGACTATGCTGCATCTCAGGTCAACAGTCCTGTTCCTTGTTTGTTGGGAAAGAATCATTATCATGATTTCATGAATCCATACATTTTTAAGGTGCTTTTTAAAAAAATCAGCATTTCTACATTATTCGCGATAACAAATGAGAACTGCATATGTGCTATATCATAGAAAATTTAAACCCTTTCATTATTTTTGTTTGTTTGTTTTCCAGTATTGTTTTTTCTAGCTTTTGAACAGAACATCTGCCAATCTCCTGTATCGTTACAGGTTCAAATTTTCCCTGAAGAAAAAAAAAATTATTCAAAGAAGGACTTCTTTCTCTGAAATATATCACATCAGATTTAAGAAAATCATGAATGTATGTGTAGAGTTTGTCTTTCTAACATTGAATTGTGTAAGAAAAATGCAAGCCTATTAAATATATTCCCTTTCTCCACTCTCCAAAATCACCATTCTCTTCTGAGCTGATTGCAGTGATGGTAATCAACAGAGTAAAAGCAAGGCCACATTATTAGAAAGTATATTTGTTTTATAGTCTAAATAATTTTATATGAGAATGAAGTGGACTTCTAAAGACTGACATGTAAACCAGACTGGGACACAAAGAATAGGCTTTTGAGGAGAGAAAGGAGGAAAGAAGCATGGACCAGAGATACTTAACGGTGAAAATATGGTTTATCACAGAGATTGTGATTAATTTGGAATCACAGTCTGGGCTCCCTTCAGGGATGTGGGAGCTTTGTAGTCATAGGGATTCATGCTCATAAAGGTGGTTAAATACTCTGCTGTAACCATCTTGAAATTCTTAATAATTGTTGAACAAGAGACCCTGCAATTTCACTTTGTACTGAGTCCCACCCATCATACCATTTGACTTTTCCATGCATTCTCAGCTGTCTCATCTCTCAATTCCTTCATTCTCATTTTCCAGTACCAACAAAAGAATTAAATAGGCTTTCTTATTTACAGATATTTTGTAGCCACAATCAGATTCCATTCGAAAATTAGATGTTATGGTAATTTCCATTGCATTCCTTCTGCTCATCTGCCCATTTAAAACAAATGGAAATCTGTCTACTTTGAGTCCAAAGGACATGGCCTAGAGACATTTGACTGAAGCTTTCTGATTCTGCTCTGAAGAGATCAGCCCTAATGAGATTGTTGAGACCCTTGTATACAAGGCATTGTGCTGCAGCATGGTAAAGAAGGACAAGAGAACATCACCTCTCAAAGGAGTTCACAAACTTGAAGTAGAGTTAGCTGTGACAAAACTAAGGAAGTGATTAATATCTGGAGAAATGGAAAGGGACTCATGGGCAGGTACAGTAGTTGTTACTGTAGGCTGAATCTGGATCCTTCCAGACTCAAAGAGTCTACAGTGAGAATAATAGCATCACGATTTGTGAGAGATACTACACTGTCTCAAGGATAGTGGAGTAAGTGTTCCTTTTCTATAAAATAAGCAACTTATTTTACAAGGCAAGATTTAAATGCAGTAGAGAATGTTTGAAAAATGCCTACTCTGATGCCTATCATTCGGTGAGTACTTGAAAGAATTGAATTTCTCTCATTACTTAAGAGACTTTATAAATGTTACTGCTGCGTACTCATGGAATAGAAGAAGGACTGAAAGCTCCCTGGCTCACCATCATAGCAGGCCACCCTAGCATCTACAGCAACACTCAGCACTGATCAAACACAAGTAGCTCTGGATTCCAATCTTGTTCTGGCATCCACTTGCTGTATGATTTTGGAAACATTGGCATATCTTCTAAAATTCTGATATCTTATCTGTCAAGTGAGATAGTTAGATTACATTATTCCCTCATTATCACCTAACTCAAAACTTAGATTCCAACCAGCTCGCCTGGCCACTGGCTCACACCGCCACTGCCTCCAGGGCTGCCAATAGCAGGTCCCTGCTACAGACAGGGCCCGACCAGTTCCCTGGGGAACTGCGACCTGCCCAGCTCCAATCAGAACAAGCAGTAGACACCTGCCAGAAGGAGCAGCCCAGCCACCAGCCCACCTGACCACCGGCCCATACCATCACCAGGACCAGGAACTGCAGGCTCCACTCTGTGGATGGGCCCTGCTGCCCACCTGCCCAACCCCCACCAAAACAACTAGACTGGGAAGAGACCCAGGAGGAGGAGGAGAGTGGGGAGAAGAAGGCCAGACTGCCTGCTTCACCACACTGAGGCCAGGAGGAGATCTGGAGAGAGAGGCCCACTCCACGCCCGCAAATCAGAGAGGCAACCTGCGTCTGCCCAGAGAGACACACCACACTGGGATCCTGTAGCTACTCAAGCCAACACCAACATAATTATAGGCCAAAGGCTGCCACTGCCACAAAACTGAGTTAGCTATGCTACCATCAAGGAACAAAAAAAAGGTCCTGGTAAGACATCACTAAGGTCCCTAGGGACCAGGATGCACCAGAAGGTGCAACTAGTTATGCTGTTATAAACTAACAGGGAATCTTACAAGGGGTTGCCTATCTCTTCTACTAACAGCCAAATTCTAATGATTATACTCTCACTAGTCAAATAATCTAATATATCTATTTTCTCACATCTTACTTCTTAAACATTTAAGCCAAACTCTAGGTCCCCCCTTCTATCATTAGATACTGTAAACCACCACACAAACATAGAGACTATATAGTATAAGATAACTGATCTCATCATTTCTGTTTATAGTGACAAAACTGTAAATATAAAAATAGAAACTAACTGATATATGGACACACATTTGGTACATTGAAAAATGTAATTTTGATATTTCCCTAAAAAGACAAAAGGGCAGAAGCTGTAGTACCTCAGGCTTACCTTGCAAGAGAGGAAAATACATAAACATCATGAGGAAACAAGGGAGGAAAATGCTGCAAACAAACCAAGATACTACAACAATAGAAACCATAGAAAGCACAGTAGGTGAAATGTCAGAGAAGGATTTCCAGAGATACATAATTAAAATGATAATGGCTTTTAAAAATGATCTAAGTGAATAGATACAGGCAAAAATTGATCTCTCCAACGAAGAGATAAGAGATCAAATACAGGCAACCATCGATCACACCAAGAAAGAGATAAGAGGACAAATCCAGGTAGCAAAAGATTACTTCAAGAAAGAGATAGAGAGTTTGAGACAAAAACCAAACATAAATCCTTGAAATAAAAGAAACAGTAAGCCACTTAAAAACTTCAATAGAAAGCATCACCAACAGATTGGACCACTGGGAAGATAGGACCTCAGACAATGAGGACAAAATATATAATCTTGAAAATCAAGTTGACCTCACAGTGAAGATGGTAAGAAACCATGAATAGAATATCCAAGAACTATGGGATACCATCAAAAGACCAAATATAAGATTTATTGGAATACAGGAAGGTGCAGAGATTGAAACCAAAGGAATGAACAATCTCTTCAAAGAAATAATATCAGAAAATTTCCCAAGCAGAAAGAATAAATTTGAAAATCAAATACAAGAGTCCTATAGGACGCCAAATGTACAAAATTACAACAGGTCCACACCAAGGCACATTGTAATGAAAATGCCTAGCATACAAAATAAAGATAGAATTTTAAAGTCTGAAAGAGAGAAAAATCAGATTACCTATAAGGGAAAACCAATTCGAATCTCAGCAGATTTCCAGGAGAGCCTGGAACAACATATTCCAGGCTCTAAAGGATAAGGGATGCCAACAAAGGATTTTATATCCAGCAAAATTAAGCTTTAGATTTGAGGATGAAATAAAAACCTTCCAAGACAAACAAAAGCTAAAAGAATTTACAAGAAAAACTGCACTACAGAACATTGTTGGAAAATATTCCACAAGGAGGAAATGAAAAAAAAAATAATAAAAATTTGCAAAGGGAAGAACTACAATAAAGGGAAAAACTAACCAAAGGAAAAACCCAAGTCAAACTAAATACCAAAAATAATTAAAAAAATAAAAATGACTGGCAATACAAATTATGTCTCAATAATAACCCTGGATGTTAATGGCCTAAACTCACCAATTAAAAGACATAGGATAATAGATTGGATTAGAAAAACAGACCCGACAATTTGTTGCCTTCAAGAGACACATCTCATAGGAAAAGACACCCATAGACTGAAGGTGAAAGGATGGGATAAAATATATCACTCACATGGTCTATGTAAGCAAGCAGGGGTCTCCATCCTCATATCAAATAAAGTAGACTTCAAGTCAAAGTTAGTCAAAAGAGATAAAGATGGATGTTTCATACTGCTTAAGGGAATCATAGATTAACAAAATATAACTGTTATAAATATATATGCCCCAAATAATGAAGCATCTACATTCATCAATCAAACTCTTCTCAAGTTCAAGAATCAAATAGACCACAACAAAATAATTCTAGGTGATTTTAACACACCTCTTTCACCAATGGATAGATCTTCCAAACAAAAGTTAAACAAAGAAACTATAAAACTCAATAATACAATTAATAATTTAGACTTAACTGACATATATGCAGTGTATCACCCATCAATGAGCCAATACACTTTCTTCTCAGCAGTACATGGATCCTTCTCAAAAATAGACCATATATTATGCCATAAAGCAACTCTAAGCAAATATAAAAAAAGTAGTAGGGATACTACCCTGCATTCTATCAGACCATAATGGAATAAAATTAGAAATCAATGATAAAAAAGAAAGAAAGAAAAGCTACACTAACACCTGGAGACTAAATAATATGCTATTGAATGATCAATGGGTTGCAGAAGACATCAGGAAGGAGATTAAGAAATTTTTAGAGGTAAATGAGAACAAGGATACAACATACTGAAATCTCTGGGATGCTCTGAAGGCAGCACTAAGAGGAAACTTCATTGCATGGAGCTTATTCCTTCAAAAAAGAAAAAGTCAACAAATAAATGAACTAACATTACCTCTCAAAGCCCTAGAAAAAGAACAACAAATCAACCCCAAAAGAAGTAGAAGACAGAAAACAATTAAAATCAGAGCTGAAATTAATGAAATTGATACTAAAAAAAAACAATTGAAAAAATTGACAGAAAGAAAAGTTGGTTCTTTAAAAAACTAAATAAAATTGATAGACCTTTAGCTATGCTAACAAAGAAAAGAAGAGAGAAAACACAAATTACCAACATCTACGACGAAAAAGGAAATATCACAAGGAACACTACAGAAATACATAAAATAATTAGAAATTATTTTGAAAATTTATACTCCAACAAAATAGAAAATAATGAAGGCATCAACAAATTTCTAGAGACTTATGATATGTTCAAACTAAATCAAAATGATATATACAATTTAAATAGGTCAATTTCAAGCAAAGAAATAGAGGATGCCATAAAAAAAGACTTATTAACCAAGAAAAGGCCAGGACCAGATGGATACACAGCTGAGTTCTACAAGACCTTTAAAGAAGAACTAGCACCAATACTTCTCAAACTATTTCAGGAAATAGAAAAAGAAGAAACACTCCCGGACTTATTCTATGAGGCCAATATAACCCTGATTCCAAAACCAAACAGAGACAAATCAAAGAAAGAAACCTTCAGACCAATATCTCTAATGAATATAGATGCAAAAATTCTCAATAAAATTCTGGCAAATTGAATACAAAAACACATCAAGAAGATAGTGCATCACGATCAAGTGGGCTTCATTCCAGGGATGCAAGGTTGGTTCAATATAAGGAAATCAATAAATGTAATTCATCACATCAACAGGCTCAAAGATAAAAATCATATGATCATCTCAATAGATGCAGAGAAAACATTTGACAAAATACAACATACCTTCATGTTCAAAACGCTAGAAAAAATAGGGATAACAGGAACATACCTCAACATTGTAAAGGCCATCTATGCTAAGCCACAGGCCAACATCATCCTAAATGGAGAAAAATTGAAAGCATTCCCTCTAAAAACTGGAACAAGACAGTGATGCTTTTTCTCACCACTCCTATTTAACATAGTTCTTGAAGCCCTAGCCAGAGCAATTAGATGAAAGAAATTAAAGGGATACGGATAGGAAAAGAAGAACTCAAATTATCACTATTTGCAGACGATATGATTCTATACATAGAAGATCCAAAAAATTTCACCAGAAATCTTGTAGATCTAATAAATGAATTCAGAAAAGTAGCTGGATATAAAATCAATACCCATAAATCAAAGGCATTTCTGTACATCAGCAACAAATCCTCAGAAAGATAAACTAGGAAATCCACCCCATTTACTATCACCTCAAAAAAAATAAATAAAATATTTGGGAATCAACTTAATAAATGAAGTGAAAGACCTCTACAATGAAAACTATAGCACACTAAAAAAAGAAATTTATGAAGATGGAAAGATCTACCTTGTTCATGGATAGGTGGAACGAATATTGTCAAAATGACCATTCTCCCAAAAGCACTATATAGATTCAATGCAATACCAATCAAAATCCCAATATCATTCCTCATAGTAATGGAAAAAGCAATCCTGAAATTCATCTGGAAAAATAAGAGACCCAGAATAGCCAAAGCGATTCTTAGCAAGAAGAATGAAGCAGAGCTCCAGGCAGTCCCGCCGACCTCCACCCCAAAGCAGGAGTCAGCAAGAACAGACCTGCCAACTCTGCCTGAGCCCAAGCAGGCCCCAGGCAGTCCCGCTGACCTTCACCCTAGCATGGTCAGTCCCAGGTCAGTCACGATGACCCCCTACTGGTGTGCGACCAGGTTCCAGCCAGTCCTGCTGACCCCCACCCCAGAGCAGGAGACAGCAAGGACAGACCATCCAACTCTGCTTTGAGTTCAGGCGGGCCCAGGGCAGTCCCGGAGACCTACATTAGAGTGCCACAAGGCCCAGGCTCCAGCCAGTCCTGCCGACCTCCACCCCAGAGCAGGAGACAGCAAGGACAGACCTGCCAACTCTGCCTGAGCCCAGGAGGGCCCAGGGCAGTCCTGCTGAACTTCACCAGAGTGCTGTCAGCCAAAAGTCTGTCCTGCTGACCCCCCACGGGTGTGCAACCAGGCTCCAGTCAGCCCCACCTACCTCTTCCCCAGAACAAGAGACAGCAAGGACAGACCCGCCAACTCTGCTTTGAGTTCAGGTGGGCCTAGGGCAGTCCCGCTGACCTTCACCCCAGCATGCTTAGTCCAAGACCACCACAGGAACTAAGACTCAACCAGTTAGACCCAAACCAAGCAGCGTGGACCAAGCCTCAGGTAGCATACTTGGAGGATCAGCGGCAGGTTTTGATAGTCCAGTGCTAAGGGAAGGCACAGACAACCTGCAAGAGTATTACAAGAATACAGGGATGAAACTATAATAACTCAGATCTACACTGCAAGAAAGTAAGGTAAACAGACAACATGAAAAAACAAGGGAGGTAAATACCCCCAAAAAACCAGGATTCTACAATAACAAAACCCATGCTCAGTGAAGTCGATGAAATGTCAGAGAAGGAGTTCAGAAGGTTCATAACTAAAATGATCTGTGAATCAAAGAATGACCTAAATGAACAAATACAGGGAAAAATTGACCACTATAATAAAGATACAGGTAGCAAAATTGACCACTACAGCAAATACAGGTAGCAAAAGATTACTTCAAAAAATAGAAACTCTAAAAAAAAAAAAAAAAAGAAAGAAAAGAAAAAAGTCGGAAATCCTTGAAATTGAGGAAACAATTAACCAAATAAAAAACACAATTGAAGGCATCACCAACAGACTAGATCAACTGGAAGAAAGAACTTCAGACAATGAAGACAAAGTATAGAATCTTGAAAATAAAGTTGACCACACAATGAAGATAGTAAGAAACCATGAACAGAACATCCAAGAAGTATGGGACAGCAGCAAAAGACCAAATCTAAGAGCAATTGGAATAGAGGAAGGCAGAGAGTTTTAAAACAAAGGAATGCACAAACTCTTCAATGAGATAATGTCAGAAAAATTCACAAGCATGAAGAATGAATTGAAAAACCAAATACAAGAGGCATATAGGACACCAAATATACAAAATTACAACAGATCTACACCAAGACACATTACAATGAAAATGCCTAGCATACAGAACAAGGATAGAATTGTAAAGGCTGCAAAAGAGAGGAATCAGATCACATATAGGGGGAGACCAATTCGTATCATAGCAGATTTTTCAACTCAGACACTCAAAACTAGGAGATCATGGAACACCATATTCCAAGCTCTGAAAGAAAAGGGATGCCAACCAACAATCTTATACCCAGCAAAATTAAGCTTTAGATTTGAGGACGAAATAAAAACCTTCCATGATAAACAAAAGTGAAAAGCATTTACAAGTAGAAAGCCAACATAACAGAACATCCTTGGCAAAGTATTCCATGAAGAGGAAAAGAATAACAATGATGAAAATCAACAGAGAGAGGTATTACACTGAAGGAAAAAACAATCAGAAGAGAAATCATGTCAAGTTAAATACCAAAAATAAACAAAAATGGCTGGGAATAAAAAACACATCTCAATAATAACTTTGAATGTTAGTGGCCTAAACTCACCAATCAAAAGACATAGACCAGCAGATTGGATCAAAAAAACAGACCCAACAATATGCTGCCTCCAAGAGACTCATCTCATAGGAAAAGACATCCATAGGCTGAGGGTGAAAGGTTGGGAGAAATCCTACCACTCACATGGACTGAGGAAACAAGCAGGGTTTCCATCCTCATATCAAATAAAGTTGACTTCAAGCTTAAGTCAATCAAAAGGGATAAAGAAGGACACTATATACTACTCAAGGGAGCCATACACTAACAAGACTTAACAATTATAAATATATATGTCCAAAACAATGGAGCATCCATGTTCATCAAACAAACTCTCCTCAAGTTTAAGAGTCAAATTGGCCACAACACAATAATTCTGGGTGACTGTAACACACACCTTTCACCACTGGATAGATCTTCCAAACAAAAGCTGAACAAATAAACTATAGAACTCAAAAATACAATAAACAACTTCGACTTAACTGACTTATATAGAATATTTCATCCTTGAACAAGCAAATACACTTTCTTCTCAGCAGCACATGGATCCTTCTCTAAAATAGACCATATACTATGCCACAAAACAACTCTTAGCAAATATAAAAAAGTAGGGATACTACCCTGCATTCTGTCAGACTATAATGGAATGAAAGTAGAAATCAATGATAAAATAAGAAATAAAAGCTACTCCAACACCTGGAGACTAAATAATATGCTACTGAATGAACAATGGGTTGCAGATAACACCAAAGAGGAGATTAAAAAATTCTTAGAAGTGAATGAGAACACAGACACAACATATTGAAATCTCTGGGACACTATCAAGGCAGTTCTAAGAGGAAAGTTCATTGCATTGAGTTCATTCCTCAAAAGAAGAAAAAGTCAACAAATAAATGACTTAAAATTACATCTCAAAGGTCTCAAGAAGAACAATCCAACACCAAAAGTGGTAGAAGACAGGAAATAATTAAAGTCAGAGCTGAAATTAATGAAATTGAAACAAAAGAAACAATTGAAAAAATTGTCAAAACAAAAAGCTGGTTCTTTGAAAAAATAAATAAAATTGACAGACCCTTAGCCAAGCTAACAAAGAGAAGGAGAGAGAAAACTCAAATTACTAACATATGCGATGAAAAAGGAAACATCACAACAAATATTACGGAAATACAGGAAATAATTCGAAATTATTTTGAAAACTTATACTCCAATAAAATGCAAAACACTGAAGGCATCGACAAATTCCTAGAGTCGTATGATCTGCCCAAATTAAAGCAAGATGATATACACAATTTGAACAGACCAATTTCAAGCAACAAAATAGAAGATGCCATCAGAAGCCTACCAACCAAGAAAAGCCCAGGACAGGAGCAGATGGATACACAGCCGAGTTCTAGAAGACATTTAAAGAAGAACTGATAGCAATACTCTTCAATTTATTTCAGGAAATAGAAAAAGAGGGAACACTTCCAAACTCATTCTATGAGGTCAATATCACCCTGATCCCAAACCAGGCAAAGACACATCAAAAAAAGAAAACTTCAGATTCATATCTTTAATGAACATAGATGCAAAAATTCTCAATAAAATTCTTGCAAAACAAATACAAAATCATATCAAAAATATAGTACACCAAATCAAGTGGGGTTCATTCCAGGGATGCAAGGATGGTTTAACATACAGAAATCAATAAATGTAATTCATCACATCAATAGACTCAACGATAAGAACCATATCATTAAGCATTTGACAAAATACAACACCCCTTCATGTTCAAAACACTTGAAAAACTAGGGATAATAGGAACATATCTCAACATCGTAAAAGCTATATATGCTGATCCCCAGGCCAACATTATTCTAAATGGAGAAAAATTGAAAGCATTTCCTCTAAAAACTAGAACAAGACTGAGATGCCCTCTTTTGCCACTTCTATTCAATATAGTAATTGAAATGCTGGCCAGAGCAATAAGACAGATGAAAGAAATTAAAGGGATACAGATAGGTAAAGTTGAACTCAAATTATCATTATTTGCTGACAATATGATTTTATCCCTAGAAGATCCAAAAAATTCCACCAGAAAACTTCTAGAACTCATAAATGAATTCAGCAAAGTAGCAGTATACAAAATCAACACCCATAAATCTAAGGCATTTCTATATATCAGTGACAAATCCTCTGAAAGAGAAATGAGGAAAACTACCCCTTTTACAATAGCATAAAAAAAAATAAAATACTTGGGAATCAACTTAACCAAAGACATGAAAGAACTCTATAATGAAAACTACAGAACACTAAGAAAGAAATTATGGAAGACCTCAGAAGATGGAAAGATCTACCCTGTTCTTGGATAGGCAGAACAAATATTGTCAAAATGACCATACTACCAAAAACACTATACAGATTTAATGCAATGCCAATCAAAATCTCAATGACGTTTCTCATAGAAATAGAAAAAGCAGTCATGAAATTCATCTGGAAAAATAAGAGACCCAGAATAAGCTAAAGCAATCCTTAGCAAGAGGAGTGAAGCCAGTGGCATCACTATACCAGACCTTAAATTATACTCCAGAGCAATAGTAACAAAAACAGCATGGTATTGGAACCAAAATAGGCTGGTAGACCAATGGTACAGAATAGAGGACACAGAGACTAACATATATAATTTTAGTTATCTTATATTAGACAAAGGCACCAAAAATGTACATTGGAGAAAAGATAGCCTCTTCAACAAATGGTGCTGGGAAAACTGGAAATCCGTTGCAACAAAATGAAATTAAACCTCTATCTCTCACCATGCACAAAATTCAACTCAAAGTGGATCAGGGATCTAGGAATTAGACCAGAGACACTACACCTAATAGAGGAAAAAGTAAGCTCTAATCTCCAACATGATGGATTAGACTCCAAGTTCCTTAATAAGACTCCTGTAGCACAAGAATTAATATCAAGAATCAATAAATGGGATAGATTTAAATTATAAAGCTTTTTCTCAGCAAAAGAAACAATCAGTGAGGTGAATAAAGAGCCTACTAATTGGGAACAAATTTTTACCACATGTACGTCAGATAGAGCACTAATCTCTAGAATATATAAAGAACTCAAAAATCTTTACACCAAAGAAACAAATAACCCAATCAATAAATGGGCCAAGGAACTGAACAGACACTTCTCAGAAGAAGATATACAATCAATAAACAAATACATGAAAAAATGTTCAACATCTCTGGCAATTAGAGAAATGCAAATCAAAACCACTCTAAGATTTCATCTTACACCCATCAGAATGGCAGCTATTAAGAACACAAACAACAATAAATGTTGGCGAGGATATGGAGAAAAAGGCACACTCATATAGTGTTTGTGGGACTGCAAAATGGTGCAGCCAATATGGAAAGCAGTATGGAGATACTTTGGAAAACTTGGATTGGATCTACCTTATGACACAGCTATCCTACTCCTTGGTCTTTACCCAAAGGTCTTAAAAACAGCATACTACAGGGACACAGCCACATCAATGTTTATAGCAGCACGATTCACAATAGCTAAACTATGGAACCAACCCAGATGCCCTTCAGTAGATGAATGGATAAAGAAAATGTGGTATATACACACAATGGAGTATTACTCAGCAATAAGAGAGAATAAAATCATGGCATTTGCAGGTAAATGGATGGAGTTAGAGAATATAATGCTAAGTGAAGTTAGCCAATCCCAAAAAGCCAAATGTCAAATGTTTTCTCTGATACAAGGAGGCTGATTCACAGTCGGGTTGGGATGGGGAGCATAGGAGGATTAGAGGAACACTAGAATGGCCAATGGGAAGGGAGGGGAAGGAATGGGGCAAAAGGGTCAAGAAAAAAAAAAGATGGTAGAATGAGATGGATATCATTACCCTAAGTGTATGTATGATGTCACGAAGGTGTGAATATACTTTGTATACAACCAGAGATATGTAAAAATGTGCTCTACAAGTATAATATGAAATGTAATACATTCTGCTGTCATTTCTAACAACTTAGAATAAAAAATAAATTTGAAAAAGAAAGAAGAAGAAGAATGAAGCAAGTGGCATTACTATTCCAGACCTTAAATTGTGCTACAAAGCAATAGTAACAAAAACAACATGGTATTGGCATCGAAATAGACCAGTTGACCAATGGTATAGAATAGAAGACTCGGAGATGAACCCACACACCTACAGTTATCTTATATTAGACAAAGGTGCCAAAAATGTTCACTGGAGAAAAGACAGCCTCTTCAACAAATGGCATTGGGAAAACTGGAAATCCTCATGTAATAGAATGAAATTAAATCTCTTTCTCTCACTATGCACAAAACTTAACTCTAAGTGGATCAAGGACCTAGGAATTAAACCAGAGAATTGCACCTAATAGAAGAAAAAGTAGGCCCAAATCTCCATCATGTTGGTTTAGGCTCCAACTTCCTCAATAAGACCCCTATAGCACAAGAACTAAAACCAAGAATCAATAAATGGGATGGATTCAAACTAAAAAGCTTCTTCCCAGCAAAAGAAATAATCAGTGAGGTGAATAGAGGACCTACAGAATGGGAGCAAATCTTTACCACAAGCACATCAGACAGAACACTAACCTCAAGGATTTATAAAGCCCTTAAAAGCATTAGCACCAAAAAAAAATAATAATACTAATAATAATAATAATAAGCCAATCAATAAATGGGCCAAGGAACTAAACAGACACTTCTCAGAAGATGATATACAATCAACAAATATATGAAAAAAATGTTCAACATCTCTAGCAATTAGAGAAATGCAAATCAAAACAACTCTAAGATTTCATCTTACTCCAGTCAGATTGGCAGCTTTCAAAAAAACAAACAACAATAAAATGCTGGTGAGAATGTGGGGGAAAAGGCACACTCTTACATTGCTGGTGGAACTGCAAATTGGTGAAACCAATCTGGAAAGTAGTATGGAGATTCATAGGAAAACTTGGAATGGAACTACCATTTGACCCAGCTATCCCACTCCTTGGCCTATTCCCAAAGGACTTAAAAAGAGCTTACTACAGGGACACAGCCACATCAATGTTTGTAGCAGCACAGTTCACAATAGCTAGATTGTGGAACCAAACCCCATGCCCATCAGCAGATGAATGGATAAGGAAACTTTGGTATATATACACAATGGAACACTACTCATCACTAAAAGAGAATAAAATTATAGAATTTGCGGGTAAATGGATGGAGTTGGAGAAAATAATGTTAAGTGAAATTAGCCAATCCCAAAAAACCAAAGGTCGAATGATGTCTTTGTTATGAAGATACTAACTTATAAAGGCATGAGAGAGGGGATGAGAGGAATGAAAGAGCTTTAAATAAAACAAAGAGGGGGAAGGGAGGTGGGGAAAGGGGATAGAAATCCATGATTACCCTAAATACATGTATGAAGACATAGTTGTTGTAAAAATACTTTATATAAAACCAGCAACTTGAAAAATTGTGCTCTTTATATGTAATATAAAATGAAATGCACTCTGCAAACGTGTTTGACAAATTAATTGGATCAGATTGTAAAATAATTTATGTACCAAGATATTATAAAAATAAAGCAATCAGCCATCAAAAAAGTTTGATTCCAGAAATACTTTTTCTTTCCTTTCTCTTTTGGTATTAATATTTTTGTTATTTTAGAAGATCAAACAATCCAATTCTTTGGAGATAGCCATTATTAAAAGTTTGGTAAATATGGTATTTTTTAAAGTAAATGTTTATTAAGTCATGATTGTTGTATATACCATAATCTTATTTCATAAAATTGTATGTATATATGTGTGTGTATATGTATATATGTATAAATTCCAAAACTATGTAATTATAAATATGTACAGATTTAAGAAATGAGATTTTGGAATATGTAAGATTCAGAAATTTACATTTTTCCTTATAAAATCCAATCCATTATTTTAATACTGTTCAATCATATGATGCCCACCCTCTGTCTCTCAATTAACCTCCATCAATGGAAACAGGTTATTTATAACATATTGCTATTCCAAAGAATGCTGCAGTGAACATCTATGTACATGCATTCTTACACAAATCAAGTGTTTCAGCAGGTGATATTTCTAGATATTTAATGGGTTGGTAAAATGCTTGTAAACATTAAACAAATATGTTAGATTTTGTCAAATTTTCCTTCATAAAGTTTGGGCCAATTTGTGCTTCCACCCTCATAGAATCCACTAAAAGGGCTTATTTCTCCTCATCTTTAGGACCAGTGACTACTTTCAGTATGCTGATATATTGCTTCTATTGGTATTTTTTTTAAATGTCTATTTATTTGCTTTTAGTTGTACACAATGCAATGCATTTATGTTTATGTGGTGCTGAGGATTGAACCTGGGCCGCGCACGTGCTAGGCGAGCGCTCTACCACTGAGCCACACCCCCAGCCCTCTATTGGTGTTTTGATTGAAATTTAATCATTAGTGAAGTAGAACATTTTTGTATCTTTATTAGCTGTACTAGCTATTTGTATTTCCTTTTCTCTGAACTTTCTATTTATATATTTAATCTCTTATTCCTATTGAAATATATTCTTTTTCTTATTAGTAGAAATTTTAAAATTTATGTCTTATACATGTTACAAGTATTTTCTCTAGTTTACAACTTGTATTTCAATTTAGTTCACAGTATCTTTTGCCATTTAGATACTTTCAGTATTTTTACAGTCATATCTGTAAATTGTTTTCTATATGGTTCTAAAATTTGTATATTTCTTAAGAAGACCTTCCCAAACCCAGAATCATAAAAATTATTCTATTTTTTCTTAATTTTATAATATTGTTTTTTAGCATTTGATAGTTATTTCACCTGAAGTTTATTTATATGTATGATTTGAAATTTGAATATAACTTTGCTTTTTCAAATGAAGAGCCAATTATTTGACTTTTGTTTATTGAATAAATCATCCTGTTTTCCCTGATTTGAAATTCCTCCTTTGTGATATATTAAATTCCAGGATTTATTTGAGTTTTCTCCTAGACCATATTCTATGGTAGCTGTTCAACTGTAGAATTAGATGTGCCTAGAATTAGGAAGTAATGAGTTGCAGTCACATAGTTTCATGTAGGCATATCTTCCCTCTGTTAGTCAAATTTTCATGGCTGTGAAAAAAAAAAGCCTGACATAATTTGGAGAAGGAAAGGTTTATTTTGGCTCGTAGTTTCAGAGGTTTCAGTCCATGGTCATACAGCTCTATAACTTTGGGACTGAAATGAGGCAGAACATCATGGTATGACTGGGGAAAGTGTCTCAGCTTAAGGTAGCCAGGAAGCAGAGGGAGTGGGGGAGGAAACCAAGCACAAGATAACCCTTCCAGGATATGTTCCAAGTGACCTATGTCCTCTGCCTCCCAACAATCCATCCAGATTATTAATTTATCAACAGATTAATCCACTGATGATATTAGAGCCCTCATGAGTCAATCATTTCCTAAAAGCACCACCTCTAGATACTGCTGCATTGAGGACCAACTCTTCAACAGTGAAGTTTTGGGAAACATTCCAGATTCAAACTACAACATACCTGAAGATTTGAGGTGTCCAACCTGAATTTGGATAGGGATATGAGAGTGGATTTATGTGATCAGGAAGGAGGTCCTGTGTGCCCTTGTATTAGTATTGTGAAGGTGAGCCCAGTGAAGAACATCGCCTAGAATGCTGCAGCTGGTGGGGAGGGCATGGACACAGGGCATGTGTCAATGAGGATTCCAAACCCATTCATTCCCACCCACTCAGGTCTTCCCCTTTATGAAGGACTCGCCAGTGCCCACCCAGTGCATCTTACTTTATTGATGGTCATCTCAGATGGGGGTCAAACCCTTCCTTTCAGAACCAGGTCTGGCATCTTGTGGGATCAATGGAACCCAGAAATGAAAAATTCAGTCACTATGACTTGTACCCAGGTGATGCAGTATCAGGAGATGGACCAAAAATGAAAATGCTAAAACAGCAGGAAACAAGAGTAGAAATAGTAGTTTGAAAAGAGTTCTGAAAACATTTTCTATTGTCAGAAAATTCTCCCCTTATAGGAATTTCAAATGGCACATTGCTCTCTTGGGATCATATGTCCACACAAGGATCTTATATAAATAAATGATTTTTCTTATAAATAGCCTATGTACAAATTACACTAACAAAACAATTACTTTAAAAATATCTTTGTATTCACTTTATAGATTTTTAATCTGTTGCATGTGACTTAAATGTCCAACTTAAAATAATTGATGACAAATTAATTAGTGTTGATACAATGACTACCAGGGATAAAATCAAACGGATAAAGTGGTAATGACATTTGCTGACATGTCCATTAACCCAGCTACTTAATAATTAACAGAGCATACCAGTGAGAACACACTAATCTAATCAATAAACATTTAGAGAATTATACTCTAATCCTTCAACACAATTTATTAAAGAAAAGATCTCTTTTCTTCATTCGAACCTTTTAGTTTTTATTAATTTCAACATTCTGAGTTCTGAATAGATGTGTTCTATTTTAAATATTATTAATTTTGGGGGGGGTTAGAATTTTGTGTCTATGAAAATGAGTTTGTTCCTCATACTGAATGCTCTAATCAGATGCTCTTTTAAAACTGCCAATATACAAAGGGGCATTTCCAGTTTTCTCCCCAGAGAAACCCCTTAGAGTATTTATGTATGTTCAAATTGATATAGCAATGGGAATTTGAAGGGTGGAATTTTAGAAATTTGGTTTTTTGTTTATTTTGTTTTTGGTACCGGGGATTGAACCCAGGGGCACTTAACCACTGGGCCACATACCCATCCCTTTTTCTTATATTTTACTTAGAGACAAGTTCTCGCTGAGTTGCTTAGGGCCTTGCTAAATTGCTGAGACTAGCTTTGAACTTGCAATCCTCCTTCCTCAGCCTTCAGAGTTGCTGGGATTACACATGTATGCCACTACACCAGTGGATTTTAGAAATTTATGAATATGTTCTATGCATTGTGATGAGTGACTAACAGCTATCATTTGGTCATATTCCAGATAATAATATCTTTGAATTATAAAATTCTTGACAAAATTGCCAAAAACATACTTAGGAGAAAGATAACCTTTAAAACAAATGGTTCTGGGAAAACTGGATGTTCACCTACAGAAGATTATAACTGGATTCCTGTCTCTCACTTTGTACAAAAGAAAACGAAAACCAATCAAAGACCAATAACTCAAAAACTCCATGTCTGACTTCTGAAACCACAGGGCATACACTTGCTGTCTTCCCATTCTCTCCTGAAGGGTGTCCTTCCCGTTCCTTTGATACCATTCCGTATATTATCCTACTTCCTTTGATCCTTTCTTTTTAAAATTCAGATTAGTAGCAGAGTTTGCCTTTTCATAAACTGTTCAGTCTTCAGAATGTGTTCAGCCCATATTGTTGTCCCCATATTTTCCTTTTGGCTTTCCTTCTTCATAAATAAACGCACAACCCCACTGTGACTCAGCCTACTTATATGAGAGAAAACATTCGGCATTTGAATTTTTGAGATTGGCTTACTTCACTTAGCATTATATTCTCCAACTTCATCTATTTACCTGTGAATGCCATTATTTTATTCTCTTTAATTGCTGAGTAATATTCCATTATGTATATATACCACATTTTCTTTATCCACTCATCTACTGAGGGGCATGTGGGTTGGTTCTACAACCTAGCTATTGTGAATTGTGCTACTATAAACATTGATGTGGCTGTGTCCCTGTAGTATGCTGCTTTTAGAGGTGGATATCAGTATCCTAAATGCATGATTGAAGACATGAATAGTATGAATATACTTTGTATACAAACAGTGTTATGTAAAAAGTTGCTCTATATATGTACTATGAATTGTGATGCATGCTATTGTTATATATGCAACTTCGAATAAAAAATATATAAAACAAAAATAAATGAATAAATAAATAAATGCACAGACCACAGTTCAGTGACTCCACAGATTATTTGTGTATCACAGACATGGTTACTTTCTGCCTTGGCATCTCAATGTGTAGACAGTAGAAAATACATTCTTTTGGGGATTCAGGGCATAAACCTGGTTGGTATCATGGGAAAATGTCTTATCTCCTAAATTTCACTATGCCAGAATATCTTGCGGAACTTAAACAGAAGTTTCTGTCTTTAGTTTCTAGAGTCTTCATTGATATGATACTACTTAATATTTTTTTCAGTTTCCCTTGGCTGTCTCATTTTGCATTTTGGTAAGTGTGGTGGTCTTCTAATTTGATTGCCTATATAGTGCCTAGAGTGACATGGTAACTGAAAGCATTGCAAGTATAAAGAATTCTAGCACAGAAAAAGCTCAATTCTTTCTCTTTCCCAGTTTACAGACACGCTCTAACAAACGGCTGAAAAGCTATATGAGGCTAACTGAATGCTTCCTGAAGACTCTGAGAGAGAGTTATTTTATGTCAAGTGATTTGCACTGATTCTCAATTTACAAGGTACATTTCAGGAAGTTATGCAATTATTTTTTAGTTTCCAGCAATTTTCTGTAATCTTCACAAAGAGGCTACTTGCCAGCATTATGAATTGGGAGGGTGACAGAGAAAGAGCAAATGGAAAATGCTTATTCCAGGCCCATGTAAACATCACATACTCTCTGAATACTAAAGTCAGTCCTTCTGTGTCATCCTACTGCTCTGCACCATCCTTGGCATATATTGTCCTCATTTCCATCTCCAGCCTCTGCCCAAAAGAAACATTATCTAACTCATGCTATTCTTTTAAAAAAAACTTCAGTTGTAGTTGGAAAAAATACCTTTATTTTGTTTATTTAGTTTTTTCATGTGGTGCTGGGGACTGAACCCAGTGCCTCACGCATGCTAGGCGAGCACCCTACCACCAAGCCACACCCTCAGCCCCTCATGCTATTCTCTCAGGCCTTCCTGGTTCTCTCTGCTGCTTTTCCCAGTCTAACCTTCAATAATAGCCTTTATTGTCTTTACATTTTGGAGCTTTTCTCCATCTGTTCCATTAATAGTGAACATTTACTGAGTACTAACTATGTGGCAAGCACTATTCTAATTTTAAATTATTTATTTCTCATGGTCACCCTAGGAAATAGGAAGTATCACTACCCCAGTTTGTATAGGAAAACTAAAAGACAGAGAGGTCAGGATTCTAACCTAGCATCTTGTACCAGAGTCTAGTGACAAAGTCAGTTTTTTTTTTTTTTTTTTTTTTTTTTAACAACAATGCTATACTTCTTCGGTAAGAATTATTTCTTAAAAATATTTATTTCTGCTTGTCACTTTAGTTTTACAAGACAATATCATTAAAAAACATGTTAATGATAAATGTTTTAGTCAGCTTTTTTTGCTGGTCTGACCAAAAGACCTAACAATGACAATTTTAGAGGAAGAAAAGTTTATTTGGGGACTCACCATTTCAGGGGTTTCAGTCCATAGATAGCAAACTCAGTTGCTCCAGGATGGAGTCAAGGCAAGACATTATGGTGGAAGGGTGTCTCATTAGAAAGCAGCTGGGAACGTGGCACCAGGAACCAGAGAGAGAGAGAGTTCTGCTCAGTAAGGACAAAATATAAACCCCAAAGACACACTCCTAGGGACTCACCTCCTCCAGCCACACCCTACATGCCTATAGTTACTGCCAAGTTAGTCCCTACCAGAGGAGAAATGCACTGATAAGATTAAACCTCTTATAACCCAATTATTTCATCTCTAAACTCACTTGCATTTTCTCACACATGAACTTTTGGGGGATATTTCATACCTAAACCATAACAATATATTAGGGCAATGTTTGTAATGCTGGCAAGCGTCCCCAGGTGCAGGAAGCATTCATAGGTTATGAGAATGTCATCTTCATCTACAGAAAAGTCCCCAGGAAATACTATTTGAATGTCATATACCATGTCAATTGTGTTATTTGTTTTAATTAAATATATAATTCTATACTAAGTGAAGACATAATATTATTGATCAAAATACCTATTAGTTATATTCTCATCACAGACATAAATAACTAAGTTCACTGATAGGTCATCAGCACTAATACAGTGCTTGACATGTAAGTATCCAAAATATATTAAATAAATTAATACAAAAAAATCAAGAGAACAATTTTTTTAAATGCAACATCTTTGTCACAAATTTAAGTCTTTTTTCTCATTATAACTATCATTGGTTTTTATAAATCTGTTTGCTCTCTATATATTAAGACAAAACTCACCATTTTATCTCAGACTTTATATGTCTACAGCTTCTAGCTGGTTACTTGACCCTTTCTTATCCAGGCATTTTGGAAAATTTAGGTACAAAATGATATTAAATAATATATCTTTATATTTTACTTAGATTAAAGCTTATTACCAATTATTTCTCAAGGAGATCTTCATTCTCTCACTGGTATGTCTGTCCACTTTTCCAAATATCCAAACCTTTCTGAGTCTTTTATATAGTTGGCTTTGCCAAACACCTCCAGATGATGGAAACGTTTCCTGAAGTACAATCCCAGTTGCTCTACTTACAATGATAAGTATTCCATATGTGTTTTTTGTTGTTGCTGTTGTTTTGTTTGTTTTGTTTTTAAGTTAAACTAAGTTCTTCTGGAAATGTTCATCTTTGCTTTTTTCCAGATATGATGCTTCAGGATACTAGCAGTTTCTTTTGTGTACAATATAAAATATTTTCAATAGAAATTATAGGCAATAACAAATAGTTCATTAGAAAAGGGTCAATATTGGTTTTATTTCCTTGGGATACATTTGACCAAAAGACAACCATTTAACTAACACCACAATTATACAGTGATGCTTTTGTACTTACTATAAAAAGTAACTTGGACTTCTTCTGTTTTCTGCACTTCACAAGAGCTAGTACATTGTAGTAATCAAATAAATACTTACAAATTAACTGAATGATTTACTTTCAATAGAAGATTTAAATAACTAAGTTTTCTCTTGCATTTTGACAAATGATGGAATATGTTAGTTTATGTTAATAATTCAACATCAGATTTAAAGTACAAGCTTTTTTCAGTTCTTTTATGAATAGCTGATGTGTTTTTGAATGCACTAAAAAATACATGCAGATGGTCAATTATGTTTCCCTGTTCCTTAACTGAATCCCACAGCTAAAAGACAAATTAAATGTAAGTTCATTTTTAAATGTTTCCTTCTATTTCTGTAAACTATAATTTGTAATTATAGAAGTAAACTCATGGACACAATAACAAATATCAAAAAATGAAGAAGGCCTAAAATATAAAGTGTAAGACTCCTCTTCCTTTATCTTCCCATAGCAGCCCTCTGTCACTTCCACGGTCTTTATAAAATATTCTTCTGATTTTCTGCTTCTGATTGCTGTGATTCCTTGTATTTCTGGATTTAAAAACTCCATATATTATCTACTAATCTAAAATGAAAATTAAAGTTAGCATATTAACTTTTCTTTCACCTCTCTTTTTCAACTGCCCAAACATTTTTGGTTATAACTTTATTTTTAAATTTTTGGGTTCATAATATCTATCTATCTATCTATTTATCTATCTATTCTCTTGTGTAAGTTTTCTGTACTTTATCTGTAAGAGAATTAAAAAATGGAAACCCCAAATAAAATAGCATATGCAATATCAGCATGTAAAATTTATTTCCTGTAAAATAAGATATTATGACAACATCCATAAATCAGAATCTTATGTAAATAAAACGTCATCACTTACAGGAGAAGCTTCAAGAATCAAGATAAAATTAATTTTATTTAAGTTTATTGCCATCTTTCTTCTTTATTCTGAGTCATACAAGTCATCAACATTTCCTCTATCCTACAGAATCCTCATCCTAAGGCTCTTGGTCTGTTTAATTGTGCTCTTTTATTAACAATGAAGTGTAGGATGAATGCATAGTCAAAATCCTAGCTATTACTTGTTTAAAAGTGTGTTGGAAATTTTGTGGCATAATTTTAGGTTCAAAATCTCTTACTTTAAAAAATTTTGAAGATGTTGCTCCTTTTACTTTAGCATCCACTGCTATTGATAAAAAAAAAAAAAAAAATCTCATGCTGGTTCTACTTCTTTGCAAGGAATCTGCCTTTTCCTCTTCTTATAGGATTTTCTTCAAGTCCTCAATGCTATGAATTTTCAATGAGCTATATTCACAGAGGAATCTTTTCCACCCCTGGTGAGCACATTGTAGACTCAAGACCCCAAACTGAAAACAGACATTTTCTTCTTTCACCTCCTTGGTTATGTCTTTCCATCTGTACCACTCATAAATCTTACTTCTGAAACTTAATGTTTCAGGTCATGGGAGAATTTGTCACTCCATATAACTCAATTTCAGTTTACTACATCAGTAATCAGATGTGTGCATTTAATAATTTACCTAATAGAATGATCCTTTCTTAATTCAATAATCACACTGTATTCTTTCCAGAACTTTTCCTTTCTTTCACTGCTCCATTTTTAAAAATAGTGTATTTTTTGGTGACTATGAAAGCCTTATGATTTTGGCAGAGAATAGAATTTTTAGAATATTCATTTCTGATACCTGAATTATCCTCACCTTCTCCACGGCCAGTTGTTTGGGTTGTTCACATTGAGAATCCTTTTTCATGGTCTTCATTTCTCTTAACAGGCTGTAGATACTTGATGCTTAAACCATGTTGAATAAAGAACTATATTGCTTAGTACAAAGGGCTAGAAAAGGTTTTCTCATATACCAGTAAATCCATTTTCTCAATGCATCCTTCTTTTGACTAGATAGGCTCCATGGGCTTTGTGTACTTGGACAGCATGCTTTTATAGCAGGTATACCTCAAGGTTAAACATCAGGCAACAGGAAGGATGGTGGATCCCAACAATTGCCAAAGTACAGAGATCTTTCTCTGGAAGTGGAATATTTTATTGTTCTAGTCTAGATTGGAGTGACTTATTACAGCTCCACTTCTTTCTTTCCCTTTATCCCCTTCTTTATTTCTGTCTCTCTTTTTGAAATCTGGAATCAACTTAGGCACTGCTTTTTTTCTTTTACTGGAAAACCTCTGGTGTATTGTGCTATAACTTTCTCTGTTCTGATTTCTCTATCGATCCAGTACCAGCTGGAATGTGCAAAATTTCTACTCTATTGATGGTAACTTTTCTGTTTTACAATATTATTGTGCACTTATTCTTCTGAAGTTTTGATGAAATTTTGGGAAAGGAGATGGCAAATAGGAGAAGAGGATTGACTCCTGTCTTAAGAACAGTAGTTTGAACAGGAAGTCTAGGGCTCATTTAAAAGTGCCTGCCATTTTGCCTTAGGTTAACTGAATTAAGGTTAACCGAATTAAGTTTAAAATATACCTTTTGTTCTCTTCTACGTGTTGACTTTTCCAAAATCTCCATTTTCTCTCCAAAGGATGGGAATAAAAATTGCACAGAAAACTGCATCACCTAAAGGACACTTATACAGTTGATCACACACAGTAAAGTACCATGTATTCAGTTACTTTACGACTCATGAGAGATCTTTGTGCAAGAAGGGAAAAACCAGTGAATGAAAGGATAGCTGCTCTTTCCATATACACTGAGCATCAACAGAAGTGTGTGTGTGTGTGTGTGTGTGTGTGTGTATGCATGTGCACATGTGTGTGTGTGTGTGTGTGTGTGAGAGAGAGAGAGAGAGAGAGAGACCATGTGTGTGTGGTGTGTGTATACAGGTACAACGGATCAGTGGTCTCCCTCTCTTGTCAGAATACCCAAGGAAAATGGGCAGAGTAAAACCCATTACTAGGGCCTCTGTGAGTGATCAGACAGAAGCTAAGCTAGGCCTCTGGTGAACTACACTGTAAAACAGAACAGACCCCTAGTTCCATGGGTTTTATGAGTTATTCTTTTCACAGGAATAATTTTGCAGATGAGAGGTTCAAGAGTCAGTGATGAGTTTCTGACTAAAGTATCTCTTTCACAAATTAACCCTAAAAGAAATGAAAAAGTGACAGAGAATAGTTATGGTTGAAGGGACACATTAAAGTGGGCAAACAAAACTTCTCTCCTTTTCTAGGGTGTTTAGCCTAGTGTTCTGGAGTTTCAAAACTAATCATCAAGTCCAAAGAGAAGAAAAGAGGATTCTACACAGCCCAATTCAGAGACTCATGGTTCCAGGTACCTTAACACTTTCAGATTACCACAGGAATCATTGTTGATGGAGTCACACTTTGGAAACTTAACCTGGTAAATGCTCCTTCTTCTTGTCTTTTTCTTCTATGATACCATCTTCATTACCATCATGTGAAATAATTATGACAAAAAAACCCTTCCACTCATACAGGTTGAATATTGTACTAGGTGTGTAAACATTATCTCATTTAATTTGTATTAACAATCCTATGAGAAAGCATTGTGTCTGTTTTTAAAATGAAGACCCTGACACTAAAGAAGATTAAATGACCTGCCCAAGGTAACCCAGATGGTATGTGGCAGAGCCAGAATTTAGATCCACATGATTCTGTGCCCATGTTCATCTCTCATCCTTTCACAAAAGAAAACTACAAGGGAAGGTCATTTATTCAAATATGCTCTAGACTTGGACTTTTGGAGCTTGAGGAGACCTTAGCAATGGCGCCATCCAACCTTTACACTTTACAGGGAAGGAAATTGAAGCCTAGCGAGGTGGTGGTTGATGGAGATGGTAGCAGTAGTGGAAACGTAGCTCCATTTCTAACTCTTAGGAGAAAAATATTCCAGCATGCCATCTTCTTATATGAGAAAATAAGCAAGATTACCCTAAATAATTTCACCAGGAATTTTCAAGGCATTTTTGAAATTTTGGTATTTTGGGCATTTTAAGCCCTAGGTATGGACACATGAATTCTTTTCATTTCTTTAAAACTCAGAAGAGGAAGTTTTAAATACTTTGACTAGAATTAGTCAACACTTGGCAGTGTTCCAAATTTAATTATTTCACATACTAAATTTAGGACAATTTAAAATTCCTCAATTCATTCCAGTAAACAGATTTCTATCCAGATTATTCTGGTACTTTTATTGTTGCTTGCTTCAGTAATCACATCTTGTTTCCAGAAGGTTCTCACTGCAGTGTCTCCTGAGAATGTACTTTTCATCTTCTGTCTCTCCTCAAGAACATGCATTAGGGAAAAAATTCTAGAAACCCAGATCAATCAGTATTTCCATATGATTTGCTTTGGCACTCTCATCTTGTTTTCATAGCAATGAATTAAAAATGTATTTAGTGTCTTTCTCTCTTTCTGAATACTCATGTATTCTGATAAGAAATCAGCACCTTCCTGAAGATTCTGTTCATGGGGATCCACATCCTGGGGGACCCTATTGCAATACATTTCAAGGGGCTGATAAAGAGAAAGAATCCTCTCAGATTTTGTCCTTCAGTTTGTTCATTACAACTTATTTTTCTTTTGGATAAAGCTGTCAGAGAAACACCTCTCACACTGACTTTTGTTCTTTCTAAAAGTAATTTTGTATTAAATGAATATTCTTCAAAATGTATCAATATTCAAATATACCATCAATATTTTGTTTTTCTTTCATAGGGAATATTATTATTTGATGTTTGTTTTCATCCATTCCCTGGGGGAAAAAAAAGGTCAGCTTTTTATTTAACCAAAACAATATGTGAATATAAGATTTTTTTTCCAAAGGAATTTATCTTGGTCAATTATTTTGATATCTATAAGACAGATACGCAGAGTAACAGAAGAAATGTATCTTCTCTGAAACAAAAATAGGGGTTCTATCCTAGGTTATGAAGAATTTTTTCTTTTCCTTTCAACCTGAAAAAAGCAGAAACCTGGGGATTGTTCTGCATGTTTCTGTTTCTCCACACCCTGGCCAGTCACTTTTGTCAATTCCAAAATAGCTACTGTAGGTATATTCAAAATATCTCCCAAATCCATCACTCTCCTCCTCTCCCCAAGATGACTGCAGTTGTCCAGGCCACCATCTCTCCTTGCCCTGGTTGCTGCACCCACTGCCTGGAGGATTTCTTTGCCTTTAGGTTTGCATCTGCCACTATCCACTCCCAACACTGCAGCAGAGAGAAGTCTAACTGCCATTCAGATGATGCCACTCTCTTGTCAAGTACATCATCATCTTGGCTTTTAAGTTAGAACAATATCAAAGGCCTTATTTGGGTAAGTAAGGCTTTCATGGTGTATACTCTGCAGCTTCACCCTTTACCACTCCTCTCATAGTCTATATTCCAGCCACACTAAACTGCTTGTAGCTCCCCAGCTACCCTTGTTTCTCTTCTTTTGGGCCTTTGTATGTGTTGCTGCTTCTTGTGGAAGCACTTCCTCTCCTCCTTTCCCTTCTTCTTTCTCTTCTTTTCTCACCACTAACTTCTCCTTTTGCTCAACTCCTTCCAAAATTTTTACACTCAGTTAGGCATCTTTTCTACTGGTATAGATGTATCTCAGATCACTTCTATAATCCTTCCTGTTTATATCAATCTTACAACTTATCACACTGGAAAATCATTACTTGTTTCTTACTTATCTCTTCCTCTGTACTGCAAGTTCCCTGAAAAATGGACCAAGGTCTTGTTCACCATTTTCTAATTCTAAATTAGTAGTATTAGGAATTATGAAAATCTGATCTGAGGCCTAAATTATATAACAGCCTATATACCAACCACTGTCAAAGGCCATACACTTGCTTACATTAGCAAGTTGCAACAAGCTAGGTGCAGCACTTCTATCGATGGGAAGACCCAGGTAGTTGGAACACAATGTTCAAGGGAGCTTCCTCTTCCCTTTTATTCCTTGTGTGTGTATGCAGGGCAAGTGCACCCATAGATTTATTTGATTAAAGGCTATACACATCTCTGTGTATCTTGAGATCCAGATCAAATTGCATCAGAGTCTCAAGTTTCTAGTCTGGAGAATTTCTAGGACTCTCCAAAATTTGGGCATCTTGCTGGTAAGTTAACAGACATAAGTCTTTAAAACAGTGCCTCAACAAATATTAGTGCTTTGCATTGCTCCACCCAAACACATCAAAGTGTTCTTGTTAACACTTCAGTTTAAAGGGAGCAGTATTTTTCTTCGTAACAATTATTAACCTAATATTAGTTATTAAGAGTTATTACGGTATACATAAACTAAAATTATAGCCTATCAAAACTTACTTAACAAGTTCAGGATTCTTCTACTAAATTACAAATGTCACTCAAGTGTAGCACAGCTACTCTTGTGATAAGAGATTAACATCAAGAATATATAAAGAACTAAAAATAAATTAACAACAAGAAAACAAAGAACCCAATCAATGGATGGTCAAATAAATTGAATGGATATTTCCCAAAAGAAGAAATGACAAACAAATATATGAAAAAATGTTTAACATCCTTAGTAATCAGGGAGATGCATATCAAAACTTCACTTACATTTTGTCTCACTCCAGTTCAAATGGCAATCATCAAGAATGGGAATAAATGGTAGCAATAAACAGCAGCAAGGATATGGGGAGAAGGTACATTTATACATTATTGGTGGGAATTCAAATCAGTACAGCCACTTAGGATAGCAGTATGGTGATTTCTCAAAATCTAGGAATGGAGCCATGATATGATCCAACTATTCGACTCCTTGGAATTTATCCAAAAGAACCCCTGAATTCAAATCTCCAATACTGCCCCCAAAAGTTATCTATATCTATATGCATTTTATATTAAACATTTGTTAGATACCCACTATTATAAAATACAATATTATGCACTGCAGTAGTGGAATTTGAGATTTTGTGACTACTGTCCACATAGCTGAAATAGAAGTCAGCAAGCCAGCCTATCCACCCTATTACCATTTTCCAGGAGAAAACTGTTAGGATAAAGAAAAACTCTCTCTAGCTTCTACAGATGAGAGAAAATATTTGACCCTTGACTTTCTGAGTCTGACTAATTTCACTTAGCATGATGTTCTCCAGTTCCATCCATGTACCAGCACATGACATGATTTCATTCCTCTTTATGTCTGAGTAAAAATCTATTGTGTATATATACTAGATATTCTTTATCCATTTGTCTGTTGACAGGCATCTGGATTGGTTCTATAACTTGGCTATTATGAATTGTGCTGATGTAAGCACTGGCATAAAGTTATCACTATAATAGGCTGATTTTAGAACTACATCCCCAATGCTTTATACTTTTTATTTTGAAACAGGGTCTCACTAAGGTACCAAGGCTCAACTGAAACTTGTGGTCCCCCTTCCTCAGACTCTCAAGTAGCTGGGATTACAGGTGTGTGTCATTATGCTATGATATATATATATATATATATATATATATATATATATATATATATATATATATATATATAAATGGTAGAACCATATTATCTCAGTTTCAACAAGCACACCTAGCACCCAGATCCTGGTATTTAATATCATTATCTAATGAAAGAAACCGGGGCACCTTGAAAAAAAATGACAGATTCTAGCACTGGGGAAGGAACTATATAACATGAGTCTGGAATACATCACAGTGCCAGATATTAAGAAAGTACAAAAACAAACAAAAACATACCACCAACCAAAAACCCACAATGGTGGGAATATTTCAAGGGGACATGGAAGCCAATGGAAAGAGCTCCAAATAGCCAAAGCTGGCACAAATTTCAACAATTTATTTACAAAATAAATAACTTGATACTGAATTATAACCCAAAGAAAAATTTAAATATCATGAGTCCACATTGGTATAAGTGCTTGACTAAATAAATAAATTATAAACAAGGAGACTAGCAGTACAGCAGAATTCCAAATAATTTATAAAGTGTCTTTGCCCTTAAGGAGGTGGAGCACAACTCCTCACTCAAAAAGTCTGAGCTCTTTGTAATGACTTCCTTCCAAAGAGTGAAGTGTGGGGGCCAGGAGAAAAGATTTACCATGAAGAAACTTAACAGACTACCTCAGACATGTGATCAAAGTCAATATCAACAGTGACAAGTCGTAATGGTACTATGTGTCCTTGAATTGAAGGGATGGGAACAGCACTAAACCTCTGTGGTCTTCCTCTCAGGAACTCATAACACCGGCCTACTCAGAAGAAAATATCAGATACATTACCATTGAGAATAGTCTATTAAGTAGAGACATTATACAAAATATCCAACTAGTGTTCCCCCAAAATGTCAAAGTCATCAAAGGCAAGGAAAATCTGTGAAACCATCAAAGCCAAGAGGAGCCTGAGGAGATATAATGATGAAACATAATGTAGTATGCTGGATTAGAAAAAGAACATGAGGTTAAAAACCGAGGAAATCTGGATACAGTGTGGACTTCAGTTAATAATAATGTGTTCATTGTGGCTCATTAATACTGGTTCATTAGTTGTGATAATGTACCTTACAAATAAGATATTAATAATGGGTGAAACTGGGTGTGGGGCACAGGGGAACTCGTTGAACTGTCTAGATAACTTTTCCATAAATCTGAATCTATTCTAAAATTTAAAAAGAACCAATTTATTTTTATTTCTTATATCATCCCTCCAGTAGTAATTGGATTTAACTTTTCTATTCTTAACTTAGAAAACCAAAAATTTCTTACTAAAATTTTTTTATGCATTCCCTTTGCTGGAAATAATTTTTAAAATGCTAAATCATAATATTTTTTAGACATTGATATAGGAATTTCCTTCTTAAAGCTAGGAAAGCCATTTTTTTCAATTCCTTAATTCAAAGAAGTCAAGTCTTCTTACCAAAAAGAAGTCAGAATAAAAAAATCTATTTTCAATAATGAAAGAAATCTTAACATTTCACAAGTGGATCTCAAATGTTTAATTTGAAAATAGCTCTGTTTGTGTCTTTGCTGTCAATCCTAGGTCAAATTCTTCCCTGTCCCCCTCATATGAAAATAAAGACAGAATTCCTGGTTCTTTTGACCATTCTCAGGTAATTAGAAGCATCTGATATCTTTAATAAAACTTCTTTTAAAAAAAAACTCATGAATTTCTCCCAGTCAGTGTATTGAAAACATTCATCTTCATCCATAGTTGAATTTTCTCTCCTCTGGCTAACTTAAACCAGCTGTAGGGAAGCACCTGTAATGATAAAGAGTAAAATTGCTTCTTTCACCTAATTCTGCCTTGGTTTATACTCTCTTCTTTTCTAACTCTCCATGGCTTCTCCTCTAAGGGTTGGAGCTAAGGAAAAGAAAAGAAGTGGCCAGGAAATATATGACTAGACTAGTATTGTCTGGTGCAGGTGTTCTCTACACTTAGTAAGTATCTAATTCAATCTTAGAGGGAACTTTCATGGATCTATTTGGGGTTAAAACATTTCTGAAGACCTTCATCTACCACCACCTTGACTGATTGTGTCTCTAGGCTGGTTGCTAATCTCCTTCCTTGGCGCCATGCATCTTGTAGTATCCTTTCAGCTCCTGCCTGCTAAAATATCCTTGCCTCTACAGACAGCTGTCTTCAACTTAATTTTTTAAAAAGTCACCACAGCTTTCTCTTGATTATGGTCCATCTTTGGCCCACAGAGTTACTCAGGCATCTCCAACTCCAGTAAGCTCTGGTAGCATACATTGCATGAATGCAATTCTCTCCTTCATTTGTCCTGCTCGTAATTGACTCCCTAAAGTCTCACTCCCACTTGATTTCCTAAGGCGTGAGTAAGATGGCACCCTTGGATTGCTCAGTCTAAGAGGCCTGTTGAACAGCCTTTCCCTAGCCTCGAGGAGGCACAGATACTGCTTTCTTCTACAGATAGGAGGTGTGAGGCTAAAACTCAGAATCACAGCACGGTAACAATTCTCTCCACAAATCCTCTCCTATCCCTAAAGTCTTTTTCTTAAATAGTCCGAATATTTTTTAAAGGCTGACAGTGGGTGGTGAAAAACCCTGGGTTCTGGGGCTGGGGTTGTGGCTCAGTGGTAGAGCGCTCGCCTTGCACGTGCACGGCCCGGGTTCGATCCTCAGCACCATGTAAAAATAAAGGCATTGTGTACAGCTAAAACAAATAAATAAAATATTTTAAAAAATAATAAAAACCCTGGGTTTTGACCATGACCTCCTTCGCAAGACTTCTAAGTGGCTATATGTACTTCATTTGGTGGTGTTCTACTATTTGCCATGGTGTGTTGGCCAAAACTAAGACTTTTGTGTATCCTTTTATATAAGGAGATGAACATAACCACCAAGTACCAAGCACACCTACCAAACACTGTGAAATCTGGACAGTAAGAAGACATTCAGAACTTGCATTTTAACAGGGAACAGAACTTCCTAAACATGAGCCTGGTCAATTGTCCTTGTATCAAAACAAGTTCTAGGAATGTGGTTATTGAAGGAAGAATATCTATGGAGAGGCCCAGATTCACACAAAGGACAAATGTGGAGATACTAAAAAAGGAATCATATACTCAAACTATTCCAACTGTCCACAACCCAACCTCAATCTGAAGTCTTTTGTGTTTTAAAAAAAGACATAGAGGAAGCAAATGCAAATGTTAATAATAATCATAATACTTGTAGTTAGAACTCACAGAGTTTTTATTATGTGCCAGACATTTTTCTAAGTGAATGTACGTGGACTAACACTTTTCATCTTTACTGCAGCCTTATGAATTAAGCTTTGTCATTATCTGCCTTCTATTTGACAGATGAGGAAATCAAGTCACAGAGATGACCAATTGCAGAGTGTTACAGTAAATGAATGTTGGAGACAAGATTTTAAATCAGAAAGTCAGTTCCAAAAAGTACTCTTAATCATATTATGGGTCTTTGAAATTAGACTTGATGAACTTGTTTCATTTGCTTTTTAATTTCTTCAGTAATAGTCTATATCCATGAAAAGTTAAGTACACAAAGTCTCCAAGTTTCAGCCAATCATTACAAAGTTTATGACATTATGATGAGAATTCTGAGGAGTACAAATATGAATCAGACATAGCCTTTGTTCTCAAAGAAATTGTTGTTCAATTGAGGATCAGAAATGGTTAAGAAGGGACATATATACCTTATCCCCATTGCAGCACAGATTTTATAAGTACTATGAAAAAAATCAACAGAGTGCTGAGATGAATGTCTTCTACCTCCAATAACTATTGTTAGTTCACACAATGTAGGTGGATGTCCATTGACCAAACAAATGAGTGAGAGGAAGTTCAGAAAAGACACACACAGTTGTGGATAATTAAGAAAATTTCATGGAACTTAATAAAAAAGACTACTGGTTGATGAGCACATTTCTACATGTACCTACCTTTATATACATTATGAAGATTATATATATATATGTATATAAAGATTATACATATATATACACATATATACACATGTATAATCTACACTGATTACATATGTGTGTATATATATCTATGCACATAAATATATACATGCACATACAAAAGGACGTATTAGATCTTCATTCACTGCAAGGAGATTGAAAGACAAACTACTTAATAACTTATTTTAATTTATGTAGGTTTTTGAAGAAGCAGAATCAAGATTCAAAGATTCACCCTATATCTATGTGATGCCAAATCTCTTTTTCTACTGTGCTTCACTTTGGATAGGAGGAAGGCCATCTTAAGGGAAGAAGGCAGTGAGGGTCAAATATAAGAGTCAGTAAAGAGCTGAGTAGGTCTGGGGGACCATTGAAGTTGAGAATGTACTGAGTGCAAAGACAGGGAGGGAGATGAGGTCAGGTGGATAGGTGAAGCATAGGTGAAGGTGTGCTGTGCCAGCCGGGCTGAGGACCTGACATGACACAGTGGACTATGGGGAGACACTGATGGTATAGGGGTGTCTAGAAGATGCCAACAGAATAAAGTGGGGAATAGATTGGAGAGAGGAGAAATAATAGACAGAGAGAAGTCTACTTCAACAGTGACCTAGTTATCATCATGAACACTAGTAAAAACAATAGTTTAAAGAATAGCATCTCATTAATAGTTAAACCATGCAAAGACTAAAAGGCAAATGATAAACCATTATCATATGTAGTGTTTGACAACACACATAGTGCTAAATCAGAAGATGCAGACTAATAAATACTTGCTGGGTTTCTAAGGTAGGACTCTGGCTTGTACATACGTATCTTTGAGAATTATATCCCTACTTTGGTACAGTATGGGTGGGGACGGTGATTATAACTTCCTATAGTAATTATTTAGGAATAGAAACATGATATCAGCAATTATTCCCTTATTCTTCCTTATGTACAGGTCAGCACTTAAGGTTCAGCAGTTTAACACAGTGAAGTAAAAGATAGCAATACTGAAGACTGGTGTAAGGAAGAGCCCCCTTACACTTGACTATGTGCAGCACAGTTGATCAACATACTTGTTTCTTTTCCTCTACCCAGAGGATCTGGGGTCCTTGAGGACAGAGTCTGAACCTTGCATTTCCTGTACATACTCCACAGAGCTGGAGGCACAGCAAGGGCTTAATAAATGCTTCTTTAGGAGAAAATAAACCACACAGACATAAAAGAAGTTCATAGTGGAAAGGAAAGTATGATATTTTATAGTATGAATAACATTTACATAAAAGGAGTCTCATCCTTTTCTTGCCAGAGAAATGTCCAGACTGTCACTCACATATGATTAAGATAGTCAGGGGTAAAAATAATGACTTGGTCTTATGGGAGAAATGCAAACCCTCTACCGCCATTTCCCAAATAGCTGTGCCTGGGCAACAGGCAGGTTAGGGGCAGAGAATGGAGAAGAGAGGAGAAAAGAGTAAACTTCTTGTGCCCAAGTTGATTGAGGCAGAGAGAAGCAGGTATTATTCTAAACTTTATTTTGTAAAGGCACACTATTTAACTGTGTCTCTCATCAGTGTTCAGAACTTTTGCATACACAGGTAAAAATATTATGATCCAGTTTCTTCTCTGCAGAGACTCATCACAGAGATCTGGAGTTTTTCCAATGCCAAATGAATTGTTAAGACTCCTTCTCAAATATGCCCACATATCATCTGTCTTCCAGATGAATATTATTTTTATAAAATCATTTTGCTAATAAAGGGTTTCTCATATAGATTTACAGAAGCATTTAATAAAAGTGACTGATGTCTCTGAGTACTTATTCAATTCAGTGACTATTCACGGAGTGCTCACTTTCTATTAAGCCCTATGTCAGGTGTTGAGACAGAAAAGTATTTAACATTCAGTCTCTACCTTTAACCAATTTACAATTCAGTGGGGGAGACTGGCATACAACAGATAATTATTGAATAGTGTGGCAAGCCCGAAATTGTGATTTTCAGAGATAATCATAAGCATGATCAGGAGAAAAGTCTAATCTGATCTGAGTGAATTGGGGACAAACAGAGGTCAGAGAAGTTTCCTACAACTTGTGATGTCTGGACTGATGCTATAGTTGAGATCTTTAATTTCCCCCAAAGGCCCATTTGTTAGGGGCTTGTAAATTTCAATATTTAATATATGATTGAGGTGCCTCTGAGACATCTCAATGCAAATATCCAGCAGAAAGTTGGATAAATATATGTGAAGTATGAGGTCAGTTCTGAACTGGAGGTGTAATTTAGAAGCCCGGTAACTGCTTCTGTTTGCAAGCTCAGTTATAATATTGTACTTGCAAATGCTGTGTAAACTCAGTATCCTTAGTGGAAAAATGGCATATGACTGGCCTGTGAAGACATTTATATTTAGTTCTCTTGGGGTCTTGTAAGACTGTGATACTTTCAAATAACAAATTCTGAAGGAAACATCCATTGACAAAGAAAACAATAACTTTTTCAGGTACTTATGAGGAAATGAGAGCCTGAGGATAGAATTATCATGCAACCATCTTTATTTCTCTAAAACTTAGTATTATATAGGGCCAATAATACCTTTATTGACTACTTATGTGGATGTTAATAGAATCAAGTGAGGTAATGTAACTTGAAAAGTAAAATGTCTTTTACTATTATTGTTACACTTAAAAATCACCAAGAAGTTTCATGTTATGTTTTGTCCTGGGTCTATAGCTAAAGAATATTATATTAAAGAAACTGAAATTTAGAAAAGAATTAAATCTGCAGCAGCTCCCTTCGGATGTACAGAGGCTATGTTTTGCTAGGTGAGGAGTGTGTCCATGGAGAATCTCCATTTAGTCACCAGTGACATTGGATCTCGAACTCCAAATAGTGTCTGGTTTCCATAACATCAAAGCATTGAATTACCTTAATTATTTGGGGAAAATGACAGGATCCAAAAGGATCTGAAAGAGAAGAAAATGAATAATTAGGTAAGTTTCCAGACTTAAAATATGAATAGTCATTATCACCAAGAATACAAAGAATGCAATCCTATGAAAAAACACCCTTTGGGGTTGGGGCTGTAGCTCAGTTGCAGAGCACTTGCCTAGCATATGTGAGGCACTAGGTTCAATCCTTAATACCACATTAAAAGAATAAAAATAAAATAAAGGCATTCTGTCTATCTACAACTACAACAAATTTTTTTAAATGTCCTTTGTCATTAGAAATATGGTAACATTACATTCTGTTAAGGTCACAGGAAATGAAGTTAACATGCTTTGATTCCACTCAGCTCATCCAACTTGTCACTCATGAGTGCCCTCACTAATCTAGATCCCATTTAGTCTCTAGAGTTCATAGTCCTTTACTTAGCTGATGCACTTATTGGATGCAACTGGTCGTCTGTGTGCCCTCAACATGTTCTGTTTTGTGTTGGCTTCCATTTTACACTGCCATGAAAGACTCTGTGGAGTGAGGATAGGGAAGACATTCACGAGTTCAAATAGAAATGGGAAGGAAGGTTGTGATGGTTAATTTTATTTTCCAACTTGACTGAGTTAAGGGATGGATTCCCAGATAGTTGGAAACATTATTCCTGGGTGTGTGTGTGTGTGTGTGTGTGTGTGTGTGTGTGTTTCCAGATGAGATTAGAATTTCAATCAGTGGACCGAGAAAAGAAAATCTGCCCTCACCAATGTGGGCAGGTATCATTCAATGCATTGAGGACTAGTATATAACAAATTGATGGAAGAATAGCAAATTTGCTCTCTCTTCTTAAACTAAGACATCCATCTTCTACTGCCCTTAGACATGAAATATTCTGGTTCTTGAGACTTTAGACTTCAGGACTTATACCAGCAGGGCCACCTACCTGCCCCAGTTCTTAGGCCTTTGGCTAAGTATCACATCATTGGCTTTCCCAATTCTTCAGACTCAGACTAAATTTTACCACTAGCTTTCCTAGTTCTGCAAATGCAAATGGCATATCATAGGACTTCTTATCCTCCATAGTCACATGAGTCAATTTCCATAATAAATCTCTTATCTATCTATCCATCATCTCTCTATCTATCTCCTATTGATTCCCTTTCTTTGGAGAACACTAATACAATGTATTCTATTGTTCTATTTTAAAGATTCAAAATGCACATTAGCAGACAGAAGATTCTATAGAAATGTAAACTGCTTAACTTTTTAAATCCAATGTTATGCTAATTTGATCACAGACACTTTCTCCTAGGGAAACAAAAAACTATTAGTAGCCTCATAAACCAGTTTCCAGTGGGTCTACTCTGGGAAATAGCCCCAAAGGATGGAAGAAGTTGGAAGCCTCATACTACATATTAGTAAATGGGAACTTGATGAATATTTTAACACAATTCTGTTTTAGCTTCTATATTCAGAAAACAGAGAAGTGATGGGAAATTTGAGTTACAGTCCTAAATGTGTGACTTTGAGCATGTTATTTTACTTCTCTTTTCCTCCTCATGGCCAAGACAGGGGTAACGTTGTGACTATAATGAGTCAATATATACTGGAATGCTCTGGGGAATAACAAATGTGATTTATCAAGTGATTACCCTGAGTCAGCTTTGTGCCAAACACTTTAAAATATCACCTTTTAAATTCTCATTAAAGCCCCTAAGACAGGTATCAATATTAATGTAAATTTACATATTTAAAAGCAGAGACTTAGAGAAACTCAAAGTCTGCCAGATATAAACCAGCTACAAAATGCATTAGGAGTTTAAACCCAGTCTATTTTGCTCCAGAACACAAACTCTTAGTCACTAGTGATATTCAAGTTTAGTGGCTCAGGGTAAAAGCAACAGAGTTATTTAGATATCCCACATATTTTGGCTTGAACTCACCCCATGAAATAGCTTATCATCCAAAAAGCTATTCTACACCATTAAGGGAAAGAAGAGCAAGGTTTTGTCTTCCCAGCCTGACCACGTCTGCCCAGAGGGGTCAGTGCTACAACAGGTATAGCGGGTGGTGATGGAATTAGCAGCAGCAGCGATGCTGCAGCAGTAAGTTGCTGCCCTGCCCCAACATTACCTGAGCAGCATATCAATACTGATGGTGAAATTTGTGAGAAAAAACACATTGTTCAATAAGGCCTAATAACATATAAGCAGTTCATTACAAAGCTGAAAATGTTTTTTATTCTCCCATGATCGCTGGGCAACAAGGATCTGCAAGGATTGTTTAGGCTCTTATTTCTCTATGCCATACCAAAGCCATGGTTGCAAAGGTGAAGGCCAAATGCAGATTTGTTATAGCAGTAGAAGTGGAGCTGGGAAGGGTGAGAGTATTATTTTTTTCACCCATCCAAACAGTAGTTCCTGAACCTACCAGTCCAGATTATAGGGATACTGCAGAAGAAGAACCAAGTCATGACGTTTAGAAATTTTGGTAGACAGGATTATTGTTTTACCAGTAGGACTATTATACCTGATTAAGCCCTGTTTATACTCAGTTGAACTTCTCATGATCCTGTGAGAAGAGTATATATTCTATGTTACTCTTTGACTTTGAGCTTGATATTATGACATGCTTCTGTCAGTGGAATTTGGGCAAATGCAACTGTCACATCTGAACAGAATTTTTAAAAGAGATTTCTTTGCTTGGCTTTGCCCCTTCAACCTCCTCACCCCACCATCTGGCATTCCTGCCTTTTGCCATGAAAACAGTACATCCCAGCAAATAATGTTTTTTCAACTTAAATACTGAAATGGAGGGAAGCCTAATTGAGCCTAGTTGTGTTTGTGGGAACCAAGAGCAGCTACAGTCTACCCACACCCATTCTGTGATACAGGCAAAAGAAGAATGTTTATTGTTGTAGGCCCCTGGAATGTTGGGGTTGTTTGTTGCTGCAGCAAAATTGATTGATAAACATAATGCTTTAAGATATAAACAAACAAACAAAAACAAATAAGGTGTCAGATAGTAAAATTTCCATTCAAAAATAATTAAGCATAATAAAGTGAAAAGAATGAAAGTTTGAAAGTGGAGTTTGTTATTTTATTAAGGTAGTAGATGGCTTCTCTGCCAGAGACCCAAAGGAAGAGAGGCTGAGAAACATGAAGATAAATTGTAAAAAAAAAAAAAAAAAAAAAAAAAAAAAAATCCAAACAAAAAGAATATCAAGGGAAAAAGGTCTTTGGGGATTATCCAGTTGTGGATTATCTATAGTAAATATATATGTGAAATCATGCAAGAAGCTAGAGCTCAAAGGAATTATATAATTGTAGGATTTTTTTTTTCTGGAAAGAACTGGAAGGTTATCATCTAATATATTCATTTTTATAGTAAAAGAAATTTAAGCAAAGAGAAATAAAAAGATTTGCCTAAAATCAGAGAATTGGACAGAGCTTAATTTAAAAGTTACATTTCCTGACCCAGTCATAGCTACTTTTAAGGTAGATATACTTTGAAATGACTGAACAGTTTCAAAATATTTGATTAGCTAGAGCCTATATCTGCCATCAAAATATATTTCTAGAGAATCAATATGTAAACTTAAATCATAAAAGCACTAGAAAAAAATGTTAATTTAAAAAATAATCTTGCAATGGGAAGGCCTTTTAGATATGATTTTAAAATATCACAAAACACAGAAAGAAGACTAATAAATTTGATTATATACAAATCTTAAATTTATGTATCAAAAGAAAGTTTAGAAGAAGCAGCACACAAGATAGGGGAAAAATATCTGCAACTCATTTAACAAACAAACAAAAAGATAATTTCATTAATTGCTAAAAACCCTTTATATTAAGATAAAAATAAACAACTCAGCATAGTGTCCTTGTAGATGAGAGTGCAGGTGCCCAGATGACTTCACACATTTTTGGTGGGAGGAACAAGTAGCAAAATCATTTTGGAGAAACTTTTGGAAATCTTCATGAAAATATAAAATACATGTTCTTGTGATCCACCAACTCCACATATAAAAATATGAACTTAAATATTTATTCTTTCAGCAAATATTTATTGAGTACTGACTATATGGCAGGTTCTGTCTTAAGAACGGGGGAAAATTATGAGCAGAGAAGATTACAATGTATAAAGGAATTGTCAGGACTTGTCCAACATGTCAGATGTGAAAATTAGGAAACCTAACTTTAGTTTATAACTAACTTTGGTTTATAACTAAATTAATAACAACTTTGTACCTCAACATATCTTTCAGTTAAGAGGATTTGAACAGATTATGAATCCAAGGTCCTATTTGTCTCCAGAATCTTTGACTTTAAAATCCTAGTTCTCCAAAGTGTCAAGTGGAATCCATGTTGAGTAAAAAGAAAAACAGATGCTCTGGGTCTTCAGCCTCAAAGTTCTCAGAATCACTGGGGCCACCACCACTTAAAAAATGGACCACTTTTTCCATCCTTTTGAAGCCTATTGAACTTGGTGGTAAATGATTTAAAACATCATTTATAGTAAACAAACAGAGATATGTTATGAACAAGTGCAAAAATGACATCCATTTTTAAAAAAGAGAATATTCAGTTGCTGCTAAGGTCTATTTCAGCTAACTTGTAATTGCCAAAAAGAGTGCCGCTCTTCAGGGAGTTTTATTTCAGTGGAAAACTTTCAGAAGTTCTGTTCTAGTCATATCCCTGGCTAATGGCATAGAGTTTTAGGTTGATTTTTTTTTTAAGTCTCATTTTTAAAGTTGATTCTGGCTAATATTGCCCCTGAGTTTTAGTTCAAGAAGAGATCTCCAGCAACTATTCACAGTATAACCTTTTTTTTTAAATTATCATTCTAATTTGTTATACATGTTTGCAGAGTACATTTCATTTCATATTACATATAAAGAGCACAGTTTTTTAAGTTGCTGGTTTTATATATAGAATTTTTTACAACAATTGTGTCTTCATACATGTATTTAGGGTAATGATGGATATATAACCTTTATTCCAAAATGTTCCTGTCCTTGGAACAAAATATATCTAGCCAGCAGATGTCACTGTGTTTAGCAAGCAGTGCTTTTTCATATCTGCTTGGTTCTTTCACTATGATAGTACCTAGAGTCCAATTTAGACTCTTATCAAAGGGGAAGGCCCACTCTGCCTGGTGGCACATGCCTGTAATCCCAATGGCTTGGGAGGTTGAAGCAGGAGGATTGCAAGTTCAAAGGCAGCCTCAGCAACTTAGCAAGCCCCTGTCTCAAAGAAATATAAAAAAAGGGATGGGTATGTACAAGTAGTTGTTTCATGTGCATTTATTTTTTATTTATCTTTTACAAACAGATTTTCCCTTCTGATTACTAAGGCCATCTCCAGAGATTAAACTTAATGGATCCATTAATTATGATTTAGAAATCATTTTTTATACTAAAAATTCCTTAGTATTCCAGTAGAGAGATGGTCAAAGAAATTAAATAGTAAGACTATTGCTCTTTCAGTTGGCAGCTATAAAATTTTACTAATATCTTTTGAGATTTTAAAAGTACTTTCTTTTTTTTTCATTTTCAAATTGGTAGTTTTATTTATGATAATTATAGGTAATGTTACTGTACAATTTTTAAGTGCCAGGAAATATTTTTTTAATAGTTAAACCATGGCAATAATTTATTCCCATATTACTTCATACATGATATGAAGAGGCAAGTGTTGACTAAAATGAGATTAAGAAATTGTTACTATTGCCCCAAAGACATAGCCACTTTTCAAAGCCACAGTGAGCCTTTGCTTTTTTGGATTTGTGACTAAGTTTTATAATAGTGCATCATGAAGTTTCCTTTATTTATTTTTAATTTTTTATTCTAAGTTGTTATATATAACATCAGAATGCATTGCAATTCATATTCCACATATAGAGCACAATTTTACATATTTCTTTTTGTAAAATGTATATTCATACCATTTGTGTATTCATACATGTACTTAGGGTAATGATGTCCATCTCATTCCACCATCTTTTACCCCATGCCCCCCCTTTTCCTCCCTCCCCATTGCCCTTTCTAGAGTTCATCTAATCCTGCTATACTCCCCATCCCAACCTCACTATAAATCAGCCTCCTTATGTCAGAGAAAACATTCGGTATTTGGTTTTTTGGGATTGGCTTACTTCACTTAGCATTATATTCTCCAACTTCATCCATTTACCTGCAAATTCCATGATTTTATTCTCTTTTATTGCTGAGTAATATTCCATTGTGTATATATACCACATTTTCTTTATCCATTTATTGACTGAAGGGCATGTAAGTTGGTTCCACAGTTTAGCTATTGTGAATTGTGCTGCAATAAACATCAATGTGGCTGTGTCCTTGTAGTATGCTGTTCTTAAGACAGAGGAGTGGGATAGCTGAGTCAAATTCTATTCCCAGTTTTCCAAGGATTCTACATACTGCTTCCCAGATTGGCCTCATCAATTTGCATTCCCACCAGCAATGTATAAGTGTGCTTTCTTCTCCACATCCTATCCAACACTTATTGTTGTTTGTATTCTTCATAGCTGCCATTGTGACTGGAGTGAGATGGAATCTTAGACTAGTTTTGAATTGCATTTCTCTAATTGCTAGAGATGTTGAACATTTTTTCATATATTTGTTGTTTGATTGTATATCACCTTCTGAAAAGTGTCTGTTCAGTTCCTCGGCCCATTTATTGATTGGGTTATTTGTGTTTTTTTGGTGTTTAGCTTTTTGAGTTCTTTGTATAACCTAGAGATTAGTGCTCTGTCTGATGTCCTTGTGGTAAAAAATTGCACCCATTCTGTAGGCTGTCTATTCACTTCACTGATTATTTCTTTTGCTGATAAAAAGCTTTTGTTTGAATCCATCCCATTTATTGATTCTTGATTTTAATTCTTATTTCATAGAAGGCTTATTAAGGAAGTTGGAGCCTAATCTGACATGATGGAGATTTGGGCCTACTTTTTCTTCTATTAGACACAGGGTCTCTGATTCAATTCCTAGGTCCTTGATACACTTTGAGTTGAATTTTGTGGATGGTGAGAGATAGAGGTTTAATTTTATTTTGTTACATGTGGATTTCCAGTTTTCCCAGCACCATTTGTTGAAGAGGCTATCTTTTCTCTAATGTATGTTTTTGGCACCTTTGTCTAATATAAGATAACTGTAATTATGTGGGTTAGTCTCTGTATCCTCTATTCTGTACCATTCGTCTACCAGTCTATTTTGGTGACAGTACCATGCTGTTTTTGTTTCTATTTCTCTGTAGTATAGTTCAAGGTCTGGTATTGTGATGCTACCTGCTTCACTGTTCTTGCTAAGCATTGCTTTAGCTATTCTGGGTCTCTTATTTTTCCAGATGAATTTCATGACTGCTTTTTCTATTCCTATGAGGAATGTCATTGGGATTTTGATTGGAATTGCATTAAACCTGTATAATGTTTTTGGTAGTATGGTCATTTTGACAATGTTAATTCTGCCTATCCAAGAACAAGAGAGACATTTCCACCTTCTAAGATGTTCTTTAATGTCTTTCTTTAGCATTCTGTAGTTTTCTTTGTAGAAATATTTAAGCTATTTTGTTAGGTTTATTCCCAAGTTTTTTGTTTGTTTGTTTGTTTGTTTTGTTTTGTTTTGTTTTTGAGGCTATTGTATATGAGGTAGTTTTCCTTTCAGAGGATTTGTCACTGAAACACAGAAAGGCCTTTGATTTATGGGTGTTGATTTTGTATCCTGCTACTTTGCTGAATTCATTTACTAGTTCTAGAAGTTTTCTTGTGGAATTTTTTGGGTCTTCTAGGTATAGAATCATATTGTTGGCAAATAGTGCTAATTTGGAGTTCTTCTTTCCTATCTGTATCCCTTTAATTTCTTTCATCTGTCTAATTGTTCTGGCCAGTGTTTAAAGAACTATGTTAAATAGAAGTGGTGAAAGAGGGCATCCCTGTCTTGTTCCAGGTTTTAGAGAGAATGCTTTCAATTTTTCTCCATTTAGAATGATGTTGGCCTGGGCCTTAGCATAGATAGCTTTTACAATGTTGAGATGTGTTCCTGATGATAGATGGGCTACCCTCCCCCCCGCCCCCGAGCTTTCCACATCCTGAGAGAAGCAACCTTGTTTCACTCTCCAGGCAGGATGTTTCTTCCCCAGGCAGGATGTTTCTTTTCCCCGGGCAAGAGCCAATAGGCTTAAAGATCGCCCTGTTCTATGGGCAAAGAGCCAATGGCATTGGGGTTACTCTGGTGCACCTCCCACCAGAAATCCCTATATAGGGCCCTGTTCAAGAGACTCAGACACAGAGACACACAACATCAGCTTGTCGCTGCTGAGAGGAGGAAGCCACTCAGACACATCAGCTCGACCCTGCGGAGAGAAGGAAGCCACTGCAACAGCTCCAGACCCATCGCCTCCAGTCTACAGCAACTGCCCGAGCCGGCAGCTCCAGACCCATCACCTCCAGCCAACGGCAGCTGTCCCAGCCGGCAGCTCCAGACCCATTTCCTCCAGCCCAACAGCCACTCCCAGCTGACAGCTCCATCCTCCAGCCAGACAGCAGCTGCTTTAGCTGATAGTTCCAGAGATCCTAGCCCGTGCGACCAAGCACCCACCTTCTGTCCAGAGCTTGCACACTCTCCTCTCCCTGACTCCCCTCTCCCACCAGAGCTTGCACACTCCCATCTCCCTGACTCCCCTCTCCCAGCACCTCTTCGACCTTCGACCAGAGCACCTCTTTTCCGGTTTTGCTACCAGCCACGAAGGCTGTTGAATAAATCTCTTGGCTGTACGGCTGTCCCCGGTGTGATGTTTTTCCCTTCACCTGATATTCCTAGTTTTTCTAGTGTTTTGAACAATGTAAGGGTGCTATATTTTATCAAATGCTTTCTCTGCATCTATTGAAATGATCATATGGTTTTTATCTTTAAGTCTATTGATGTGATGAATTACATTTATTGATTTTCATATGTTGAACCAAACTTGCATCCCAGAGATGAATCCCACTTGATCATGGTACACTATCTTTTTGATGTTTTTGTTTGATTTGCTAGAATTTTATTGAGAAATTTGCACCTATGTTCATTAGAGATATTGGTCTGAAGTTTTCCTTCTTTGATGTGTCTTTTTATGATTTGGGGATCAGGGTGATATTGGCTTCATAGAATGAGTTTGGAAGTACTCCCTCTTTTACTATTTCCTGAAATAAATTGAGGAGTGTTGGTATCAGTTCCTCTTTAAAGGTCTTTAGAACTCGGCTATGTATCCATCCAGTCTGGTTTTTTCTTGGTTGGTAGGCTTCTATTTGATGGCATCTTCTATTATAAGGCTTGAAATTGATCTGTTTAAATTGTGTATATCATCCTGATTCAATTTGGGCATATCATATATTTCTAGAAATTTGTCGATGCCTTCGCTATTTTCTATTTTATTGGAGTTTGATCCCTTTGACAATTGACTTTACTCAATTCTAGTTCCATATTGGAGAGGATTCTTTTGTTTCAATTAAATACATTGATTTTCCAGTAAACCAAACGGTTTATGTTGTTGGTGTGGGTTCAGCTCTCAGAATGTTTAATTACAGGGCAACTTGTCCTTAGGATTTTTCCAGTTTCCTGTCATCCTTGTCCCTGGGATTTATAAGCCGATACCTTCTTTTGGGGGATGTGATTATGTTATCTGTTTTAAGCATTTTGGGGATGCCCAATGCAGCAAAAGCTTGCAGACAATGAGATATAGTATCTTTAACTTTTTCTCCGGAATGTAAAGAAGCAAATCATGCCTGATGTATCTTATGTGTGACATGAATAAAATCGTAATTTTCCAAAACTTGGCTCATGTGTGACATCCATCTGCCACAAATGATTGGGCATCAAACCTCGTGGGTTAACCCCATAATGTGGATTGGCAAAAGTGTTACACAAAGATGGACATTCTACGTGGAACTGGGAATTGAAAATAAAGTAGCTGGTATGTACTGTAGTAAATATAAAATATTGTTTTTAGTGAGGGGCATCATCTTTTTGATAACCTTCATGGAGAGGACCAGGCAGAATTTAGTGTGCGCTCTTATGTGGAGCCAAAAAATACAGGTCTTCTCCTCCCCCTTTCTTTATTGCCATAGGATCTTTTGGATTTGAGAGAAAGCAATTTACAAGCTGGATAACCCCCCCCCCCCCTCATATTTATTATGGTGCTATTGGACCTGCTTAGCTCCAATTTAGGGGACAGCATGTACAATATAGTGGCTGTCTGAAAAAATATTCATAGGCTGTTCTTTAAAATTTTCCAGAGCTAGCTTATTATAGCTTCGAGTTCCACTATTAATTGAGCTGATTTTTGATTAGTGATATGAATCATTTTTTCATTTTGAGGACTACTGCAGCAGTACCGTTAGAGGATCCATCTGTAAATACATTAAATGCTTTAGGGAATGGGTTGATTTTTTATTACCTGTGGGAATATGATAGGATGATTGATACAAAAAGGACAGTATAGGAGATTTAGGAATATGATTTGTCAAAATTTGCAGAAGTAGTAGCAATCTAGCTATAGCCCAATCATTATCATTGAAGCACAAATATTCAAACCTGTGACGATGAATAAGGAGTAATAATAGTTGCAGGGATTGAATTCAAAAATATTTTTAGTAGAGGTTTTAAGTCCTTGAAGAATAAGTTTAGCCACCATGGAGGTATAAGACTCAATTGTTACTTTTAGGAGAGGACAGGCAAATGTATCCATAATTATAGGTCCCTGTTGCCAAAATACTCCTGTTGGTGTATATTGTGAAGGATAATACTTCAAGTATATAGTGGTTGTGCAAAATCAAATCTTTTCACAATGGGATCTTTCAATGGCTGTTCTACTATTTTTAGAGCTCTCCTGGACTCAGGAGTTAATGTGTATTTCTGTAGTGTCTGTTGTGATATACCCTTTTCATTACGTATATTAGTAATTTGAGTTTTCTCTCTCCTTCTCTGTGTTAGCATGGCTAAGGGTCTCTCAATTTTATTCATTTTTTTCAAAGAACCAACTTTTTGTTTTGTCAATTTTTTCAATTGTTTCTTTTGTTTCAATTTCATTGATTTCAGCTCTGATTTTAATTACTTCCTGTCATCTACTTCTTTTGGGGTTGATTTGTGCTTTTTATAGGGCTTTGAAATGTAATGTTAAGTCATTTATTTGTTGACTTTTTCTTCTTTGAAGGAATTAACTCCATGCAATGAACTTTCCTCTTAATATTGCCTTCATAGTGTCCCAGAGATTTCAATACACTGTATCTGTGTTCTCATTCACCTGTAAGAAATTTTAATCTCTTCTTTGATGTCTTTTGCAACCCATTTTTCATTCAGTAGCATATTATTTGGTCTTCAGGTGTTGGAGTACCTTTTATTTCTTATTTTATCATTGATTTCTAATTTCATTCCTTTGTGCTCTGATAGAATGTAGGGTAGTATTTCTTATATATTTGCTAAGAGTTGTTTTGTGGCACAATGTATGGTCTATTTTAGAGAAGGATCCACGAGCTGCTGAGAAGAAAGTGTATTCATTCATTGAAGGAGGAAATATTCTACATATGTCAGTTAAGTCTAAGTTATTGATTATATTATTGAGATCTGAAGTTTCTTCATTCAGCTTTTATTTTTATTTGGAGGATCTATCCAGTGGTGAAAGAGGTGTGTTAAAAATCTTCCAGAATTATTGTGTTGTGGTCTTTTTGACTCTTGAACTTGAGAAGAGTTTGTTTGATGAATGTAGACACTCCATTTTGGGGGCATATAAATTTATTATGTTATGTTATTTTTCCCTTAAGCAGTATGAAATATCCTTCTTTATCTCTTTTGATTAACTTTGGCTTGAAGTCTACTTTATTTGATATAAGGATAGAAATTCTTGCTTGCTTCCGCGGTCCATGTGAGTGGTATGATCTTTCCCAACCTTTCGCCTTCAGTTTGTGGATGTCTTTTCCTATGAGATGAGTCTCTTGGAGATAGCATATTGTTGGGTCTTTTTTTTAAATCCAATCTGCCAGTCTATGTCTTTTGATTGGTGAGTTTATGGCATTAACATTCAGGGTTATTATTAAGACATGATTTGTATTTTCAGCCATTTTTGTTTATTTTTTGTATTTAACTTGACTTGGTTTCTCCTTTGATTAGTTTTTTTTCTTTAGTGTAATACATCCCCTTGCTGATTTTATTGTTGTTTTTGATTTCCTCATCATGGCATATTTTGCAGAGGATATTCTGTAGTGCAGGCTTTCAAGTTGTAAATTCTTTTAACTTTTTTTAAATCATGGAATGTTTTTATTTCATCATTAAATCAAAAGCTTAATTTTGATGGATATCTGATTCTTGGTTGGCATCTATTTTCTTTCAGAGATTGATATATGTTGTTCCAGGATCTTCTAGCCTTCAGGGTCTGAGTTGAAGATTCTCCTCATGATCTAACTGGTATCCCCCTATATGTAATATGATTGCTTTCACTCATGGCTTTTAATATTCTCTCCTTATTCTGTATGTTAGGCACTTTCGTTATAATGTGCCTTAGTGTGGATCTGTTGTGATTTGTACACTTGGTGTCTGGTAAGCCTCTTGAATTTGGTTTTCCCAATTCATTTTTCATGTTTGCAAATTTTTATGATATTATTTTATTGACTATTTTACTCATTCCTTTGGTTTGGGACTCTATGCCTTCCTCTATCCCAATAACTCTTAAATTTGATCTTTTTATGCGAGCCCATATTTCTTGAATGTTCTGTTCATGGTTTCTTACCATTTTCCCTGTGTGGTCTACACTTTTTTTCAAGATTATATATTTTGTCTTCATGGTTTGAGGTCCTGTCTTCCACATGGTCTAATCTGTTGGTGATGCTTTCAATTGAACTTTTAATTTGGTTTATTGTTTCTTTCATTTCAAGGACTTCTGGGTTTTGTTGTTGTTGTTGTTGTTTTAGGACCTCTATCTCCCTATTGAAGTAATCTTTTGCTTCCTGTATTTGTTTATGTAGCTCTTTGTCAAAATGATCTTTTGCTGCCTCTATTTGCTCTCTTATATCAACTTTTAGTTCACAGAACATTTTAATTATATACATCCTGAACTCCTCCTGTGTCATTTCTTCTGCTGTGCTGGCCATGTATTCTAATAATGTGGTATCTTGATTTGTTTGAGGCACTTTCTTCCCTTGTCTTTTCATGTTGCTTATGTGTCTTCCCTTCTATCTCTGTGTATCTGAGGTGTTATTATTTTTACCCTATAGGCTTAGTGCACCTGTTGAGTTCCAATACTTCTCCTTTGAGGTTAAGGACAATATTAATAGATCTCAATATGAATAATATACAGTCTAAAACCAGTATTTGATATTAAGAGATTTACAGTTTGGTCACAATGTACATAAATGGCTAATTCAATTATTAACTACAATATACTCAGTAGGTTTGTAGAAGGGTTTATTGTTTCTGATATTAGACAAAGAATCAGGGATGAGGATTAAGATGATATGCTGAGGAGGTAGGAGGTAAGAATTTGATTTATTATTTCTTAGAAAGTGTGAAAGAGAAATCTAAAAGAGGTAGATTAGTAGCAGGAGAAGAGAGGAAGTGATTTGGGGTATACAAATAAGTGGGAAGACAGTGAAGTACATAAAACAAACACATGTATATATTAAGAAAAATAAAAAATGTCAAAATAGTAGAAATTGGTGGAAAGAAAAAAAGAAAGAAAAGAATATACAACACTAATATATTATTCAGATGTTCCAGTCCTCAAAATCCTAATTCATACAAAGTAATTGTTTTCACAAAATTGGTTGGGGATGTGAGGACAGGAGAATAGAGGGAGAAGAAGAAAAAAAATCTGGGAGGAAGAAACAGGGTTGGAGATCAGTATCTTTCCTGCTTCCCTTCACATCCAATAGGTGGGGCTGTCTATTGTTACCTGTTGTCTCTGCTCTCAGCATGGTGAGGGTAATCATGGTGTCACTGTGCCAGTGTAGCACCTGCCGGGGAGAGGGGGGAGTTCCAACCTGGGAGTTGTCCCCACTTGAAAATAGTCATGAAGGTGACCCAAGATGGAGGCACCTGCTTTCAGTGATATGGTGTCAGATCAGGTGGGGGAGCTGGGCGATGGCGTTGGATGACAAGTTCAGAGATGAGCTCTGTGGTGTGCAGTGTGTGGCTGTCAACTGACTTCAGAGCCTGTATGAAGTTCTGAGGTGCAGGTAGGCTATTGCTCATAGGGGACTATGTCCACTGCTACAGAGTCCCAAGATGGAGGTGACCAGGGGAGCCCCATGTTGGTAGATAGGGGTCCACACAAGAGTGGCAGCTGGAGTTCCTGTGTGTGGGAAGCTGCTGGATGTCCTGCATGGGAGTGGCATCTGTGATCTCTGCTCAGTTGGGTGGCCAAACATTCTGCGTGGGCACTGATGTGGATGATCCCACTTGGAAGCAGTCCTGCATGGGCAAGTAGTTGGGAGATCTACTCTGACACTGAGGCCTGGAGCCTTGGATGGGCACAATGACTGTGATTCCTGTGTGGGAGCATGAATGTCACTAGCAGAGGAGCAGTATTCTCCCTACTTGAGTCTCAGGTCACGGAGTGACACAGAATGCTGTCTCCCTCTGGTCCACCATCTTGGAACCTCAAGTGCTAGGAAATATTCTAAAAGTACTTTCTTAAAACCCAGTTTATTTTCTCACAAACATGAAAACTTTAAGAATTCTATAGATCTTTTTGAAATAAAGGTCTATACACTTAAAATATGAAAGGAAAGGCAAGTTGTATTTTGCCATTAGTTAAAACTTTTAAATATTCACATTATGAAACAAAATTCAGACAGAAAAAAATTCATAAAATATAAACGTACAATTTAATAAATTATTGTGAAGGGCCATGAAGGGTCTGTGATTATATACCACTTGCAAGAGAACGAATTAGTCTACTGGTGTTTCAGAGACATTGGAAGAAGAACAAAGGACTATTACTCAGATACAGCAGGCAGCACAACCTCCACGTTCCTGTTGATTCCACCAAAGTCCCACAGGGCTACCATGGAGTGGCCTAGGTAGATGCTGAACACAGAGGACTTGCAACAAAAGTGTGGAACTCTAAGCCTCAACCTTAATCTGCTTGACTGTCCTTTGCTCTGGAGGGACAGATTACCTTTGTCATGTTGTAAGGCAAACAAACCTGTCCCTGCCCCTTTGAAAGATTTCCTCCTGCTCATTCTTGAAAAGACAGGAGCAAAATCTAGGCAGTGCCTCTGTTTATAAAACATGAATACATGTGAGAGATTCAGGGAGCAATATTTCCACACAATTATTTTAAAACAATCACTGCTTAAGCACCACCCAGATCAAGAAATAGAATCTGGAGCACAGGCCTTCTGGGCTGCCTCCTGAGCATAACCTGCTCTCAATACAAATAATCCTGACTTCTACCATAATTACTTCTTTGTTTATCTTTATTGTATTATAAAAGTGAATAGAAGATGCAGAAGTGTAAGAATTATGAAGGGTTTTTGTTCACAAACTTTGCTTACCAAATTAAAAAAAAAATGAGTATTTAAAGGAAAAGACCCCAAATTACTAAGTTTTCCAAATGGACACTTCATCTCTTCATGGTGAAAAATGGCAGTTTTCTCATAGGACATGTATCAATCTTTTTAGAATTAGAGGTATTGTCAGGAAGTTAGTAATTTTACAGAAAATGGCTTGGCTCACTAGACAGAGCAACCGGGGGTGGTGGACAGGAAACTCAGGATGGAAAGTATTTTTCTTCTGCTTGATCTGGAACAAAATGTGCAGATTATTTTACTCATAATAAAGGCAAAGTAAAATGTCAGGTTTTCTCTCACAGGCCCTGCTTGTGGTCAAATTCCACTCTTAGTATATGGATTTGACTACATATTTTTTTTTAATTTTTGTTTTAAATATGTTTAAGTATTCAGAATCATTATTTTAATTATTTGGCCAATTTTATCTACGTAGATGAACAAGAGGTAGTAATATATGAGGACCTTCTTATTGTATGCTTTCCAAAACTAGAGCCATATGGTATGAAGGTTTGAGAGTTAACTTTCTTCTGGGAGCTTGGCAAAGCCCCTAGGATCATGATTTTCATCACTAATGCTTTAGACATATTTCAATACCTCTAGAAGTCCCAGATTTCCATTCTCTTCTCTGTATGCAGTACCTAAAATTGTGGTGGTACCCTCAAGTTTGTCATTGTCCCATGTTATGGAATGATACCACATGCTGCTTGTGAAACAGCTTCTATAAGCAAAATAGGAGGTCCTAGGCTGGATTCCTGAAAGGACTCATACCATGGCCACATACAAAGGTTATTTATTTGTTCTTCAATTGTGAGATTTTAAACCTAATCAAATGGAATTTGTCTTTATGATGTTTCTGGCATGATCATGTTATAATTTTGAATTTATCTATAATTTTGAAATATGTGGTCATGAAAAGTAAAAAAAAAAATCGGTAAAGTCACTTTAAAAATAACCATTGTTCTGAATAGTTTTGTATATGAAGAAAATAATTATATTATATATATATTATTCTTTATATAATAATATTGCTTGAAAACTCATTAGCATATAAATATATGTTAAATTTTTTATTGGACTTTTTTCCTGAATGTTGAGAATTCAGTTCAAATGAGATAACATTTTTTTAAGCATATTATTCCAGATTGCACAATTCTACCATGCTCATATTAGGAAATAGATTTAAAATAGGAAAAAAAAGGATTTTCCTATATTCCACAGTATAGTTTGAATGTTCTCCAAAATTCATGTTGAAATTTATACTTAATACTGCCTCTATGACAGTATTAAGAGGTGGGACCTTTAAGAGATGATTAGGACATTAAAGGCTCTGCCTGTGTGAATGGATTAATATTATTATCACAGGAATGGATTATCCAGAAAGTGGATTTATTGTAGGTCAGACCCCAGACCCCTCTTACCCACCTCTGTCTTCTACCATGTTATGAGGCAGCAAGAAGGCCCTCACCAGATGTCAGCACCTTCTAGAACTGTGAGACATAAATTTCCTTTCTTTATGAATTACCCCATCTGTGGTATTTTGTTATAACAACAGGAAATGGACTAAGAGAGCCCAATAAAAGTAATTTTGAAAAGTATGTTAACAATAGTACTTTGGGATTAGTAGAGCCATGAGTAATTAATCCTGTTGTGTTAATACAGAATTAAGCAGCCTACCTCCATGGAGTCCTCTGATTCAAGAATAAAAGTATCCGGCAGGCAAACCAGAGAGAGGCCCGAACTGGCACCCAGTGTCAGTGTGGAGAGGCACCCTGTGCCAGAGTTCCTTATCCACCAAAGTGTGGCTCCATACCCCAACATTAGGGTACATATAGGCTTGAGGCTGCTGCTACCACAAAAACTGGGATATCGCTGCTTCTATCAAGGGACAACAATAAGGACCTGGTAAGACGTCACCAAGGTCCCTGTGGGCCTGGCTGCACCAGAGGTATCTCTACTAGGGGTGCTAACAGTTATCCTGTTGCTGAAGTAACAGGGAATCTTGCATGGGGTTGACTTTCTCTTCATTCTCCTATTAACAGCCAACTTCTTATGATTACCCTTTCACTAGTCATGTAATCTAATACCTCTATATCCTCATATCCTACATCATAAACATCTCAGCCAACCCCCAGGCCCCCCTTCTACCATTAGAAACTGTAAACTATTATAAAAACCTATTCATTATATAGTAGAAGATAACCAAACTCATCATTTCTGATTATAGTGACAACACTGTTAATGTAAAAACAGAAGCTAACTGATCTATGGCTGCATGTTGGGTACATTGAGTACTGTAATATTGATCTCCCCCTTAAAGGTGAGGTATTGGTTTAATTCCTAGGTTTTTGATGCATTTTGAGTGGAGTTTTGTGCATGGAGAGAGAGAGAGAGGTTTAATTTTTTTAAATTAAAATTTCCAGTTTTCCCAACACCATTTGTTGAAGAGGCTGTCTTTTCTCCAATGTATGTTTTTGGCAACTTCGTCTAATATAAGATAACTGTAGATGTGTGGGTTAGTCTCTGTGTCTTCTATTCTGTACCTTTGGTATACTGGTCTATTTTGGTGCCAATACCATGCTGTTTTAGTTACTATTGCTTTGTAATACAATTTAAGATCTGGAATAGTAATGCCACCAGCTTCATTCTTTTTTGTAAGAATTGCTTTGGCTATTCTGGGTCTCTTATTTTTCCAGGTGAATTTCATGATTTCTTTTTCTATTTCTATGAGGAATGACATTGGGATTTTGATTGGGATTGCATTAAAATTGTATAGTGCTTTTGGTAGAATAGTCATTTTGACAATATTAGTTCTACCTATCCATGAACAAGGTAAACCTTTCCATCTTCTAAGATCTTCTTTAATTTCTTTCTTTAGTGTGTTGTAGTTTTCACTGAAAAGGTCTTTCACTTCTTTTGTTAGGTTGATTCCAAAATATTTTATTTTATTTCTTTTTGAGACTATAGTAAATGGGGTGGATTTCCTAGTTTCTCTTTCTGAGGATTTGTTGCTGATGCACAGAAATGTCTTAGATTTATGGGTATTGATTTTATATCCAGCCACTTTGTTGAATTCATTTATAAATGGATGGAGTTGGGGAAAATAATGCTAAGTAAAGTTAGCCAATCCCAGAAAAAAATAAAGGTCGATTAATTCCTTTGCTAGGATGATACTGAATTATAGTGGCAAGGGAGAGGGGATGGTAGAGGAATGAAGGAATGTTAAATAGAAAAAAAAAGTTAGCCAATCCCAGAAAAATGGGGCTAGGATAGGGGCAAAGGGGCAAGGGGATAGAGACAATGGGAAAGGGGCAGAAGGAGTAAGGAGTTTGACATCAATATACTAAGTGCATGTATAAAAACTCAAATGGTATGAAAATATTTTGTGTAAAATGAATGACTTGGAAAACTGTGCTCTTTATATGTAATATGAAAGGAAATGCACTCTAAAAGCTTATATAACAAATTTAATTAATTAAGTAAAAAAAGAATTTAAAAGTATTTTCAATATTTTTTTTAAGAAAAAGTGAGGTATTGGTAACCTGCAGGGACACTATAAGACAATAGGGCAGAAGCTGTGATACCTTGATCTACACTGCATGAGAAAAAGACACATAGACATCATGAAAAAACAAGGGAGAAAAGCACCCTAAACAAACCAAGATACTACAACAATAGAATCCATAGATAGCACAGTAGATGAAATGTCAGAGAAGGAGTTCAGAATATACAAAACTAAAATGATCTGGGAATTAAAGAATGACCTAAGTGAGCAGATACAGGCAAAAGTCCATCACTCCAAAAAAGAGATAAGAACATATACAGGTGACCATCAATCACACCAACAAAGAGATAAGAGAGCAAATAAAGGTAGCAAGAGATTACTTCAAGAAAGAGATAGAGATTCTGAAAAAGAAAAAAAAAAAAAAAACAGAAATCCTTGAAATGAGAGAAACTATAAGCCAAATAAAAAAAAACTCAATAGAAAGCTTCACCAATAGACAATAGCACTTGGAAGATAAGACCTTGGACAATGAAGATAAAATATACAATCTTGAAAATAAAGTTGACCTCAGTGAAGATGGTAAGAAACCATGAACAGAATATCCAAGAATTATGAGATACCACCAAAAGACCAAATTTAAGATTTATTGGGATAGAGGAAGGTTCAGAAAATTCAAACCAAAGGAATGCACAATTTCTTCATTGAAATAATATCAGAAAATTTCCTAAGCATGAAGAATGAATTGTAAAATCAAATACAAGAGGCCTATAGGACATCAAATGTACAAAATTACAACAGAGCTACACCAAGACACATTATAATGAAAATGCCTAGCATACAGAATAAGAAGAGAATATTAAAGGCCTCAAGAGAGAAAAATCAGATTATATATTAGGGAATACCAATTTGGATCTCAGCAAATTTTTCAACCCAGACCCTCAAAGCTAGGAGTTCCTGGAACAACATATACCAAGCTCTGAAAGATAATGGATGCCAACCAAGAATCTTATGTCCAGCAAAATTAAGCTTCATATTTGATGAAAACATAAAAACCTTCCATGATAAACAAAAGCTAAAAGAATTACAACAAGAAAACCTGCACCACTGAACATTCTTGGCAAAATATTCCACAAGGAGGAAATGAGAAACAATGAAAATCTGCAAAGAAAGAACTATAGTAAAGGAAAAGCCAACCAAAAGAGAAACCAAGTTAAGTTAAATACCAAAAATAAACAAAAAATGACCAGAAAATACAAAATCATGTCTCAATAGATGTGGGATAAAATATACTATTTACATGGTCTGCATAAACAAGCAGATAAAATAGACTTCAAGCCAAAGTTAATCAAAAGGGATAAAGATGGACATTTCATACTGCTTAAGAGAAACATACATTAACAAGACATAACAATTACAAATATATATGCCCCAAACAATGGAGCATCGGCATTCATCAATCAAACTCTTCTCAAGTTCAAGAGTCATATAGACCACAATACAATAATTCTGGGTGATTTTAACATACCTCTTTCACCACTGGATAGAACTTCCAAACAAAAGCTGAACAAAAAAACTAAAGACGGGGCTGGAATTGTAGCTCAGCAGTAGAGCACTCTCCTAGCACATGTGCGGCCCGGGTTCGATCCTCAGCACCACATAAAGAATAAATACATTGTGTACAACTAAAACAAATAAATAAATATTTTTTTTAAAAAAACTAAAGCACTCAATAATACAATCAATAACTTAGACTAAACTGACATATATAGAATATTTTATCCATCAACAAGCCAATACACTTTCTTGTCAGTAGCACATGGATTCTTCACTAAAATAGACCATATATGATGCCACAAAACAACTCTTAGCAAACACAAAAACGTAGAGATACTACCCTGCATTCTATCAGATCACAGTGGAATGAAATTAGAAATCAATTATAAAATAAAAAATAAAAGCTACTCCAACTCCTGAAGACTAAATGATATACTATTGAATGAACAATGGGTGGCAAAAGATATGGAGGAGGAGATTTAAAAATTCTTAGAGGTAAATGAGAACACTGATACAACATATTGAAATCTCTGGGACATGATGAAAGCAGTTCTAAGAGGAAAGTTCATTGCATGGAGTTCATTCCTTCAAAGAAGAAAAAGTCAACAAATAAATGACCTCACATTACATATCAAAGCCTTAGGGGAAAAAATTGATAAACAAAAAGTTGGTTCTCCTTCTCTTTGTTAGCCATGCTAACAAAGAGAAGGAGAGAGAAAACTCAAATTACTAACATGCATGATAAAAAAGGAAATACCACAACAAATGCTCCAGAAATACAGAAGATATTTAGAAATTATTTTGAAAACTTGTACTCCAACAAAATAGAAAATATGAAAGGCATTGACAAATTTCTAGAGGCATATGGTATGCCCAAACTAAATCAGGATGATACACACAATTTAAACAGATCAATTTCAAGCAAGGAAATAGAGGACACCATCAGATGCTTACCAACCAAGGAAAGGCCAGGACCAGATGGATAAACAGCTAATTTCTACAAGAGCTTTAAAGAAGAACTAACATCAATAGTCCTCAAACTATTTCATGAACTAGAAAAACAGGGAACACTTCCAAACTCACTCTATGAGGTCAATATCACCCTGCTGAGGTCTGGACTCAGCGGGGGATTCAAAGCAGCATGGGGGTGCCCATTGGCATGTTTGGGGTAAAGTGTTGGCGATCAGAGACAGAGAGAAACACACAAAACAACTCTGGGAGGCTTCTCTCTTAAACCTTACTTTTTTCTCCAGTTTTTATAGCCCAGCAAGCACAGTAGTTCACATTACAGTTTTTGAAATTACATCATAGAATTTCAGAGTTATACATTCTGGGGGAAACAGGATGTTCTTCTAAGTACATTCTACTGATTAATCTCAGAGACAAAGGAAAAGCATATATTGATCAATCTTAAATGTCAAAAACAATGTATAGTATTGTTTTACAGTACAAAACATGTTTTTTACCTAAATCTGTTCCCATAATCCCCTAAAGTCTAAACAGTTCCACTCATAATGTTCCATGGCCAGATGACCCTAATATATCTTATTTAAACTTTAAATGAACCCAGACTCCTATGCTCCTTTGTTTCTTATATAATGACTTTGTTTTGAACTCAGGAAAAAGGGAGTATGGTTATTTTTCAGGAGTCGGGTCAACAGGGGCTGTCTCATCTATCAGATGTCAGATCCAAGGGGTCTCTACCATGAAAAACTATGTGTATATCTATATGTATATATATAGTTTAGGATATATATATATATATATATAGTTTAGGATATATAGTTATATATATAGTTTAGGATATATAGTTATATATATAGTTTAGGATATATATATATATATATATATATATATATATATATATAGATATATATACTTTAAAGATAAAAGGAGTCCTTATCAACCACAAGAAGACATTTAAAGCTTTCTTATAGTGTGCATAATTATAACAAGGGGAGGTTAAACAGCAAGCACTTGCAAAAGTTAATTTCTAACTAAAAAACTGTTATACTAGTTCAACTTAAGGAAATGTTTTTATGCTCCTTGCTCAGACTCCACAAAGCCACAATTCCCAGAACCAGTTTCATTCTCAATAATTAATGCATCTGACCTGACGGTCATATGAGCAGAAAACAGAACAGCGAGAATATGGAGAAGCACAATTAACCATTTTTATGCTGCATCTTCTTTTAGGGGGACAGCTTTGCCTCCCCCATCCATGATGGAGAAGCCTTGCTTTTTCCAATCAGGAGAAAGATGCCATATCACTCTGATTCCAATCCCAGGCAAAGACACATCAAAGAAAGAAAACTTCAGACCAATATCCCTGATGAACATAGATGCAAAATTTCTCAATAAAATTCTGGCAAATCAAATATAAAAGCATATAAAAAAATAGTACACTATGATCAGGTAAGGTTTATCCCAGGGATGCAAGGTTGGTTCAACATACGGAAATCAATAAATGTAATTCATCACATCAATAGATTTAAGATAAGAATCATATGATCATCTCAATAGATGCAGAAAAGGCATTAGACAAAATACAGCACCACTTCATGTTCAAAACACCAGAAAAACTAGGGATATCAGGAACATATCTCAACATTGTAAAAGCTATCTATGCTAAGCCCCAGGCCAACATCATTCTAAATGGAGAAAAATTTAAAGCATTCCCTCTAAAAACTGGAACAAGACAGGGATGCCCTCTTTCACCACTTCCATTTAACATAGTTTTTGAAACTCTAGTCAGAGCAATAAGACAGAGGAAAGAAATTAAAGGGATACGGATAGGAAAAAAAGAACTCAAAATATCACTATTTGCAGACAATGTGATTCTATGCTTAGAAGACCCCAAAATTCCACCATAAATCTTCTAGAACTAATAAATGAATTCAGCAAAGTAGCTGGATATAAAATCAACACCCATAAATTAGAGGTGTTTCTGTACATCGGTGACAAATCCTCAGAAAGATAAACTAGGAAAACCACCCCATTTACAAGTCTAAAAAACAAAGAAAGAAAGAAACTTGGAAATCAACTTAACAAAAGAGGTGAAAGACCTCTACAATGAAAAATACAGAATGATAAAGAAAGAAATTTTAAAAGACCTTAAAATAGACCTTGTTCTTGGATAGGCAGAATTAATATTGTCAAAATGACCATACTACCAAAAGCACTATACAGATTCAATACAATCCCAACCAAAATCCTAATGACATTCCTCATAGAAATAGAAATAGCAATCATGAAATTCATTTGGAAAAATAAGAGACCTAGAATAGCCAAAGCAATCCTTAGCAAGAAGAGTGAAGCTGGAGGCATTACTATTCCAGACCTTAAACTGTACTACAGAGCAATAGTAACTAAAACAGCATGGTATTGGCACCAAAAGAGACCTGTAGACCAATGGTACAGAATATAGGACACAGAGACAAGCACACATAATTACAGTCATCTCATATTAGACAAAGATGCTAAACATACAGTGGAGAAAAGACAGCCTCTTCAACAAATGGTGTTGGGAAAACTGGAAATCCACATGTAACAAAATGAAATTAAACCTCTATCTCTCACCATGCACAAAACTCAACTCAAAGTGAATCAAGGACCTAGGAATTAAACCAGAGACACTGCATCTAATAGAAGAAAAAGTAAGCCAAAATATCCATCATGTCGGATTAGGCCCCACTTTCTTAATAAGACTCCTATAGTGCAAGAATTAAAACCAATTATTAATAAATGGGATGGATTCAAGCTAAAAAGATTCTTCTCAGCAAAAGAATCAGTGAGGTGAATAGAGAGCCTGCAGAATGAGAGCAAATTTTTAACACAAGCACATCAGATAGAGCACTAATCTCTAATCTCTAGGATATATAAAGCACTCAAAAACCTTAATACCAAAAAACAAACAAACAAACAACAACAACAACAAAAACAATCAATAAATAGGCCAAGGAACTCAACAGACACTTCTCAGAAGAGGATATACAGTCAACAAATATATGAAAAAATGTTCAACATCTCTGGAAATTAGAGAATTGCAAATCAAAACTAAGATTTCATCTTACTCCAATCAGAATGGCAGCTATTAAGAACACAAACAACAAAAAGTGTTGGCTAGGATGCGGGGGAAAAGGCACACTCATACATTGCTTGTGGGACTGCAAATTGGTGCAGCCAATATGGAAAGTAGTATGGAGATTCCTTGGAAAACTTGGAATGCAACCACATTATGACCCAGCTATCCCACTCCTTGGTCTATACCCAAAGGACTTAAAAACAGCATACTACAGGGACACAGCCACATCAATGTTTATAGCAGCACAATTCACAATAGCTAAACTGTGGAACCAACCTAGATGCCCTTCAATAGATGAATGAATTAGGATATGGTAGATATACACAATGGAGTATTACTCAGCAATAAGAGAGAATAAAATCATGACATTCGCAGGTAAATGGATGAAGTCAGAGAATATAATGCTAAGTGAAGTTAGCCAATCCCAAAATACCAAAGGTTCAATGGTTTCTTTGATATGAGGATGCTGACTCATAATGGCAATGGGGTGGGGAGCATGGGCAGAATGGGGGAACTTTAGAAAGGGCAAAGGGGAGGAAGGAGAAGGGAGGGGGCATGGTGGTAGGAAAGACGGTGGAATAAGTTAGACATCATTATTGTAAGTACATGTATGAAGACACAAATGGTGTGAAAATACTTTGTGTACAACCAGAGACTTGAAAAATTGTGCTCTATATACGTAATATGAAATGAATTGTATTCTGCCATATATATAACATATTAGAATAAATAAATAATTTAATTTTTAAAAAGTATCCTGTAAATTTGTCTGGGAGATTTATACAATGCCACCTTAGACTGAGAAGCCTGCACCCAGGAATTTATTCCTCTTCATATCAATAGTCAGCAGTACTTGCAAGAGTCATTTGCTGAACTGCTTCTGATGCTTATTTCAGAAAACTGTTTCTGATACATGACTTGTAGCTAGGGACTTGAAGCACCAGTGAGTAAAAGTTAACATTAGTCTCTTCGTGGTGGAAAATGGCGTGGTGGAAAATGGCGTGGTGGATAAAATTTAAAATGTAACAATTTACCCAAGAGTGCCTCATGTCCCCAGTTACAAGTCAGGTATCAGAATTATTAATAACTCTGCCATGTTATTAATAAGGCAGGGTGGCTCTTGTTAATTTTCTTGGATACCATCATTATCAGAATGCAGGAAATCAGAGTCATATGATACCCAGTTTTATCTACAGGTTCAGTCATTAATTATTCTGAAAATAAAAATATATTGTGGAGAGTGAAGACACCACAGGTCTCTGAGACTTTCTAATTCATTCCCCAAGAATAGGCTGAAAGCAGGTTATGATTGGTACCAATTGACAAGGTTATTTTAAACCTAGGGAAAACCATTTTTTTAAAAAAATGATAAATTTCATACTGTTGTTTTGATAGTCTTTTTAAAAATACATGATTGTGCTTTCTTCATCCTGAAAACTATTCTGGTAATATAAGGAATTTTTTAGCTGGGCAAATGTATAAACAACCAGGATGAGTTTTTCCATTTCTTATTAAGAACATTCTGTACACTCAAAAATCAATTTCTTATTTTAATGGAAAGAAAACTAAATTCCAATTTTACTCTTTTTATATCCCCCTACATATCATTTTCTGATTAAAAACTTCACACATCTTTATTCCATCTTATAAATAAACCTATCAAGATTGAGTCAAATTTGTCAGCATTTTAAAATTTTCTCTTGCTTCTTTCAGATTTATTATTTATAAGTATAAATGAAGGATAATAAAGCTTACTTCCCAACAACCCTCTATAACTTACTGTACACAATTTTTTTACCATTTTCTTTCCCATTCTGGCATGACCAGACAATTGTAAGATAAAAGTATATTATTTGCTTTCTCTTGGTACCATCTAACTGTATGTCTCTAAACAAGATGGCTTGTTTTCACCAACTTTGGAACTCACACATATAGACTTATATATACCTATGCTCTTATCTCTGGTGCTTTTACTAACAATGAGTTTTTAAGATTCAGCCATTCCATTATACATAGCCCAAGTTCATTTGCTTGTTAATTTGCTTGGATACTATCATTATCAGAATACAAGAAATTAGAGTCAGGCTTAATATTCCTTTTATGGGACCAGAAGATTTTTACATTCAGATTTTTTTTTCAGATTTTGGAATATTTGCACATACATAATGAGCTACCTTGGGACCAAAATCTAAACATAAAATTCAGATACATTCCATACACACTTAATAAATACAGTATGAAGATAATTATATACAATATTTTTTAGTGTGCTTGCCTTTTGACTGCTAGCCACCACACAAGGTCAGGTGTAAAATTTTTCAACTGCACTGTCATGTTAGTGCTCAAAAAGTTTCAGATAGTGGAGCATTTCAGAATTGGGATATTTGGATTAGGGATGCTCAACCTGTATTCATTTTGTGATTGTGACAAAATATTCTCCATCCTATTATTGATAAATATTTGGGCTGTTTTGAGCTTCTGGCCTTTAGAAGCAATATTGTTATAAACATCCTTGGAAAATGTATCTTAGGACATATGTGCCCCAGCTTCTCCAGGTAATGCACCTAGAAGTACAATTGCTTGGCCATAAATATGCATGTCTTCAACTTTATTGGATCAGGCTTAACTATTTTTGCAAAGTGTTCATACCATTTAACTTCTACCAGCAGTGTACAACAATTGCTATTACTCCACACTCATATCAACACTTAGTACTGTAAGACCTCAATTTGAATTTAAAAAGGCAATAGTGTTGGTTTTTACTACCACGATAACCATAGTCCTAGTGAGCAGTAGGGCTGTTTGACACTTAGATTACACAACCCTTATTGGAAAACACACACTCTCCCTTCCTCCCTAACTCCTCTGCAACTTTGATTTCTATCTCCTACCACCCTGGGACATAACTTGCCTGAATCCTTCTTCTTTATTCCCTGCCCCCGCTTTCCTTACCTCTTTTTCCAGTGGAAGGTTTCTACTGTTTCTGCAACCATCTCTTCATTGAATATTCTTTTTCAGTTGACTTCTTTCCCTGACTCCATCTCTTTTCAGAAGTCAGAAGTTACTTTTTATTGTATTAATTATAGCTTTTTTTCACTTAATTTCAAAAACAGGTAAGTGGAGTCCAATTCATGTCCCCAGAATATCTCTGTATTGGACATTCCAATAATGGTGTCAATCACATTCACTACCATTCTAAGGAGAATAGCCTCTGCCAGAAGCCCCTTGGACTACTGTATTTTTTTTAATTATGTGACTCATATGATCCCTCCTCTGTTCATAGCTCATTGAACCAAGTATAATAATTGGCCCAAGGTGAATCAATCCATAAATGGACCAGTAACTCAGGACATGGCATGGTTCTGTAAGAAAAGATAAACCAGCCACACACAAAAATCAACTTTAAATGGATGAAAGATTTAAGTTGCACAACTATAAAACTACTAAGAGAAAACATATGGGAAAAGTTCCATGGCGTTGTTCTGGGCAAGGGTGTTTTGGATATGACCTCAAACCACAGGCAACAGAAGCAAAAATAGACAAATCAGATTACATCCAACTAAAAAGTTTCCATACAGCAAAGGAAGTAATGAGCAGTGAAGAGACAACCTACAAATCGGGAGGAGATATTTACAAGTCATACATTTTATAAGGAATTAATATCCAAAATATGGCAGGAACTCAAACAATTAAATAGCAAGAAAACAAACAACTCTATTAAAAAATGGGTGATGGACATGAACAGATGTTTTTCAAAGAAGACAAACACATGGCTAACAGATATATGAAAAAATGCTCAACATTGTTAATAATTAGGGAAATGCAAATTAAAGCCACAATGAAATACCACTTTACCCCTGCTAGAATAACTATTATCAAAAAGATGAAAGATAAATGTTGGCAAAAATGTAAGTTAGTGCAGCCATTACGGAAAACGGTATAGAGGGTCCTCAGAAAACTAAAAGTAGAACTCCCATATGATCCAGCAATGTCACTACCAGATATATATTATATTATATGTATGTAATCTTCATCATCAATTAAAGATACATTAATTAAAATATCTCCAAAGAAAATGAAATCAGTGTGTTAAGGAAACATCCAAACTTCCATATTTATTGCAGCATTATTCACATTAGTAAAGATAAGGAATCAACTTAAGTGTTGAACAGATGAAAAATAAGACAAATGTTGTATATATACATGATGATCTATATATGTGTGTGTGTGTATGTAATGTTATATATATATATACATAGATAATGACTATAATATATGATATAAAATTAATATATATAATGGTATATATACACACATACTTCAGCCTATAAAAATACAGAAAATCTTGTCATTTTTGATAATGTGGATAAACCTGAAGGAGATTATATGAAGTGAAATAAACCAAGCACAGAAATATAAGCACTTTGTCATCACGCTTATGTGTGAATCTAAGACAGTTGAATTCACAGAAATCAAGAGAAGAATGTGGTTATCAGAGGCTGCAGATGGAGATGGAGTTTGGGGGGATGTTAGTCAAAAGATACAAAATTTCAGTTGGGAGGAATAAGTCCAAGAGTTCTATTTTACAATTGGTGACCATAATTAAAAACAATGTATTATATTCTTGGAAATTGCTAAGAGATCTATTTTAAGTATCTTACCATAAAATGATCAATAGGTAAAGGAAATGCATATGTTAATTGGTTCAATTTAGCCATTTCACAGTGTATAACTATTTCAAATATCACATTGTACACAATATATATATATATATGTAATCTTCGTTCATCAAAGATACATTAATTAAAAAAGATAAACCAGGCCAGTTTAATTCTTTGTCTTAAGAATTTCAAATAGTGAAATTGAAAAATTCATGAAAACAAGAAATTTGGCAATAGAAACAGGAAAGATAGAGTTCAGAAAAGTCATTCTGCAAAACAGATATATGAGGAAGGAACAGAAAGTATAAATAAGTAGATAGTATGAAAAAGAAATTATGGGTTATTGGTGCTACCAGGTAACAAAAAGCCTAGTGTGACACCTTGGACCTAGAGAGGCCTGGCAATGATTATGATCTGGATGCCTATAAAGAGTCTCTCTTGATTGATTTCTTCCCCATCTACAGTGTTTTGTTAAACCTTCTCACTTCTTACCAGGCATGGCAGTACATGCCTGTAATCCCAGCTACTTGAAAAGCTCAGGCAGGAACATCACAAGAATGAGGTCACTTAGCAAGACCCTGTCTTAAAATAAATAAAATAAATAAAAGGGTTTGGGGATATAGTTCAGTTATAGATGGCTTGCCTAGCATGTGCAAGGACCAGAACTGCCAAAAATAAAAAAAAACTTCTCATTTCTTATAAGTTGAGAGAATTCCTTTTTTTAATGTTGTGATGAAAGAGCTCATTTAGAAAAAAAAATTATAAACTTGTTATATTGCTTCTTATGTGGGACCTGGAACTGATGTTTTCCCTCTTTAGCTCCTTGGCCTTCAAACAGACCTGCACAGGGTCCCCTTTGGCTCATATAATTTGCATGTGTTTTCATCACAGAAAGGTTGTTATGTTCAGTTTGTTAAAGGAACCACCAGCTGTTAGGTTTTTACACTTTCATCCGTAAAGTTTATCAGAGAAACTATTTTTATGGAAACACTACTAGGAAGGATATAGCACTGCATGTTCCCAAGTGGGAGTATTTGTGTCTTCACACATCCTGATGAAGGGCATCACCAAAGCCAAGGGATAAAAATACAAGTGCAGAGATAAGACATGGTAAAAATAAGACTTAAAACATGTGATCCTGAAGGGACAACAAGGATGGCTTATTTTAAACAAAAGCCAGACACTGAATAATGGCTTAGATGTAAAACTCTACCCTTTCTTTGGTTTTAAAACAAAATAAACTCTCTCATGGTTGGTTTATTATAATCTTTTCCAAATTCCTTCATCCCAACTTTGTGTTATCACTAGTAACCTTGATGTTACAGATTTATGAGCCAATGAATTTAAATAATTCTTTTTTTTAAATTTTTTTTTAGTTGTTGATAGACCTTTATTTTATTCATTTATACACAGTGCTGAGAATCAAACCCAGTGCCTCACACATGCCAGGCAAGTGCACTACCACTGAGCCACAGCCCCAGCTCTGAATTTAAATAATTCTTATGGGCAAAAACTCTTCAGGAAGAGATTAGATTAGCCATCAAAAAACATATTATGGAATCACAGAAGTTACAGATGAGAAATGATAATTAAAAAATAATCAGGAATAGGGTTAGAGAGCTGAGGTGGCTTACTTGAGATTACTCAGCTTTGGGGAAACAGGACCCAAGTTCAGATTATTGTCTTTTCTTTCTTCAGGGTCTTTCTTATTTATTATTAACTTCTTTCGAAAGAAGTTTGACCATCCTTTGTCAAATCTTCACCTGTTCTGTTAATTTGAAAGCCCAGGGTAAATGGCTTTTATGGTATGTTATGGTGACTTCTGTGTCCTCTGGTCATGAGGGCAAACAGGACCCTATGCCTCGTGAAGGAACATGATCTGGTGAGAGAACAGGGCAGCACAAAGGGAGGGAGGCATTCAGGTCAGGGAGTGTGAGAGGCAGAGAAGCCTGAATGGGAAGAAGTGCTGTCAGGTAAGATGTGGGAGGTACAAACAAGAGGTGGCCTACTTTCTAGTTTATCTTAGGCCTTCTATTCGCTAAAATGAAGCCAGTCTGATTTTCACTATATGCTGGTAGAAAAAAGAAATGAAAAATAGATGGTGCTATTACAGAGGCACATGAATTTTTTAAGATGTGAATGATGAGATTAGGAAAGTCAAAATGAGATCTAAGTTTTGTGTTTCAGAAGATATAAAAGGAAATGGAAAGAACAGTCTTAATATAGAAAACCAAAAGAAGAAAAAAATAATAAAGGAAAATAATGTTAACTGAAAGGAACAGTATTTTTCTACATTTTTGTTTTAATGTTTAGCTTGACAAAATATAACAGGAATTGTGGCAATTTGGGAAGATGGACAGGAAGCTTACCTTGAATAAGAAAGGAAAACTTCAATTCTCACACAGCTGTGCAAAGTGATCATTTCAAAACACAATCTGACCATGTCTCTGTCATCCCCTTTGTTGTTAAAAGACCTGAATCCTTAACACATGCACGAGACTATGCCTTACATGGCCACTATGTGCCTCCCTGTACTCCCACTCACATTCCACCCAAGTTTGACCCCAAGCCATTCTGGCCAACGTGGCCTTCTTTCCATCCAGCTATCACCATGTTCTTTCCTGTCCCCAGGCTTTTATAAGTGTTCTTTACTCTGCCTTAACATTCCTCCCTCCACCTGAAGCCCAACTTCACCTACTCACCCTTACTCATCCTTCATCTTTCAATCAGCGTGCCAGTTTCTCAGGAAAAACATTCTTGGCTTTCTGGGCTTTAAATTTAGTCACATTTTTGTGGTTCATACATGAAAATTTTTATGACAATTGTGTTCTTTTATACCATTAAATTGTATGTTACATGTAGGGTGTGACCATCTGAGTAGGTCTCTGCGCCCACTCAACTCTAAATTCTGCCAAGCAGCCCTCATTTCTCTTGACTCACCAGTGCTACCCCAGTGGCCAACACAAGGCCTGCTGCATAATTCATCTGCCACAAAATATTTGTTTAATCAGTGCTAAATGTCATGGACCACCTAAAAATAGTCTAACAAATAAAACTTGAAATCTGTACTTTTGCTAATATCAGAAATGGAACATAAAGTGAATCATGGATCTTTTAACCTGATGCCATAGCAATGATTCCAGAAGAACAATGGAGTGAGGTTGGAGGGACTTATTATAAAACCAAGTGATACCTCTCTTTTGCAATTTAGCATGAGGATTAAATGAACTAATAGGTAGAATAAGTATAAAAAATTAGCACTAAAACATGAAAAGTAAATTAGTTACTAAGTATAATGCATATGAAATATACAAAATAATATCAAACCCATAGTAAAATTTGAATAAATACAGATATTCTTGTTATCATTATTGCTTTTAAAATCAGCAGAAATTTCAACTGCCTATATTGGCCTCTAGGTTCATATATATAATGGGGTTGAAAGGGAAGGAAGACACTAAGATATTTTAATTAAACCATAAGAAAGGCCATTGTAAACCCTCAATAGCACAAGGTTCTAGTCTTGGGTCTCCTATAAAAGATCTTTACCCATCTGAATTTTAGTCCCTTCAGGCCTGCCTACATTTTAACTGTGTGATGTTCCTAAATCACTTGTCCTTAATTTACTTTCTTTGCTTAGAATAGCATTTCAATTATTTTGTATTGTGCATATATTTTTGTTTATTTTCATGTGCTAATTACACCATTAATAACAATATTTTCTGCAATTGTCTCACTTCAAAACTGTTAAAAGGAAATTTTACATTATTGTCATAAGTAGAAAACCAATATCATAAAGAGTTGCCCTAAATAGGAAGGTGACTATAAAAGTATTATAATTACTATAAAATAATATAATAAATTCTATCTGGATATTATTGCCTGGCAAAGATTCTTAGGCTGAGATCTGCTTTGTTGTTATGAAAATGGAGATAGATTATTGAAGTTTCATAGACATATCAGCACCAAACTGAAATTTTCTCATTATACAAAGTATTGAAGAGAATTGAAAATAGGACATCCCTTTTACTAGGTAATTCAGTGATATTTAATGTCAAGTAAAGGAAATACCTAAAGTCATCCAAAGTCCATCAGTAGAACACAGCTATAGTTTGAAACACAGATCTAAAACTTGGAGGTCATAGCATGAATTCCCAACCCCACAGGGCTTTTTTTAAGAATAAAAGGGAATGCAGTATCTGGAACAACTTTGTACATTTTTAAATGTATATTGTAGTCATTGCACATCAAAAAAATGAGATAGCATTTATGTGTTCATTTTGCTTTTTATGTTGCAAGGGATAGCTATGAACTTGGAAAACCTGATAAGATGGAAGTTTATTTTTAATAGAACAGTTTCCATTTTATCACAATCTGCTCACATCTCCCTCTTTCTAGTGCTACCTTGTTCTTATCTTCAATGTCCTATCAGCATGAAGTTCAATTAGTAGGTTGGTTAGACACCACCTAATGGGGAGTGCCCCTATGGCAAGGCTTGGGTACAGTCGCAGCTCCCTGGCTTAATCCCACATAGGAGGGTAGCTGGGTTTGATATCAGCCAAGTACACAGTCCCTTTTCCAAAGAGCATTAAAAAGCAAAGTTACTATGAGACATAGTGAGACCTTGGGTACTGCCCAGCACAAAAAGCAAAGAACTTTGGAAGTTAAAAAGCACAGTGACTGTCCTTTTTCTTTAACTGTTAGAAATCTGAGAACGAAATAGTGTTAGGAGGCCAAGCAGAAATGAAAACACCAATAAAAAGAAACAAATGAATTGTTGAGGAACTGCTACCTTTTGAAGTTGGATTGACAGGTGTTGTTGCCTTATCCAACCCTACCTTCCCTCCCAGCATGACCAAGACCATCTTCCCTTCACAGTTCTCACACATGCACATGCATGTGCACACATGCACACATGTACGCTCACCCACCCACCAACACACACATTCTAGTATGGAAAAGACTACATTTTTGTTCCAAAGCAAACTCCAAAAGTACTAGGCCCCAAAGACACATTTAAGCAGTTGTTCAGTAGTTCATCCTTCACCAAGACTTTTTAAAATCTCTTATATAGACACCTGAGAAATCTAAAATAGCAGGAATCTTTTTCTGAGCTCAGACAAGAGGTAGAAGCTAGGTTCACATAAATGCCAAATGTACTCAGCCACATTTATTCAAGATATTGTACACTCCGAGGACCTTGTCAGAAATAGTTTTCTTCTCAATTTACAACAGGGAAGATGGACAAGAAAGATGAATTTTTTTCTTTGATGATAGAAATGTTAAGTTTGAAACTCAGATGGAAAGAAATGTCTCTGGAGTTAGAAAATAAGGGGCCTATGGAGCCCACAATTTCAAAAAAAGAAGTAAAAAAGACAGACGACTGTGAACCTTAAGAGACAAATAAGAAGTCAAGGTGAAATGAATGCAGAAAAAAAAAAAAAGAAGAAGAAGAAGGGCAAGAAGACGTCCTCCTCTATCAAAAATGTCTCATTCAGAACCAGAGGAGAGGATTCCATAAAGGTATAGCTCAAGCTTCAGTAAATAGCAGAATCATCTGGAGAGCTTTCAAAAAACAGACTGCAGACTTTACACATGGAATTTCTGCTATTGAAGCAGGTGAAGCTACTGAAGCAGGTCTTGAGTGTGGCACAAGGATGTGTACTTCTATCAAGATCCCAGATGGGGCTGGGGATATAGCTCAGTTGGTAGTGTGCTTGCCTTGCATGCATAAGGCCCTAGGTTCAATCCCCAGCACCACCAAAAACAAACAAAGATCCCAGGTGATGCTGGCATGGTGAGTCCAAGGGCCACAGTCAGAGACCCATATTTTGGGCTGAGATTTGCACCAAGTACAGGATGATAGAAAAGAGATGAATTATCATAACCTCAAGCAGCCTGGACGTGTCATTTATGGAGCCCTGTATTTCAGTTTTCCTTCCATGCACATTTGTGTTGCATACCATTTTTTTTTTCTTGAAAAAACAATGTTGGAGGAAATTCTGATACTGCTATGGTAGTGTAAGCCCCTCACCCTTCCTGCTGATAACAACTATGGACTATAAACAAAATGCAAAATCCCAACTGCCTGAGGACTCTTAACGATAAACAAAAGTTGGCATATTGTGGAGGAGAGGCAAACCTTGGAGAAGTGACCTGCATGGAAGTAACTTTCCATTGACTTTCACCTCTCTCTACCTAGTACATCTGCCCTCAGAGTAGACCTCAGTCATGGAGTAAAGCTGCTTGGCAGAGGCAGCTAAAAATATGACAGAAACAACACCATCTTATAAGCAGCCAGAGCAACCTTTGAAAGGAGCTCAGCAAGATCAGATTATGCAGTAGAAATCACAGAGAAAAGAAAGATGAAGCATCCCTCATTGAGTGTAAGAACCCACATGTCTCAGCCTGACTTTTAACCAGAAGGCATAGATCCAACCCAAACCAGCAAAGTAAAAATGAAGGGAATTAAATTGAGAGTTGGATCACTTACACAAATCTCAACCTAACTCCCAAAACATGCATGAGTGAAGCAGATTCAAAATAGCTAGAAAAATCTATAAAAACTGAACTCAGACTTGAAGCACTACCCATAGTGCTTAATAAAGCTTAAATGTGTTTTTTTTTCCCATTCCATTGCATTCACAGTGGTTTGTAGAATTTAACATAAATAGAATGTTGTATTATATGTGTGTGGTATATTGATTGAAATTTTTAACATATTGTGTTGTTTTAAAAATGAAAGTTGCTAGTTCTTCCTGACCAAGTAGTACAATCATCATTTTTATAAATATTGTTGCTGATTTCAGAGGGATATTCACTAATAATGATGTATACCAAGTATTGACCCCCCAAAAAAGAAAGAAAAACAAAAAAGAAAAGCTAAATATTTTGCCCCAATGATGAACTAGCTGAAAAGAAATCAAGGAAGTCATTCTATTTATAATAATTACCAGCCCCCACCCCCCTCCCCCCAAAAAGCCTAGGAATAAATTTAACCAAACAGGTGAAATATATCTACAGTGAAAACTGCAAAACACTGATCAAAGAAATTTAAGAAGACACACACACAAAAAAAATGGACAGACATCCCATGTTCACAGATTACAAGAATTACTATTGTTAAAATGTCTCATTCTGCCCAAAGCAGTCAGTAGACTCAGAGCAATCCCTATCAAAATTCCAATTGCATTGTTCATAGAACTAGAAAAATACAATTCCAAACCACAAAAGTTCCTGTTAGAGAAAGCAATCCTAAGCAAAAAGAACAAACTAGTGGCATCACATACCTGACTTTAAAGTACACTACAAAGCTATAGTAATCAAAACACAATGGTACTGGCACAAAAACAGACATACACAAATGGAACAGAATAGAGAACATGGAATTAAACTACATGTTTAAAACCAATTGATTTTCTTTTTTTAAAATTCAAAGTTGTTGTATATAACAGTAGAATGCATTACAATTTGTCATACACATATAGAGTACATTTTTACATATCACTGTTTGTATACAAAGTATATTCGTACTATTCATATCTTCATACATGTACTTAGGGTAATGATATCCATCTCATTCTATTATCTTTTTTTTTCCTTTATACCCCCTTACCCCCTCCATTCCCCTCCCACCCCATTGACCTTTCTAGTGTTCCTCTAATTGTCGTATGCTCCCCATCCCAACCCCACTGTGAATCAGCCTCCTTATATCAGAGAAAACATTCGGCATTTGGATTTTGAGATTGGCTAGCTTCACTTAGCATTATATTCTCCAACTTTATCCATTTACCTGCGAATGCCATCATTTTATTCTCTTTCATTGCTGAGTAATATTCCATTGTGTATATATACCACATTTTCTTTATCCTCTCATCTACTGAGGGGCATCTAAGTTGGTTCCACAACCTAGCTATCGTGAATTGTGTTGCTATAAACATTGATATGGCTGTGTCCCTGTAGTATGTTTTTTTTAAGTCCTTTGGGAATAGACCCAGGAGTGGGATGGCTGGGTCATAGGGTGGTTCCATTCCCAGTTTTCCAAGGAATCTACATACTGCTTTCCAGATTGGCTGCACCATTTCACAGTCCCACCAGCAATGTATGAGTATGCCTTTTCCCCACATCCTCTCCAACATTTATTGTTTTTTGTGTTCTTAGTAGCTGCCATTCTGACTGGAGTGAGATGAAATCTTAGAGTGGTTTTGATTTGCATTTCTCTAATTGCCAAAGATGTTGAACATTTTTTCATGTATTTGTTGATTGATTGTATATCCTCTTCTGAGAAGTGTCTGTTCAGTTCCTTGGCCCATTTATTGATTGGGTTATTTGCTTTTTGGTGTTAAGACTTTTAAGTTCTTCATATATTCTAGAGATCACTAATTCCCAATTAGTAGGTTCTCTATTCACTTCACTGTTTTTTTCTTTTGCTGAGAAGAAGCTTTTTAGTTTGGATCCATCCCATTCATTAATTCTAGATTTTAATTCTTGTGCAATAGGAGTCTTATTAAGGAAGTAGGAGCCTAATCTGATATGATGGAGGTTTGGACCTACTTTTTCTTCTAATAGATGCTTGATCTCTGGTTTAATTCCTAGGTCCTTGTTCCACTTTGTGTTGAGTTTTGTGTATGGTGAGAGATACAGGTTCAGTCTCATTTTGTTGCATACGGATTTCCAGTTATCTCAGCACCAGTTGTTGAAGAGGCTATCTTTTCTACAATGTATGTTTTTGGCACCTTTATCTAATATAAAATAGCTGTAGTGGTTCACTTTAGTCTCTGTGTCCTCAATTCTGTATCATTGGTCTACCAGTCTATTTTGGTGCCAGTACCATGCTGTTTTTTGTTACTATTGCTCTGTAGTATAGTTTAAGGTCTGGTATTGTGATGTTCCCTGCTTCACTCTTCTTGCTAAGGATTGCTTTAGCTATTCTGGGTCTCTTATTTTTCCAGATGAATTTCATGACTGCTTTTTCTATTTCTAAAAGGAATGTCATTGGTATTTTGATTGGAATTGCATTGAAGCTGTATAATGCTTTTGGTAATATAGTTATTTTGACAATATTGATTCTGCCTATCCAAGAACAAGGTAGATCTTTCCATCTTCTAAGATCTTCCTTAATTTCTTTCTTTAGTTTCTGTAGTTTTTGTTATAGAGGACTTTCACGTCTTTTGTTAAGTTGATTCCCAAGTATTTTATTTTTCTTAATGCTATTATAAATGGGGTAGTTTTCATCATTTCCCTTTCAGAGGATTTGTCACTGATGTACATAAATGCCTTTGACTTATGGGTGTTGATTTCGTATCCTGCTACTTTGCTGAATTCATTTACTAATAGTTGTAAAAGTTTTCTGGTGGAATTTTTTGGGTCTTCTAGGTATAAAATCATATCATTAGCAAATAGTGCTTATTTGAGCTCTTCTTTTCCTATTGGATCCCTTTAATTTCTTTCATCTGTCTAATTGCTCTGGCCAGAGTTTCAAGTACTATGTCAAATAACAGTGGTGAAAGGGGGCATCCCTGTCTTGTTCCAGTTTTTAGAGGGAATGCTTTCAATTTTTCTCCATTTAAAATGATGCTAGCCTGGGGTTTCGCATAGATAGCTTTTATAATGTTGAGATATGTTCTTGTTATCCCTAGTTTTTCTAGTGTTTTGAACATGAAGAGGTGCTGTATTTTGTCGAATGCTTTTTCTGCATCTATTGACAGGATCATATGGTTCTTATCTTTAAGTCTATTGATGTGATGTATTACGTGTATTGATTTCCATATGTTGAACCAACCTTGCATCCCTGGGATAAACCCCACTTGATCATGGTGCACTATCTTTTTGATATGTTTTTGTATTCAATTTGCCAGATTTTGTTGAGAATTTTTGCATCTATGTTCATTAACGGTATTGGTCTGAAGTTTTCTTTCTTTGATGTGTCTTTCCTGGCTTTAGAATCAGTGTAATATTGGCCTCATAGAATGAGTCTGGAAGAGCACCCTCTTTTTCTACTTCCTGAAATAAATTGAAGAGTATAGGTATTAGTTCTTCTTTGAAGGTCTTGTAGAACCCAGCTGTGTGTCCATCCGGTACTGGGCTTTTTTTGGTTGGTAGCTTTTTGATGGAGTCTTCTATTTCTTCACTTGAAATTGATCTGTGTATAACCTCCAGATCCAGTTTGGGCAATTCATATGACTCCTTCAATATTTCCTATTTTATTGGAGTACAAGTTTTCAAAATAATTTCTAATTATCTTCCATATTTCTGAGGTGTCTGTTGTGATATTTCCTTTTTCATCATGGATATTAGTAATTTGAGTTTTCTCTCTCCTTTTCATTAGCATGGCTAAGGGTCTCTAATTTTTATTTTTTCAAACAACCACCTTTTTGTTTTGTCAATTCTTTTAATTGTTTATTTAGTCTCAATTTCATTAATTTCAGCTCTGTTTTTAATTATTTCCTATCTTCTACTGCTTTTAGTGTTGATCTGTTCTTCTTTGCTATGGCTTTGAGGTGTGATATTAAGTCATTTATTTGTTGTTGTTGTTGTTGTGTTTTTTTTCTTCTTTTAAGGAATGAACTCCATGCCATGAATTTTCCTCTTAATACTGCCTTCATAGTGTTCAGAGATTTCCATACAATGTATCTGTGTTCTCATTCACCTCTAGGAATTTTCTAATCTCCTCCTTGATGTCTTTTGCAACCCATTGTTCATTCAGTAGCATGTGGTTTAGTCTCTAGGTGTTGGAGTAACTTTTTTTTATTTAATTTTATCATTGATTTCTAATTTCATTCCATTATGATCTGATAGAATGCAGGGTAGTATCTCTACTTTTTTATATTTGCTAAGAGTTGCTTTGTGGCATAATATATGGTCTATTTTAGAGAAGGAGCCATGTGTTGCTGAGAAGAAAGTATATTTCTTCACTGAGGGATGAAATGTTCTATATATGTCCATTAAGTCTAAGTTGTTAATTGTATTAATGAGGTCTAAAATTTCTTTATTTAGCTTTTGTTTGGATGATCTATCCAGTGGCTAAAGAGGTGTGTTGAAGTCCCCTAGAATAATTGTGTTGTGGTTTATTTGACTCTTGAACTTGAGAAGGGTTTGTTTGATGAATGTAGGTGCTCCATTATTTGGGACATATAATGTAGGGAAATTACGGTAGGGGCTGAATTTTGTAGCTCTCCCTAAACCCAGGAATTGAACCTTCTCTGTTCAGCAAAGAGGCTGGGAGAGCCTGCCTCAGTGATAAGGCAAAAATGAGAAGGTAAGAGGTCACTGGTATTTCCTCCTCTGCCTTTAGAAGACCCAGAAAAAATACCAGGGAGCCCAGTCAGGTCAGCGCTGGAACTCAAGTTTATTGAGGAAGGTGGACAACGTCTATATGGGACATGGGCCAATCAGCAAAGAGATTATAGAGACAGGTAAAGAACATGGGCAAGTCCTATTGGCAGAGTAACTACCCTATCTTTAGGGTAGTTTCAGTTCCCACTACACGTCAGGGGATCGCCTCCGGGGTTAGGCCAGTTCTGTAACAGGAAGTAGGAAGCAACCAGAGAGTTCTTTCGGCTGATGTGTTCTAAAGTCCCCAACATCTCCCCCATTTTGTTTTATTAATGGGGGGGGCACCTTACTCAAGAGTGTGCCTGTCTTAGGTCGTTCCCCTCTGAGAATCTTACCCGTCTTTGGCTAGCACCCTAGCACTTCAGGTGGACTCACCCAGGGCCATCAAGCGGCCAGGGGAAGGACATGGGACAGAACAGTCACCTTTGGGAAAGCTTCCCATGGATGGTTCAAGAATGCTTATACCTCCACATCCTGATAAGGACCATGGCTAAGTTTGCAGGGCTCCCACTCAGCATAGCTGAAGGCAACATATTATTGGCAGACTACCAAGCTGTACCAATTTGGCCCTGTCATAAAGGAATTGAACAAGCTTGTTGATTAAACAGGGCCCAAAAGTGAACACAAAGATAATGACAGGAGTCTCACAAAGGGGAGAAGGTAGGGGAGCCACCCATTTAGTCCAGTCCAAAGGGAGCTGTCTAGGACAAAGTCCAAGCAGTTGGCACAGAAATAACATTCTTCTCTCAAGAACAGGCATAGTCCCCTTTCTCTCGTCACAGGGAGTTGAAATACTGACAAAGGGGGATCCAAGACAGTGCTCCCGATGAATCTTAGAATGGAGGTGATGAGAAATTCAATTACAACGAGACAGAAGGTCTATCACGGTTTTTTTAATCCCTGTGGAAAAAGGGAAAAAATCACCCCTCAAGAGAACGTGCTCTTGGGTGGTCTGATTGGCAGTATTTGAGGTCTCTGATGGGTACCCAAATACGGCTTGGTTCTCCAATTGGAAAGACACATGCAAAACTTCTGCCAGCACTTATAAGTGGGTCAGGACCGCGCCAACACCCAGTTAGCGGGTCCTTCCATCAGACCTCAACCTTTAGGTAGGGTGTCTGGCTGGACCAACATCTCTGAAAGGCAGTCAAAAGCTGATGCTTGGAAAAATTTAAAATATTTAATGTAAGCATCGCTGTCTTTAACTGAATCATGGGGGCTGTTCCCTCCTTTTTGTTTTATTAATTGATTTTTTAGGGTTTATTTTGCCTCTCTATGATAGCTTGTCCTTTTGGGTTATATGGGGTCCCTGTGGTATGTTTAATGTGCCATCTTTGGAAAAATTTTGTAATGATTTGCTCATAAAACAAGGTCTATTATTTGTTTTTTTTCAATTTTATTTTTATAATTTTTAATATGTACAACTCATAGTGCATATATTTAGTATCTTTTTGCATACAACTGTTTGTATACAAAGTATATTCGTACAATTCAGGTCTTCAATCATGCATTAAGGAAAATGATATCCATCTCATTCAACCACCTTTTTTTTTTCTCCCCCTCCCTCCCCTCTTGCTCCCTCCCTTACCCTCCCTTCCCTTAACCATTCTAGTGTTCCTCTAATCCTCCTATGTACCCCCCATCCAACAATACTTTGAAATAGCCTCCTTATATAAGAGAGAACATTTGGTACTTGGATTTTTGAGACTGACTAACTTCACTTAGCATTATGTCTTCCAACTTCATCCATTTACCTGCAAATGCCATTAATTTGTTTTCTTTTATTGCTGAGTAAAATTCCATTGTGCATATATACCATATTTGCTTAATCCACTCATTTACTGAGGGACATCTAGGTTGGTTCCACAACCTAGCTATTGTGAATTGTGCAGCTACAAACATTGAGATAGCTGTGTCACTGTAATATGCTGTTTTTAAGTCCTTTGGGAATAGACCCGGGAGTGGGATGGCTGGGTCATAGGATGGTTCCATTCCCAGTTTTCCAAGAAATCTCCATACTGCTTTCCATAACGGTTGCACCATTTTGCAGTCCCACCAGCAATGTATGAGTGTGCCTTTTTCCCCACATCCTTTCCAACATTTATTATTGCTTGTGCTCTTGATGGCTGCCATTCTGACTGGAGTGAAGTGAAATCTTAGAGTAGTTTTGATTTGCATTTCTCTAATTGCCAGTGATGTTGAACATTTTTTCATGTATTTGTTTATTAATCGTGTATCTTCTTCTGAGAGGTGTCTTCTCAATTCCTTAGCCCATTTATTGATTGGGTTATTTTTTTTTTACTGTAAAGTTTTTTGAGTTCTTTATATATATTCTAGAGATTAGTGCTCTATCTGATGTGCATGTATTAAATATTTGTTCCCAATTAGTTGGCTCTCTATTCACCTCACTGATTGTTTCTTTTGCTGAAAAGAAGCTTTTTAGTTTAAATCTATCCCATTCATTAATTCTTGGTAGTAATTCTTGCGCTACAGGATTCTTATTAAGGAACTTGGGGCCTAATCTGACATGTTGGAAATTGGAGCTTACTTTTTCTTCTATTACATGTGTTGTCTCTGGTCTAATTCCTAGGTCCTTGATCCACTTTGAATTGAGTTTTGTGCATGGTGAGAGATAAAGGATTAATTTCATTTTGTTGCATATGAATTTCCAGTTTTCCCAGCACCATTTGTTGAAGAGGCTATCCTTTCTCCACTGTACATTTTTGGCACCTTTGTCTAATATAAGATAGCTGTAATTATATGTATTAGTCTCTGTATCCTCAATTCTGTACCATTGGTCCACCAGTCTGTTTTGGTGCCAATACCATGCTGTTTTTGTTACTATTGCTCTATAGTATAATTTAAAGTCTGGTATGGTGATGCCCCCTGCTTCACTTTTCTTGCTCAGGATTGCTTTGGCTATTCTGGGTCTCTTATTTTTCCAGATGAATTTCATGACTGCTATTTCTATTTCTTTGAAGAATGACATTGGGATTTTGATTGGAATTGCATTAAATCTGTATAATGCTTTTGGTAATATGGACATTTTGACAATATTAATTCTACCTATCCAAGAGCAAGGTAGGCCTTTCCATCTTCTGAGTTCATCTATAATTTCTTTCTTTAGTGTTCTATAATTTTCGTTATAGAGGTCTTTCACCTCTTTCGTTAGGTTGATTCCCAGGTATTTTATTTTTTTTTGATGCTATTGCAAATGGGGTATTTTTCATCATTTCCCTTTCAGAGTCTTTGTCGCTGATGTACACAAATGCCTTTGACTTATGTGTATTGATTTTGTATCCTGCAACTTTGCCAAATTCGTTTATTAGTTGTAAAAGTTTTCTGGTAGAGTTTTTTGGGTCTTCTAGGTAGATTATCATGTCATCAGCAAATAGTGCTAATTTGAGCTCTTCTTTTCCTATCTTGATCCCTTTAATTTCTTTTGTCTGTCTAATTGCTCTGGCCAGAGTTTCCAGTACTATGTTAAATAGCAGTGGTGAAAGGGGGCATCCCTGTCTTGTTCCAGTTTTTAGAGGGAATGCTTTCAATTTTTCTCCATTTAAGATAATGTTAGCTCGGGGCCTTGCATAAATAGCTTTTATAATGTTAAGATATGTTCCTGATATTCCTAGTTTTTCCAGTGTTTTGAACATAAAGGGGTGTTGTATTTTGTCAAATGCTTTTTCTGCGTCAATTGAGATGATCATATGATTTTTGTCTTTAAGTCTATTGATGTGATGTATTATGTTTATTGATTTTTGAATGTTGAACCAGCCTTGCATCCCTGGGATAAACCCCACTTGATCATGGTGCACTATCTTTTTTATATGTTTTTGTATCCGATTTGCCAGGATTTTGTTGAGGATTTTTGCATCTATGTTCATTAAAGATATGGGCCTGAAGTTTTCTTTTTTGGATGTGTCTTTGCCTGGCTTTGGAATTAATGTAATATTGGCCTCATAGAAAGAGTCTGGAAGAGCTCCCTCTTTTTCTATTTCTTGAAATAGTTTGAAGAGCATTGGTATTAGTTCTTCTTTGAAAGTCTTATAGAACTCGGCTGTAAACCCATCAGGTCCTGGACTTTTCCTTGTTGGTAGCTTTTTGATGACATCTTCTATTTCTTCGCTTGTAATTGATCTGTTTAAATTGTGTATAGCCTCCACATCCAGTTTAGGCAAATCATATGACTCTAGAAATCTGTCAATGCATTCAGTATTTTCTATTTTATTAGAGTACAAGTTTTCAAAGTAATTTCTAATTAAATTCTGTATATCTGAGGTGTTTGTTGTGATATTCCCTTTTTCATCACGAATGTTAGTAATTTGAGTTTTTTCTCTTCTTCTTTTTGTTAGCATCGCTAAGGGTCTGTCAATTTTGTTTATTTTTTCAAAGAACCAACTTTTAGTTTTGTCAATTCTTTGAATGGTTTCCTTAGTCTCAATTTCATTAATTTCTGCTCTGATTTTAATTATTTCCTGTCTTCTACTGCTCTTGGTGTTGGTCTGTTCTTCTTTTTCTAATGCTTTGAGGTGTGATGTTAAGTCATTTATTTGTTGGTTTTTGTTCCTCTTAAGGAATGAACTCAGTGCAATGAATTTTCCTCTTACTACTGCCTTCATAGTGTTCCAGAGATTTCTATATGATGTATATGTGTTCTCATTTACCTCTAGGAATTTTTTGATCTTTTCTTTGATGTCTTCTTCAACCCCTTGTTCATTCAGTAGCATGTTGTTTAGCTTCCAGTTGATGGAGTAGTTTTTTCTTATTCCTTGTTTTGTCGTTGATTTCCAATTTCATCCCTTTATAGTCCGATAGCATGCAGGGTAGTATCTCTATTTTTTTATATTTGCTGAGAGTTGCCTTATGACATAAAATATGGTCTATTTTGGAGAAGGAGCCATGTGCTGCTGAGAAAAATGTGTATTTACTGAGGGATGAAATATTCTATATATGTCCGTTAGGTCTAAATTGCTAATTGTTTTGAGGAGGCTTAAAGTTTCTTTGTTTAGCTTTTGTTTGGATGATCTATCCATTGGTGAGAGAGGTGTGTTGAAGTCCCCTAGAATAACTGTGTTGTGGTCTATTTTACTCTTGAACTTGAGAAGCGTTTGTTTGATGAATGTAGGTGCTCCATTATTTGGGGCATACAGATTTATGATTGTTATATCCTGTTGATGAATGGTTCCCTTAAGTAATAAGAAATATCCATCTTTGTCCCTCTTGATTAATTTTGGTTTGAAGTCTACCTTATTTGATATGAGAATGGAAACCCCTGCTTGCTTCCACCGGCCATGTGAGTGATAAGACTTTTCCCAGCCTTTCACTTTCAGTCTGTTGATGTCTTTTTCTATGAGGTGTGTTTCTTGGAGACAGCAAATTGTTGGGTCATTTCTTTTAATCCATTCTGATAATCTGTGTCTTTTGATTGGCGAGTTTAGGCCATTAACATTCAGGGTTATTATTGAGATGTGATTTTTATTCCCATCCATTTTTATTTGAATTATGGTCTTTAGCTTGATTTGGTTTCTTTTCTGGTTGGTATTTCCTTTAGTTTAATATCTCCCTTTGGTGATTTTCGTTATCATCTTTCTCTTCTTCTTCATGAAAAATGTTGCCCAGGATGCTCTGAAGTGCTGGCTTTCGAGTTGTGAAATCTTTTAACTTTTGCTTGTCGTGGAAGGTTTTTATTTCATCTTCGAATCTAAAGCTTAATTTTGCTGGATATAAGATTCTTGGTTGACATCCCTTTTTTTTCAGAGCTTGAAATATGCTATTCCAGGATCTTCTTGCTTTTAAGGTCTGGGTTGAAAAATCTGAGCATAGTCTGATTGGTTTCCCCCTATATGTAATTTGCTTCCTTTCTCTTGTGGCTTTTAGTATTCTCTCTTTGCTCAGTATATTAGGCATTTTCATTATAATGTGTCTAGGTGTGGATCTGTTGAGATTTTGTTTCTTTGGTGTTCGGTATGCCTCTTAAACTTGGTTTTCCATTTCATTCCTCGAGCTTGGAAAATTTTCTGTAATTATTTCGTTAAATAGATTACTCATTCCTTTGGCTTGAAACTCTGCCCCTTCCTCTACGCCAATCACTCTTAAGTTTGGTCTTTTTATGCTGTCCCATAATTCTTGGATGTTATGTTCTTGATTTCTAACAAGTTTTGCTGTATGGTCTAAATTCTTCTCTAGGACATATATTTTGTCTTCATTGTCTGAGGTTCTTTCTTCCAAGTGGTCTATTCTGTTGGAGATGTTTTCAATTGAGCTTTTATTTTGGTTTATTGCTTCTTTCATTTCTTTCATTTCTGTTTGGATTCTCTTTAGAGCCTCTATTTCCCTATTGAAGTAATCTTTTACTTCCTGTATTTGTTTTTGGAGTTCTTTGTCAAAATGATCTTTTGCCTCCTGTACTTGCTCCCTCATCTCATTTTTGAGTTCATTGTTAGTTCCATAAACATTTGGCATATGTAATTTCTAAATTCCATCTCTGGCATTTGACCAACTGTGCTTGCCATGATATCTACCAATGAGGTATCTTGATTTGTTTGTGTCATTTTCTTTCCTTGTTTTTTCATGTTGCTTGTGTGTCTATTCTTCCTGCACTGTGGGACCTTGACTATTTCGATTTTACCTTAAAGCCTTATGTTGTTCCTGTAGTACAATGCTATCAGATCACCTTATAATTCCTTTACACTTTTAAAACCTAACACTTTCTATTCAGAAAATCCAAGTTTGATCACAATGTACAGATTTTGTTAACCCAGATATTATTTCCAATTTACTCTGTACGCTTCTGATAGGGTTTTATATCTTCAAGTATTGGATACAGAGGTGTTATGTTTAGGAAGAAGGAAGTGTCTTGAATTGTTCGTTCTTGGAAAGTATGAAAAGAGATATCTATTGAAGTGGTTTAGTGGAAGTGGTTTAGTATCTGTAGACGATGGAAGAAAGAGAATGGCGTTGACAATTAGGTGAAAAGACCAATTTATATATAAAGTAAGTTGGAAAAGAAAAAAAAATGATAAAAGAGTAGGAATTTGTGTAAGAGAGAGGAGAGAGAGAATCAAGGAAATAGAGAGTAAACTATATATAACACCACTTTGCTACCCAGTTCAATTGCACCAGTTCTAGAAATCCCAAGTTCTGTGTATAACTTGTTTTTGCCTCTGTTTAGTATGCACTGGCAGGATGTAAACATGAAAGATGAAGGAGGAAGAAAAGATACAAGAGTGAGAAGGAAGAAAAGAAGGAAAGAAAAAAGGAGCGGAAGCAAACAAACACACTAACAATCAATGCGGAAGGAAAAAAGAAAAGCAGAACAAAACAAAGCCAAAAAAAGAAAAAGAAAAATAAACAAACAAACAAAAAAAAAACCTCCCTGCAATCCAACAAAACAAGCAAACCAACAAAAAGGAAAAAAAAAAAAAAGTCAAACCCCAAGTCTCAGACAAAATGGGCCCTGGGAAGCCCCCCTCTTTTTTTCCTTTCCAGTTCAAACCAATTGCTATTGGATCACGTCCAGACAGTCTGTGATCCTGTTAGTGAAATCAAGGCTGCATCTTAGGCCAGTGGCTGCACGGTTCAGTGAAGGAGTCGCCCAGGGGGTTTGTGAGTGTCAGCAGATGAATGGCACCGGGAAGGGGACCTTCCAGAAGGCACCCCCTCCCCAAGCACCCACAGTTGCAGCCTCTTGTTGCCGCTGCGCTAGCCTCAGAAACGTCTTCCCCTGCTGACCACGCGAGTCTCACCCAATTGTGCGTTGTCTTCAGAGAGCTGGAGAGTCCCTGGTTGGCTGCAGCTGTCTCTCTCCGTCTCCTCCCCTTTGTCTGGGCCAGCCACTGCAGCTTTCAAAGATGGCAGTGCTCTCCTTCCAGTCAACAGCAGCTCCGCAGACTCCTGTATCCTCGCCGATTGATTTCAAAGCTGTTGGGTGGATGTCTCCCTGCCGAAGTGGCACCGGGAAGCCACACCTGTGACTGTGGTGCAGACAGCGCTGCTTCAGAATGTGGCCTGCTCCACTCTGCCCCTGTTTGCTGATCGCAGATCTCTGCGCCGCACTGTCCGGGGCCCCACTACTGAGGGTCGCGACAGGTGGAGTGTGGATTTGAACTGGTGTTGTGGACCCGCGGTCTCCCGTGGTTCCCCAGCACCAATCCCACCGGCTGTTATCGCTGGTTTTTATCGCCGGTTTCATGCTGGTGTGCCGTGAGTTTGGCTGGGGTTGCAGTAGTAGCGCGGTCTCCCCACACTGACTTTGTTTCGGACGGCCTGTGCACCACCCAGGCGGTTTTGCAGGAGCCTCACGGCTCCAGCCACTGCAGACAGCTTGTCTCTTTCTTTCTCTGGTAGTGGTAATCAAACCATCCAGGAGATCGGTATTTTCAGCCTATATATATATATATATTATGAAAGGCAATTTATCTGCTTTGTTGGATTCTTTCCACGGAGCTGCCCTGAAGTGCAGCTTCCTCTAATCCGCCATCTTGGATCCGAGCTATTATTTGTTTTAACCTGGGTTAAAACACCCTTAAGCCCTCAGGTGGAGAGGGTTTAATGGGCCATTGGGTGAAGACAGTTTAGGTCCAGTTTCAGGGGAGAACAAATCTTTATTTTTTTCTATAATTTGCCATTTCCATGTTTGGTTCAGAAACTTGTAGGCAGAATCACTGAGACTTAATGTTGGCATTGGGGACTTTTCTAGTAACATGTAGTAGGAGGGGTGATATTGAAAGTCTTAAAGTTCCTCTTGGAAGGGGCAATTTTTGGAACAGGCCACCCCGGAACAGGTTGGGACAGGGGCAGGGTCTCTACAAGGGTGGAGGAAGGACTCTGAGGGAATTAACATTACAATTTTTTAATGGATAGTTTTTCAACAGTCTTCAACTTCCCCAGACTCACTCAAAATTGGCTTTCAACCTGATTTGATTTACCTCTCTATACCGACTACCTATGAGATTTTGGCTTCATTACCCTTCTAATTTTAGGAACTCTTTACTACTGTAAGGACACGGGATGATGACCGAATCTGGATTCTTCGAGCTGAACAGGGGTGATGTGTTGGGGCAAGTAGTTTGGAGTTCCTTTATTAGAAGTCAGGTCAGATTGAAGCCTGGGCAAAACAGGTTGTAAAGTCATCAGGGACCAGCACTTTTATGAGAGAAACAGAAACCCTGAGTATTGAGTAAATGTTGCAGCATCTGGAACATGTTAATGTATACCATGAGTATGGTAGCAGTCAATAATTTCTTACTAGGAGGTGTGAGGTCTGAGAAGCTATCTCTATAATAAGGCAGGAGTGGACATGGCCTTTGTTTGGGAATATAAATCTTTAACATGCACAGTTATCAGGAATGTAAACACAACATTTAATTTTAATCTTACAGATTAGATGTCTATCTTGTTAAGATGGTAGTCAAGCTACTTAGTCTTAAATTAAGAGCATTGGGCTTTACTTTAATGTCTATAACCTTATTGTCATTTACTCTTTCTATTAATTGGGGTTTGTACCATCTTAGGTGATTTCTTATTATCTTAAATTAACCCAGGTTGTGTTATTAAAGCAATATCTCTGCAAAACATTAACAGGCAACTTTTAGACAGCTTACAAGGAAAATACAAAATAAAATTTACAAGAGTTAAAACACATTTTAAACCTCTAATGTATTATTTTTATAAGCCTAAGATTACCATACAATGCTAGTTTGGACAGCACCAACTTCATATAATGTTCTTCTAGAGATTTTACCTCAAGGCTTATCTATCTGAAAGATATGAACACATTTAATATACAAAGAAGAGTATCATTCCACCATAATTATATTGATGATTTTACATTAACAAGTTTAGCTCTTTTTTTTTTTTTTTTTTTTTTTTTTTTTTTTTGTGTACCGGGGATTGAACTCAGGGGCACTCGACCACTGGGCCACATCCCCAGCCCTTTTTTTTTTTTTTTGTATTTTATTTAGAGACAGGGTCTCACTGAGTTGCTAAGTGCCTCGCCATTGCTGAGGATGGCTTTGAACTCGCGATCCTCCTGCCTCAGCCTCCCAAAGTGCTGGGATTACAGGCATGCGCCACCGCGCCCGGCACAAGTTTAGCTCTTAAAGAAATAACATAATGATATTTTAAAATAATAGTTGTTATTTAATTATAGCTGTATAATTTTAAATTTCTTTTTAGATTACTTGCTCAAAAAACCAAAACTTAATATACTTAGTTAACCAACTTTTACAGAGCTTTTATATCACTTAAGTGACCATATCTATAATCTTTTAATTTCTTTTTTCTGTTAACCCTTTTTTTGTTCACAATTTCAAATAATCTTCATAATAATTTGAATTTAGGCAAACTTTTCATCATGACAAAGCAACCTTAAAATCTCCTTTTTAATTTACCAATTTATGAAAACAATCAATAATGTTACCCAATGGAATTTAAGGAGTTACCTGATGACATATTTAACAGTGAGTAATTTAAAGTTATTTATAAATTTACACAATGAGAAGACAGACAAACCATAGAAGGCAGAACAAAGTACAAGGGATATAGACAACACTTTACTAGTTTTTGACTATCTAGAGAGACTTGTGAGTTTTTAGTTTTATTTTAAAGGTACCTTTATTTGTTTACTTAATTTAAATTGAATATTTTTATTTGGATCTATTTTTAATTAATTTTCATGAGTGCTTAGTTTATATTCGCCAATTTTAATATACACATATAAACACACAAACAAAACACAAGTGTACACACAACACAATTAAAACAACATAAACTTAGGTGCATAGGATTATGATTAGCCAGTAATGTGAACCACAGGTTAAAAAAACAGTTTGACTCCTTTTTTATTTCTTTCTTTCTTTTTGGGCTTAAGCTTGTTGCTTTCTCATTTACATTTCAATGTAAGTCTTGGCTGAGGTTTAAGGGGACAGAAGTTTGTTTTCGCGCTGGCGCCAGCAAGAGGATCTGAGACAAAGGACACGGGAGGGCGGCGCACAGCTGGCAGGAGGGGCAGCGCAGCACGGGCAGGAGGAAGCTGGCGCTTTGGCCATCTGGGGCCAGTGGTGGCAGGGACTCTGGACGCAAGCTGGGCCCTTCCCGTGGATTGCCCCAGCTGCAGTGGGCATCGCGGCCGCACCTGGGGAGTCCCGTGGGCGCCGGCGCTGTGCGCGGGCACTGTACTGAGTTAGTCGCAGGAGGTGATGTCAGCAACCGCGGGACACTTCACAGTGGTGCTTTCGCCCCTTTTTTTCCCCTCTGCCCTCCACTCGCTGCTCGGCCTGAGCCCCACTCCTACGGGGCGAACGTGGGCCCCGCCCCAGCAGTGCATGTCTTGCCCACCTTGGCGTGAGCCCCACCCCCAGCGGTTCACGGCCAGCTTTGGCGCGGGGGGGGGGGGGGGGGGGGGTGTCAGTCCAAGACAAAGCCCAAACCACGCAGTGGCAGCGGTGGTGGCAGGCAATTAACCACGCGCTATTGGCAACCCATCACCGGGCAACAACCAGATGCACCTGCGCGCATGTTACCCAGCCCGTTCAGTGCGCCATCACCGAGCGCATTTTCCCCGGACATCCTTTCCCTCTTCCCTGCCAGGCGTACATGAAAGCTGTCCCAAAAAAGGGAGAGGAAAAAAGATAGAAAAAGTGGGCGAGAGAAAGAGAGAGAGAACTTTGTGATATGATTACCTCATTTTCCAGAGGATACCTTTTACCTGAAAAGCCCTATTGGCTCGAACGCTTAGCCCAATTTGCCAGAGTTGCACCCCACATTGGGCACCATTTGTAGGGAAATTACTGTAGGGGCTGAAGTTTGTAGCTCTCCCTAAACCCGGGAATTGAACCTTCTCTGTCCAGCAGAGAGGCTGGGAGAGCAAGCCTCAGTGATAAGGCAAAAATGGGAAAGTAAGAGGTCGCTAGTATTTCCTCCTCTGCCTTCAGAAGACACAGGAACATACCAGGGAGCCAAGTCAGAACAGCACTGGAACTCAAGTTTATTGAGGAAGGTGGACAATGTTTATATGAAATATGGGCCAATCAGCAAAGAGATTATAGAGACAGGTAAAGAACATGGGCAAGTCCTATTGGCGGAGTAACTACCCTATCTTTAGGGTAGTTTCGGTTCCCACTACACGTCAGGGGATCGCCTCCAGGGTTAGGCCAGGTCTGTAACAGGAAGTGGGAAGCAATCAGAGAGTTCCTTCGGCCGATGCGTTCTTAAGTCCCCAACACATAAATTTATAATTGTTATGTCTTGTTTATGATAAGCAGTAAGAAATATCCATCTTTGTCCCTTTTGATTAATTTTGCTTAAAGTTTACCTTATTTGATACGAGAATGTGATGCTTTCAATTGAACATTTAATTTGGCTTATTGCTTCTTTCATTTCCAGAATTTCTGTTTGGTTTCTTTTTAAAATCTCTATTTCCCTATTGAAGTAATTTTTTGCTTCTTGTATTTGTTTATGAAGTTCTTTGTCAAAATGGTCTTTTACTACCTATATTTGATCCCTTATCTCATTCTTGAGATCATTGAACATTTGGATTATGTACCTCATGAACTCCTTCTCTGTCATTTCATTTGCTGTGCTTGCCATGGAATCTACTAAGGAGGTATGTTGATTTGTTTGGGACACTTTCTTCCCTTGTTTTTTCATATTGCTTATGTGACTTCTAGTGCTGTGGGACCTTGACTTTTTCATTTTTGCCTTAAAGCCTTATGATGCCCCTGTATTACAATGTTATCAGATCCCCATATAAACACTTTACACTCTAAAACCAGACATTTTCTATTCAGATATTCACAATTTGGTCACAATGTACAGAATTAGTGAAATCAGATATTGTCTCCAATATACTCTGTAGATTTGTAAAGGGGTTTATAATTTCTAATATTGGACACAGATGTGCTATGCTTAGGAGAAAGGAGGTAAGGATATTGAGTTGTTATTTCTTAGGAAGTATGAATGAGAAATCTATGGATGTAGTCTAATATCAGAAGAAGAGAGAGGAAATGAATTGGAGTGAACAAGTTAGTGGGAAGACCAATGTGTATATAACCCAAACTCGTGTATATGTTAAGATAAATAAAAAAAAAAAAATGTCAAAGTAGTAGAAACTGGTGAAAAAGATAAGAAAAAGAAAGTGAGTCAAAAATAGAGAAGAAACTATATATAACACAGTTTTGATATATTATTCAGTTGCCCCAGTTCTCAAAATCCTAATTCATGTATAAAACTTGTTTTCACCTATGTTGAGAGTGTGAGGGTGGGGTGTAAATAGGGAGAGGATAAAAAGAGGGAAGAAGAAACAAAAAGGGGGGAGGGTAACAAGACTACCCGAACAAAACAAGAAAGAATAAATGAAAAAGAGAGAGAGATGTACGTGCGTGCGCGCGCGCACACACACACACAGCTAAAACACACACACAAAGACTAACTCACAAATAAATCACGGCCAAGAAAACTTGATGGGAGATTTCCTGGTTCTCTTCACATCCAGTAGATGCGGATGTCTAATGTCAGTTTTCTGGCTTTTCTCACCACCTTCCAGATGTTGGAGCCAACCAAGTAGTTACCAAACCCACCATGGCTTCTGCTGAGGTGTTGGGGGTGGAGCTTTAGTCTGCATACTTGGTCAGCAGGAGATTGGTGCTGGACGCTGGTGAATGGTGCTGTAAGAAGACCTAATATATAGGCATCTACATTCCACGCCACACTACAGTTGCAGAGTTATGGGGCCAGTATGCTGTGTTCAGATACGAGCTTCCCCACTGATTGAATGTGGCTTATATAGATGAAGGTTGTCTTCATAGCCTGCATAAATTCCTCAGATATATGTAGGGTTCCGCACAGCAGTATTCTTCCTACTGTACCCCAGTTTATTGACTGACACTTAATGTGGCCTCTTTCTGGACTGCCATCTTGCCACTTCCCAGTTGATTTCAACAAAGGTATCAAGACCATACATAAGAGAAAAGATAGTCTCTAATAAATGGTTTTGAAAAACTGATAACCATATGTATAAGAATGAAACTAGATCTCTATCTCTCAACATATGCAAAAATCAACTTAAAATGGATCAAAAACTTAAGTTTAAGACCCAAAACTATAAAACTCCTATAAGAAAACAGGAGAAATGCTTCAAACTAAAAAGCTTCCATACAGCAATGGAAACAGTCCAGAAACAACTTACTGAATGGGAGAACATATTTCCAAACTATTCACCCAATAAGGTATTAATATTCAGAATATATAAAGATCTCAATGCAATGACAAGGATATATAATAATTATTATTTTTTTATTAAAACAGAGCAAATGATCTGAATAAAGTTTTTTTAAAGAAGACATACAAATTTTTAATGTTTCCAACAAAAAGAAATAATAAACATATCAGGTGATGGATCTACTAATTAACCTGATTTGATCATTTGCACATTACACAAATGTTGAAATATCACAATGTACCCATGAATATGTACAAATGTTTTGTGTTAATTAAACATTTTTAAAAAAGAATATAGCAAAAGATTTGCAATATAAAGCTGAAATAATTCAAAGAAAGAAAATAAAGATAAAATAAGAAGCCAATTAAAGAAGAGGACAGCCAACAGAAAAAATTGGTAAGGCCAATAGGTAGTTCTCTGAAAAGATGTTTTTAAAATTGAAAAATCATGAACTGTATTGATTAGGAGACAACAAAAATCACCAACATCAGATAATAAAAAGAAGATGATCACCTCAGATCCTATAGACAATAAATTTATTCCAATAAATTCAACAATACAAATAAAATAAAAAGCATTCATTTAAAAAAGTACAACTAGGGTCTGTGGGGATGGCACAGTGGTTGAGCATTGGCCTAACATATGTAGGGCCCTTGGGTCAATCCCCAGAACAACAAAAGAAAGAAGAAAAGTTTTCTATGATTACCCTAAATACATGTATGAAGACACATTGTTGTAAAAATACTTTATATAAAACCAGCAACTTGAAAAAAATAAAAATAAAAACACACAACTAATTAAAAATGACAAAATATAAAAGAGAAAATCTGAATATTCCTGTGTGTGTGTGTGTGTGTGTGTGTGTGTGTGTGTTTACAGAAATGAAACAATTATAAAAAAATCTATTGGGAAGTCCAGGCCCAGATGTGGATTATTTCAAACATTCAAAGAGGAAATCATGACTATCTAGTTTGTTTTCATAAAATGGAAGAGGAAGAAATAGTGAACAGCTCATTTTAAGAGACCAGCTTGACCCTAATCCTAAAAACCTGCCAAAGGAATCACAGAACAAAATCACAAGCCATTAATCCCCATGAATATAAACATCAATGTGTTTTTTTAAAATGTTTTCAAATCAAATTTAACAACACATTAAAAGGCCAGGTGTGGTGGCACACGCCTATGATCCCAGCACTTAGGAGGCTGAGGCAGGAGGATCATGAGTTCAAAGCCAGCCTCAGCAATGGTGAGGCACTTAGCAACTCAGTGAGACCCTGTCTCTAATAAAATATAAAAAAGGACTGGGGATGGGGCCCAGTGGTCAAGTACCCCTGAGTTCAATCCCCAGTACCAAAAAAAAAAAAAAAAAAAAAAAACATTAAAAGGAAATATATCATGATGAAGTAGGACTTATCCCGGAAATGCAATTTTTATTTAGCATTCAAAAATCAGTATAATTCAGAAAATTAACAGAATAAAGGGGAAATCATATGATCTTATCAATGGTTTCAGAAACAAATACTTATTAATGTTTATTTCTGTTCATGATTTTTGAAAACCAATAGCAGTCTGGGAATAATAGACAACCACTCCAGTTTAAAAGGCATCTAAAAACTCTTACAATTAACAGCTGGGCATGGTGGCGCCTCAGCAATGGTGAGGCACTTAGCAACTCAGTGAGACCCTGTCTCTAAATAAAATACAAAAAAGGGCTGGGGATGTGTGCCCAGTGGTCGAGTGCCCCTGAGTTCAATCCCAAGTACCACAAAAAAAAAAAAAAAAAAAAAAAAAGAAAAGAAAAGAATAAAACTCTTACAATTGCCATCAGGTTTACTGGTGATAAGCATGATTCTGCCAGAGAAATTAAACACATAAAAAGTTGTCTCCCATTCCCCCAAATTAAACACACATGCATGCACACATACATGCATGTACACTAAACGATGCACCATGAAGGAGAATCAGCAGACACACAAATAGGATTAGAGTCTGAAATTTTTGGAGTATTTGAACTATAATCTGAAAGGCATTATGACATTGTGTTTTTAAAAAATTAAAGACAGATCACACACTGTGAAGACAATTTTGAAATAGAAACAATTGGAATTTAAAATGAAAATTACAGTCTTTGAAAGTTTTAAATCTCAGAGGATAAATTAGATGACAGCTTGGACAAAATTTGAAGAAAATTAGTGGACTGAAAAATAAATCTGAGAAAATAACCCAAAGAAGAGCAGAGAGATGAAAAGATTAAAAATATAAAAGGAAATATAAGAGACATGAGGGACAAAATAAGAAAATTCAACATATATCAAGATTTCTAGAACATTTAATAGAAGAATGGAGGAGAGAAGACTATTTGTGGAGATATTTATGAGATTTTTCAGAGTGGAAGTCATAAATCCTTTCTATTCTATTTGTGACTCTCTTTCATTCATTATTTAAATATAGTTGTGCCTCAAGTCTTCTTTCTTGGTCATTATTGTCCGGAAGTTAGTCTTTTTATTGATTGGTTCAAATAATCAGTTTTTAAAATTAATTCAAGGACAACAAATTTTTCCACAAAGAACAGATCCTAAATAATTTAGGTTTTACTGACCACATCTAACCTTGGTTGTACATTGCCCTTTGTTTATGTTTTATTTGGGTTTTGGTTTCTAACAAAACATTTATAATTGTAAAAACCATTTTTGATTCCTGTTGTGGTTGGATATGAGGTGTCCCCAAAAAAACTCATGTTAGACAATGCTATAACATTCAGAATATTTAGAGGGAAATTATTAGATTATGAAAGCTGTAATCTAATCAGTGGGTTAATTCATTTGATGGATTAATAATTTGGCTTGCTGGTGCATCATGTCTGGAAGAAGTACATCAATTGGGGTATGCCCTTGGGGATTATATTTTGTCTCTGGCTCTTCGTGCTCTATCTCTGCCTCCTGGCAGCCATGAATTGAGCAACTTTCCTCCTCTAAGACCTTCTGCCATGATGCTGTACCTTATCTCAGCTCAGAGCAATGGAATTGGCTGACCGTGGACTGAACCTCTGAAACCATGAGCCAAAATAAATATTCCTCCTTTAAATTATTCTTCTCATGTATTTTGTTCACAGTGAAGAAGAGAAGACTAACACAACTCCTGAGCCATACAAAAACAGATCACAGGTTCAATTTGACTCATGGGACCACAGTTTTTAAAGTTCAGATTTAGTTGAGGTCTCTATTTTTCCTTTTTAATTTCTATTGAATTAATTTTTGCTTTCATCTTTATTATTCCCTTCTATTTTCTAATATTTACTCTTTCCTTCATTTTCTCTTCTTATTTTTGTTTGAAATCTGATTTAATTTTTACTCTTGAATGCTGATATTTTTAGAGTGATCTATGTTGAACATTACCTCAATACTTTGAAGAAATTATTACATTTTATTCTGGCCTCTACTGTCAAGTCTTCAGTTTTTCTGATTACTTCAATTTTAGAAGCAATATGTTTATGCTTGAATAAAAATTGGATTGGAATTTTAATCCATGTTACATAAGCAATTATGTTCTTTTTCCCATTTCTAATATTTATTGTTTATGTTTTACCTATTGTTTTTTCTTGACTAGGCTTTCTAGAATTTTATTTTTTTATTAACATTTTGAAAGACATGGGTTTTGTTTTCATGAATTATATTATGTTTTATCATTATCTACTTATTTTTTGCTATTTTAAAAGAAATTTTCCACTTGTTTCAATTTAGTTTTTTATGCTTTTGCTAGTTTCTTAAACTGAACTGTTGTCTTACTAAGTAAATTTGAAATTCCCTATCATCCAGAAAGTATTCAATCTGTTTGCTCTATTTTTCCCCCCTATGGTTACCATACTGTGTTCTTATCCAACAAAGTTTTTATTTTAAAATAGTCTTAGATTTACAGAAAATTTGCAAAGATAGTATAGTTTCCATAAGCCATGCCCATTTTTTTCTACTACTAACATCTGATTTTAATATAGTATGTTTGTCACAACTAGTAAACAAATATTGACACATTTTTGTTGTGTGTGCTTTATTCAGATTTTCTTAGTTTTTACCTAATATCTCTTTTCTGTTAAAGAATCCCTCCAAGATACTGCATAACTTTTAGTCATGATGATTGAGACAATGTCTCAAACTTTTCTAGTTTTTGATGACCTTAACATTCTGGAGGGGTTTTGTCAAATGTCACTTTGTTGGGATTTTTCTACTCTCTCATAATTAGACTGAGGTTATGGGTTTGGGGAAGGAAGGCAGCACATCAATGAGGATATGTCAAATTGATGTAGAAGTTAACTGAAACAGCTCCCAGTGGCCAAAGCTAAAACAATCAGAGCAACAAGCTGCGTAACACAGCACTGAATTTCAACACTAAACATCAATAAATATCCACAAGTCCACACTAATATACAGAAGGGATGAATTAATAAGTAAGCGGGAAGGAAGGGAATAGACCTATTTGCCTTGTAGAATTTCAAATAATTAGGAAATATTCATTCACCTTTCAGGCCAGTGGAACATAAAAATTCCTGCTTCCTATGTGTGTTACATACATAGTAACATGCTTTCAGAGAGTAAAGTATGGAAAGGGAACACAAAAAGTGACCGATCCCTTGTTACTGCCTGTATTTGTCCATTTGTGGGTAATTCAATAGCAGCAGGAATGCATTGCTTATAGTTCCAGAGGCTAGGAAGCCCATGGTCAGCTACCAGCCAGACTCATTGTCTGATGACGGCTTACTCCCTGCTCCACAATAGCATCTTCTTGCTGTGTCCCCACAAGGCACAAGTGCAAAAAGGCTTCCTTGAACCTCTTTTACAGGGGCACTAATCCCATTCTGCCTTCGCCAGTTCCCAAAGGCCCACCTTGGGGGCCACCATCACCTTGGAAGACAGGTTTCAGCACATGAACTTTGAAGGGACACACACATTCAGACCACAGCACTGCCCGGTTAGATACTGCTATTCTCACATTTTGAGGTCACACAAACATATATACTGCAATTTGTGGGGGGTTTTTTCTCTCTCTTCAATTTTCCCTAAATTTGCAGTATTTGAATTGCATGTGTTTGTTCTGTATTTCTCTGTATAGGTTTCTGAAGAGAAAAGGGATGATTCAAAACTAAGGTGCTCCCACCCATCCTACTGGAAGATACTCTGTAAATTATGAATGAGGTGATAGTAAGGCAGCAATCAACTTTTCAAATTGTCTTCACTTTGGGCCACTTCGTTTCTGGTGTCAAGAAGAGCAATTAAGAATCTTGCCCCTCCCACATATCTTCATGCCCTGCCCATTTTACTAGAATCCTTTAATAATTATGATTTTGAAAGTAAAATATTACCTTTTGACAATAAGTATAATAGTACAATCAAATAAGTATGATGATTTTAACATATAGTTTATACTTTTAGGGAGACTTTTAATTACATTGTTCTATATATGAAGAGTTGAAAACACTCCTTTTAATATCTGACTTGAAAGTGTATATTCTGATATTAAAAGCAGGACAACCTTTCATTGTATTCAAAGTGATGGAATCAATATTCTTAATTGTATTTAGTCCAGACATCATTATTTTTCCTAACAAGTCTTTGAACAAAGGGAGCTAAGATAATATTCCAGAAAATAAATTGGAGGTGATGCCATATTACTTATAAAAATCCAAGTGATATGACTTTCTGGGATATATGAACTACTTTATGACCAATTTCATATTATTACCATTTAAGCAGATACAGAAACTGAAGTGACTGATTTGCATAAGGCTGCAAAATGACATTAGGAGTTAGGTAGACTCTAGTGGAACATACAACTTAGGGCCAAGGAAAAGAAGAAAATGTTTTACAATGTGTGGGCTGCCTCTTCTTTGTAAAATCACTATGGAGGGATTTACAAGAATGTTTGGCCTGCCACTCTGAGTAAAAAAATTGATCAAAGGGCGTTCAACTTTAAAATAGTAAATAACAAGGGTAGTATTTGTTTTCCATGATTAAAACTGAACATTTTTGCCTCATGTATTCTGTGATTTAAATTTTCTGGAAACTTCAAACTAAACCTGAAGAAAATAAGGCATCTCTCTCTTTATATAACCTGTGATTCAATTCCATTCCTATCAATAGGCCAGTGGGTACTTCAAAATAACTCTAGTGATAGAATAATGATTGGCCTCTTGCCACAGTGAAAACTAATTTTTGCTCCACTGAAACCAAGTATATTCATATATATAGTGTGGTGTCAGTCCTGTGCCTGAAGGTTTTCTGCAGAGTACAACTTCAATTTTAGACAGATAGATGTTCTTTGATAATGTGTTCTTTATGTTCTGTGCTTGGGAACAAGTATAAAATATGGGGAAAAAACTCTTTGAGCAAAATCATTTGTGAAAAGATTTGTGTTGTATTATCTCAAGCATTTGCAGGGGAACTAGTTATACTGACATGGATTCTCACACTTCACATGTTTCTGATGGAAATCAGCTGCCCCTGCCCAGTGTACTTCTCTCCCCAGAGCCATCATGACTACCAGGGCCCCTGGATGGCCTAGACTAATGGTACCTGGATTTTTTCTAAAATGATCTAGGCTCTGCCTATGGTTGTTTGTGTACAAAGATCACTTGCATGTCATGGACCTTTTGATTTCTTTACAAGAACTGCAGGAAAAATAATGAATAGAAAAAGAAAGCTTAGGAGTAGCATGTTTTGCCCCATCCCAGGTTTCCATGAACATCAGCAGCAAAGGATCTTAGAAAACATCAAGAGAACCACAGGCTGGTTGCAAGACAAAGAAAGGAGCATGAATATTTAAGGTTAAAGGTCTATTTCTTTAATAAATGAAGATATGAAAAAGTAGAAATTGAGACAACTTCTAGGAAATAAAGAACAGATTTTTTTTTTTAAACTGGAAATTGAACCCAGGGGAGCTTTACCACAGACATACATTCCAGTCCTTTTTTTTTTTTTTTTTTTTTAGATACAGAGTCTGGCTAAGTTGCTTAGGGCCTCGCTAAGTTGCTGAGGCTGGCCTCAAATTTGCCATCTCAGCCTCCATAGTCGCTGGATTACAGGTGTGTGCCACCACACCTAGCCTAACAGAATTTTAGTTGGCATGCAGCTATACAGGGAACAGAAGACAAAAATAAAAAGGGTGGCTTGGGAGCCAGGGTGGGCCTATTTTCAACGTATTTACTAACTTCCCTCTGCTGCCATATTCTCACAGATTCTTCCCTTTGGGTCCAAGTTTTCTTAAGATCCAGCCAAAAGTGCTGTGTTCTGTGTAATGAAGGGTAGAACAGATAGCTTGATTCAGATCTTTAAATCCTAGGAATATTGCCCAGAAAAAAATCACTACTTGCCTCTTCTACCCCTTATTGATTTACACAGTTGTGCCCTCTGCCTTGTTCACTGATTCCCCTTTTGTATTTTGCTTGGATCAGTCCCCTACTCTAGCAGCTGGGTGGCTTGGGTTTCTTGGGTAATAATACCTGACCAGGGGGCCAATTTCCTTCTGTATTTCAGTATTTTGCCCTCTAAGGGCAGCCCTTCCTAAAGCCAGCCTAGCTTCAACTTATGCTCTGGATTGTGTAGGACAACCCTACGATCAGCCCCTAGTAAAGGTTCCATTGTAGACCCTTCATTCAGCTTAGCAACCACTTACCCTCAGTTTTAGTTAGTTTTATCACTGCTGTGACCAAAGACATGACAAGAACAATTTTGGAAGAGGAAGAATTTATTTGGGGGCATACAGTTTCAGATGTCTCTGTCCATAGATGGCCAATTCCATTCTTTAGCACCTCAGATGAAGCAGCACATTATAACAGAAGTGTGTGGTGGAGGAAAGCAGATCAGGATATTATGATCATGAAGCAGAGGGACAGCTCTGCTAAACAAAGACAAAATATAAACCCCAAAGGCTTGCTCCCAGTGACCTACCTCCTCCAGCCCCACCTTGCCTGCCTACAGTTACCACTCAGCTAATCTTATCAGGGGATTAGCACACTGATTAGGTTAAGGTTGTCATAACCCTATCATTTCATCTCTAAACTTTCTTGCATTATCTCACACATAAGTTTATAGGGGATACCTCAGACCTAAGCCATAACACCTCCCCAAGGAGTCCACACTCTGGTTCAAAGTTTTCAGGAACTAGGCTTGTTTCTCATGGGTTCTCAAATCCTTCCCTGCACCATATCCCTTCTGTCCTCTGCTCAGGCTACTACTGCACTGCTTCTGTCCTTCATCCTTAACTTACCCTTTCCAGTGAGCTTTTCACAGTGCTAAAGACTAAAATGCTAACAAACCCTGTGCTCTCACATCCAGATATGACATGGGAGGGTAAGAAGGAAGCCTTGCTGCTAGCATCTCAAATCAGAATCCTGAACATTAGAACCCATGGGAACATTGTCATGGTTGATTTCATAATATTACCAATCATATATATTCTAGTATTTTTCATGGGCTATTATGAGTACCCAGTCAGTAAGTAAAACATTATTTCTGTTGGAAAATATGTTCTGTATTCCCAGAAACTGACTTACAGTTTAATATTTAGTAAGTAATCTAGTCATAATTTGAAGACTTCCAAAAAGACATGAAAATATTTTTCTAAAATATTAACTTTCAAATTAATCCATATTTTATCATTAATAAGTCCAATTAGCCTATTCTATTCATTTGAAAATTTAAAGTTCTATTTTACAAAAATTAAAAACAGATCAGGGGGAGGGACTAGGAGAGGAATAAGGAAGATACTAGGTAATAAAATTGATCAAATTATATTATATACATGTATAAATATGACATAATAAATATAACACATAAATCCCACTATTATGAGTAATTATAATGCACCAAAAATTTTTAAAAGAAGCAAAATTGTGCGTGCAGTACCTGTTTAAAAGCAGTACTATTATTTTTTTATTGTAAAAGATTGTTCACGATGTAATTCACCCTCTAAAGAACTCTCATTACTTAAGTAGACTTCATCCTTTTATTTATCTTTATTTCTTTGTTTATCTTTATTTCTACCTTTATTTTTAAGTCTACTTCATTCTCATTTTCTGGTACTGGGTATTTAACCCAGGGGGGTGCTTTACCACTGAAGCTATGTCCCCAACCCTGTTTATTTATTTATTTAATTTTGAGCAGGGTCTCAATAAGTTGACAAAGCTTATCTTAAATTTGCAATTCTACTACTTTAGCCTCCCTAATTGCTAGGGTAATGGACATGTACCCTGATGTTCAGCTTGCCTTAGGGTTTGAACCAGAAAAATGATAAAAGTTGTAGGTGTTTTCTATTTTCCTTCCAAGCCACATGGAAAAAGATAACTGCAGTAGGAATGGTAAAGCCAATACCCAATGAGAAGCAGAACTGAATTAAAAGAGGGGAAAGGAGAAAGGTCAGAGAAGGTGATGATGCTCTGAATCTGGTTGAGCCTGAAGCCATGCTCACTGAAGACAATGTGAACTCATACATCCCCACCATTACTTAAGCTCATGTGGCTTCCATCTTAATGCTGTAGAGCCACATGTGTCCTCATATTCAGGGAACGGAAAAGGAAAGTGGGAGTTCCATTCACTGGAATACCATTTGAATGTGTGAAGGAGCCCTAATTAGGAAGGGCTGTTGTAGCTAGCTGGAAGCCATAAGTTCCACCTGATATGTATGTGACGCACCTGTAGGCACCCGCAAACCTGAAGGTATATAACCGGGTGAAAGCGGTCCGAGTTAGGAGAACGGAGAATTCAGTCAGCCGGGCAGTCACTCGGTCAGTCAGAAGAATCAGAGCGGCCAGAACGTAGGCAGAGCGGTTACAGAAGAGAAACCAGATAGAAGACAGAAGAGAAACCAGATAGAAGAAGTAATGACTGGTCAGAGTTAGGCCGAGACTCCTGAGGAAGACAGAAGACAGAAGAAAGAAGAAGGAAGAAAGAAGAGAGAAGAAAGAAGCTCTAATCTTACTCTAAGCTAAACTCTATCTTTCTTTCCCTCTCTAAGCTCTAAGAAAGTAGAAGTAAAAGTAGTAAAAGCTATACTCTGCCTCCGAGATTTTTCCCGGGTTTCGGTACCAGGTAGCTTACAAATGTGTATTCAGCTGAGGGAATTAGTCTTCCTTAGCCCACACCTTACAAGATATTTGGATCTTTCTTGTTCACAAAGGGGGAGATTACATGGTCAAAGGGCCTTCAGATACAATGTGGAGAGACTAGACACTTTTCTCTATTACTTTCCACTTCTGTGGTTTTGGATAAGTTACTTGTTTTTCTAAACCTCATTTTCCAACTTCATAGGTGCCCAGTGAGAATCCAATAAGATATTGTAATAAAGTACAGGACACATAATATCCATTTGATAAATCTTACCTATGATCATATAAATCAATAGGCTATAAGGCAATGTGTTAGGTGTTCTCATTGATGTTTGAACAGTGCCAATAAGAAGAATGCATAATGGACTCTGTGTAATAACTTGTAGAGCTCTTTTCATAGCACAAATATGTGGAGTTTCACACATACAAGTCACAAACTTGTCCAGAAATCTCACCTCGAGGCATATAAAGAATTACAATAGCTCAGTTCACAACAGCTAAACTATGGAACCAACCTAAGTACCTGTTATAGCTTGGAGGTGAGGTGTTCCTCAAAAGTTCACATGTGAGACAATGCAAGATGGTTCCAGGGAGAAATGATTGGGTTGTGAGAGTCTTAACCCAATCAGTGAATTAATCCCCTGATAGGGATTAACTGAGTGATAACTGAAGAAGTAGGGTGTGGCTGGAGGAGGTAGGAATTGGGGACTGGCTTTTGGTATATATTTATATCTCACAAGTTGAGTTCTTTCTCTCTGATTCCTGATTACCATGAGACGAGCCTCTTACCTCCGCCACACTCTCCAGCCACTATGTCCTGCTTTACCTTGAGCCCCGAGATATGGAGCTGATCTTTTATGGACTAAGACCTGAAACCGTGAGGCCTCAAATAAACTTTTTTTCCCTAAAATTGTTCTAGTCAGATCCTTTAGTCACAGCAGCAAAAAAGCTGACTAAAACAGTGTCCTTCAACAGGTAAATGAATAAAAAAAGTTATATATATGTTATATATATGATATATATATATATAAGATATATATATATATATGTACATATATATATTGGAATATCACTCAACCTTAAAGAAGAATGAAATTATGGCATTTGCTGGTAAATGGATGGAACTGGAGAATATCATGCTAAACAAAATAAACCAATCCTAAAAAATTAAAAGCTGAATGTTTTCTCTGATATGTGGATGCTAATTCACAATGGGGGAGGGGCTAGGAAAGAATAGAGTTAATTTAAATAGGTTAATTTAGAATAGAGTTAATTTAGAGGGAAGTGAAGGGAGGGGAGGGGGTATGGGGGTAGGAAGTATGGCAGAATGAATCAGACTTTATTACCCTATGTATGTGTATATATATATATATATATATATATATATATATATATATATAACTATATGATTGGTGTGATTCTATATCTTGTACAACCAGAAGAATGAGAAATTATACTCCACTATACATGATGTATCAAAGTGCATTCTACTGTCATGTATAACTAATTAAACAAATTTAAAAATTAAAAAAAAAAAAGAACTACAATAGGAAAACATCACTCAGTGAATAGTTCAAATGCTTAACTGGGTAAGACATTCAATGAATAATATTAAGAAATTTATGGGGTCCCTAATTGCTGATGTCTCTGATGAAGTTACATCTCTGTCAAAAGCTTTGAAAGTCAGTAGATTTGAATTTTATTTCTGCCATTTGTTAACCTTAAAACTTTGGACAAATTATATAGTTATTGAGTCTTACTTTCTGGATTTGTGAATAAGGATAATAATAACTATTCAAGTTATTAGGAGGCTAGGAAAAAATGCATATAAATGTTTATAATATAAATAGTGTTTATAATCTACATAAAATAGGCCTCCCTGAGATAACCTGTTCATGTGCTTCTAGGGTATTATGTTGCCTTGAGGTCACTAATTGGGTCACAGAGATAAAGCACTATTAGCAAGGTAGCATTGAGTCATCAGGCTGGATTGGAAGAAGGAATCCAGGAAACAGGACAGGTGCAGAGACACAGCCCATAGCCTTCGGGTTGAGATCATGTAGAGAGTCTCCAATTCCAAGTGTTTAGGAAAGCCCTTGACTGTACTGCATCAGGAAAAATTTTGAAAGACTTTGAAATGGTAAATAAAATATTAGCAGTTATCATATATAGCTCATCCATCAGGTTATCACTATCTTTTATTTTCCTTGAGCTATTTTACAACTCTATGAATTATAGCAAACTGATAACAATACAAATGATTCTTGTTCCAGGAAAATGCATGTCTGGTGGAATACAATTGATTATATTTCTTCAGATAGACACATTTGGCAAAATTGTAAATTCATTTCAAGATTTTTTAATTTCCTTTTTATATGCATGGTTCTTGTAATTCATCCATGAACTGATTATAATATCTTACTGGTTTTTTCATTGATTAATAAGTTAAACAAAATGTTTGACACTTGTGAATTTTATATTTTTATGAGAGTCATGATTTTACCTTTTTTAAAGTGACTCTCTCAATTTCATGAAGAATCTCCATTTTTTTCTAATTTTTCAGCTAAGCCCAGGTCGACTGAATAATTCAAATCTAAAGGGACATTGTTGATCCCTGACTTTGCTGCCTCACTGTAAGCATCTCATGCCAGAAACATTATAGGGGTTTCAGAAGGGGGGTTGAATATTCAGGAATCTTGAATTTTAAGTCCATGCTTCTGTGTCATCTCTCCTGAGACTCCCTGAGGGAAGGCCCCTCTTCATAGACACCAAGATAGTTTCTATTGTATTTCTTGAAGATGGTCACTTCTCCCTTGGTTAAAACTACAGCTAAACTTCTTTTGATTAAAACGTTTTGTGGTTCAATGATCATATTTCATTCAATGAAGCCTTGTATTGGGCCTCCAGTGAGTTTGAATAGCAAGCCATACCCTCATTCAAAACTATTTTCCTTGAGAGACAATCAGTAAATAAATCTTAGATGTGAACAAATGAGCTGTCACTCTGCATGACAGTTTTTTAAAAGAGCAATGTGGAATCCAAAACAAGTTCTGTTAGTGAGAGGGAACATGTGAGGATGATCATAAAAAGTCTTTTTTAAAGCAAGTAAAAGGCTGGGCTGTAGCCTAGAAGGAGAGTGCTTGCCTCACATACATGAGGCCCTGGGTCCAATCCCCTACGCTTAAAAAAAAAGCAAATGAAGGCAAAAGTAAAAAGTAATCTCTTTTAGTGCTTAGTCACAAAGTACACATCCCATAAATATTTTCCTATTGATAATAAAAATACTGGTGAGATCACCTTTCAAATCTATGAGCTAGATTGTAAATCCTCAAACCTGAACCCTGTTAGGTTTTGCCTATTCGTTTTCTGATTTAAGCAGGACTGCCTACTCTCCCAGAAGAAAAGGTGAGGGGGGAAAGTGTTGATTATTTGCCTTCTAATTCTTGGCTATTAGCAGAAAAACAAAAAATAGTGAACAAGTCATGTAAAGAGTGTTGGTGCTGGAACATTCTTAATCTGAGAGTAGGATTTTGGTTTTAGACTCCATTACATAGTCAAGCTAAGGTGAGGACATGCTGAGTTTGACTAGGACAGAAAAATAATTATGCCCTGGTGGTAATGTGAGGACCAGAGGTTAGTTTTTCAAGACAGATAGTGACACATTCTTGATTTCAATAGCCATCAAGACTAAGTAAAATTATAACCCCTTGAAATTTTTTTATACTTTTGTTTCATTGTCCTTGGGATATTATGTCTATATTTGAGACTTACAGTTAGCTTTAAGGAAAAAAAAAATGAATGAGTCTACTTTTAGACAGTTTAGCAGAAGCCAGCCAAGTTAGGCTTACTCTGTGTCTGTAAGGATTGATTCTGGGAAACTCCTGAGATTAATAATAGACTTTCTGAAGGGCAAAAATCACACCGGGGACTGCCGTGCAGCCAAGGGATTTATTACCTGGCCTTTATGGATGGTTAAGGGTAGAAAAGGAATGGGGAGAGGGGAACCAGGGAAAGGGAAGTGTGCAAGCTCTGGTGGGAGAAAGAAGTCAGGGAGAGGGGAGTGTGCAAGCTCAGGAAGTGTGCAAGTTCAGGAAGTGTGCAAGCTCTGGTGGAAGAGTGTGCAAGCTCTGAACAGAAGGTGGGAGTCTGGTCACACCAGCTGCGGTCTGTGGAGCTATCAGCTGGGGCAGCTGTTGTCGGGCTTGAGACGGTGGGTAAGTGTGCAGTGGCTGCCTCTTCTCTATCTCCGTCGTCTTCTGTCTTCTAGTCCTCTCCCTCTTCTGGTCGTCTGGCTCTTCCTTGCCTGGCTCGCTGGTCATCCCTCTCCGTCTTCCTTCCCCCAACGGACAGAAGCCCTTTTATACCCACCTGGACCATTAGGTTGTCCGTTAAAACCATTGGTGGTGAAGCCTATTGGCTCCTGTCCAGGGAACAGAGCAACCTTTAATACTATGCCTGGGGAAAGGAAAACAAGGTTGCTTCCTGCCTGGGGGAAGGGAAACAGGTTGCTTTGCTCAGGGCACGGAAACTTCCGGGATGGGGATGGGTAGTCCATCTATCACTTTCCACCTTGAGTAATCCTTCTTCTCCTTCCTGTCATATGGTAGGAGAAATGGACACTTAGGTAATGTTAAAGTTGCCTGATCATAGCTCTTAGTTCATTTAACTTAAAATAATTTCTTTCACTTGACAGTAAGAGCTCTATACTATGGGATAAATGCATATTATTATGTTTGCTAATTTTTACGTTGAAGTTTCTGTTTCCTTTGCATAAATAAATAAATAACAATATCCTGATAAATTGCCGGTATTTTGGTTTCTCTATGCAAACTTTGCTTTACAACTTATTGACAAATAGCACTTCTACTACTCAAAATCTTAATTTTAATACTCCAGACCCTACTACTGTCCTTTGCTTATACAGTTTTCAGTTGAGATGAAAATGCCCTCTGAAAGTCAAACACTTCATCATGCATCTAAGCTCACTCCTACTGAGTAGTTCTTTTAAATATTAGTGGTTTTCATTAGAGTAATTTTGCTGGTTGTAGGTTTGAATTGCTCATGGATGAGCCTCTCTTTTCTTAGCATTGAATCTATTAGTGGGAGAATTCTGGTTTTTACAATGCATCTTCATTCTCTGCTAAAAAGTATGTCCCAGTCTAGATACAACTATATTCAACTACATGTATGGAAACAAACCACAAAATAAAATAGAGTGTATAAAGAAAAAAAAGGTAAAATCAAAATAGTGGCTTATTGTGGATCTCACTTATCTTGATGGAGTTGAGTTAATTGCCAAGAGAAAGACTAGACTGCATCGCAGAAGACCAGTTCTTCACCTGGATACATCATCAAGAGAACTAGGATTTCATGCTGATTGAAATAAACTAATCCCAGAAAACCAAAGGTCAAAAATTCCCTCTGAAATGTGGATGATAACACACATGGGGTGGGTGGGGGAATAGAAGTTCAGTTAGACAAAGCAGAATGAAGGGAAGAGAAGGGGATGGAAATATTAAAAAACAGTAGAAGGAATCAGACATAACTTTCCTATGTTCATATATGAGTACACCACCAGTGAAACTCCACATCGTGTACAACCACAAGAATGGGATCCTAATCCAAATAGGTTATATTCCTGAATGTATAATATGTCAAAATACACTCTACTGTCATGAATATCTAAGAAGAACAATTTAAAAAAAAAAAAAAGAAAGAATACTAGAGACAGATGAGTCTTTGGATGAGGGAGCATCTGGGAGACAAGAGTGAAGGAGGATGAACCAGACACATGCTTGGTAAGTGAAGGAGAAACAACCAAAAAAGTTGGATGAGACTTTTTATTTCACCATCATTCAAGCTACTGAAGACTCCATCCATGACCCACCTGAGATGTATTATGAACCTACAATGAGGGCAGAGAGGGCATCCCAAGCAGCGATGGGCTGGGGAGAAGAGAAGAGCATCAGAAAGGAAGAAATTCATATGACAGAACTGAGGGAAAGGGATTTCTAGCAGCACTTGAAAAGTCTTTCATCCATAAAAAAGGTATATCAATGGAGATATCTAAAGATGATTTTAATTTTTATGAAATACTATTTCTAATCATCCACACTAGTGCCTTTCAAATAATAAAAGATTGATTATAAAATTCAAGAAAAGGAATTTTTAATTTTTAAATTAACAGAATAGCAGTTGTTATACAAATCTAGGCCATATTACAGATTATAATAACTTAATGGATAACTTGTTTGGTATTTAAAATGTATAGTTAAGTTAATACTGTATGGATTTTTTTTAAAGTGAAATTACTTAACATATTATAATAGTGTTTTTAAAATTCTTTTTTTTTAAACTCAAGTTCCATATAACTTTGCCTTCCAGTAGCTCTTGCAAACCATTTGAGAGCTGACCTCATCCTCTTGGAAGAGGCAGGACCACAGACCATGACCTTAGCACTGGCGAAGCTGCTCAATTTTAGCAGAGATGGAGTGTCACAGCAATGAAGTCTTGCTCACAACTCTGCTTATGGGCAAGATAAAGGTGACATAGAAAATGGTCTTGGGTCAGCTACACATTTCAAATTTCTATTGAGATACCCTATTAAAAAGGAAAAGCAGTTTATTTTTAACACTTTGATTTTATAGTACTTTTGATTGAAGACTTCAGCATCTAGTGAAAGGTATATTTTTGAATGACCTGTGACAAATGAAGTGCTACAATTTTGCCCCGAAGAAGTAAATTTAGACTAAGGAGCATTTCTCACAACTAGTTACCTGGGATATAGGAATTGATTTTTAAAAACAATAATAATATCATTCCTCATGGTAACCCCAACATTTATTTCTGAATTCTAAGTACTGGCAAGTCAATCCTTTTCTAACAGTATATTAAAACTTCTCTCCTACAGCCCCAAATTAATAACAAATAATGAGTGAATTTCTTTAAATATCCTTTATGAAGAAATGTTATAAAAGAATCTTAAAATCATCTCTTTTTGTACTTGGCCATGTTTTTCTTTTCCATCTGAAATAGAAGTTAAGAATCAGGGACAATGAAGTCCTTTTAAAAATAAAAGGACTATTAAGTATTCTATATAAATAATTAGCTTTGTGAGATGGAAGAATCTTTAGGAGTGGTTTTATTTAATCTTTCTATTTTCATGTGTTGTAACCAAGATTCAGAAACAGAGTCAGAGCATAATGCCTTCTCTTGGCCTTTAGGCAAGAAATTTCTTCAATTATATTGTGTCTCCCATGGAATTATTGTTCAATTGTATTTTGAATGACAGCTTTTTGAGTTGTGGCAGTTGTATTCTAACATGGCTAGATGGATCATTCAAACAGTACATATTCCTTCTTCCCTGGTCCATCTGCATACAGGTAATCATTGAAACTCAAGAAATAAAAGTGGTTACTAAAGACAGAAAACAGCTCTGGAAATGAAAGCCTTGGCTAGATCCTAAGAAGATATGTGCATTAATGAGCAGAAGAGAACACAGACTGTAAAGGAGACAGGAAGGTTCTTTAGAATTTAGAAAGAAAACCAGTGATATAAATTGGAAGTTGGAGAGCAATGTGAGAGCAGTTAAGGAAGAGAAGTGAGGAAAGCAGGTCTGAAGAAGAAGAAAACAGAAGAGAAAGAGAGAAGGGCAAGACTCAAGAGAAACTAAAGAAGTAGAGCTAAGAAAACATTAAAGACAAAAGGGAGTTAAATGCTCATATATGAGTGAAAAACAGATTGCAAATGCAAGAGAGAAAAGAGAGCACTGAGAAAATGAGGGCTGAGAGGAGGAAGAAGGAAATGCACTTGAGGCCCTGGAGGAAGGCCTTTGTTTCTTTAGGATAGGGTGGGGGCAGCAGAAGATGCAGGATTGAGAAGATGGCATGTAAAGACACTCCCACAGAAGAGCCTGGGTCTCAGTAAACTATGGGATAAGGTATCTGTGAGGAGTGTCAAGAAGACAGAAAACATTTTAAATAGTAATCACTAGATATTGAGCGAAGTTGCTCCTGCTTGCACCACCTGGATATTCTCACATAATCACTGTAGCCTTAAGGGGTGCAGCTAGGGATAACAAGGAGATGGATGCCCACATAAAGCAAGCCAAGGGTCTGGAAGCACACTGCATCCCCAACCCTTTAAACACTGATTTATTGGAATCAGCGTGTCAAGAATGTGACTGAAAAAATTATGATGATCTCAGGATCCCTGAAAAAACCCTGCCCACTTGTTCCTTGTGTGTACATACATGGAAATGCAGGGAAGGAAGCGAATGAAAGCATAGAGAAAGATGAGATACCTCCAGTCAAGACCCCCTGCTTCACCTGCCTGAGCTGTATCTCCATGTCTGTGGGAACCTGTAAGAGCCCTAATAAGGAGAGAGCTAAGATGGCGGCTAGCTGAGAGCCATAAGAGGTGTTTCAGTATTTTCACCTGATATTCATGCATTTATCTAAGAATCTTTCTATGCCCATGAAAACTATGTGACGCACCTGTAAGTTTGAGCTGTTGACACGTGTATACTTGTTAAGGCAAAAAGTATTTAACTGGGTGATGTTGGGTAGAGGTGTGGCTGGAGTTGGAGAGGTTGTTGGAGCCAGAGAGAGAAGTTAGAAAAAGCAAGAATAAAGAGCCTATTCATTTTCCAGTCTGCTTCCGAATTCTTTCCCGTGGTATCGTTGCTGCAGGTGGCAATAGCTGCAGGTGGCAACAAGTGGTGGCCCGTACGGGGAATTCGGAATCGGCAGGTAAGAACTGAGAAGGCTCTAAAGATGGGTCCAAAAATAACTAAGACCCGAGTGATAAAGGCTATGGAAGAATTGTTTGATATATCTGATAGTGAGGAGGAAAATGATCATGAAAGCATAGCCTCCACTGAGTTGGTTAGGAACAGTAAGGATAGTATTGGTGTGAACTCAAAAAATGACGAAGATCCGAGCTGCTAAAGCTATCCGAGATTTATTAGAGATAGCCGAGGAATACGTGCTCTCAATTGAACCTGGGACTCAGGATGTTACTACTAGTGAAAGTAATAGTAGTGAGGAGGAGTCAAATAACCATAAAAGCACAGCCTCCTCCACTGAGTCAGTTAAGACCAGAAAGGACGTTAAGTAGAGGAACCACTTGTGCCCTCTGCTCCCTCATGGTTGGAATCAATTACAGAAACCATGAGGGGTATTTCTGAGCATTTGCGTGCCCTTGAAGCAGAGATTAACGGCCTTTCTGAGCGCTTACGAGCCCTTGAATGTCAAAACCGGCAGGAACATTGGGATCTGCCAGTATTTGAAAATGAAAATGGGCAGAGGTACCACCAATCCCTAGACTTCAAAACAATAAAAAATTTCAAAGAAGCAATAATGACCTATGGGCCCCAAGCTCCTTTCACGTTGAGCATGTTGGAGTCCCTTAACACTTTAACTTTAACCCCCTCAGACTGGAAAGGCTTATGTAAGGCAGTATTGAGCAGGGGACAATACTTGATTTGAGGTCACAGTTTCAGGAGTTTTGTGTGGAAACAGCTAGAAGAAATGTGACTGCAGGATTTCCAGACCATAATGTAGACAAGTTAACTGGAGAAGGGCAGTTTGCTGACTTACAGATTCAAATTCAGTATGATCCTGGAGTTTATGCTCAAATATACGCCACAGCTGTTAAGGCATGGAAAACTTTACAAGGAACTGGTGACTTATAGGGTAGCTTGTCTAAAGTAATTCAGGGACCTAATGAGCCATATGCTGACTTTGCTGATAGGCTTTTGCGAACTGCAGGTAGAGTGTTTGGAGATGTTGATCAAGCTATGCCATTAGTCGTTCAGCTGGCATATGAAAATGCCAACAAATATTGTCAAGTCGCTATCAGACCTTGGAAATCTAAAAGAGACCTTTCAGTATATATAAGATTATGCAAAGATATAAATCACGCCTTTGTCACAGGAAATGTGATTGCAGCAGCATTGAGAGGTACTTCCCCTCAAAATTTCACAAAAAGGGCTCAACCTAAAAATTATTATAATCAATCAAGTTATTCTAGACAATATCCCCAAAGAGAAATAAGACCAAGCTCATATCGTGCCCCAGGCTGCTGCCCCAGGTGTAAAAAGGGAAACCATTGGGCTAATAAGTGCAGATCTAAATTCGATATTTATGGAAACATTTTGTCTAGGAATTCAAAAAATGGGGCACAGGGCCCAATGTCCCGGGGCCCACAAATGTACGAGGCGTTAGAGGAAGAGTATCCTCAAACATCCATCCAGATAATTCCTCGACACAATCCCTCTTACCCATTGACTCCCTCGTTAGAGGAACAAGAGGAAGTGCAGGACTAGACCTCTGTTCCACCGCCCGGATAGTGCTAACACCTGAAATGGGGGTTCAACTGATTTCCACGGGAGCCAGGGGACCTCTTCCCTCAGGAACTGTAGGACTTATCCTTGGACGAAGCTCTAAAAGCTTATCAGGTTTTCAAGTGACTCCAGGTGTAATAGACTCAGACTACCAAGGAGAAATTAAGATTATGCTTAGTTCACCTCGAGGCATTTGCTCTGTTAACCAAGGAGATAGAATTGCTCAGCTGCTTCTCCTTCCCAGTTTACATGACTCATTTAAGAGTATGCCTCAAAATAGGAAAAATAGGGGATTTGGTTCCACTGGCTCAGGACCTATGGCTTGCTGGGTTCAGGATTGTTCACAGAGGCCTATGTGCAAATTAAAAATTCAAGGTATAGAGATGGAGGGATTGATTGATACTGTGGCCGACTCTTCCATCATCAGTCTATGACAATGGCCCAAGCACTGGCCTCTGCAGAAGGCTTCAACCAGTTTAAGAGGCTTGGGATCTACTAACAGCCCAGAACAAAGTGCAACAGTTTTAAAATGGGAAGATGATGAAGGGCATAAAGGAACATTTCAGTCTTATGTTTTGTCCAGGTTGCCAGTTACCTTATGGGGAAGAGATATTTTGCAACAAATGGGAGTACACCTCGCAACCAAGCCGGCAGGTGTTAAAACTAAAAATCTACAGGGTAATCCTAACCCTATTAAGCTTAAAAGAAATCATCATCAAAAAGGTAAAGGATATTTTTTTTAGGGGCCACTGAGAAAACAATTTTGAAAATACCATGGCTTTCTGATAAGCCAGTTTGGGTCCATCAGTGGCCCCTATCTAGAGAGAAATAACAAGCGGCCCACCTACTAATCCAAAAACAACTAGAAGCAGAACATATACAACCTTCCACCTCTCCCTGGAATTCCCCCATATTCGTGATCAAGAAAAAAATCAGGAAAATGGTGATTGTTACATGATCTTAGAGAAATCAATAAAACCATGCAAATTTTAGGCCCTACCATACCTGGACTTCCTAATCCTGTAGCTATTCCTAAATCCATCTTATAACTCCTTTTTTTTTTTTTTTTTTTTGGTACCGGGAATTGAACTCAGGGGCACTCAACTACTGGGCAACATCCCCAGCCCTTTTTTGTATTTTATTAGAGACAGGGTCTCACTGAGTTGCTAAGTGCCTTGGCACTGCTGTGGCTGGCTTTGAACTCACGATCCTCCTGCCTCGGCCTCTCAAGTGCTGGGATTACAGGCGTGCGCCACCGCGCCCGGCTTATTTTATAACTCTTGATATAAAGGATTGTTTCTTTTCTATTCCTCTGCATCCTCTGGATGCCCCCAGGTTTGCTTTTTCAGTTCCTTCTATCAAAAATAATGGCCCTGATCAAAGATTCCAGTGGAAAGTTTTACCCCAGGGTATGGCTAATAGCCCCACTATATGTCAAATCTATGTAGATAAAGTTATTCAGCCTATCAAGAACAAATACCCAGAGCTTATGTGCCTCCATTATATGGATGATGTTTTGCTTGCTCATCCTAATCAAGAAGTCTATTCACCATATTTAGCAATATATCAGAAAACTTGAAATGATATGGACTAAACATTGCTGAAGAAAAGGTTCAAACTAGATCTCCAATATTATATCTAGGATTCCAAATTATGAATACCTTTATTGGGCCTCAAAAATTTTTAATAAATAAGGAACATTTGGCCACTCTTAATGATTTTCAAAAATTGCTAGGAGACATTAATTGGCTTCGCCCTACACTAAGCCTCACTACTGGACAATTAAAACCCTTATTTGATATCCTTCATGGGAACCCTGATCCATCTTCACTGCGAACATTGACTCCTGATGAAGGATCCCATTGTGATAGAATTGATTTTGCTCGACTGCTGATATTGATTATTATTTCTTCACAATATACACCCACAGGAGTATTTTGGCAACAAAGGCCTTTATTATGGATACATTTGCCCATCTCTCCTAAAAGTACAATTGAGTCTTATACCTCCATGGTGGCTAAACTTATTCTTCAAGGACTTAAGACTTCTACTAAAATCTTTGGTATTCGCCCTGCTACTATTATTACTCCCTATTCATCATCACAAGTTGAATATTTATGCTTCAATGATAATGATTGGGCTATAGCTAGATGCTCTACTTCTGCAAATTTTGATAACCATCTTCCTAAGTCTCCTATACTATCTTTTTGTATCAATCATCCCATTATATTTCCATAGGTAATAAAAAAAATCAACCTATTCCTAAGGCATTAAATGTATTTACAGATGGGTCCTCTAACAGTACTGCTACAGTAGTCACTCAAAAAGAAAATATGACTCATATTACTGCCCATAAATCAGCTCAATTAGTTGAACTTGAAGCTATTATTATAGCTCTTGAAAGTTTTAAAGAACAGCCCATAAATATTTTTTCAGACAGCCACTATATTGTACATGCTGTCCCTAAATTGGAGCTAGCAGGTCCAATAGCACCTCATACTCCAGCCTTTAAATTGTTTTTTCAAATTCAAAACCTTCTATGGGAATGTAAAGAACCTTTGTTTATTGGACATATCAGAGCTCATACTAATTTGCCTGGTCCTCTCCATGAAGGTAATCAAAAGGCCGATGCCCTCACTCAAACAATCTTTATATTTTCAGAAGTTCAACAAGCTACCTCATTCCATTCTCAATTTCATGTTAATAGTACTACTTTACAACAAAGTTTCAAAATAACTAAAGATCAAGCTCGAACAATTGTGAAGGCTTGTCAATCTTGTGTGACACATTTGCCCAATCCACATTATGGGGATAACCCAAGAGGATTAATGCCCAATCATTTGTGGCAAATGGATGTCACTCATGAGCCAAGTTTTGGAAAATTGTGATTTATCCATGTGACCATAGATACATGCTCAGGCATGATTTTTGCTTCCTTACATGCTGGAGAAAAAGTTAAAGATGTTACATCTCATTGTCTACAAGCTTTTGCTGCATTGAGCATTCCCAAAATGTTTAAAACAGACAATGGCCCTGCATATACATCCTCATCTTTCAAACAGTTTTGCTCCAAATTCAGTATACTTCATAAGACTGGTATCCCATATAATCCTCAAGGCCAAGGTATAATTGAATGAGCTAATTGCACACTCAAACTTATGCTTTTGAAACAAAAAGAAGGAAATTGGACAAATCCTAAAGATAGATTAGCTGTTGCTCTTTTTACTTTAAATTTTTTAACTTTGGGTTCCAAAGGATATTCGGCTGGAGACAGACACTGGAATCCACACCAACAACATAAACTTTTAGTTTACTGGAAGAATGTTCTTTCAGGTACATGGAAAGGTCCAGACCCAGTATTAATTTGGGGGAGAGGATCTGTTTGTGTTTTTCCACGACATGAAACCTTGCCGGTGTGGATACCATCAAGATTAATAAAACAGGTACCAAATCAAAAAGGCCAAGATGAAGTTGTTGCAGAATCAAGATTAATAAAACAAGTGCCAAATCAAAAGGGCCAAGATGAAGTTGTTGTGGAATGATTCCCTTAAAAGAGGTATCAATCTGCACACCTGTGCAAGTTTGTCTTTTTCCGACAAAGGAACCTCATCTTTGCCTTTTCAGCTAAGAAATTTTTAAGCTGCTTGCTTTTTCCTTCAATAAATTCACAACTTAAGTCTCATTCCTCTCGGCCAGGACGAGAGGATCTCTCTTTAGTGTGCACACAATTGTGTTTTTCTTTTTTATATATGTCTTTATGTCTGTGCGCTTGTCTAGATTTCATGTAAATGTGACGTCACAAATATATGTCTTTATGTTTGTGCGTCTGTCCAATGTGACGTCACAAATAACAAAAACCGAGCACTCATGAAAATTAATAATATATAAAATATATATATATATGGATCCAAATAACTTTAATTCATTTAAGTTAAGAGTATTCAATTTGGGTAAACAATTAAAAAGTGAAGGTACCTTCAATCTTAATTTATAGGTGTCTCTAGGAATTCTCTTCAGGAAAGAATATGACTAATACTATATAACCTGATATTTTGGTATTTGACATGGGATTGTTTATTTGTAATTAGCTTTATTTCTTAAATAGCTGATTAATTTAAATTGTTTCAACAGGTATATTCATGGAAGGTTGCTGTGTATGCAGAGGCTAAGGGGTGTAGCTGCCTGACGTACAGCCACAATACCGGGGGAGTAGATTCGGTGGCAGGAATCTATTATTCTTAGTCTCTGACTTTCTCTTTATCTCTTCTTCTCTTCTTAGCTAAACTATTTTCCTTATACTAAACTCTCATCTTCTCTTCTTAGCTAAACTCTTTTCCTTATACTAAACTCTCATTTCATTTCTTTCTCTAGCTTCTCATTTCTTAGTCTCTCTCTCTAGTTTTTCTTTCTCTAGCTTCTCATTTCTTTCTCTAGCTTCTTCTGACTGAACTCTTAACCGCTCTCCGACCCGAACTCTTCTTCCGACTGACCGACTGACTGAATGAATGCCACTTCTGACCGCTTTCACCCGGTTATATACCTTTAGCTTTGCGGGTGCGTCACGTGCATTTACAGGTGCGTCACGTGCATACTTAATGTATGATTATTATCAGGTGGAACTTATGGCTTCCAGCTAACTGCAATAGCCATCTCCCTGTTTGGGGCTCCTTCACAGGGGTTCCAGCTAACAAATTTTTTTAAATGCTCTTTGCTTTTCTTTAATTTATCTTAAATATAATATTTTGTCAGCTAAATACCCTAAGTCTTTCTTTAATCCATTCTGAATGTGATATTTTGCCAGCTTATGTTCGTGAGAACTCAAGCAGCAATGTGTGTGAGCAGAAATCAACCTCAATTACCTGATCTAATAATTCTATTTTTTAGTTTGACAGCTCGCTTCTTGACTCAGTGCTGAAATGGCACTGCCTTTTCTCTAATGATTGATGCTTGAGTTTCTAGGTAGCGGGGCCCTGAAGATTTGCCGGTGGCATTGTCCAGACATAAAAAAGACAGCTTCTGCTATAGCTGCAGGGATCGCAATCGCTACAAGCATCCATGCTGCTCAAGCATCAAACAACTTCACCAGCAGTGTGGCTTCTGCTCTGCATGCACGAGGCCTCCTAGATCAACATGTTAACAAATGGACATTTTGATAAATCTTTCTATGTTTGGGACATTGCACGGGACAATGCCTTGTGGGTATTTGTCTAGAGAACACAGTGCATTACTTGATGGAACTTAGGGCAGCTGATTTGTTTAAAAAACTTGATACGCTATGGAACTTGGCTCGTCAGAGCAAAGCTTGCCACCGTAGAACCGAAGCATCTCCTCGTGTTCGGTTGGCTCAATTGGACGGCTGGTAGTCAATGACGGGCAAGATCCCCAGAGGGGGACAACCTAAGACAGGCACAGTCGATCGGATGTGGTGAGGGTAGTCACCCATCCACGGGAAAGTCTCATGTGGCTGACATATCAACCTAAGACAGGAGTCAAGGGCACAGCCTTGATTATCCGATGACGGGTAAGAATGTTGGTTGCATATGTAGATGTCCTAGAGCTATCCCTCTTTTAAAATAAAAGGGGGGAAATGTAAGAGCCCTAATAAGGAGATAGCTAAGATGGCGGCTAGCTGAGAGCCATAAGAGGTGTCTCGTATTTTCACCTGATATTCATGCATTTATCTAAGAATCTTTCTATGCCCGTGAACATTATGTGATGCACCTGTAAGTTTGAGCTGTTTACACGTGTATACTTGGAAAAAGTATTTAACTAGGTGAGGTTGGTTAGAGGGGGTGGTTGGAGTTGGAGAGGTTGTTGGAGCCGGAGAGAGAAGTTAGAAGAAAAAAGAATAAGGAGCCTATTCATTTTCCAGTCTGCTTCCAAATTCTTTCTCATGGTATCGTTGCTGCAGGCGGCAACAGTAATTCAGGGACCTAATGAGCCATATGCTGACTTTGCTGATAGGCTTTTGCGAACTGCAGGTAGAGTGTTTTGGAGATGTTGATCAAGCTATGCCATTAGTCGTTCAGCTGGCATATGAAAATGCCAACAAATATTGTCAAGTCGCTATCAGACCTTGGAAATCTAAAAGAGACCTTTCAGTATATATAAGATTATGCAAAGATATAAATCACGCCTTTGTCACAGGAAATGTGATTGCAGCAGCATTGAGAGGTACTTCCCCTCAAAATTTCACAAAAAGGGCTCAACCTAAAAATTATTATAATCAATCAAGTTATTCTAGACAATATCCCCAAAGAGAAATAAGACCAAGCTCATATCGTGCCCCAGGCTGCTGCCCCAGGTGTAAAAAGGGAAACCATTGGGCTAATAAGTGCAGATCTAAATTCGATATTTATGGAAACATTTTGTCTAGGAATTCAAAAAATGGGGCACAGGGCCCAATGCCCCGGGGCCCACAAATGTACGAGGCGTTAGAGGAAGAGTATCCTCAAACATCCATCCAGATAATTCCTCGACACAATCCCTCTTACCCATTGACTCCCTCGTTAGAGGAACAAGAGGAAGTGCAGGACTAGACCTCTGTTCCACCGCCCGGATAGTGCTAACACCTGAAATGGGGGTTCAACTGATTTCCACGGGAGCCAGGGGACCTCTTCCCTCAGGAACTGTAGGACTTATCCTTGGACGAAGCTCTAAAAGCTTATCAGGTTTTCAAGTGACTCCAGGTGTAATAGACTCAGACTACCAAGGAGAAATTAAGATTATGCTTAGTTCACCTCGAGGCATTTGCTCTGTTAACCAAGGAGATAGAATTGCTCAGCTGCTTCTCCTTCCCAGTTTACATGACTCATTTAAGAGTATGCCTCAAAATAGGAAAAATAGGGGGATTTGGTTCCACTGGCTCAGGACCTATGGCTTGCTGGGTTCAGGATTGTTCACAGAGGCCTATGTGCAAATTAAAAATTCAAGGTATAGAGATGGAGGGATTGATTGATACTGTGGCCGACTCTTCCATCATCAGTCTATGACAATGGCCCAAGCACTGGCCTCTGCAGAAGGCTTCAACCAGTTTAAGAGGCTTGGGATCTACTAACAGCCCAGAACAAAGTGCAACAGTTTTAAAATGGGAAGATGATGAAGGGCATAAAGGAACATTTCAGTCTTATGTTTTGTCCAGGTTGCCAGTTACCTTATGGGGAAGAGATATTTTGCAACAAATGGGAGTACACCTCGCAACCAAGCCGGCAGGTGTTAAAAACTAAAAATCTACAGGGTAATCCTAACCCTATTAAGCTTAAAAGAAATCATCATCAAAAAAGGTAAAGGATATTTTTTTTAGGGGCCACTGAGAAAACAATTTTGAAAATACCATGGCTTTCTGATAAGCCAGTTTGGGTCCATCAGTGGCCCCTATCTAGAGAGAAATAACAAGCGGCCCACCTACTAATCCAAAAACAACTAGAAGCAGAACATATACAACCTTCCACCTCTCCCTGGAATTCCCCCATATTCGTGATCAAGAAAAAAATCAGGAAAATGGTGATTGTTACATGATCTTAGAGAAATCAATAAAACCATGCAAATTTTAGGCCCTACCATACCTGGACTTCCTAATCCTGTAGCTATTCCTAAATCCATCTTATAACTCCTTTTTTTTTTTTTTTTTTTTTTGGTACCGGGAATTGAACTCAGGGGCACTCAACTACTGGGCAACATCCCCAGCCCTTTTTTGTATTTTATTAGAGACAGGGTCTCACTGAGTTGCTAAGTGCCTTGGCACTGCTGTGGCTGGCTTTGAACTCACGATCCTCCTGCCTCGGCCTCTCAAGTGCTGGGATTACAGGCGTGCGCCACCGCGCCCGGCTTATTTTATAACTCTTGATATAAAGGATTGTTTCTTTTCTATTCCTCTGCATCCTCTGGATGCCCCCAGGTTTGCTTTTTCAGTTCCTTCTATCAAAAATAATGGCCCTGATCAAAGATTCCAGTGGAAAGTTTTACCCCAGGGTATGGCTAATAGCCCCACTATATGTCAAATCTATGTAGATAAAGTTATTCAGCCTATCAAGAACAAATACCCAGAGCTTATGTGCCTCCATTATATGGATGATGTTTTGCTTGCTCATCCTAATCAAGAAGTCTATTCACCATATTTAGCAATATATCAGAAAACTTGAAATGATATGGACTAAACATTGCTGAAGAAAAGGTTCAAACTAGATCTCCAATATTATATCTAGGATTCCAAATTATGAATACCTTTATTGGGCCTCAAAAATTTTTAATAAATAAGGAACATTTGGCCACTCTTAATGATTTTCAAAAATTGCTAGGAGACATTAATTGGCTTCGCCCTACACTAAGCCTCACTACTGGACAATTAAAACCCTTATTTGATATCCTTCATGGGAACCCTGATCCATCTTCACTGCGAACATTGACTCCTGATGAAGGATCCCATTGTGATAGAATTGATTTTGCTCGACTGCTGATATTGATTATTATTTCTTCACAATATACACCCACAGGAGTATTTTGGCAACAAAGGCCTTTATTATGGATACATTTGCCCATCTCTCCTAAAAGTACAATTGAGTCTTATACCTCCATGGTGGCTAAACTTATTCTTCAAGGACTTAAGACTTCTACTAAAATCTTTGGTATTCGCCCTGCTACTATTATTACTCCCTATTCATCATCACAAGTTGAATATTTATGCTTCAATGATAATGATTGGGCTATAGCTAGATGCTCTACTTCTGCAAATTTTGATAACCATCTTCCTAAGTCTCCTATACTATCTTTTTTGTATCAATCATCCCATTATATTTCCATAGGTAATAAAAAAAATCAACCTATTCCTAAGGCATTAAATGTATTTACAGATGGGTCCTCTAACAGTACTGCTACAGTAGTCACTCAAAAAGAAAATATGACTCATATTACTGCCCATAAATCAGCTCAATTAGTTGAACTTGAAGCTATTATTATAGCTCTTGAAAGTTTTAAAGAACAGCCCCATAAATATTTTTTCAGACAGCCACTATATTGTACATGCTGTCCCTAAATTGGAGCTAGCAGGTCCAATAGCACCTCATACTCCAGCCTTTAAATTGTTTTTTCAAATTCAAAACCTTCTATGGGAATGTAAAGAACCTTTGTTTATTGGACATATCAGAGCTCATACTAATTTGCCTGGTCCTCTCCATGAAGGTAATCAAAAGGCCGATGCCCTCACTCAAACAATCTTTATATTTTCAGAAGTTCAACAAGCTACCTCATTCCATTCTCAATTTCATGTTAATAGTACTACTTTACAACAAAGTTTCAAAATAAACTAAAGATCAAGCTCGAACAATTGTGAAGGCTTGTCAATCTTGTGTGACACATTTGCCCAATCCACATTATGGGGATAACCCAAGAGGATTAATGCCCAATCATTTGTGGCAAATGGATGTCACTCATGAGCCAAGTTTTGGAAAATTGTGATTTATCCATGTGACCATAGATACATGCTCAGGCATGATTTTTGCTTCCTTACATGCTGGAGAAAAAGTTAAAGATGTTACATCTCATTGTCTACAAGCTTTTGCTGCATTGGGCATTCCCAAAATGTTTAAAACAGACAATGGCCCTGCATATACATCCTCATCTTTCAAACAGTTTTGCTCCAAATTCAGTATACTTCATAAGACTGGTATCCCATATAATCCTCAAGGCCAAGGTATAATTGAATGAGCTAATTGCACACTCAAACTTATGCTTTTGAAACAAAAAGAAGGAAATTGGGACAAATCCTAAAGATAGATTAGCTGTTGCTCTTTTTACTTTAAATTTTTTAACTTTGGGTTCCAAAGGATATTCGGCTGGAGACAGACACTGGAATCCACACCAACAACATAAACTTTTAGTTTACTGGAAGAATGTTCTTTCAGGTACATGGAAAGGTCCAGACCCAGTATTAATTTGGGGGAGAGGATCTGTTTGTGTTTTTCCACGACATGAAACCTTGCCGGTGTGGATACCATCAAGATTAATAAAACAGGTACCAAATCAAAAAGGCCAAGATGAAGTTGTTGCAGAATCAAGATTAATAAAACAAGTGCCAAATCAAAAGGGCCAAGATGAAGTTGTTGTGGAATGATTCCCTTAAAAGAGGTATCAATCTGCACACCTGTGCAAGTTTGTCTTTTTCCGACAAAGGAACCTCATCTTTGCCTTTTCAGCTAAGAAATTTTTAAGCTGCTTGCTTTTTCCTTCAATAAATTCACAACTTAAGTCTCATTCCTCTCGGCCAGGACGAGAGGATCTCTCTTTAGTGTGCACACAATTGTGTTTTTTTTTTATATATGTCTTTATGTCTGTGCGCTTGTCTAGATTTCATGTAAATGTGACGTCACAAATATATGTCTTTATGTTTGTGCGTCTGTCCAATGTGACGTCACAAATAACAAAAACCGAGCACTCATGAAAATTAATAATATATAAAATATATATATATATGGATCCAAATAACTTTAATTCATTTAAGTTAAGAGTATTCAATTTGGGTAAACAATTAAAAAGTGAAGGTACCTTCAATCTTAATTTATAGGTGTCTCTAGGAATTCTCTTCAGGAAAGAATATGACTAATACTATATAACCTGATATTTTGGTATTTGACATGGGATTGTTTATTTGTAATTAGCTTTATTTCTTAAATAGCTGATTAATTTAAATTGTTTCAACAGGTATATTCATGGAAGGTTGCTGTGTATGCAGAGGCTAAGGGGTGTAGCTGCCTGACGTACAGCCACAATACCGGGGGAGTAGATTCGGTGGCAGGAATCTATTATTCTTAGTCTCTGACTTTCTCTTTATCTCTTCTTCTCTTCTTAGCTAAAACTATTTTCCTTATACTAAAACTCTCATCTTCTCTTCTTAGCTAAACTCTTTTCCTTATACTAAACTCTCATTTCATTTCTTTCTCTAGCTTCTCATTTCTTAGTCTCTCTCTCTAGTTTTTCTTTCTCTAGCTTCTCATTTCTTTCTCTAGCTTCTTCTGACTGAACTCTTAACCGCTCTCCGACCCGAACTCTTCTTCCGACTGACCGACTGACTGAATGAATGCCACTTCTGACCGCTTTCACCCGGTTATATACCTTTAGCTTTGCGGGTGCGTCACGTGCATTTACAGGTGCGTCACGTGCATACTTAATGTATGATTATTATCAGGTGGAACTTATGGCTTCCAGCTAACTGCAATAGCCATCTCCCTGTTTGGGGCTCCTTCACAGGGGTTCCAGCTAACAAATTTTTTTAAATGCTCTTTGCTTTTCTTTAATTTATCTTAAATATAATATTTTGTCAGCTAAATACCCTAAGTCTTTCTTTAATCCATTCTGAATGTGATATTTTGCCAGCTTATGTTCGTGAGAACTCAAGCAGCAATGTGTGTGAGCAGAAATCAACCTCAATTACCTGATCTAATAATTCTATTTTTAGTTTGACAGCTCGCTTCTTGACTCAGTGCTGAAATGGCACTGCCTTTTCTCTAATGATTGATGCTTGAGTTTTCTAGGTAGCGGGGCCCTGAAGATTTGCCGGTGGCATTGTCCAGACATAAAAAAGACAGCTTCTGCTATAGCTGCAGGGATCACAATCGCTACAAGCATCCATGCTGCTCAAGCATCAAACAACTTCACCAGCAGTGTGGCTTCTGCTCTGCATGCACGAGGCCTCCTAGATCAACATGTTAACAAATGGACATTTTGATAAATCTTTCTATGTTTGGGACATTGCACGGGACAATGCCTTGTGGGTATTTGTCTAGAGAACACAGTGCATTACTTGATGGAACTTAGGGCAGCTGATTTGTTTAAAAAACTTGATACGCTATGGAACTTGGCTCGTCAGAGCAAAGCTTGCCACCGTAGAACCGAAGCATCTCCTCGTGTTCGGTTGGCTCAATTTTTTTTTTTTTTTTCTTTTTCGGACGGCTGGTAGTCAATGACGGGCAAGATCCCCAGAGGGGGACAACCTAAGACAGGCACAGTCGATCGGATGTGGTGAGGGTAGTCACCCATCCACGGGAAAGTCTCATGTGGCTGACATATCAACCTAAGACAGGAGTCAAGGGCACAGCCTTGATTATCCGATGACGGGTAAGAATGTTGGTTGCATATGTAGACGTCCTAGAGCTATCCCTCTTTTAAAATAAAAGGGGGGAAATGTAAGAGCCCTAATAAGGAGATAGCTAAGATGGCGGCTAGCTGAGAGCCATAAGAGGTGTGTCTCGTATTTTCACCTGATATTCATGCATTTATCTAAGAATCTTTCTTATGCCCGTGAACATTATGTGATGCACCTGTAAGTTTGAGCTGTTTACACGTGTATACTTGGAAAAAGTATTTAACTAGGTGAGGTTGGTTAGAGGGGGTGGTTGGAGTTGGAGAGGTTGTTGGAGCCGGAGAGAGAAGTTAGAAGAAAAAAGAATAAGGAGCCTATTCATTTTCCAGTCTGCTTCCAAATTCTTTCTCATGGTATCGTTGCTGCAGGCGGCAACAGGAACAAGGATTCTCTCCTTTAGGACATGTTAGAACATGTCTGCTTGAGAGATATGAGGGAGGATGGCTTTCAAAGATTGGAATAGATGTGCATCAGGAATTGCTAAACCAACAAATATTTTCTAGATTAAATTTTTAATTTTTATAAGTTCATCATGGAATCAACCACTGAGTCTTTTGGAAACATGAAACAGCTTGATCGTAAGTTAATTTAATTCTTAGAGCATGGTCTAGAAGGGAAAAGAGCATGATTTGCTTTTGGTTTTGATTTTTTCTTTTTTAATTCTGAATATTTGAGGAGCTCATGTCAAGACAATGTTTGAAGACATTTCTAAAACTTGAGTTTAAATGCAATCTTTATGAAGATTGTATTAAGTGTCCATTCTGGGCACCACTACATTGAAGTTGCTGTGTTCACAACTGGTGAGCTTTTTATTTATACCAACTGAGGTGGTTTAGCCCCTAAAATAAATGTGTAACTGAGGCATTTTAACTGGCTTCCCTACCAACAATTAGTGTAAATTTTGGCTTTCTGTTAAACTAAAAGGAAGAATTTTAGAATATAATGAGGGAGATTTCAACTGAGCTGAGTTCCTCCAGAAGCAAAAATTGGCACATGTTTGAACCTAAGAGAAATACCCAACATCTCAGCATTAAAGAGGCTTTTTGAAAGAAATAGGAACATGCTGCAGGAACAGAGAAATATTAAGCGGCTTGGAGCATTAGATATTCATTAAAAAGTCACATGAAAAGTCTCTTACTTAGAGTTTCTTCTCCACACCTTGGGATTCCACAGATAAAGTTCTCTCCTTGCAGAATAGTACTTCACATTGCCTCTGGAATTTGTCATGTATATGAGCTCTTATGTATGGACACAATCTGGCTCCAGCCTCCTTACATTCCTACCCTTATCTCATCCCTTTTGTCTCTATATCCATCTTCCTGCCTAATGAAGTCATTATTTCTTGTGAAAGAGAAAACTAATTGTCTGCCAACAATTTGTTTACAGCTTCCACACACTGTAAAGTGATTTCCGGGAAGTTGCTGCCTAGCCAAGGATAACATTTCCCAGTTGTCCTGGTCTCTAGATGGAGAAATATGACTAGTCCTCACCTTGGAATGTGAAGGAGTGCTAGAATTCCTTCATGACCAAGGAAATTAAGTGATTATGCCAGATACATAGGTATACAGTCTGCATCTTGTTTTTCTTAACCACCAGCTATATGTAGAACCCTCTGAGGCTGTTGGTGATGATACATCCACAAGTTACAAGAAGCCTGGATCTCTGTGGCCTTGTGGAAGAAAGCTATAAGCCAACCAAGAGCATTCACACTGGGAATTTACATGAGTTGGAGATAAACTTATAGTGTGCTAAGTCACTAAATTTTAGAGCTCTATTTGTTATAACAGCTTGCATTACCTTAACATTTCTACATGAGTCACTCTCATTTCTCTTGCTTCTGTTAATGTGGTTTCTGTTCAGAATGCTATTGTCCCTTCCCCTACATACTTGATAAATGTTTAGAGATATATAATGAGCAAAATAGCCTATTTTCATAGAGCTTGCAACATAATGCACTATAATTTATTCTTCAAGGAAAAGCTTAATGTTATCTGCCTCTATAATTACCCTTGAACTCTCCCTCTCTTCTTGTACCCCCATAGCAAAATTAATTGTGCCAAATTTGTTCCCTGTAAGAGCCCTAATTGAGGATAGCTAAGATGGCAGTTATCTGAGAGCCATAAAGGTGTTCAAGTATTTTCACCTGATATTCATGCATTTATCTAAGAATCTTTTTATGCCCGTGAACACTGTGTGACACACCTGTAAGCTCGAGCTGTTAGCACTTGTCCTTGTTAAGGCAAAACGTATTTAACCGGGTGAGGTTAGTTAGAGGGGTGGTTGGAGTTGGAGAGGGTTGTTGGAGCTGAAGAGAGAAGTTAGAAGAAAGAAGAATAAAATAACTTTTTCATTTCCAGTCTGACTCCGAATGTTCTCCCACGGTATCGTTGCTGCAAGCGGCAATTGCTGCAGGCGGCGACAGTTCCCCACCCCCCAATTTGTTTTCTAGTATAAATGAAGATCAATACTAAATTATACCATCTCCAAATGTCAGTCCTGGCTAAACATCATGGAGGAGAATAACATAAGTCTAGATACATGGACCTAAAATTATGTGCGTATATATTTAACCTTCTGGGTTGTAGGCTCCTACATGTCAGGGACTATTTGTGTTGGTCTTTGTAAATGCAGTGTCAGGCATGATAGAGGCTTGGTAAGTGCAGCATTGAGCAGACCTACTTTTCATTCACTTTTCTTTTTCAAAAAGGGTTTTATAAAGTGATATTTATTTCCCTTTACTGATTCAGAGGTACAAATATTGATGTTACAAAAAGCAGCAGATTGAAGTGTGCTTTGTTGGAATGCTGCTACAGACCCAAACATCCAGCCCTCCTACTTCTCCCAAAACACAATGCCATTTTTCAAAACATCATATTAGCCAATAACTCTCCATTGAATCCTAAGAACAGGTGCTTTTTCTGTCTTGCTGCATTTTTTTCCATTTTCAGCAGATTTTCTCATGGTGGCCAATTGTAATCACTTATTAAATCACACACACAAAAAGGTCACAATAAAACAGTTTTTCCACAACAGGCTTGTGTATTATCTAGGAGGCTGTCAGCTCCTGAACTCACCTAAGCCCCTGGGCATGGACAAAAGTTACAGCAAAAGGTCAGATGGGCCAGTGCGGACATGGGAGAGAGATGAGAATAGCAGTTCTGAGGTTATGGGTACTGGAGTGGGATGAGCTCAGAAGCAGTGAACACTGTTTTAATACCAAGCTGGTGACAGTCTCCAAGATCTAGTCTGACTATTGTGAAAGAGTTGTCAGGGCCTTCTTGTGATGGAGACAGTTGTAACCAGATAGAGAGGCCACAGGGTCTCCAGAGCACTTGACCGCGAGTGTGAGGATGCACTGGAATAGTCACTGTTTCTCACTCATCTTCTGAGTTTGCCCTGGATAGTGGGACTGGGCGTCTGCTTAATATTTTGCTAGGCAGTTTTGTCCCATTATGACATAAAGAAATTTTCTTCCTGTTTACTCATTATTATTTCTCTTTTCATATGTAAAGAACAAAAGATCTAGTTTGATAAGTTAATTCTACATTTTTATAGTTGTTGTTTTAACTTGTCAAGCCATGTTCTTCAAATGCTCTTTGTCCCTGGGCTTTCTGCTGTTTCTTTTCTGCCCTTGGCATTTCAACTTTTTTCCCATTGTCATTTGATATGATATTTTTCTTCCTTATCATTATGATCTAGCAAAGAAAAGAAAGAAAGAAAGAAAGAAAGAAAGAAAGAAAGAAAGAAGGAAAGAAAGAAAAAGAAATAAGAATATCCATTTAAAGCCATCACTCATTCCTTCTCATAAAATCAAAATATTGATTTTAGAAACTCCTCTTTAACTTAAAAGATTCTTAGTGGGGAAAGATCATTAAAATTGCAAGAGAACTGAGGAGAGAGAATGGAGATAGGCAATGAGGAGTCTGTCATCCACTGCACATGTACAGTCTACTGGACACTTGGTGTTTGTATTCATTTATTCACTCACTCACTTGCTCACTCATTCATCCAAGAAACTTTGAGCCCTAACTATGTATTATGCATTGTGATCACCTATGCAGATCCATTAACCTTTTGCTCACAAACCACCCTGAAGTTGGCCAGGTTAGCTCTTCCACAAAGTCTTAAGAAAAGTCAAGATCATTTGTATAAAGATAAAACAGGAAAGAAATTTTCATTTTGAATAACCTTTAGATACACACTGATCCCTCAGCTGCACACTGACCAGGGTGATCTTCCTGCAGTACAAATTACATCAGTCCCCACACATCCTCACATACACACAAACACACATGCACAGACACGCACAGCCCTTTCCCAGAACACATTCAAAGGCAACAGGAAGCAATGGAAGGAGTTTAAGCAGAATTGCATGATCAAATTTGCTACTTTTTTTCCTTAGAATAAAGTCAGGCTTATGCTGATATTTCCAATCTCATCCTTTTTTTTTTTTTTTCTCTATGTTTTGGTGTATTTCCCCAAATTTAGTCTACTTCCTCTTCCTCATGTGACTTTGCACATACTATCTCTTCCTTTGCCTGAAATACCCCATCATCCTTCTTTGCCTTGTTAATGCTAGAGCTTCTTTCCAGACTGAGCTCAGATGTTACCTTTCCCTGAAAAATCCCTGCTACCCAAGAGCTGCATCAGTGACTTTCCTTGTTTCCCCACGTGACCCAGCACATCCTGACCTGTTATTTGTCTATCTGTTCAAGGTGACCAAAACCTCCATGTAGGTATGAACTGGGCCTTAATCAACCCTGAATCACTAGGACCTGGCCTGGATCATATCAGTCATCCTATAAGTATTTGTGGAACTCATAAATGACTGGCTAAGGAAATACATTTATAATACATTTATAATACAATGATCACATCACCCTGTTCATGGTGTCCTCATGGTTTATCCCTTTGAGAAAACAGATTCTTATGTGTTATGAGTCTCACACCGTTTTGTCTTTAGATTTTTGAGAGGTCTGGGCACAACATAAAGACCCAAAGAATGTTTCCTTTACAATTAGAACTTTAATAAATTAAGGATACTTTTCCAAAGACTATATATTAAGAGGAGGGAGAGCTACATATGTCAATAGTAGTTTGAACAGATCATTCTATAAACATAGTTTGGCTTTCCTAATTCAAAGTTTCCTCTTTCACTTTCTCATTTCCAGAACAACACACAGTCCATAAGAAACAAGACACATTAATGATAAGATTGTATAAGTTACCACTTTCTGTTTTTGGAGTCTTGTCTTCTCTCATTTGTCAACTAATTTGGTTATAAAATGATAAATATCCCAATTGTTCAGATGTGCCAATATCCCATCATATTTTAATCCCTATGTACTTTTTCAATTTTCAACATCTCTACTTCAATTTCTTTTAAATTACATGGATATTGTAAACCAGAAAGGGGAAATTAATTTTCCATCAGAAGGACTATGAAATACTGTTGAAGAGAAACTTTAAAAATATAGGAAAACATAAGCAAACCATGGCTAAAGCATCCAATTTCTGCACTTTGGGAAATAATGTCCAAATCCTGGTTAGGACAAGAAGAAGGAAACATTATAATTCTGCTAGGTTAATATTGGGTTTCTGTAATATGCACAAATTAACAACATATTGCTTATGGCAGTTGTAACTGGAAAAATTAGACCCTACTTAAAAATAACAATGAGAAAGGTAAACCAAGAATAGTGTCTAAATTGGACATCACTGTGACTTTAATAACAATTTTCGAACTTCAGAATTTAATGCTTCTTTAGTGAGATACCATGAGCAATGTCCTGACCATTTGCCCAATTCATAGACAAGATGATAAGGATCTATATTTGGCTTGTAAACTGGCCATTATTTCTTGGCTGACCTTCTACACTACTTTCTCAAAGTGGCTGCCACTAAATCTCAACTGACTGAGCCCCTCAGATTCTCACTGGCATTTGTTTGCCCCCCTGGTTTATATTCCTTGTTCTAACCAAGCTCCTTTAAATGCTCCAAGCCCTCCACCTCACCTTCCTTCATGATGTGGCTTCATCTATCTAGCAAATTAAATTCAAAGTCCGTGAGATAAAACAACCCCTCACTCTTAGGAACACACTGCCTTCCAGTTGCCCATTCACATACAGATAATAAAAATAGATCTTATGTTTGAGGCTAGCTGGGGAACCAGTAAAAGGTGAGAATTGTTTTTTACATTAAAGTGTTAGTGGTCACTTGTGACAATGCCCATTTATTATGTGCCAGATATGTACCATTAATTGCAGAGTGGAAGAACAGTTTCAGTGAAACTTGACATGCACGTAGTAAATTTATTCTTAAAATAAAGGCAGCTGACACAGAGATAAACAGGAGCCATATGTAGGCCTCCTAAGAGGTATCAGGGAAGACTTTCTGGAGGACAGCAGTATTGCTGAGGTATTTGGAGCTGGCCTGGTGGCATGGGAAGGGGAGGGTTCTAAAGAATGGGAACAGTGTAGGCAGTCGTATATGCAAAAACAGGTAAGCCTGAGATTGACTCCTTGCACAGGTAGAAGACACCTGCTTTCCTACTCATCTTCCCAGTCCCAGTATAAATCAAGCAAACAAGCAAGCCACATTGGGTATGATCGTTTTGCTCACAATTTTTTTTATAAAGATAAGATTGGATTAGTATTGATATAAAATTCTGATTTGTTACAGTTATTGATCCAGATAAATATTTTATATATTTTTCATTAAATAGGCAAAACAAAAATTAAGAAAGGGATCATAATATCCATTTTATATAAGAGTAAGCTAAAGTTCAGGAAGGTTAGATGTAATGCACTCAGCAAGTCAGTCCCAGCCTGGATTCAATCTGAAGTTTAGGCTTCAGAATCTCAGTCCCTGTTTGCTTTCCTACTGGGCAGTCTGCACATTAACACAGCATCAGCTGAGAGGAAGCAATAATCTCTCAGGAAGAGGATATCAAAATAAGATTCCCAGGCAATTTAAAGGAGCCAATACAACCCTGATCTACTGTTAGCAACTCTCTCCTTATGCTTTATCCACTTCACATGACACTGAAATGTGGTAGGTTTGGCTCCAAAGGGCAGAATTTGGAGCTCCATTTGCTCTGACCTAGGGGTGGCTCAATTTAAGTATTAGACTCAAGATTACATAATAGCCAATATCTTCCTTGAACTTGCACAAGTATTATCTGGTATAATTTTTGCTAGTAGGCTATAAAGTTGACAAACTGGCATTGCTGTTATTTTTATTATCATTATTGGTTTATGGATAGGGAACTTGAAGCCTAAGGACGTGGTACACTTTACTCAAGTCACATTGCACAGTGAGCACATGGTAATGCCAGGAACAGAGCCCACATTAAGCCACCTCCTGTCATGGAACAGGATGATAATTAAGATCATTACTAAGAAGTCAAAATTTAGGCTTCCAGCATGCTGACAGGAAAGAGCAATTGAGGAAGAGAAAAAAGCACAGCTGCTGCTCACACCAAATCCTGAACACAGGCCTGGAAAGAACAGCAGACTTCAATAGATGCACTTGGCTTCTGTGACAGCTAGATAACCATGAGCACAGAGGCTAGAGTGAGACACCCTGTCTGCGGCATGTCCTCAGGCATCTGGGAGCCAAAAGGAGTGTTGGAAACATTGGCCCAGCACCAACAGAGATGGATTTAAAGTGCATTTCCAAATGCTCCTCTCCCACTGGGCTGGAGAACCAGCACAGAGATACCTGTCAGTGTTTAGGTTTGAAGCTGAGACCAGCTGAAAGTGCAAATAACAGCACAGCTCTCACTTCGTCTCCCAGACAAACAAGCAGTTCAGATTTGTCTCTAAAATTACTTTTTTTTTTCAATTGGAAAGACCTTTCTCCGATTTTCCAAGGGATAATAAGAATTATTAGCAAAGAAAGAAGAAACTTTAAATGTAAAGGGAAGATATCAAGTTTGCTTTTATTTTTTCTATATCCACGAATATAGAAATCAAATGGAAGTTTGTCAGAGATTCTCAAAAAAAAGGTTAAAAAGGAAATAAAATCTAACCCCCAGGGACCCACCACACCTGTGTGTGTATATGTGTTTGAGATATATGAATATGTGAAAAACATAAGAGTATTCTACCAGAATATATTCTTAATGTGGATTGTCTATTATTGCCTTTGGTGTGATTATGTAATATTCCTCCTTTTCTCCTTTTTAATTTATATATTTATTCTAACATATATATGACAGCAGAATGCATTTCAATTCATAGTACACATATAGAACATAATTTTTCATGTCTCTGGTTATTCACAAAGTAGAGCCACACCATTTGTGCCTTCATACATGTACCTAGGGTAATAATGTCCATCTCATTCCACCATATTCCTATCCCCATGTCCTCTCCCATCCCTTCCCTCCCATTTCCTCTATCTAAAGTACCTCCATTCCTCCCATGCTCCACCCACCCACCCCCAACTATGGATCAGCATCCACATATAAGAGAAAACATTTGGCTTTTGGTTTTGGGGGGATTGGCTTATTTCACTTGGCATTATATTCTCCAGCTCCATCCATTTACCTGCAAATGCCATGATTTTATTCTCTTTTAATGCTGGGTAATATTCCATTGTGTATATATACCACAGTTTCTTTATCCATTCATCTACTGAAGGGCATCTAGGTTGGTTCCACAATTTAGCTATTGTGAATTGTGGTTCTATAAACATTGATATGGCTTTGTCACTGTACTATGCTGTTTTTAAGTCCTTTGGGAATAAACCAAGGAGTGGGATAGCTGGGTAAAATAGTGGTTCCATTCCAAGTTTTTCAAGGATTCTCCATACTGCTTTCCATATCTGCTGCACCATTTTGCAGTCCCACCAGCAATGTCTGAGTGTATGTTTTTCCCCACATCGTTGCCAACACTTATCATTGTTTGTATTCTTAATAGCTGCCATTCTGACTGGAGGGAGATGGAATCTTAGAGTTGTTTTGATTTGCATTTCTCTAAATGCTAGAGATGTTGAACATTTTTTCATATGTTTGTTGATTGGTTGTATATAATCTTCTGAGAAGTGTGTGTTTAGTTCCTTGGCCCATTTATTGATCAGATTATTTGGGTTCTTTTGTTGTTGTTGTTGTTGTTGTTGTTGTTGTTGTTGTTGTTGTTAAGGTTTCTTAGTGGTTTATATATCCTTGAGGTTAGTGCTCTATCTGATGTGCTTGTGGTAAAGATTTGCTCCCATTCTGTAGGTTCTCTATTCACCTCACCGATTCTTTCTTTTGCTGAGAAGAACATTTTTAGTTTGAATCCATCCCATTTATTGATTCTTGATTTTAATTCTTGTGCTATAGGAGTCTTATTAAGGAAGTTGGGACCAAATCCGACATGATAGAGATTTGGGCCTACTTTTTCTTCCATTAGGTGCAAGGTCTCTGGTTTAATTCCTAGATTCTTGATCCACTTTGAGTTGAGTTTTCTGCATGGTGAGAGATAGAGGTTTAATTTCATTTTGTTACATGTAGATTTCCAGTTTTCCCAGCACCATTTGTTGAAGAGGCTATCTTTTCTCCACTGTACATTTTTGGCACCTTTGTCGAATATGAGATAACTGTAACTATGTATGTTTGTCTCTGTGTCCTCTATTCTGTATCATTGGTCTACATGACTATTTTGGTGCCAATACCATGCTGTCTTTGTTACTATTGCTTTGTGGTATAGTTTAAGTTCTGGAATAGTAATGCCACCAGCTTCACTCTTCTTGCTAAGGATTGCTTTGGCTATTCTGGGTCTCTTCTTTTTCCAGATGAATTTCATGCTTGCTTTTTCTATTTCTATGAGGAATGTCATTGAGATTTTGATTGGAAGTGCATTAAATCTGTATATTGCTTTTTGTAGTATGGTTATTTTGACAATATTAATTCTGCCTGCCCAATAACAAGGGAGATCTTTTCATCTTCTAAGATCTTCTTTAATTTCTTTCTTTAGCATTCTGTAGTTTTCATTGTAGAGGACTTTCACCTTTTTCATTAAGTTGATTCCAAAGTATTTTATTTTAGACCCTCTTAGAAGAACTTCAAAGAGAATACCAATTCTCCTTATATTGTTTCATAAAATAGAAAAAGAGGGAAACTTCCAAACACATTCTATGAGGCCAATATCACCCTAATTCCTAAACCAGACAAAGACATATCAAAGAAAGAAAAATTCAGACCAATATCTCTAATGAACATAGATACAAAAATTCTCAATAAAATTCTGGCAAATTAAATACAAAAACATATCAAAAAGATAGTGTACCACAATCAAGTGGGGTTCATCTCAGGAATGCAAGATGGGTTCATAATATGGAAATCAATAAATGTAATTCATCACATCAATAGACTTAGAGATAAGAACCATATGATCATCTCAATAGCTACAGAAAACACATTTGACAAAATCCAGCTCCCCTTCATGTTCACAACATTAGAAAAACTAGGGATAACAGGAACATATCTCAACATTGTAAAAGTTATCTATGCTAAGCCCCAGGCCAACATCATTCTAAATGGAGAAAAATTAAAAGCTTTCCCTATAAAAACTGGAACAAGACAGAGATGCCCTCTTTCACCACTTCAATTTACATAGTTCTTAAAACTCTAACCAGAGCAATTAGATAAATGAAAGAAATTAAAGGGACATGCATAGGTAAAGAAGAACTCAAAATATCACTATTTGCTGACAACATGATTCTATACCTAGAGGATCCCAAAAATTCCACCAGGAAACTTGTAGAACTAATAAATGAATTCAATGAAGTAACAGGATATAAAATCAACATCCATACATCAGGCATTTCTGTACGTCAGTGACAATTCCCTTTAATTCTCATAGGATATTTTACTGCATCTAGGATTCTGGGCTGCTGGTTCTTCTTTTTGAGCACTTGAATTCTAGTATCACGTCTTTTGGCCTCACAGTCTCTGATAAGAAATCTACATCCCTTTGAATAGTTTTTCTCCTATAAGTAACTTGTACTTTTTCTCTAGCTGCCCTCAAGATTGTTTCTGTGTGTTCAGTTTTCAGAACTTTAATTATGATGTGTTCCCACATCAATTTCTTTAATCCTATGTAGATTTTACTTGGCCTTTTCAGTCTGTAGGTTTATGTCTCTTGTTAAATTTTAAACATTTTCAGCAATTATTTCTTGAAGAATTTTCTGGCTCCTCCCATTTCTTCTCTCCTTTTGATAATCTAATGATATTAATGTTAGACAAAAGTTCTAACATTATTAATGCTATTGCAGTTCTGTTCATTGCATTTAACTGATTATCTTCTCTGCCTTCTCCAATTTTCTATTGAGTTCATCAACTTCACTTTTTAATTTCAGTTGTTATATTTTTTTTAGTTTTAAATTTTATATTTAACTCTTTTTCATATCTCCCCTTCCTTTGCTGGAACTTTCTATGTCCTTGCTGAGGCTTGCTGCTTTTTCACTGGTTTCCAGTGTGTTTGTCATTGTTTATTAAAGCAATTTTACCACAACTACTTTAAAATCTTTGTCAGATAATTCTGGCATCTTTGCCTTCATGAAGTTGGCATTTGTTGATTTCCTTTTTTCATCCAGTTTGAAATATTTCTGGTTCTTGGTATTTTATTTTATTTTTTATTTTATTTATTTATTTATTTATTTATTTGGTACTGGGGATTGAACTCAGGGGCACATGACCACTGGGCCACATCCCCAGCCCTTTTTTGTATTTTGTTAGAAGCAGGGTCTCACTGAGTTACCAAGTGCCTCGCCATTGCTGAGACTGGCTTTGAACTCGCGATCCTCCTGCCTCAGCCTCCCAAAGTGCTGGGATAACAGGCGTGCACCACCGCGCCCCGGCTGGTTCTTGGTATTTTAAATAGAAATCTTGACATATGGGGTATTATGAGATTATGCATCTTATTTAAAACTTCTATTTGGCTTTTTCTGACCCTGCTCTGGTAGGGGAGAGTGGACACTACCTCATTACTTCCAGGTAGAAGCTGAGGTCCAGATTCACCACTCAGCTTCCATTTACATCTGAAGAAGGAGGCTCTGGTTGCAGTTGTGAGGCTTGGGGTTCTGGCTCCCCACATGGTTTCCACTGACATGCCCTGCAGGACTAGTTTTTATCAATAGACAATAGTGAAAGTCCTAACTTCCTCCCTTAGGTCTGCTCTGACACTGCCCAGAGGGGAGTGGTAGGATCCTTCATTACTACCAGTTAGTTAAAGAGGACCACTAGTACTGAGGAGAAGGAGTCTTGTCATTGGCTTGTAGGTTGAATGTCCTGGCTGCTTATTGAAGCTTCCATGACACTGTATGTATGTGGATATTAGTCAACCTGGCTACAACCTTTCAGGGGGAACATTTAAGCTTCACACTCAGCTCACATAAGCAGAAGTGAAACTACAGACTTTTCTGTGGTGTTGGATTGGAGTAAAGCAATTATTATCTAAAAGTTTTTCTGTCTAGCTAGATTGCTCCTTTCCTGGTCTTTTGGTTGGAGAAATAACATGATACTTGAGACTTTTTTTGTATAAAGCATTGGCATTCGTGGTTGCTGGCTTTTTATCTCCAAGCCTGGGATGTAGGAGGAAAAACAACAACAACAACAACAAAGGACCTACCACTATGCTATTCTAAGCATAGGATGCCAAGGTCCTCACCTAGTTTGCCTTCTCTCCACCTTCCAGAGTCATCTCAGAGACATTTGATATACAATGTCAAGAGCTTTTAGAGGAACAGAACTTTGTCTAATTTTCACTTTTGCCTTTAATGCCCATCATACTTTTTATACTACAAGTTGAGAAATGTGAGAAAAGATGATAGGTGACCCTGCTTTGGGAAAACATTTAATACATGACTATTTATCAGGGTTACTGATGCCATGTAGCAATAGACAGGCTCACTGCAGGAACTTAGGCATCCTGTGGTTTTAAAGTGGAGAGAATACATACTTTAATGCAACAGCTTCAGAAACACTTTCCTAAGCAGAATGTAGTAGCAACAATAACAAGGGCATATGTTCTGGGGCTCAGGTAACTTCTGTCAGACCTGGAAAAAGTGTGGCAGAACCTCATCACTGGGGTTCAAGCAGAACTTCTGAGACCTGGAAATAAACATTCCTCCATGTTTTTAATCATCTGCAATAATACATTTCCATTGTTGGTATTATTTTTTACCTTCTATGACCAAAATTTGACCCAACAACATGTAAAATTAGGCATTTTCCCCTGAAGTGTACAATATAAAAAGAAGCCTGGGGTGTGAAATGGAGAAAAGCGAATCTGCAAAGATTGTGATGATGCTTACAGTACCCTGAGGCCCCTGCTGTGACAGCCATGTCACAATAAAGGCTTTTCAGACCAATTAAGCAGGAAGGTGCAGGAATCAAGCAGGTGGGTGCAGGAAAAGGACAGAATTTAAAGAGAATCTACACAAAATGGACAGTTCAGAAGAGAAGGGGTAAGAAAATAATTGAGGTTGCTCTCTGAAATTTGCAAACAAAAAACCTAGAAAGGAGAAAGGATTTGTTCCCTGTAAGGAGACAATATTTATTCTAACAATAAATAAATAATTTCTGGAAGAATAAAATCTTCTACTTAGTTTCTAGTACAGTTAAAGCCTTATTGAAGTGGCAATAAAACTGCTGTGCTTTCCTCTTGGTTTTACCTCTGAACTCACATCTGTATCCTTCATAGAAAGCAAAGTGATTACACAAAAACTGTGTATGTGAAAGAACATTATGCCCTTCATATGAGAAAAATATTTAGTTTTGCGTTTTCATTTTTGGTTGCTGCTTTTCTGAGAACAAGGTCTAGAAGAGTGGTACATTAAAAATATCTATGTACTACCCGGAAGACCCAAAAAATTCCACCATAAAACTTCTAGAACTCATAAATGAATTCAGCAAAGTAGCAGAATACAAAATCAACACCCATCAATCTAAGGCATTTCTATATATCAGTGACAAATCCTCTGAAAGGGAAATGAGGAAAACTACCCCGTTTATAATAGCATCAAAAAATAAATAAATAAATAAAATACTTGGGAATCAACTTAACCAAAGGTGTGAAAGACCTCTATAATGAAAACTACAGAACACTAAAGAAAAAAATTATGGAAGACCTTAGAAGATGGAAAGATCTACCTTTCTCTTGGATAGGCAGAACTAATATTGTCAAAATGACCATACTATTAAAAGCGCTATACAGATTTAATGCAATTCCAATCAAAATCCCAATGACATTCCTCATAGAAATAGAAAAAAAAACAGTCATGAAATTAATCTGGAAAAATAAGAGACACGGAATAGATAAAGCAATCCTTAGCAAGAAGAGTGAAGCAGGTGGCATCACCTTAAATTATACTACAGAGCAATAGTAACAAAAACTGCATGGTATTGGCACCAAAATAGACTGGTAGACCAATGGTAAAGAATAGAGGACACAGAGACTAACACATATAATTTCAGTTATCTTATATTAGACAAAGGTGCCAAAAATGTACATTGGAGAAAAGATAGCCTCTTCAACAAATGGTGCTGGGAAAACTGGAAATCCATATGCAACAAAATGAAATTAAACCTCTCTCACCATGCACAAAACTCAACTCAAAGTGGATCAAGGATCTAGGAATTAGACCAGAGACATTACACCTAATAGATGAAAAAGTAAGCTCTAATCTCCGACATGTAGGATTAGACCCCAAGTTCCTTAATAACATTACTGTAGCACAAGAATTAATATCAAGAATCAATAAGTGGGACGGATTCAAACTAATAAGCTTCTTCTCAGCAAAAGAAACAATCAGTGAGGTGAATAGAGAGCCTATTAATTGGGAACAAATTTTTACCACATGCACATCAGATAGAGCACTAATCTCTAGAATATATAAAGAACTCAAACATCAAAACACCAAAAAAACAAATAACCCAATCAATAAATGGGCCAAGGAACTGAACAGACACTTCTCAGAAGAAGATATACAATCAATCAACAAATACATGAAAAAATGTTCAACGTCTCTGGCAATTAGAGAAATGCAAATCAAAATGACTCTAAGATTTCATCTCACACCAGTCAGAATGGCAGCTATTAAGAACACAAACAATAATTGTTGGAGAGGATGTGGGGGAAAAGGCACACTCATACATTGCTGGTGGGGCTGAAAATTGGTGCAGCCAATCTGGAAAGCAGTATGGAGATTCCTTGGAAAACTGGGAATGGAACCACCTTATGACCCAGCTATCTCACTCCTCGGTCTATACTCAAAGGACTTAAAAACAGCACACTACAGGAACACAGCCACATCAATGTTTATAGCAGCACAATTCACAATAGCTAAACTGTGTAACCAACCTAGATGCCCTTCAGTAGATGAATGGATAAAGAAAATGTGGTATATATTCATAATGCAGTATTACTCAGCAATAAAAGAGAATAAAATAATGGCATTCACAGGTAAATGGATAAAGTTGGAGAATATAATGCTAAGTGAAGTTAGCCAATCCCCAAAATCCAAATGCCGAATGTTTTCTCTGATATAAGGAGGCTGATTCACAGTGGGGTTGGGACAGGGAGCATAGGAGGATTAGAAGAACAGTAGAAAGGCCAATGGGGAGGGAGGGGAAGGGAGAGGGCAAAAGGGTGAAGAAAAAAAAAAAGATGGTAAAATGAGATGGATATCATTACCCTATGTGCATGTATGAAGACATGATGGTATGAATATACTTGGTATACAATCAGAGATATGTAAAAATGTGCTCTGTAAGTATAATATGAAATGTAAAAAAAAAAAAAAAAGGATAGAGAAAGGGATGCTTTTACGGTGTTGATGAGATTATACGTTAGTACAACCACTGTGGAAATCAGTATGGAATTTCATAAAAAAATTAGGCATATGATCCAATTATACTACTCCTCACTATTTGTCCTAAAGAGTCATCATGTTATAGCGATACATGGATACCATGTTTATAGCAGCACAATTCACAGTAGCCAAACTATGGAACCAGCCTAGGTGTCCATCAACAGATAAATAGATAAAGAAAATGTAGTATATAAACACAATCAAGTTTTATTCAACAATAAAGAAAAATGAAATTATGTTATTTGCAGGAAAAAATGGATGAAACTTGAAACAATTATGTAAAGTGAAATAAGACAAACTCCGAAGTTCAAGGGTCATTCATATGTTCTCTCTCATATGTGGAATATAGAGATGAAAAAGGAAAAGAAAGGTTGGGGTGGGAGAGTCTCATGAAAATCAAAGGATAATTAGTAGAATAGAGGAAATAGCTGGAGAGGGAAGCACTTGGGAGTTATATTGACCAAATTATATTGTTATATCGTGTGCATGTATGAATATGTAACAAATCTCACCATTTGTACAACTATAATGCACCAATAAAAAATGTGAAAAAAAAGAAAGAAAAAAAATGCCAGAAAGAAGGCCAATTGAGAGACCAAAGAAATACAATCCTATTTTCCAACTTTCTAATAACTGGCCCTGACCTTTATGAAAAAGGAAAATAAAATTATAACCCTCATTTTGTCTTCTAAAAAAAGATAGGAATTTATTTAGTTTAGCACTATAAACTAAAGGAAAGGAGAAAGAAATATAAATGTAAATACAGATATGTGAATAGATAGACATATAAATATAAAAACTTTGCCTCAGCCATTCTACATTAAGAATTTATGTCAAAGAAGCAATCAGAAATATGGATCAAGATTTATGTGTATGTTTATAGCAGGCTTTGTTCACAATAGAGATATATGAGATACATTAAAGTTAATAAAAACAATAGGCAATTAAGTCAATTATGGTACCTCTCGAGTGCAATACCTATGGTTATTTTTAAAATATTTAATGCTACTGAAACTTGTCATTAATAAGTAGTTGGTATATGGGTGTGCAAAGACTCATACACTGTGTTTTAAACTAGCTATATACACAAGAAAAATGATTTGGATGTATCCATATCAAAATACCAACAGTAGTCATCTCTGCATGTAAAATCATGGATCTACTTGTTTTTCTCTATCTTCCTATTTCTTAATAATAAACATTTATTGATTTTATGATAGAAAAAGTTATTAAAAATAAAACACTCACCAAAAAAATAAATAAATAAAAATCTATACAAAACAAATTCAAACTTTACCCTGGAAACACAAAGCAGTGTGGAGTGGAGACTTTCATGAAAAAGCACTAAGCTAATTATGACTAATATGCCCCAAGGCTGGTTGGGAGGGAGCATGCTGTTTTTAACATATCCTACAGGTTATAAACACCCACAGCCCCAACCCTGCTGTTTGGGGGAAAGCCAGCCCTAGACACAATCTCTGACTCTGACTAGTGCTCTGTAATGACCAAGCTGGCCAGGAGTCATCGCCAGAGTCTGTTTTAGCTGGAATTGGGGACCATCCCTTTGGCTTCAGTGCTCCTTGCTTCTCCACCTCTCTTTGCAAGCTGTACACCCCCTTTTCTGCTGTTGTCTAGGGTGCTTACCACTCTGAGCTGACTAAAGCTCTCTGTCATTTCCTGCTTTCTGCTCCTTGTCTTACATCTGAAGGTCTGAAACCTCTTTGCAACAACAGGTAGTCATGGGTTGGTTGATTCCATTAAAATACAAGAGCAGTTAATCTGCTTCATCCTTGAGGCAAGGTAATGCCCAAGACTAGGTAGACTATTCATATTTCCAAAGGGTCTTTGAGAGTAATGTGAGTAGTGGGATGCCTAGTTGTTAAGGAAACTCGTTTAAGAGAAATGTCTGATAGGCAGATCCAAAGTGCTCCTTGGATTTTTACTCAGGAAACAGCAGGCAAAAGCTGCATCTTTGGCTGTCACCCTAGGCTGGCTTTCTTCTCACACTTTACTAAATCACTCACTCCCAGGTAAAAAGGCAATGGCATTTACTGGGTTTTGCCACGTTATGAGTCTTAGACAATGCATTTGTTTTCAAAGGGGAGTACCTTAAGGATTGGAATCCAGTTCCTCTCTAAAGCCCATATATCCAGTCTAGTATTCATTACTACTCTAGAAGTCATTATTAGTCTAATATGCATTAGTAATAGGACAAAATAAAATGTGTCTTCCTTTCATCAATAAACAGAATGGGATGTTTTTATAAAGCTAATCCTTTTCTGTTTTGTATACATAAAGAGAAAAATGTTCAAAAATGTCATATTCTATATGTATATTTAAATTTTAGGCATATATTGTAGATTATGATAATCATTGAAGGACAAACAAAAAATTTAAAAGAAACTTTAGGAAATTAAATTAAAAATTACCATTTTAAAATTATGATCTTTTATGATACAAATTAATAACCTATCAGAAATAACCATGGTGACATGAGTCATAAATTTGTGTGTTCAAAACACATATGTTTCACTTCTGGAATTAAGTACTTATTTTGCCTAAAAAATTCTCCCTTACTTTGTGAACAAAAGGTCCATGAATTTTGGTTTAAAAAAAAATTACTCTCTACAAATTTATTAACATTACAAAATGGGCTCAGATTTATACAGTTCAAGTGTGTCCATCAGTCTATGTAATGTTAAGCAACAACAACAACTTCAAAACTTTATATTTCAGTAATTTATTTATTTATTTTTACTTGTTCTTTTTAGTTACATATGACAGTAGAATGTATTTTGGCAGATTATATATATACATAGAGTATAACTTATAGCATTTAGGATCCCACTCTTATGGTTTTACACAATGTAGAGTTACCCTGGTTGCGTATGCAAATACAAGGTTAGGAAAGTTATGACTGATTAATTCTACTGTCTTTCCTATTCTCCTCCTCCCTTGCTTCCCTTTGTTTCTTACTGGAGTGAGGTGGAATCTCAGTGTGGTTTTAATTTGCATTTCTCTAATTGCTTAGTGATGTTGAACATTTTTTTATATATTTTGTTGACCATTGGTATTTCTTCTTCTGTGAAATGTATGTTTAGTTCCTTTGCCCATTTATTGATTGGGGTATTTATTTTTCTGGTGTAAAGTTTTTTGAGCTCTTTGTGTATTCTGGAAACTAATGCCTTATCTGAGGAACTGGTGGTGAAGATTTTCTCCCAATCTGTAGGATTTCTGTAAAAGTTCTTGTTTCCTTTGCTGTGAAGAAGCTTTTCAGTTTAATACCATCCCATCTATTGATTCTTGATTTTACTTCCTATGCTTTAGAAATCTTGCTGAGGAATTCAGCTCCCAAGCCAACATGTTGGAGAGTTGGGCTTACTTTTTCTTCTAGTAAGTGCAGGGTCTCAGATTTCTGTGATTTAAAACAAAGATTGATTGCTGTCTTTCAGAAGTACAGGGAAGCTTGAAGGAGCCTATAATCAAGGAGATAGCTAAAGATATCGGTTAGCTGAGAGCCATAAAAGATGTTCTAGTTTCCACCTGATAGTAATACATTATTCAAAGAATCTTTGTATGCCCGTGAACACTGCGTGACGCACCTGTAAGCTTGAGCTGTAAGCACGTGTCCTTGTTAAAGCTATATGTATATAACTGGGTGAGGTTCGTTAGTGTGTGTGGGGAAGAAGAAGGTGGTGGTTGGAGTTAGAGCATTTGGAGTGATTGCTGGAGCTGGAGAGAGAAGAAGAATAAAAAAAGACCTTTTTTTCATTTTCATCCTGCCTCCGAATTTTCCTGTGGCGTTCGCTGCTCCAAGCGACTTCCGCTTCAGGCAGCGACAGGTGGTGGCCTGTACGGGGAATTCGGCAGCAAGGTAAGAAAAAAGAAAATTTAAAAAGATGGGAGCAAATATAAAAAAGACTTACGAATTTATATCAGACTGTGCAAAGACATTAACGAGGCTGTTATCACAGGCAACGTAATTGCTGCAGTGATGAAAAATTCCTCCCCTCAAAATTCCCAAAGGATTCAACCTAGAACAGGATATTCCAGACAAAATTATTATAATCAACCAAGATATGCTAAGCAATATCCCCCAAGGGTAATAAAATCAAATTCATACCGTGCTCCAGGCCGATGCCCCAGGTGCAAAAAGGGTATACATTGGGCCAATCAATGCCATTCTAGATATGATATATATGGAAATGATTTATCAAGGATTTCAAAAAACGGGGCACGGGGCCCAATGCCCCGGGGCCCACAAATGTACGAGGCACTAGAGGAGGAAGGCCCTCAGATTCAAATGATTCCTCGTCACAGTCCCTCCTACCCATGAACTCCCTTATCAGAGGGACAAGAAGTGCAGGATTAGATCTCTGTTCTACTGCCCGGATGGTCCTGACACCTGAAATGGGGGTTCAGCTGATTCCTACGGGAATCAGGGGACCTCTCCCTTCAGGAACTGTGGGACTAATCCTTGGGCGTAGTTCCAAAAGTTTATTAGGCTTTAATGTTATACCAGGGGTTATTGATTCAGATTATAATGGAGAGATTAAAATAATGCTAAGTACACACAGGGGCATCATCTCCGTAAATCAAGGAGACAGAATCGCACAGCTGCTCCTCATTCCCAGTCTCCATAATTCTTTTAAAAGCATGCCACAAAATAGAAATAGCAGAGCATTCGGTTCCACTGGTTCAGGACCTATGGCTTTCTGGGTCCAGGACTGTTCACGGAGGCCTATGTGCAAATTAAAAATTCAAGGTATAGAGATGGAGGGGCTGATTGATACAGGAGCTGACTCTTCTATCATAAATCTACAACAATGGCCTAAGCACTGGCCTCTACAGAAAGCCTCAACCAGTTTAAGAGGCTTGGGATACAGTAATACCCCAGCTCAAAGTGCTGTAATCTTAAATTGGCAAGACAATGAAGGCCATACAGGAACATTCAAACCCTATGTTTTAAACAGCTTGCCAGTTACCCTATGGGGAAGAGATATCTTACATCAAATGGGGCTACACCTAGCAACCAAGCCTGCAGGTGTTAAGAATAAAAATCCTAATCATAATAAAAAAGGCAAAGGACGTTTTTTCTAGGGGCCACTGAGAAAACAATTTTAAAAATACCATGGCTCTCTAATAAGCCAGTTTGGGTCCCTCAGTGGCCCCTATCCAAAGAAAAATTGCAAGCGACCCATCAATTAGTTAAAGAACAATTAGAAGCAGGACACATAGAGCCTTCCACCTCTCCCTGGAATTCTCCCATATTTGTAATTAAGAAAAAATCAGGAAAATGGAGACTATTACAAGATCTAAGACAAATTAACAAAACAATGCAAATTATGGGCCCTACTCAACCTGGACTTCCTAATGCTGTAGCTATTCCAAAAAACTATTACCTTATAACCCTTGATATAAAGGACTGTTTCTTTTCCATTCCCCTACATCCTCTGGATGCCCCCAGGTTTGCTTTTTCAATTCCTTCTATTAATAATAATGGCCCTGATAAAAGATATCAATGGAAAGTATTGCTGCAGGGAATGGCAAATAGCCCTACACTGTGCCAACTATATGTGGACAGAGCTATACAGCCCATTAAAAACAAATATCAAGACCTCATGTGTCTACACTACATGGATGATGTTTTATTAGCTCACCCTAATCAACAAATCTTATTTAATATATTTAGTGAAATAACAAAAAATCTAAAAAAATATGGATTATATATAGCAGAAGAAAAAGTTCAAAGCAGATCACCTATACTACATTTAGGCTTTAAAATCATGGATACTTTTGTTAAACCCCAAAAAATTCTAATAAGTAAAGAACATTTGACCACCCTCAATGATTTCCAAAAATTACTGGGTGACATTAATTGGCTTCGCCCTACACTAAGCCTCACTACTGGACAATTAAAACACTTATTTGACATCCTTTGTGGGAACCCTGACCCATCCTCACCTCGAACATTAACTCCTGAGGCCAAGAGAGCTCTAAAATTAGTAGAACAGGCCATTGAAAGATCCCATTGCGATAGATTTGATTTTGCACAACCACTAATATTGATTATTATTCCTTCACAATATACTCCAACAGGAGTATTTTGGCAACAGGGACCTATATTATGGATACATTTGCCTGTCTCTCCTAAAAGTACAATTGAGTCTTATACCTCCATGGTGGCTAAATTTATTCTTCAAGGACTTAAAACATCTACTAAAATATTTGGAATTCATCCCACTGCTATTATTACTCCTTATTCATCATCACAGGTTGAATATTTGTGCTTCAATGATAATGATTGGGCTATAGCTAGATGCTCTACTTCTGCAAATTTTGACAATCATATTCCTAAATCTCCTATACTGTCCTTTTGTATCAATCATCCTATCATATTCCCACAGGTAATAAAAAATCAACCCATTCCTAAAGCATTTAATGTATTTACAGATGGATCCTCTAACGGTACTGCTGCAGTAGTCACTCAAAATGAAAAAATGATTCATATCACTAATCAAAAATCAGCTCAATTAGTGGAACTCGAAGCTATAATAATAGCTCTGGAAAATTTTAAAGAACAGCCTATGAATATTTTTTCAGACAGCCATTATATTGTACATGCTGTCCCAAAATTGGAGCTAGCAGGTCCAATAGCACCACATACTCCAGCTTTTAAATTGTTTTCTCAAATCCAAAATCTCCTATGGCAACGAAAAGAACCTTTATTTATAGGTCACATAAGAGCTCACACTAATCTGCCTGGTCCTCTCCATGAAAGTAATCAAAAAGCTGACGCCCTCACTAAAACAATATTTATATTTACTACAGTACAACAAGCTACTTTATTTCATTCCCAGTTCCACGTTAACAGCACTACCTTAAGACAAAAATTTAAAATCACAAAAGAACAAGCTCGTAGAATTGTAAAAGAATGTCCATCTTGTGTAACACTTTTGCCCAATCCACATTATGGGGTTAACCCACGAGGTTTGATGCCCAATCATTTGTGGCAGATGGATGTCACACATGAGCCAAGTTTTGGAAAATTACGATTTATTCATGTCACCATAGATACATGCTCAGGCATGATTTTTGCTTCTTTACATTCCGGAGAAAAAGTTAAAGATACTATATCTCATTGTCTGCAAGCTTTTGCTGCATTGGGCATCCCCAAAATGCTTAAAACAGATAATGGCCCTGCATATACATCCACATCCTTCAAACAATTTTGTACAAAGTTCAATATTATCCACAAAACAGGTATCGCTTATAATCCTCAGGGACAAGGAATAATTGAAAGAGCAAATCGGACACTTAAAAATATGTTACTAAAGCAAAAAGATGGAAACTGGAAAAATCCTAAGGACAGATTGGCAGTTGCCCTGTTTACCCTAAATTTCTTAACTTTAGATTCTAATGGACATTCGGCTGGAGATAGACACTGGAACCCACACCAACAACATAAACCTTTGGTTTACTGGAAGGATGTTCTCTCAGGTACATGGAAGGGTCCAGACCCAGTATTAATTTGGGGGAGAGGATCTGTTTGTGTTTTTCCAAAGCATGAATCCTCTCCAATATGGATACCATCTAGATTGATAAAGCAGGTACAAAGTCAAAAGGATCAAGACGAAGTTATTGAGGAGTCTAGATTGAATAAACAAGTACAAAATCAAGAGGACCAAAATGAAGGTATGGAGTGATTCCCTTAAAAGAGTCCTCCATTAAATTTACAACTTAAATTTCATTCTTCCTGGCCGGGACAAGAAGATCTCTCTTCAGTGTATACACAATTGTAATTTTTTTTCTCTTTTATATATGTCTTTATGTCTGTGCATTTGTCTAAATTTCATGTTAATGTGATGTCACAAATATGTTTATATGTGCATCTGTCTAGTGTGACATCACAAATAATTAAGCGCTTAAAAAAAAAAAAAAGGTAGATAGATATAGATCCAAATAACAAATAACGTTAATTCATTTAAGCTTAGAATATTCTAATTTGATAATCAATAGATAGATAGATAGATAAATAGATATTTATATGAGTTCAGAATATTTTAATTAGATAATCAATTATAATGATAATCAATTTTGATTTATAGTTGTCTCCGGGACTTCTCTTCAGCTGTGAATATGTTTAATGTTGTATAACCTGATATTTTGCTGTTCCGACAGAGGATTATTTATTTGTTATTAACTTCATTTGTTTAATAGCTGATTAATTTGAATTATTTCAACAGGTATAGGATTGCTGTGTATATAGAGACTCGAGGATTCCAGCTAACAAATTATTTTTCCAAAGTGCCTTTAGCTTTTCTTTATCTTTAATGCAGTAAACACCCTCAGTTTCTCTTTGATTATTTCTGAATGTGATATTTTGCCAGCTTATGTTTGTGGGAGCTTAAGCAGCAATGTGTGTGAGCAGAGATCAACTTTTATTTTCTACTCTAATAATTCTTTTTTTAGTTTGACAGCTAACCTTTTGATCTCAGTGCTGGAATAGCACTGCCTTTCCCTTAATAATGGATGCTTGAGTTATTAGGTAGGGGGCCCTGAAGATTTGCCGGTGGAAATGTCTAGACATAAAAAAGATGGCTGCTGCTACAACAGCAGGGACCGCGGTCGCTGCAAGCATCCCTGCTGCTCAAGCATCAACAACCTAACCAGCAGTGTGGCCTCTGCTCTGCATGCATGGGGCCTCCTGAATCTATGTGTTATAACTTATGGACATTTTGATTTTCCATTATTTTGGGACATTATGGGACAATGCCTTGCGGGTATTTGTCTAAGAGAACTCAGTGTGTTAATTGATGAAACTAAGGGCAGCTGATTGGCTTAAAGAACTTGATACGATATGGAAACTTGACTCGTCAGCAGTAGGCTTACCTCCTTAAAGCCGCAGCATCTCCTAAAAATTGGACGGCTATTAGTCAACACACAGTCGATCCTGAAGGGCTCTATTGGATGGCTGGTTAGCCTATGACGGGTAAGATCCCCAGAAGGGGACAACCTAAGACACGGCACAGTCGCACGGGACAGTCTAATGTGGCCGGCATGTCAACCTAAGCCAGGAGTCAGGACAGCCTAGACTCCCATGACGGGTAAGAATGTCGGTTGCACATGGACGTCCTAGAACATCCCCTCTTTTAAAACTAAAAGGGGGAAATGAAGGAGCCTATAATCAAGGAGATAGCTAAAGATAGCAGTTAGCTGAGAGCCATAAAAGATGTTCTAGTTTCCACCTGATAGTAATACATTATTCAAAGAATCTTTGTATGCCCGTGAACACTGCGTGACGCACCTGTAAGCTTGAGCTGTAAGCACGTGTCCTTGTTAAAGCTATATGTATATAACTGGGTGAGGTTCGTTAGTGTGTGTGGGGAAGAAGAAGGTGGTGGTTGGAGTTAGAGCATTTGGAGTGATTGCTGGAGCTGGAGAGAGAAGAAGAATAAAAGACCTTTTTTCATTTTCATCCTGCCTCCGAATTTTCCTGTGGCGTTCGCTGCTCCAAGCGACTTCCGCTTCAGGCAGCGACAGAAGCTCAGCTCATCCGAGTGATTTGGGTACCCACATTAATGGAGCAGCCACCATCTCAAATGATAGTTATCCCCATGACAGATGGAAAAGAGAATTTTGCAGGGTGTTTCTTTAGAACTAAATGCCGTAGTCTGTAAGTGATATATACATATCACTTAGTCATAAGAGGACCAGAGCAGGCAGCCTCCCCCATGCCCATGCCGAGATAAAATGGGGGAATGCTGCCATTTCTGACTGGCACAGTTGTGGTTTTTGCTTTCATTTTGTCCTTGATGCTACCTCTAAGATTGTCTGGATTTTCTTGTGTCATTTTTGTGCTCTACATCAATAGAATCTTAAATTTATTCTGTACAGCATCAATTTCCTACATCTATGATTCTGAGATTATCAGGGCATACTTAGAACTTCCTAGTTGTCTTCTGAAGATTTTCTATGACCACAGTGGTGACACAGATCATTTAGTTTAGTTATCTTCATAATAAAAGACTGGTACTTTCTTCCTATGTACTCATCTATGAAAAAGAAAACAACCATATTTGGGGACTGAAATTTTTTATTTTAAAATTTTACACACAGTTTTATAAATGAAACTTTCCCTTCCCCATTCCAAATTAAAGTGATATGCTTTAAAAAGATGTATCTTATGTTGGCAGAGGACTGAATTAAAACAAACAAACAAAAAAAAAAACTATATCAACTCATTATTTTACTATGGTAATTATTGGTTGTGTTGAAATTTACCTTTGTGTCTTAACACTTTTTTCCTGGAAGGCATTTTAGTTCTCAGCCTCTGTCTCCATCAGCCCCTTTCTGCATTGCTGTGCATGCCAGTGTGACTTCCAAAGATCAAATCCTGTATTTTTGTTGGAGAGTTACTCTCACGACGTCAGAATCCATTTTACCTGCCCACATGGAAGGTCAAGGGATTCCACATTAATAAATTAACATAAGCCTCAGTCCCCTTAACCCAAATTGTTGGCATGAGGGTAAAATACACCAAACCCTTTAACCTTCAGCTGGGAAAATTGCAGAGTTCCCTTGGTGGAATCAGATTTAGCTGTTCACAGTGGGAGCTGGCTTAATTGGATGTCCCTTACTGGCTGACTGTGCTGGCTGACCAAGTAATGGTCACTTCCTACAACTGTAATGGTCCCTCTTACTCCCAAATTAACTATACTTGCTCCATCCTTGCTTCAGAGACTGATTTAACCAAGACAATGACTAGATGCCAATTTAAAACAAATTTTAAAATCACATACAAATTAAAAAGTATCATTACCAACATGCACTCACAGGAATTCTTTGTGCAAATGAAATTCTTTGTACCCCTTTCCTGAAGAATTTACCATGTTAAAGGTTTAGGGAAATTCATTAAAGAAAGGTTTCAATCTTTATTTCTCTATTAGAGACTCACAATGTATACTAACACATTATCAAAGATTCTGTGGAGTCCTGAAAAAATCTGTTGAATATCTTTAGCTGAGAATTTCACAAACATGTTTCATCACAGAACATTTTTTTCCAAGAGACCCTGTAAATCACATTTCTAAAAATGCTTGTGTAAAATGAATTATAAGAAAAAACAAGATGTTCTGTTTTTTTTTAACAATCAGATTCCACTAATTTATAATTTGAAAATATTCAATAGAGACTAAGCAAAAAGTAATATTTTTAAGGAAGAGTAAATTTTGTAAACCTAACATAGATTCCGAATGATTATTCTTAATCTAGCAAAAAAACACCTTGTCAAAAGCATTAGTGGACCTATTGTTAGCTAAGTACAAGGTGCCAACCTCAAGGCACTCTCACCCACTCACTAAGGAAGATTCTTAACGTAGAAATCCTAACGAATCAGTTTATTGAATACATTAAAAACAATAGCAGCCAAACATTTATCAAGTGCCAACTATGTACTGCTAATGTATTTACATCATAAAAATGTTAACATATAATATAAAAATAAAAATATATTATAAAAATATAAATACTTTATATTGCAGATGATTTTTCTTTCAGAATAGCTATTCTATTGAAAAGAAAAGAGAAAAATCATTAAAGTTAAGCGTGACACTCTAGTAATTTCTATTTGTCTTTTTTTAAAAGTAATTATTTCTGTTTGTCAGCCTGGATCTAGATGAAAGGTTGCATAAGTTTGCTTTATAAAAAGCATTTTTGATTAAAATAAAACACCATTATACTAAAGAGCTAAAAATTATTAATGTTGATGTTATCAAATTTACTTTTTAATATTCTTAAGTGGGAATGTGATATCACTTTAAAAATAAGTTTAACAAGAACATGAAAAAGAGTAGCTTTCAAGTTCAGTTGGAAGCAACATGAAACTATTTAGATAAAAAGATGGAATATTGTTATGCAATGAAAATTCTAGTAATTGGGAAACAGATTTTTTTTGGTGTTAGACATTTTCAAATGGTAATTTATGTGCATTGTTATGTGAGTTAACAAGAGTAAAGTAATTTCTAACTTATCTAAGCAATGAACTTAATTAAATTAAATTAATTTAATTTAAATATTTCAAAAAGTACCTATAGGCCTAAGGCACTCAATGGAATAATTTGGGCCTTTTTTTTCCCAAAAGTTATTAAAAATTCAGAGGATTTTATGATTTAGTATAATTTCAATATTTCCTAACTTATTTCATTAAGATGGCACTAAATATAATTTTGGAAGTATGTATCTGTGGTCAAGTAGAAAAATAATTGACCTTAAACACAGGAGAAATAGCTGATCAAACTCTATGGCTTGACAAGCCTGATAGCTACATAATTTCTCCAAACAACATTTTGTGTATCTGTGTATATATGCATATATGTATGCACACATACACATATTCAAAATGATATATCAGTTAGTATATACATGCAAACAAGAGTGGTCTTTAAATTCTGCAGTGACAAACACATACGTGATGCTTCTGAGACAAAAACCACTTGGCAAAATTATATTTCTCTATTCTTTGTCAGAGAATAACACTGATAACTGAGGATCTTTTTGCCTGTTCAGATTTATTATAGCTCTTTGACTGCTTGTTCTTAAAGCCAAATACTGAAGGACTGAACTGTGTCAATCTTGCTTATGAAATATTATGTTAAACATTGGAACAAACTAACTGACCCTGGGGTTTTTGTTTTTCTTTTTTTCTCCTTGTCCTTAGTATAACCACTTCACATTTATTTGGTGTGTCATCAGATATTAAGATTGAGACTTGGATTCGAATGTCCATACTTCCACTGAATACCTGTGACCTGGAGCAAATCACTTTGCCTATCTGAATTTCAATTCCAGATCATTACAAAGTTGCAATAACATTAAATTAAACTCTATGGAGTTTTTGTAACGATTAGATAAGACAATGTATTTAGCACTTAACTCACAGACTAGGACTTTATTACTGTTAACTCTTTTCTTTTCCTCCTGTAGAAAATGTTTATTTTGTGAATGATTTTGGTCCTGATGTTGCTCCTAATGTACAGAAAATTGTCAATAACTGTCAGTTTGAATTGAGGATGACTGGTCACCTTTCTAGGTTCTCAGAAGAGAAATGCCCTTCCAGCCTCTGTAGTCTGAGCTCATGTTCCCTGACTTCACCCCTCAGCTCTTCTGTGCTCTAATACCAGCATGCTAGCTTTTCAGGCAGAAGTCATCCACATTCCCACTGTCTCTTCTCAAATATTTTTTAAAGCCTTTGACTTGCCTTTTAAGCCTTCACTCCTATTTTATATCTTCTTCCCTTTTGTTTATTCAAAACAAATCTCTGCATTTACTTTAAAATGTTTCAGCCTGAAGATGATGTTATACCTTCCATCCATCTTGTGTGTGTGTGTGTGTGTGTGTGTGTGTGTGTGTGTGTGAGAGAGAGAGAGAGAGAGAGAGAGAGAGAGAGAGAAAGAGAAGAGAAGAGAAGAGGGGGGGAGGGGAGGGGAGGAGAGGAGAGAGGAGAGAGGAGAGGAGAAGAGAAGAGAGAGAGAGGAGAGGAGAGGAGAGGTTTTAATACATACTCTTGTGGAAGCTGTTGTATTAATTGGGAAAACACTCCAGGGAGGGTTACCCAGAATTTAATCAAAAGCCTTCAGGGCTCAGCCCTCTTGATTTTTCACCAATAGTAGAGAATTTATTCATTAGCCTAATATTTGTTAGCTAAAGGTTTCTGCAAGCAAAATTTCAGTAGTAAAATATATGGATCAACTAGAATTATTTAAGAGATATTTCACATTTTTTCATAAATCAAAAATAATAAGGTAAGGAGCCTTGAAGTCTTATACTCTTCAGGCTGACCTTTGAAGCTTGGTTCCAAAACTGCCCTGTATCCACTTCCAATTCAAAGAGTTCTGATGCCTGATGCTGTCTATAGATGTCCATAAGGAAAGCAGAACCTAAACATATTTTTTTAGCATAACTTTTATGCAAGGTGTGATTAGATTACCTAAAAGGAAAAAGACATCACAATGAATTGTATGACTCTTCCTCATATCTAGATGATAAATGCATGTATATGGGGCAGTATTCTGTTTGAATTGATTTCGTTGTCTCCTAGAGAGGAGGAGCTCTATAGTTCTCACCAGTTGTTGTTGCTGTTGTTGCTGTTGTTGGGATGCTAGGGATTCAACTCAGGACTTAGGCAAGTACTCTACCTCTGAGCTAGCCACCTTACCCACTTCTATATGATACCAAAAATAAAAAATAAATAAATTAAAATAATTGGAATAGCAGGATCATATCAGTTGTAAAATTTGGCTTAAATAGCAAAGTAGGCTTACATGAACCTTTAAGTAAAAGCAGGACAGAAGCATCTTTTCCAGGAGGCAAAATATGAAGGTGAGAAATAATATGAACTTGTTCCCATGTTCATGTAGATGCAGATGCTGTGTAAAAGTGACAGAAGGACTTGGGGTCCATTTCAAAACAGATCATAGTGCTGCACTGGGGAAAATGAGAACAGCAGGAGCAGCAAGACCGCCCGAATTGAAGAAAGACTTATTGCCTCTCCTTCTCACCATCTCATAGTACCATATCATGGGAAGTAGAATCAAGAAAAATGTTGTTGCCCATGGTTGGTCAAAGGATGTTTAACAATCTTTAGAAAAATAAAAATTGTAAGAAGAGAAACTAGCTAAGTGATGAACAGATAAAGGGAGCTGTCTCCTGTAAACTTCAACCAGCTCACCAATTTACAGAAGAACTGAGGCCAGAGAGAAAAGATTATGAACACTTCAAACATTCACAGTCAATCAGGATTTGACACAGAACATGAAGCTACTGAGTGAAAAAATTGTGAATAAATAGAGTTGTAGAAAAATTAAAATTAAACAGATGAAGGCAGATTGAAGCACACAAAATACTGGGCCAAGAGGACATGAGAGATGAGGTTCCAGCCACATTTATCCTGAAATAAACTTCTGACTCTGTGCAACTTGCTACATCCGATAGTTTCTGTACTGAACGCTATAGTTTCCTTTGGAGTAAAAACTTCCCGTCCTATAAGTGGCCACCAGAGTCATCTCACCCTTAACTCCCTTCCTTTCCTAATAATTTCTTTGTTTTTATCTTTCTAACTTCCTTTCTGAAAAGTGTTTTACTTTTGTTTATTTATTTATTTATTTAGGTACCAGGGATTGAGCTCAGGGGCACTCGACCACTGGGCCACATCCCCAGCCCTTTTTTGTATTTTATTTAGAGACAGGGTCTCACTGAGTTGCTAAGTGTCTCGCCATTGCTGAGGCTGGCTTTGAACTCGCAATCCTCCTGCCTCAGCCTCCCAAGTGCTGGGATTACAGGTGTGTGCTACCACGCCCAGTTTATTTTTATTCTTTAAATTACCTCATCTTAATCTATTTCTTACTTGACAGCCTGCTACTCTGCCTGCAAGGCCTAATTCTTGACAAACAACTAATGTAATGCCCCTCCCTATCTGTGGTTTTTGTCTTTAAAACTTATTTGAAATTTGTAAGACCTTGGCACACATGTTCAACCTGCATGAATTTGTGTCTCTCAAATTGCAACTCAGATCAGCCCAAATGAACTCTCTTTTGTTTCTTCATCAATTTGTACCTCAGTTTCTCTTAAGGGCTGCCACAATGTAAATGCTATATAAATAGTTGCTATGCTATATTGTTTATAGAATAAAAATTTCAGACAAAAAAATCTATATTTATTCAATACAGATGCTTTTGTTTTTAATCATTTTCAATGTGTGGTTGTTGAATCCCTGAATGAATACAAAGAATGGCTATAAATAGAAAATGAAAATTAAATGTCTAGTGGTTAAACAATTCTGATTCACATGTGGAGATAATCTTTGTTTTACACAGAAATTTATCCATACTCAAGTTCCATAAGTCATATAAATATATATTTATAGAGTTTAGGTGGTATTTAGCTATTTCAGGGTCTCAAAATAGATTACTTATTTATTAGAAAGATATCAAACCAGCTGCTTAAAGATACTTGATTGACATCATAAGATTTCAACTTGTAAGAAAGCAAAATGTAAAAAAAAACATTTAAAATTATTGATGTAAAAATCAAAGTCTTGTTGGTAAGAATATAAAGGCCATTATTTGAATCCAAGTACGTGGGCAAGTATATTTGGTAATCTAGGTGATCATGTTTGCATGTAGGCAGGAATTGTGCGTAACTGTGCTTATAACAGAGCACGATCTTTTTAAATCATGGTCTTAATAATCTCAACAACAAAAAAGATACAAAGGGAAAAAAACTTCACTTTAACATGTAATAACAAAAGGTCTCATTATCAATTAAAGAAAGGAGATTAGGATAAAACCAACTGTCCCCTGCCCTTTGGTGAAACTGTAAACATTGTTTTCCCAACAAAACTTAGAGATTTGTACATAAGATGTCTTTTAAATTTTTAAGTATGATTTTTTAAAAATGTTTATTTATTTGTTTTAGTTGTACACAATGCCTTTTTATTTTTACGTGGTGCTAAGGATCGAACCCGGGCTGCGCACATGCTAGGCGAGCACGCTACTGGTGAACCACAACCCCTACCCCTTGAAATGTGATTTTTAAGCAATGTGTATTGAGAGGAGATTTGTATTTAACTTTAATTCTAAAAAGTGATAATTTAGTATTTTCTTCTGTGGCAATGATTACACAGAAACAATTAGTACAGAATGCAAATGGAGAATTTAAGGCATGATACATCTGCACTTCATAAAAAGGTTGAGGTTCTAGAGTAAAACTAAATAATGAAGTTTTATTTACATGTGATCTAACTAGGATTACAACAAAATTTCTATTACAATCAAAGTATGTTAAAAACCATAAAAACTAGAATATCTTATAAATTGATTTTAGCGTAAGCCAGATAGTAGTCTAAAATATGTATCTATGTAACAATTTCCACTAGAATTTTCTGGGTAAAATTTATTATAAAATACCTGACACTTTTTAAAAATAATGGTTTAATAATTTAATTGAATATTATCTTGATATAACATATTTATTAGCATTAACGTTTTCCTGATGATTAATGGTGCTGAATCTTTTCGTGTGCTTGTTTATCATGCGTATAACCTCTCCAGTGAAATGTCTATTACCCATTTTTTTTAATCAGATTCGGTTTTTGTGAAATGACAAAATTTTAGAAATAGTGAAAAGATTAGTAGTTGCCATGGGCTATGGAGGGGGCAGGAGCATAGAAAAGGGGTATGGCTGATAAATATAAGTGTGAAGGATTTTGGTGTTGATAAAAATGTTCTGTATCTCAACTGCTGCAATTTTCAATATCCTGGTTATAATACTGAACTATAGTTTCACTAAATGTTGTCATTAGGGGGAATTGAGAAAGAATACAAACATAGGGTCTCTCTGTTATTTCTTACAACTGTATATGATATTTATAATGCTCTCAAAATAAAAAGGTTAATTTAAAAAATGGAATTGACTCAGTTGGGTGCAGTGATACATACCTGTAATCCCAGTGGCTCAGGGAGGCTTGAGGCAGAAGGGTCAAAAGTTCAAAGCCAGCTTTATCAACTTAAGCAACTTACAGAGACCCTGTCTCAAAATTCAAAAATAAAACTGATTCGGGATGCCGGGATGTGACTCAATGGTAATACACCCCTGGGTTTAGTACCCATTACACACAAAAAAGAAAATTGAATTGACTCATGAAAAGTTTAAAAGTTTATAGCAGCCAAAAGCTATTCTTTTCTGTGAACATTGCAGTATCATGAAACACTCTCAAATTCAAAACAAAATAAAATGTAGTAATCTATCCGAACATAACATAAATACTTACACAAATTTGCTTAGCAGCAAATTATGTCAAGCAGTTTTATAATATAGTACTTTGCTCAGACATAGAAGAATAATGCATTCTAGGAATGAAAGTAAATGTTTGAACTACATTGAATGTTTCAAGTGTTACTATAAATGTTTACATTGTTATTTTAAACATTTTGTATTGTTGGAGAAAAGAATGAGTACTTAATGTTATTCAGATGCAAGCCTTCATCATAAGAAAAAAGGAAGTATAATGATAGATACAAAGATATTAAGTAGAAATACTGAAATACAGTACTAATACTTAATTAGATATGTCTCTATGAACTCAAGATTTTTAGAAAATATCTTCTTTAGCTTCAACCAGTGAATTAGGCTAGGAGCAATGACCTCCATGGAGCTCAGCATGCAGCACTTGGCTCTTGGTCTCTTAGACTATTTTCCACTAAAAGGAATCAGAGCTGTCTGGAGAAATGACTGATGTCTGAAGAAGAAATAGTACAAGGTGAGTCTATAACAGATTTTTGTTTCAGAGAGCAAAGGGTCTTTAAAAAAATTAATGGGGAAATGTCAAAAGGATTCAGAAATAAGTCAAACTTGTAACAATTTGAGCATCATATTGGGGATAATAACATGCAATGAGTTCATTTTAAAGTCTATGGTCTCATAAAAGTACTAAAAATTTATATATGCACATACAACAATACAACTCACCATTCTGCATAAATTATACATACTGATAAAAATAAGATAAACAAAAATTAAATGTACAGAAGGATGAAAACATTTTGGGGGAGTACAAGTTATCATAAATATATTTTTGTCAAAATGTTTAATTTGTACTTAAACAAGTCTATAGTCTTGACCTCAAGAAGCAATAGGAACAAGGTAAATGACATACAAATAAAGCAATCACACACACACACACACACACACACACACACACAAATTATCTTGAAGAGATATCTATACTCCTGTGTTCAATGCAGCATTATTCATAAGAGCCAAAATCTGGAACTAACCTAAGTGTTTATTCATTAATGAGTGGATAAAGAACCAGACTGATTTAAAGTGTGTGTGTGTGTGTGTGTGAGATACACTTACCTATGTGTACACATACACACAATTCATCTATATAAAAAACAGAATATCATTCAGCCATAAAAAAGGAATTTCTGTCTTTGCAACAACACAATTGGATATGGAGGACATTATACTAAGTGAAATAAGCCAGACAGAGAAAGACAAATACTATATGATCAGATTTGGAATTCAAGGGTCAAATCCATAAAACAGTAATATGGTCCTTCCCAGAGTCTGAAGTGGAAGAAATATTGAGGAGATGTTGGCCAAAAGGTATAGACTTTCAGTTATAAGATGAATAAGTTCTGGGGATCTAATAAATAGCATGGTAGCATAGTTAATAATACTGTCTTGTGTACTTAAAATTTGCTAATAAGAGTAGGTGTTTGTTTTAAAACTGGAGATTGAACCAAGTGATGCTTAACCACTGAGTCACATCCCTAGCCCTTTTTATTTTTTTTATTTTGGGACAGGGTATTGCTGAGTTGCTTAGAGCCTCCCTAAGTTGCTGAGGCTGGCTTTGAACATGCAATCTTTTTGCCTTCAGCCTTCCAAGTTGCTGAGATTGCAGGCCACCATGACACCTGGCTAATAGAGTAAATAGATCTTAAGTGTTCTCACCAAACACAGGCATGCATACACACATGCAAACAGTAACTCTGAAGTGATAGATATGTTAATTAACTTGATTTGATTGAGGTAATTATTTTCACACACACACACACATAATAATCACATTGTAAAACTTAAATACATATAATCTTTCAATTTTACCCCAATATAGATGAGGGGGGAAAAAAAGACATTCTCCAAGATAAATAGCAAGAACTTTCAATAAGCCATAGTGGAAGCACAAAAGATACTGTTAAATATTGAAAAATACTTAAGATACATAAAAACCAGATGCAAAATGTGATCCTGGATTGAATTTGATTTTGACAAATTAGTTTCAGGGGAATTTAGGGAAGAACAATTGGGGAAAATATAAATGCAAAATAGATATGTGATGTTATTAAGGACTTGTAAATTGGATTAAATCCAATGCTGTCATTTTTGGCCATGTAAGAAGACAATCTTATTTTTTTAGATACTGAAATATTCAAGTGCAGAAGTTTATGCTGTTTGTAATTTGCTTTCAAAACCTTCAGTGTAGACAGTATTATTTGTATGTATCTATCAGTTGATTTAAATTTATACCAAAGAGGTATTAAGTTGCCATCATGGGGAATATGCTCCCAGGGTTGGTCAGCTAATATTTAATGTAAAAGCCATATGCCATAGGAAGTTACTGCAAGCATTTTGTTTACTTTTAAAATCTCTGAGCAACAACTTAGTTTTTTTGTGAATTAACATAACAGAATTTAGAATTGTTTGTAACTGCAATTAATGAGGTTAAAGATAACTTGATTGGCTAAAAACATTGTAGAGAAACTCCTTGCTTTTGTATGAATAACAAGTTCAATTATCTGAACCCTTAGCAATGGTGCCATATGTGTGTTCCCAAAATGACACGGGGCTTGAAAGAAATTAGATGTTCTACTTTTAATACTCCATTACTTCACTCATAAAGGACCATGGTTCTCTGAAATTCACAGATTTGACACACCATGATCTTAGATTGACAGAAAATTACCTTTCTAATCAATTCTCATTTATTAACTGTAGATATAGTTTATCATGTCTCTTGAAATAAAAGTCAATGTTTTAAAATCTGTCTTCTATTGGGCCAAAGATTTTTTTTCAAATATTAGAGCGTTACATCATAATAAAGCAAAATGTGTGAATAGCAGAGTGATTCATGAATTATTTTGTAATCATTTCTTTAGATTTATGTACCTTTGTTCTTTAACTCTCAGCTGATCTGAATTCATATGCTCGGAAATCAGTTAAGTGCAATGTTTTTTCCAAAGAAAAGTCTTTCATTAGGTTCTTTGCACTTCTCACTATTCAAAACCAAATATAATACAAACTTATATGAAATAGTTGTTTCTATTTGACTGCTTTCTTTATATAGAATTTTTTATTAAATAAAAAATTGGCTTGATAATGGCTTATTACTAAAGATAATATAATTATATCAGAGTTATCATGGCAATTGTTTTTTCCAAGGTAAATGGAAAGATAATTAATTTAGGCATATCATTGTTCCCTCCTAATTGGAATCATTTATGTCTACAGATTTAGAAATTAATGAGAAAGTCAAGTTGATGCTATTCAATCCAGAGAATCAGTTCTTATCATACCTGTCATAAGGTTTGGATATTTGGTGGTACTCTAGTCGGAATGTTTGAGTCCCCTGCAAAAAGCATGTTGAAACTTAATACTCAATGCAACAGTATTAAGATGTAGGGTCTTTAGAAAATGAAGCATGAGGGTGTTGCCCTTGTAGATGGGATTGGTGCCTTAAAAAAGGGCTGGTTCTTTTATTAGCTAGGTTCACTTTCTCCTTCTGCTTTTTCACTATGTGAGGACACAGCTAGAAAGCCCTCCTCAGACATGGAAGTCCAGAGCTTTCATCTTAGACTTCTCAGCTTCAAGAGTTGTAAGAAATAAATTTCTGTTCTTTGTAGATTACTCAGTCTATGGTATTTTGTTATAGCAGCAGAAATTGACTGCGATAAGAGATTATAAATCTTTCAAGGCCTGCAGATTCCTTTGAGTAATAACTGATAACAAAGACTGGCACATTCCAAAGAAAACATGCACACATAAACTCAAAACTTTGCCTTCAAAATCGAAGGATGCGGCATCTGAAACTTATGCACATAACTGGAAATAAGGATCCATGGGGTAAGGAAATACAGAAAAACAAAATTTAAAGATACAATATAGGGGGGCAGAAAAAAGATGGCGGACAGCAGAGAAGCACGCTTGGGAGACCGGCAATAAAAGAGGCTTATCGGGAAGATTGAGCGCGTTCTTAGCAACACTTCCACAACTGGAAGGGAGCTGAGACATCTGCGCGCATCTAGACGGTGAAAATACAAGAAACTCCAGACCGGGGCAACACGGAGTCCAGTGCCAGCGGCCCACAGGCCGAACCAGCATTAGCGGCGCAGCTTCCGTGGTAGCATTGCAGTACGGGAAGTGTAAACCACGGCCTCGAACAGCGCAGAATAAAAAGAGAGTCAGACACGAGCAGCGGCCTCACAGACTTCTTTCGCATAAATCGCCCAATGGGACCTGCAAGCCTTGGAGTGACACACAGGACCAGGACACTGCTGTGGGGACCGGGGAAGGAGCCGCCATTTTGGAGGAGGGCTGCGGCTGACCGGGACAAAGAAACTGGAGAAGAAAAACAGCTGCAGGCATCCAAGGACGGGTCCAGGGCCTGGACAACAGCAAACACCTGGGTGAGACGCGCACAGGCAGCCCACAGGAAAGGGCCTGCCTGAGGCCAGCGCGGCAACCATAAGAGCTATAACGGGGGCGGGCGTGGGGAATGCATGCCTTTTTGATGAACGTTTTCTTGATGATATTCACGTACTGACACCCCCCCACCACCACCCACCCAGCCATTATTCGTCTGTGCCAATCTGCCGCTGGCCAAAGCTGCAGACTACACTCCACTGTGACTGTCTGGGCGTGGTCCAGGACAACTGGCTTAAACTCCGACTCTGGTTTTTTTTTGTTTGTTTGTTTGTTTTTGTTTGTTTTTGCTTTTGTTCTGTTTGATAGTGGGATTATTTGTGTGTCTGTGTTCCTCTTTCCTTCCCTTCTCACTTTAGTCTCTTCTGCCCTCATCTTATCTACTTACACCCTATCATTGTGTACTCATCAGAAGTGAAAACAAGGTATACACAGAAATTGGGACTTCTAGGCCTGGGGCAATTGAAATATACAGAAAAGCGGTGTTATATATAGTTTAATCTCTATTTTTCTTGACTCAGTTTCTCTCCCCTCTCTCTCACACTAATTCTTAATTCTTTGTTATCTCTCATTGTTCCTTTTTATTTTTTCTTTTCCATCTTTCTTTATATTTCTTCTCTCAAAGGCTAAATAAGTTTGGTTTATATACAAAGCGTCTTTCCTCTAAATTGCTCACTCCATTCTCTCTTTTCTCCTGTCTACTGATATTAAACCACTTCTATAGAATTCTACTGTTATACTTCCTAAGAAAGAACATCTCAGTAATCTCACTTCTTCCTAAACATATCATCTCTGTATCCAATACTGAAACTGTAAACCCCAACGCAAGCATACAGAGTAAATTGGAAACGATATCTGGGTTAACTAAATCTGTACATTGTGATCAAACTGGGATTTGCTGTAAAGAAAGTGTTAGAGCTTAAAATGTAAGGTATTTATGAGGGGACCTGACAGCATTGTACCACAGGAGAAACATAAGGCTATAAGGTGAAATTGAAATAGGCAAGGTCCCACAGTGCTAGGAGAATAGACACACAAGCATTATGAAGAAGCAAGGGAAGAAAGTGGCTGAAAGCAACCAACAGGCCCCCTCAATTGATTCCATGGCAAGCACAGTTGGTCAAATGCCAGAGATGGAATTTAGAAATTACATATTCCAAATGTTTATGGATCTTAAGATTGAAATAAAAAATGAGATGAGAGAGCAAGTAGAGGCGGTAAAAGAGCATTTTGACAAAGAACTCCAAAAACAAATACAAGAAGCAAAAGATTACTTCAATAGGGAGATAGAGATTCTAAAGAAAAACCAAACAGAAATTCTGGAAATGAAAGAAGAAATAAACCAAACTAAATGCTCAATTGAAAGCATCACCAACAGATTAGATCACCTGGAAGAAAGGACCTCAGATAATGAAGACAAAATATTTATCCTAGAGAAAAATCTAGAGGACATGGCAAAAGAAGTAAGAAAACAAGAACAGAACATTCAGGAATTATGGGACAGCATAAAAAGACAAAACTTAAGAGTGATTGGTGTTGAAGAAGGTGCAGAGTTTCAAACCAAAGGAATGAGTAATTTATTCAATGAAATAATAGCAGAAAATTTTCCACACATGAGGAACGAATGGCAAAACCAAGTTCAAGAGGCTTACCGAACACCAAACGTACAAAACCACAACAGATATACACCAAGGCACATTATAATGAAATTGCCTAATATACTAAGCAAGGAGAGAATACTAAAAGCCACAAGAGAAAGGAAGCAGATTACATATAGGGGGAAACCGATCAGATTATGCTCAGATTTTTCAACCCAGACCTTAAAAGCTAGAAGATCCTGGAATAGCATATTTCAAGCTCTGAAAGAAAGGGGATGTCAACCAAGAATCTTATATCCAGCAAAATTGAGCTTTAGATTCGAAGATGAAATAAAAACCTTCCACAACAAACAAAAGTTAAAAGATTTCACAACTCAAAAACCAGCACTTCTGAACATCTTGGGCAAAATTTTCCATGAAGAAGAAGAGAAAAATAACAATGAAAACCAACAAAGGGAGATAGTAAACTAAAGGAATTACCAACCAGAGGAGAACCCAAATCAAGCTAAATACCATAATACATTTAAAAATGGATGGAAATAAGAATCACATCTCAATAATAACCCTGAATGTTAATGGTCTAAATTCACCATTTAAAAGACACAGATTATCAGATTGGATTAAAAGAAACAACCCAACAATTTTTTGCCTACAAGAAACACACCTCATAGAAAAAGACATCAAGCGATTGAAGGTGAAAGGCTGGGAAAAGTCTTATCACGCACATGGGCTATGGAAGCAGGCAGGGGTTTCCATTCTCATATCAAATAAAGTAGACTTCAAACCAAAGCTAATCAAAAGAGATAAAGATGGATATTTCTTACTACTTAAGGGAACCATTCATCAGCAAGATATGACAATTATAAATCTATATGCCCCAAATAATGGAGCACCTACATTCATCAAACAAACCCTTCTCAAGTTCAAGAGTAAAATAGACCACAACACAGTTATTCTAGAGGACTTCAACACACCTCTCTGACCAATGGATAGATCATCCAAACAAAAGCTAAATAAAGAAACATTAGGCCTCATTAAAACAATAACTTAGACCTAACAGACATATATAGAATATTTCATCCCTCAGTAAGCGAATACACTTTCTTCTCAGCAGCACATGGCTCCTTCTCCAAAATTGACCATATATTATGTCACAAGGCAACTCTCAGCAAATATAAAAAAATAGAAATCCTACCTTGCATTCTATCAGACCATAATGGGATGAAATTGGAAATCAATGATAATACAAGAAATTTAAAAAAACTACTCCAACAACTGGAAGCTAAACAACATGCTACTGAATGAACAAGGTGTTGAAGAAGACATCAAGGAGGAGATTAAAAAATTCCTAGAGGTAAATGAGAACACAGATACATCATATAGAAATCTCTGGGACACTATGAAGGCAGTAGTAAGAGGAAAATTCATTGCACTGAATTCCTTCATTAAAAGAAAAAAACAACAACAAATAAAGGATTTAACATCACACCTCAAAGCACTAGAAAAAGAGGAACAGATCAACACTAAGAGCAGTAGAAGACAGGAAATAATTAAAATCAGAGCTGAAATTAATAAAATTGAGACTAAAGAAACAATTCAAAGAATTGACAAAACCAAAAGTTGGTTCTTTGAAAAAAATAAATAAAATTGACAGACCCCTGGCAATGCTAACAAAAAGAAGAAGAGAAAAAACTCAAATTACTAGCATCCGTGATGAAAAAGGAAATATCACAACAAACACCTCAGATATACAGAAGATAATTAGAAATCACTTTGAAAACTTGTACTCTAATAAAATAGAAAATACTGAAAGCATAGACAGATTTCTAGAGTCATATGAATTGCCCAAACTGGAACAGGAGGCTATACACAATTTAAATAAATCAATTTCAAGTGAAGAAATAGAAGACGCTATCAAAAAACTTCCAACAAGAAAAAGTCCAGGTCCTGATGGGTTTACAGCCGAGTTCTACAAGACCTTCAAAGAAGAACTAATACCAATGCTCTTCAAATTATTTCAAGAAATAGAAAAAGAGGGAGCTCTTCTAGACTCTTTCTATGAGGCCAACATTACATTGATCCCAAAACCAGGCAAAGACACAGGCAAAAAAGAAAACTTCAGGCCAATATCTTTAATGAACATAGATGCAAAAATCCTCAATAAAATTCTGGCAAATCGGATTCAAAAACATATCAGAAAGATAGCGCACCATGATCAAGTGGGGTTTATCCCAGGGATGCAAGGCTGGTTCAACATTCGGAAATCAATAAACATAATACATCACATCAATAGACTTAAAGATAAAAACCATATGATCATCTCAGTAGATGCAGAAAAAGCATTTGACAAAATACAACACTTCTTTATGTTCAAAGCTCTAGAAAAATTAGGAATAACAGGAACATATCTCAACATTATAAAAGCTATCTATGCAAAACCTCAAGCTAACATTATCTTAAATGGAGAAAAATTGAAAGCATTCCCTCTAAAAACTGGAACAAGACAGGGATGCCCCCTCTCACCACTACTATTTAACATAGTACTTGAAACTCTGGCCAGAGCAATTAGACAGACGAAAGAAATTAAAGGGATTCAGATAGGAAAAGAAGAGCTCAAATTAGCACTATTTGCTGATCACATGATAATATACCTAGTAGACCCAAGAAACTCTACCAGAAAACTTTTACAACTAGTAAATGAATTCGGCAAAGTAGCAGGTTACAAAATCAATACCCATAAGTCAAAGGCATTTTTGTACATCAGTGACAAAGCCTCTGAAAGGGAAATGATGAAAACTACTCCATTTACAATAGCATCAAAAATAAAATAAAATACCTGGGAATCAACTTAACGATAGAGGTGAAGGACCTCTATAATGAAAACTATAGAACACTAAAGAAAGAAATCATAGAAGACCTCAGAAGATGGAAAGACCTACCTTGTTCTTGGATAGGTAGAGTTAATACTGTCAAAATGTCCATACTACCAAAAGCATTATACAGATTTGATGCAATTCCAATCAAAATCCCAATGACATTTCTCAAAGAAATAGAAAAAGCAGTCATGAAATTCATCTGGAAAAATAAGAGACCCAGAATAGCTAAAGCAATCCTGAGCAGGAAAAGTGAAGCAGGCGGCATCACCATACCAGACTTTAAATTATAGTATAGAGCAATAGTAACAAAAACAGCATGGTACTGGCACCAAAACAGACCAGTAGACCAATGGTACAGAATTGAGGACACAGAGACTAATACATATAATTTCAGCTATCTTATATTAGACAAAGGCACCAAAGATGTACAGTGAGAAAGGATAGCCTCTTCAACAAATGGTGCTGGGTAAACTGGAAAGCCATATGCAACAAAATGAAATTAAACCTGTATCTTTCACCATACACAAAATTCAATTCAAAGTGGATCAAGGACTTAGGAATTAGACCAGAGACAATACATCTAATAGAAGAAAAAGTAAGCTACAATTTCCAACATGTAGGATTAGGCCCCAAGTTCCTTAACAAGAATCCTGTAGCGCAAGAATTATTACCAAGAATTAATGAATGGGATATATTTAAGCTAAAAAGCTTCTTCTCAGCAAAAGAAACAATCAGTGAGGTGAATAGAGAGCCAACTAATTGGGAACAAATATTTAATACATGCACATCAAATAGAGCACTAATTTCTAGAATACATAAAGAACTCAAAAAACTTGACACCAAAAAAAACAAATAATCCAATCGATAAATGGGCTAAGGAATTGAAAAGACACTTCTCAGAAGAAGATACACGATTAATCAACAAATACATGAAAAAATGCTCAACATTGCTGGCAATTAGAGAAATGCAAATCAAAACTACTGTAAGATTTCATTTCACTCCAGTCAGAATGGCAGCCATCAAGAACACAAGCAACAATAAATGTTGGAGAGGATGTGGGGAAAAAGGCACACTCATACATTGCTGGTGGGACTGCAAATTGGTACAACCATTATGGAAAGCAGTTTGGAGATTTCTTGGGAAAATGGGAATGGAACCACCCTATGACCCAGCCATCCCACTCCTGGGCCTATTCCCAAAGGACTTAAAAACAGCATATTACAGTGACACAGCTACCTTAATGTTTATAGCAGCACAATTCACAATAGCTAGGTTGTGGAACCAACCTAGATGTCCCTCGGTAGATGAATGGATAAAGAAAATGTGGTATATATATACACAATGGAATTTTACTCAGCAATAAAAGGGAATAAAATAATGACATTGGCAGGTAAATGGATGAAGTTGGAGAATATAATGCTAAGTGAAATCAATCAATCTCAAAAATCCAAATACCGAATGTTTCCTCTGATATAAGGAAGCCAGTTCACAGTATTGATGGGTCGGGGTACATAGGAGGATTAGAGGAACGCTATAATGGTCAAAGGGAAGGGAGGGGAAGGGAGGGAGCAAGGTGGGAAGGGGGAAAAAAGTGGTTGAATAAGATGGATATCATTATTCTAAATGCATGATTGAAGACTTGAATGCTGCGAATATACTTTGTATACAAACTGTTTCATATAAAAAGATGCTATATATGTATAGTATGAACTGTAATACATACTACCATAAATAAAAATTTTAAAAAAATAAAAAATAAAAAAATAAAATAAAGATACAATATAATTGCTCTTTTATATCCAATACCATGCAAATGCCAGTAAATGATCTCTTAGTAACATAAACAGGTGTGCTACCTTTTAATTCCTCTTATATATGGGTTTAGCAGAAACTGACAGGTATCAAAGCCTTATAAGACCATTTGCTCCCAGCTCTTTATTTCACAAATAAAACCTCACAGTTGATTTCCTCAAGATGATACTGTCAGCTAATTGTGGAGCCATATCTCAAAACCTTTCAGCCAGAACTCAGGCTTTACTTTCTCCCTAGGAGAAGGAAGACTAGATTTTCAGCAGAAGATCAAGTCCTGCAATGCCTCCTCCCAATTCCAGGGCTGGTGTATAAGAGATCACAACATTGTACATGTTAGAAGTATTTGAGGTATGTATCCATTGTTTTACATATTCTTGGAAATATCCTGCTGGAGGGCTGCAAATTTGGGAACTAAGGTGAGTGGTATCAAGACCTCACTGAAATTAGCACCAGAATGAAATTGCTGGACCTTCTAGGCAAAGAGAGAGGGACTGTGCTTCTATTAGTTTTGCATGTTGACACCCAAGAAGTCAAAGAGGTTGATTGCTAAAGCATTGATGAATTGACTGGTTCAAGCATGGAGCTTCATGCAGGCTTGCAGGTTCCTAAGGGAAATCTGTCATCATTACTAGTGTAGCAGCATCTTAGGGGCCACCACACATTTACCAAGACCCTTTAGATCAAAGCCAGAAACAGAAAGCCAATTTGTTAAATTACAATGAGAAAGAAACTGTCATAAAATCTTCCCTGAGGGCAGATGTACAAAGGAAGCCAAATCCTAATCAGAAAGTTGTTTCTGAACTTGGAGTTCAGATAAGGGGTGTTATGTATACTTAAGGCAACAGACTAGCACAGTTCAAATTACCCATTTCATAGTAGGGATGCTGTTGCCTGTGGAGATCATAATACATAAATTTTATTCTCTCCCTAGGCTTTGTCATTTAAGTCTTAAAATTTTACTCTCAGATTCCAAGTTAAGGTCATTCTCTTTAATCTCTTTAAAATTCAGTACAAAGGTAAATGTATAACATGCCAACAAGCTCTGCCTATGTACAGCCTTGTCTGTGATATTAGCAAAATGGAAGAATGGGAGGTCATCTGTGTTTACCTCCAACAACAAGAATTCTGCACCCATCCACAGATGAAAATCTCTTTATGGGAACCTTGGATTTCAAGTGATAGGTTGTGAAACCCTGGCAAAGCCGAAGACCCAGGAGGGTTCTTTTGAGAATATAAACTAGCACCCACTTGGCAGAGCCCACTATTGTGCTCCGAAATACATAACTATAAATAGCCCCATTCTGCAAAGGGCCTGGTTATAGCCCTGCATGACCTTGAACCTGTAACCACAACCATCTGCCAAAGAGTCTGGAAATCACACACACACTAGTGCCTTGGTGGAGAGGCTAGACACCCTGCTAACGTGGGTCTCAGCTATGGATGTGAATGTTACCCGATAACTCAGCTCCAGTCCCTAAGCCAGTGTCCCAACTTAGTACTGCTTACACAGGGACCCAAGGGAATACTTATCCATCCTGTCCACCAGGACAGGCTTGCCCATCTTTTTTCCCACAGCAGATTCAAAAGGGCCTCTGTCTCACAGCTCAGGAATTATCCTGCCCTTTAAGAGAAATGCTGGAAAACTCACCTGTCCTTTGTTCCACAGCAGATCCTAAGGGGGCCAGTCTCAGCTCCAGCTCCTCTCTGTTGCAGCCCAGGAACTATCTACCTGTACAAGGGACTGCTGGGAGGCTAAGGGAACAGAATTGCCACTCTATCCCAGAGCAGATCCTGAAGATTCAGCTGTTGTTGGATAAAGTGATCTATGGATGTCAAAAATTTTTTAAAAATAAAAACCAACTAATGTAATCTACCACTTCAAGTGGCTAAAGAAGCAAAATCATGCCATCATATCAATTGATGCAGGAAAAGCATGTGGTAAAATTCAATGCTTATTTATGTTTTTTTTAGAAGTTCATAAAATGAGGACTATGAGGGAACTGAATGCCTCAACCTGATTTATAGAACCCACAAAAGTTACAGGTATCATACTTAATGATGAGAAACTGATTTCTTTCTCCCTGAGTCTGTCAAGGTAAGGTTGAAGGTTGTTCCCACAGCACTCCTATACAACATACTGGGAATTGTAATTAGCATAACATAGGAAAAAATATATATTCATTGATAAAAGAGAAATTTTTTTGCAGAAGGCATGTTTCTCTATGTAGAGAATCATGAAGTATACACACACACACACACACACACACACACACACAAACTCTTGGATCTAATAAGTAACTGTAGAAGGTCATGGGATATAAGGTTAATATTAAAAGTAAGTTAATTTCCCTAAATACCAGCAAAAAAAACCCCTGCAATTTGAAATTAACAAATTTGCAAAACTCATACAGTGGGGAAGAAAGAAGCAATACAATTAGACATGGAAAAAGACGTGAAGAAACATTTCACTGAAGAAAATATAATAATAATAAAGCAGATGAAAGATGTTCAGCTGATTAGCTTTTGGGGAACTGCAACTTAAAACCACATGTGATATTATTCCACACTTTAATAAGAGAGGCTAAAATTTAAAACTGACCCTAGTGCTAGTGAGGATATAGAGAAATGGGATTACTCATGCACGTCTGGTGGAAATGTAAAATGGTACAACTACCCTGGAACATAATTTGGCAGTTTCTTTTGAAACTAAACATTCAACTATTATACCATTCAGCAATTACAATTTTGGTGATTTATCCCAGATAAATGAAAGTGACGTTTGTGCAAAAACATATATGCAAATATTTATGGCCATTTTCTTTTCATAATAATCAAGACCTGAACACAATGCAGTTGTCTTTCAGTGGGTGTATGGTTAAACAAACTTTTGTACAACCATACTGTAGAATACTACTTGACTATAAAAAGCAGTGAACTATTGACACTTGAAAAACTCAACTGAACCTCTAAAGAATCATGCTGAATGAAAAAAAAATGTACAGATTTTATATGTCATGATTTTAATTGCAAAACATTGTTGCAATTACAAAATTATAGAAATGAACAACAAATTATTGGTTCCCAATGTTAAGGAGGGGGTGAGAGTAGGAAGGAAGTGGCTATGGCTATGAAAAGGTAGTGTGAGGGACCTCTGGGGATGAAAATGTGATGTGTCTTTCTATATCAATGTCAATATGCTGGTTGTGATATTGTACTATGGTTTTGCAAGATGATACTATTGGGGGAAACTTGGTAAGGGTATCCAGGATCACTCTTCACTATTTCTTACCACTGCTTGTAAATCTATAATTACCTCAGAATAGTTTAATTAAAAATTCAGTGAAAGTGTATGCATTCAACTGAATCAAATCTAAAGAAAGAAATACTATCAATCATTTTTCTAAGGCCACAACACATACACCTACACACTCATGCACACATCACAAAGTGAAGGTATGTTATCCCATGTTTCTCATCAACTCATATCACCTGAGGATGACCATTGCATCTCATATCAGCATACCTGTTTAAAATTCCAACTCTGTATACTCAGAGCCAAGGAGGTCTGAAGAAATCAGACAATGGCTTAAAAATATATCAAATAGGCTCCATTTCTTTTTTCTATTACTGTGCTGATTTTTATCTTTATGGCTTTGGAAACTTTGAGATGTTTGCTGTAAGCTGAGGCTTTTAAGATTTTTCCAGCAGGACAATGTGTGTAAAAATAGATGACAGAGTACCTAAGAAGAAAAATACACATGGATTTAAAATTACTCTAGAGAGGTAGCATTTACAATAAATAAATGAATAAAAGTGATCTCAACAAATCAATTATATTCAGGAAGTTAATCAATCATAAAAATTTTAACCTATAAATACTGAAATTAAAAACCCTCATTCCTTGCCCTCACTACCATTCCTGACCCTCACTATTTAAATCCACTCAAGATTAAACACACATGCACAAATACACACACACAAACACAAAATAAGTAAATATATAAAAATGTTAAGGCAGTGGCTGGTTCTCATTATATATTCATTGTTCAATTCTAAAGATTCTTCCTTTTATTTTTTTGCAAAATTATCAATAAAATATACTAATTTAAGACAAAATACAAATCTAAGCCATTAAAAAATTAAAAATTCTTCAAAATAATTTCATTAGTTTGTTCACTATTTAATGAATAGTGAACCATGTTATAGACACTTAAGATACATCAGCAGACATAACAGACTGCAAGCCCTGCCCTCTTGGGGTTTATATGCAGTGGTAATCATCCTAGAGTAATTATCCCTACTTTAAAATAGAAAATATTAAGAACCATTTTCATATTATTGGTATTTCTGTAAGGGTGAAATACTGTACTTTGGAAACTATAATTTCTCCAAGACCTTTATATTCATGTTCATACAGCTGAAAATTATAAATTTATATAAACAAACTGCATTATATCCATATAATGGGCTGTTATAAAAGAGTATAAGTTTGATGCAGACAACAGTGAAGATGAATCTCAAAATCGTCATGCTGAACAAGAACGCCAGACACAAAAAAGTGTATACTAGCTGGGCGCGGTGGCACACGCCTGTAATCCCAGCACTTTGGAGGCTGAGGCAGGAGGATTGAGAGTTCAAAGCCAGTCTCAGCAATGGTGAGGCACTTAGCAACCCAGTGAGACCCTTTCTCTAATAAAATACAAAAAAAAAAAAAAAAAGCGGGGAGAAGTGGGGATGTGGCCCTGTGGTCAAGTGCCCCTGAGTTCAATCCCCGGCACACACACAAAAAAAAAGTGTATACTATATAATTCCATTGTGTGAAACTCCAGAAGAAATAAATCTGATGCATAGTGGTAGAAAGCAGATCAGTGCCTGAGGCTCAGGATGGGGGGAAGTTGACAGGGAAGAGGAGTGAAGGAAATGTTCTAACTCTTGATTTTGATGTTGGTTACACGAGTATAAAAATTTGGCAGAACTCATTGAAATGTACATTGAAAATGAATTCATTTTATCATATGGAAATCATCCTCAGTAAAGTAAATAGTAAAAATAAATCAATGTAATTTACATTCCTCTAAAAGGGAAATTAAAATGCTATTAGAATTAGCAGACAGAGAAAACCATATGGCTATCAAATTAGATGCAGAAAAAGCATTTGACAAAACCCCACTCATAATTTTATAAAAACAAACTTCTGAAAAAAAGAAAAATAGAAGCCTATTAAATAATGAACAAATCATAAACAACAAAATATCCCTCGGTAAGTGTTGAATGGTTGAAATTTCTTCTCTGAGACTGAGTAGGAGAGAATATCTGTTTTCAACACTTTTTTCAATCTTGTTCTGCAAGTCCTAGCTAGTGCAATAAGGCTAGAAAAAGAAATAAAATGATAAAACCTAAAAGAAATAAAATAAAACTGTTACTACACATTAAATTATTGGTTCTGTTGAAAATTCAAAGGAATGTATGGATAAATGAGATTTAGCAATATCTTTGGACAAATAAATAAAAATCAACTGTATGCCTGAATGCTTGGAACAAATATTGGGAATGAGATTTTTACATATACCACTAATAAGCATTAAAAACTTCAATACAGATGCTCCTCTACTTAGGATGTGGTTGCATTTCAATAAACCCATCATAAATTAAGAATATCAGAAATTGAAAATTCATTTACTCCACCTAACCTACCAAACATCATAGCTTAGCCTCGCCTACCTTAAAGATGCTCAGAACACAGTTGGGCAAAATCATCTAAGAAAAAGCCTATTTTATAATAAACTGTTCAATGTTTTATGTAACTTATCAAATGCCTGAATTCAAATTGGGGATCACATGGCAGATAGGGAGCTATATCTTGCAGTCACTACCCAATGATGCAGGACAGAGGGGAACCACATATTGCTAGCCTGGGAAATGGTAAAAATTCAAAATCTTGATAACAGATATGATGAGGCCTGAGATGAGATCTTACCAGAGATTTCATTATGTTCTCAGCTCTGTGCTCTTGCCAAATAGTAAACGTATATTATTAGAAGGGAAAGAAGAAGGAGGAAAGACACTCTTAATTGAGAGAGTGGATCCTCTCAGATAGGACAGTGACAAATCACTTCTTTGTGAGCTCAGTTTTATTGGGGTAAGAAGAAAGGTTTCTGGAGAATCCTACCCAAGCACTACCTCCTAACTTTGGAGTGGCGGTAAGACTGTATCAGATTTTTAAGTCATTGCTGCACATCTTTCTACCTAAAGACAACTCTCAGTCATTGTGGTTTGTGTAAGGTCAAAAAGGCCCTCTCTCTTCTGGTTCTGGCCCAGGTCATGGTGACTTGCACTCTTTATATCAATGGAGGAGTTTTTGGCCATGCATGGGTCAACCTTGAGAAGGAAGAACACCCTGAAAATAACAAGCTTGTCAGTCAAGGATTGTAACATGCTTTATCTTTTAAAATTAGACTGGGTTGCTGTTATCTTTTAAAATTAGAGCTGGGTCAAAATGGCCTTATGTGAGCTGCTTTGAAGAAAGACATACTAAGAGTTAACATGTAGGCTGTCATCTAGAATTAACCCTTCAAACTTCATGTTTCCACCACTCATGTCTACCTGCTACCTAACAATCTGAAGTACAATTTTACTGACTGCATATTCTTTTACCCCATTATAAAATCAAAATCAAAAGTCAAATTCTGGTAAGTTGGGAACAATCTGTACCTAGTCCTAAACCTAATGAAAGATGTCCTCAAAGAAACTTAAAAAAAATTAATAAAATTAAATGCCTAAATAAAAGGAATGATATATCATGTTCATGTATTGAAAGAAAAGTTTAAAAATATCAATTGTCTGAAATTTATCTGTAGAGATAGTAGGATCTAAATCAAAATTCAAGCGCCTTTTTTTTAAAAGAAAAATTTTATCAAGTAAATTGTAAAATTAGATACAATTTCAAAGTAGCAAGCATAACTAAATCATCTTGAAGAATACTGGAAGATTTATCCTATCAAATATCAATCCTCAAAAAAATTACAGTAATTAAAGTGACATGATGTTAGTGTAAGAATAAGCAAAAATATTCCAAAATAGGTAACAAATCCATGAAACAAATCCATGAACATATAGTCACTTGTTTTACAACAAAGTATTGGATCGATTGGATAATCATATGTAAGAAAAAAAAAGATTGTCTAATATTTTATCACACTGTACACAAAAATCAAGAATTTCTGTTTATGCCATTAGCAGTGTTAAAAGACACATTAGCATTTAACCATTAACAGTGTTAAAAGACACAATTAGTAGGACAGAAAGGCAAGCCATAGAGTAAAAGAAGATATTTCCAATTCTTTTATTTTAAAAAGTCAGAATATATAAAGAACTCCTCTAAATCAGTAAAAATAATAACAATAAAAGTAAAACTGAAATGCATGCACAAAAGTGAATATATAAAAGTCTAATAAATACATAAAGATATTACAGCTCATCAATTAAAAGAATATGAATCAAAACCATAGTCAGGTACCAATACACAACAATTTACATGGTAAAATTGATAGTTTAATAGTTCTAAGAGTTGACAAAAATTAAACTCTCATCTACTACTAGTGGACGTGTAATTGATGCAACCTATTTAGAAAACAGTTCTAAAGCTGAACACATTCCTTAGAACTGAGAAATTCCAAATCTATATATGTCCCCAAATCATTGCATATGGGATTGAAGACATTGCATATGTGCAACAGGCACACACAAAAATATTCAAAACAGATTTATTTATTGCAGGCACAACCTGGGGTGGGGAACACAGCAAAATGGTAAACTGTGGCACAATCACACCATGGAATTTTGAAATAATTAGTGAGACATGCAACAACATCGATACATTTTGCAAAGGTGATGGTGAGCAAAAGACACATTATGCATACATATGGATTCATGTACACACAAAGGTTTAAAGGAGAAAATGCTCATCTATGATAACAAAAGTAAAAACAGTGGTTTATTGGGGTCAGTAATGAATAAGAGAGCACAAGGTTCATTTCCCAGATGTTTACATTCTATATCTTGATCTGGTGGCATTTAAATAGATTTGTTTACTTTGTAAGAATTAATGCATGTACATTTATGATTTTTGCATCCTTCTGTTTGTTATGTTTTAGTTTTAAAAGTTTATCCCTCAAAATGTTTAAATTTACAATAAATTCAAACCAATTAAACTTGCCAGTTAAAAATGAACAATCCTAAATTGCTAAAACAACACAATTTGGTTGTATATTGTTTGCCGGAGATTCACCTAAGCCATATAGATACAGAAAGTTGAAAGATATGGAAAAATATATGCCAATGAAATTGGAGCCCAAAGAAAAATGGAATAGCTCTATTAATTTCAACAAAATTAAAAGTGACAGCGTATGAAGAAAATATTGCAAACCTATAATCACAGTAATATTTAACACATTTTTCTGCTAAATCAGTACATTAAGCAGATAAAAAATGTGTCAATACATAGAATTGAATAAAACAACTAGCAAAAATCGCCTTAAAGGATTTCCATAGAGTGCAATACTCAGTAATTAGAGAATTAATCAATTTAATCAATTTCAAGTACATATAACATTTGTAAAAATTGACTTCCTGCTAGATCACAAGCAAGACTGAACAAATGCCAAAGAATAATTTTTGTACAAACTACATCTTCTGAACAAATTTTAAAAATTGAGAAATAAGAAACTAAAATATTGGCTTCATATTTTTTGTAAATTTAAAAACATACTTCCAAATAACCCATGGAACAAAATACTTCAATTATAAAACAGTAAAACTAAATCACAATGGAAAAACCTAATATTTCATGTTTATAAAATGTGCCTAGAAAGAAGACTAAAAAATGAAACTACATGCAGCTCAAGAAGATAAGACAAACATAAAAAAAATAGCAAAAATCTCTCAAATAAGAGAAAAAAAATGTAAAAATAAGGAAATCATTATAATAAAAAACAAAGAGTAGAGGGGATTACCAAAGTCAATAGTTGTTTCTTCTTAGTGGGGAAAAGCTTTTAAATAAAAAAATATCTGATAAGATTGGTCAAAAAAGAAAAGAGATGGTACAAATAAATATTATTTGAAATATCTTTTTTTATTGGTTCTGATTAGTTATAGATGACAGTAGAATCCATTTTGATATAATTTTACAAGCATGGAATATATCTCATTCTAATTAGGACCCCATTCTTGTGGATGTGCACAATGATGAGATTCACTTTAAAGTGGCAAAGCTATAGATGTAGTAGATAAAGATGACAATATATAATAGAATTTTATGAACAATTCTATATTGATATATTTGGAAACAAATTTGAAATGAACAGTTTTCTAGACAAATACAATTATCAAAATTGTCTTTTCATAACAATATTTTATATATATATATGTATATATATATATATATACACATATATATATGTTCATGAGTTATAAAGAAGATGACCACATCCTTTCATTCTTAATTGTCCCAGTTAAGACAATAACTTAGATGGTTACCTTGAAATAAGGGAATATTGGGGATTTGGGGGGAGTTCGTGTGAAAGCAGACCCTAATTAGTCCACTGTGTACAATTATAAATAACTCAAATGAAATATAATCAATATTGGGGAAAAAAACTAGAGTATGTTTGTCTTTGTCTTGGCACACTGATAAGCATCACCCAGTTTCATATCCCTGAGCTGTTTTAAAAGGGCAGTGGTACTGATAGGAGAAGACATTTTCAGGCTCCTCAGAGCTTCTTGGTCTTCAAGGGTTCCCTTCAATTCTCTAAAGCTCCTCTACTTACAAAACCCTATCAGCTTGTAGGAATATTAGACTGGCAGCATAAGGTTTTCTCCAGTTACTGAATATTTCTTCTTGAAACTCACCATCCCCCATGCAGCCCCAAACTTCAAGCTGCTTTTAACCATTTGCTTGCTTATGGTTATGGTGGAAACTTGATCACCTGAGTGGAACTGAACGAATCTGACAGATTTGTCACCATAATGGGGAATTTTAAAACATGCAGCTTTCCAGCGAGCCTTTTAATATTTATGCTATTTTCATATTCTATAATGTTGTGATTTCATATTTGCACTTAATGGCAACCCTTTTGTATGGGCTGGGGGTAGGAATATACTGTGTTAGCAACATCCAAGGAATTCATGCTTTAAATTAATACAAACACACTTTCTTTTTCACACTTCATATCCATCCAGGTCAGAAGAAGTGTGCTGTTCATTTTGTCACCCAGAAACCCAGGCTAACAGTACAGCCATCTCTCAGAATCCCTGGTTATTTATCAGAGAACTGACACAGGTCACCCTCAGTCAGCCCTCACTTGCCAGAAAAGGTTACATGGTTCCACCCAGATTTGACACAGCTACTCATTCTTACAGCCCTGTCTTCCATGTTTTATTGCAGGTATCTTAGAAAGCTGTGTGGGAAAGGATCATTCTTATTTAAAATTTAATTTAATTTTGCTTTATTGTGTTAAGAACTCTTAACATGAGATCTACCCTCTTGAATTTTTAAATGTATCACAAATTATTGTAACTCTAGTTACAATATTGTACAGCAGATCACTAGAGCTTATTCATCTGGCTTGACTGAAACTTTAAACTGTAATTTATGTAAGTATATTAAATTATATAAATCATATGCTATTCATTCTTTTTGTCAGTTAAATCAATAACAAACTTATGTACATACACGTGTATGTCAGGGCCTGCAGTAGAGTAAAACAAGAAAGACTCCTAAGACATCAGATTCAAGAAAGCACTTGCTTTTTTAGGTCATGTCAATTCAAATGGGAAGACAGAAACAACTTTGAAAGAAATGAGGGATGAGTCCAGAAGGTTCTGAAACAAATCCCCCCAAATGAAGAAGGAACAGAAATCAGAGAGATTGTATCAGACTGTGCAAAAGATAAGTGATATATCTTAGAATAATGCAAAACTATGAAATCAGTTCAAAAGAAAACAAGGACTTAAGGAAGAAGAAATGCTACTCAATTCCTCAGGAGAAGAGCATGAGGGACAAGCACCTGAGCACTCAAATATTAGGGGACAAAATTACTTCATTGAGGAAAACCATTTCTTCCCATTGAAGGAATGCAAAAATACAGTTTGCTATTGTGTGTCTGCTTGAGATTAAGAAATTTGCATAAAATTTACTTTCTTACAATCACCATTTATGTGGTGGTTGATCTCTATAATTAATCAAACCCTCTTCTATGTAAATTGTCATGTTCACTATGCTTCTTGGCATTATTTATCTTTTCATAAATCAAGAAATAACTTTGGATCTGGGACCAGTGGCTTACATCTGTAATCCCAGCAGTTTGAGAGGCTGAGGCAAAAGGATCATGAAGTTCAAAGCCAGCCTAAGGAGGCCCTAAGCAACTCAGTGAGACTCTGTCACCAAATAAAATATTAAAAAGGACTGGGAATGTGGCTCAGTGGTTAAGTGCCCCTGGGTTCAATCCCCGGAACAAAAAAAAAACACTTTGGCCCTCAGAGAATATAATTAAACTTGTCACCTACATTCATCCCCTCTCTTGCTTTGAACATATCTCAGATTAGACTCTCCAGCCAAGAGAAAAGCCATGTCATGATTCAACATGCTTTCCTGAGTCATAAAAATCCAAATTTAAAGGCTAGGTCATTAATTGAATTTTCATATTTTGTTTTTGGTTACAAATATATAACAAATGCATGGTTGTTAAACATTTTTTTTTTAATCTACTTCATGCCAAGAGTAAAGACCATCATCTGTGGTAGTTTCTGACATTTACTCTGCTCTTTGCCTTGTCAAATGGAATCGAGTGTTTAAAAGTGACTTTAAACACAGGGAGTATAGGTGCTGCCTTTGTGTTTCACTATTCTCCGGTGGCCATTCACCATCTGGCAGGCATTACCAATGGTGTTGGCAAAACTATCCTCCTCAGAGTGGCTGCAAATGTACAACCTGTTACTCAGCGCCTGCCAGCAAATAAAGAACTTCTCTTGTTTCCCATTCTGCTTTAGTTGCCAAATGAATGTTACTTTAATATCTAATAGCCTTAACCAGATGCTAGGTTCTGTTCTTCCTAGTGATGATTCCTTGGGCTTTCCAGTTCCCATATTGTCCTGTCATTTCAGAGGAAGGACCCCAGAGGCATAGAAACAGAAGCTCAAAACAATTGCCTCTGAAGCCTCATTAAGGCAAAGCAGTCACCTCTTCCATAGTCCCCAGACTGCAGCACCTTGGCAAACCAGTCTCTCACATAAAGGTTTTTCTCGCCAAATATGTTTTAGAACACTCTCTAATATCTTTCTTTTCATCACTTCCCAATTGAGGTCTGCAATGGTTTGGATGTTTTATTTTCTTTTTTTATTCTAATTTGTTATACAATCTGTTATACAGCAAAATGCATTAAACTTCATATTACACATATACAGCACAATTTTTCATATCTCTGGTTGTACACAAAGTAGAGTCACGTCATTTGTGTCTTCATACATGTACTTAGGGCAATGATGTCCATCTCATTCCACCATCTTTCCTACCCCAATACCCTTACTTTCACCTCTCACCCTTTTCCCCTATCTAGAGTTCCTGTAAACCTCCCATGCTCCGTCTCCCAAATCCACTATGAATCAGCCTGCTTATATCAGAGAAAACATTCAGCATTTGGTTTTTTGGCATTGGCTAACTTTACTTAGCATTATATTCTCCAATTTCATCCATTTATCTGCAAATACCATGTTTTTATTCCCTTTTATTGCTGAGTAACATTCCATTGTGTATTTACATCACATTTTCTTTATCCATTCATCTACTGAAGGGCATCAAGGTTGGCTCCACAATTTACTATTGTGAATTGTGCTGCTATAAACATTGATGTGGCTGTGTCCCTGTAGTATGCTGTTTTTTAGGTCCTTTGGGTATAGACCGAGAAATGGGATAGCTGAGTCAAATGGTGGTTCCAGTCCCAGTTTTCCAAGGATTTTCCATACTGCTTTCCAGATTGGCTGCTTCAATTTGCAGTCCCACCAGCAATGTATGAATGTGCCTTTTCCCCTACAGCCTCACCAACACTTGTTGTTTGTGTTCTTAATAGCTGCCATTCTGACTGGAGTGTACTGGAATCTTAGAGTAGGTTTGATTTGCATTTCTCTAATTGCTAGGGATGTTGAACATTTTTTCATATATTTGTTGATTGATTATATATCATCTTCTGAGAGGTGTCTGTTTAGTTCCTTGGCCCATTTATTTATTGGGCTATTTGACTTTTTTGGTGTTTAGCTTTTTGAGTTCTTTATATACCCTAGAGATTAATGCTCTATCTGATGTGTGAATGGAAAACATTTCCTCCCGTTCTATAGGGTCTTTATTCAACTCACTGATTATTTCTTTTGCTGAAGTTTTTTAGTTTGAATCCATCCCATTTATTAATTCTTGGTTTTAATTCTTACACTACAGAGGTTGATAGATAAGCTTGGGCTGATGGGCCATCTCCCCCATGGAAATTTCCATGAGAAGCAACCTGGTTTCATTTTCCCTGGGCAGGAGCCAATCAGCTTAAAGGCCGCTCTGTTCCCCCCCACCCCACCGACGAAATCTCTACTTAAAGTTCCTGCCTGCCTGGAGCTCAGTCACAACAGCTCGTCCCTGCTGAGAGCAGGCAGCCACTGCGACAGCTCCAGACTCACCATCTCCAGCCGACAGCTCCAGCCTCTAGCCCGACGGCATCTGCCTTAGCCGACAGCTCCAGAGACCGCAGCCAGTGCAACCAGGCGCCCACCTTCTGTTCAGAGCTCACACACTCCCTTCTCCCTGACTCCTCTCTCCCACCAGAGCTTGCACACTTCCCTCTCCCTGACTCCTCTCTCCTCATACTTCTACCTCCGACCAGCCATAAAGGCTGGTGAATAAATCTCTTGGCTGCACGGTTGTCTCCGGTGTGATTTTTCCCTTCAGAGGTCTTATTAAGAAAGTTGGGGCCTAATCCTACATGGTGGAGATTTGGACCTACTTTTTCTTCAAATAGGTGTAGTGTCTCTGGTTTATTTCTTAGGTCCTTGATGCACTTTGAGTTGAGTTTTGTACATGGTGAGAGATAGGAGATTAATTTCATTTTGCTGCATATGGATTTTCAGTTTTCCCAGCACCATTTGTTGAAGAGGCTATCTTTTCTCCAATATACATTTTTGACGCCTTTGTCTAGTATAAGATAACTGTAATGTGCATTGGTCTCTGTGTCCTCTATTCTGTACATTGGTCTACCAGTCTATTTTGGAGCCAATATCATGCCGATTTTGTTACTAATGCTCTGTAGTATAGTTTAAGATCTGGTATAGTGATGCCACCTGCTTCACTTTTCTTGCTAAGGATTGATTTAGCTATTCTGGGTCTCTTATTTTTCCAGATGAATTTCATGACTGCTTTTTCTATTTCTAAGAGGAATGTCATTGGGATTTTGATTGGAATTGCATTAAATCTGTGTAGTGCTTTTGGTAATATGGTCATTTTTACAATATTAATTCTGCCTATACAAGAACAAGGTAAATCTTTCCATCTTCTAAGGTCTTCTTTAATTTCTTTCTTTAGTGTTCTGTAGTTTTCCTTATAGAGATCTATTGCAAATGGGGTAGTTTTCCTCATTTCCCTTTCAGAGGATTTGTCACTGATATATAGAAATACCTTTGATTTATGGTGTTGATTTTGTATCCTGCTACTTTGCTGAATTCATTTGTGAGTTCTAGGAGTTTTCTGGTAGAATTTTTTGTGTCTCCTAGGTATAGAATCATATCTTCAGCAAATAGTGATAGTTTGAATTCTTCTTTACCTATCTGTATCCCTTTAATTTCTTTCATCTGTCTTATTGCTCTAGACAGTGTTTCAAGAACTATGTTAAATAGAAGTGGTGAAAGAGGGCATCCCTGTGTTGTTCCAGTTTTTAGAGGGAATGCTTTAAATTTTTCTCCATTTAGAATGATGTTGGCCTGTGGCTTAGCATAGATAGCTTTTACAATGTTGAGATATGTTCCTGTTATCCCTAGTTTTTCTAGTCTTTTGAACATGAAGAGATGCTGTATTTTGTCAAATGCTTTTTATGCACCTATTGAGATGGTCGTGTGGTTTTTATCTTTAAGCTTATTTATGTGATTAATTACCTGTATTAATTTCCATATGTTGAACCCACCTTGCATCCCTGGAATGAACCCCACTTGATCGTGGTGTACTATCTTTTTAATATGTTTTGTATTCAATTTGCCAGAATTTTATTGAGAATTTTTGCCTCTATGTTCATTAGAGATATTGGTCTGAAGGTTTCTTTCTCTGATGTATCTTTGCCTGGTTTTGGAATCAGAGTGTTGTTTCAATTTCATTTATTTCAGCTCTGATTTTAATTATTTTTTGTCTTCTACTGCTCTTGGTGTTGGTTTGTTCTTTTTCTAGGGCGTTGAGATGTAATGTGAGGTCATTTGTTTGTTTTCTTTTTCTTCTTTTAAGAAATGAACTCCATGAAATGAACTTTCCTCTTAGAACTTGCCTTCATAGTGTCCCAGAGATTTTGATATGTTGTATCAGTGTTCTCATTTACCTCTAAGAATTTTTTAATCTCCTCTTTGATGTCTTTTGCAACCCATTGTTTATTCAGTAGCATATTACTTAGTTTCCAGGTGTTGGAGTAGTTTTTATTTTTTATTTTACCATTGATTTCTAATTTCATTCCATTATGATCTGATAGAATGCAGGGTAGTATTTCTACATTTTTGTGTTTGTTAAGAGTTGTTTTGTGGCATAATATTTGGTCTATTTTAGAGAATTATCCATATGTTGCTGAGAAGAAAATGTATTCTCTTGTTGAAGGATGAAATATTCTATATATGTCAGTTAAGTCTAAGTTAATTGATTATATTATTGAGTTCTATAATTTCTTTGTTCAGCTTTTGTTTGGAAGATCTATACAATGCTGAAAGATATGTGTTAAATTCACCCAGAATTATTGTGTTGTGGTCTATTTTTCTCTTGAACTTGAGAAGAGTTTGTTTAATGAACACAGATGCTCCATTGTTTGGGGAATACATATTTGTAATTGTTAAGTCTTATTGGTGTATGGTTCTCTAGAGCAGTATGAAATGTCCTTCTTTGTCCCTTTCAATTAACTTTTGCTTGAAGTCTACGTTATTTGACATGTAAGTATGGAAACCCCTGCTTGCTTCCGCAGTCCATGTGAGTGGTATGATTTTCCCCAACATTTCACCTTCAGTCTGTGGATGTCTTTTCTTATGAGATGAGTCTCTTGGAGGCACATATTGTTGGGTCTTTTTTTTTTTTTTTTAATCCAGTTAGCTAGCCTATGTCTTTTGACTGGTGAGTTTAAGCCATTAACATTCAGGGTTATTATTGAGACATGATTTGTATGCCCAGCAATTTTTGTTTATTTTTGTTATTTAACTTGACTTGGTTTCTCCTCTTATTAGTTTTTCCTTTAGTGTAATACCTCCCTCTGCTGATTTTCATTCTTTTTTTTTTCATTTCCTTTCCATAGAATATTTTGCCAAGGATGTCTAGATTTTCTAGCTGCAAATTCTTTTAACTTTTGTTTGTCATAGAAGGTTTTTATTTCATCATCAAATCTAAAGCTTAATTTTGTGGGATACAACATTCTTGATTGGCATCCATTTTCTTTCAGAGCTTGATATATGTTGTTTCAGGATCTTCTAGATTTCAGGGTCTGGGTTGAAAAATCTGCACATAACTGAATTGGTTTCACCCTATATGTAATCTGATTCCTTTCTCTTGTGGCTTTTAATATTCTCTCCTTATTGTGTATGTTAGGCATATTCATTATAATATGCATTGGTGTGGATCTGTTGTGATTTTGTATATTTGGTTTCTTGTAAGCCTCTTGAATTTGGTTTTCCAATTCGTTTTTCATTTTTGGAAAAATTTTTGATAGTATTTCATTGAATAGATTGTTCATTCCTTTGGTTTGGAACTCAATGACTTCCTCTATCCTAATAACTCTTAAATTCAGCCTTTTTATGCTATCCCATATTTCTTGAATGTTCTGCTCATGGTTTCTTACCATTTTCACTGTGGGGTGTACATTCTTTTCAATAATATATATTCTGTCTTCATTGTCTGAGGCCCTGTTTTTCTAAGTGGTCTAATCTGTTGGTGGTGCTTTCAATTGAACTTTAAATTTGGTTTATTGTTTCTTTCATTTCAAGGATTTCTATTAGGTTTTTCTTTAGAACCTATATCTCCCTATTGAAGTAATCTTTTGCTTCCTGTATTTGCTTATGTAGCTCTTTATCAAAATGATCTTTTGCTGCCTGTATTTGCTCTCTTATTTCATCCATTAATTCATAGAACATTTTAATTATGAGATCCTGAACACCTTTTCTGTCATTTTATCTGCTGTGGCTGGGCATGGATTCTAATAATGTGATATCTTGATTTGTTTGGGGCACTTTCTTTCCTTGTCTTTTCATGTTGCTCATGTGTCTTCTTTTCTAGCTCTGTGGATCCCAGGCAATATATTTTTACCCTATAAGCTTATAGTGCCCCAGTAGGGCTCTAACACCTCTCCTTTGAGGTGAAAGACAATGTTAACAAATCCCAACATAAACAAAATATTACCTAAAATCAAATAGTTGCTATTAAGATGTTTACAGTTTGGTTACAATGTACAGAAATGGTGAATTCAATTATTATCTACAATATAATCAGTAGGTTTGTAAAAGGGTTTACAGTTTCTGATGGTGCACAAAGAACCAGGGGTGGGGTGTAGAAAGATATGCTGAGGCAGTATGAGATGAGGATATAGAGTTATTATATCTTAGGATGTGTGAAGGAGAAATCTAACAAAGAATGTTAGTACCAGGAGAATAGAGAGGTAATAATTTTGGGTAGACAAGTAAGAGGGAAGACAGTAGAGTACACAAAACAAACACACATATATATTAAGAAAAATAAAAAATGTTAAAATAGTAAAAAATGGAGAGTAAAAATGAAAAAAAAAAAGAATATATAACACAACTGTAATATACTATTCAGTTGTCTCAGTCCTCAATATTCTAATTCATGCAAAGTACTTGGCCTCACATATGTTGGGGGTGTGAGGGCAGGAGAATAAAGAGGGAGAAGAAAGAAAAAAAAAACTTGAAGGAAGAAACAAGGATTGTTTTGGTTGGAGATCAGCATTTTTCCTGCTTCCTTTCTCATCCAATAGGTGGAGTTGTCTGTTCTTAGTTTTTATCTATGCCATCAGGATGGTGGCGGTTACCAGGGTGTGAGGGTTGGTCTTGGATGTAGGGCAGCTGGAGGTGGGTTATGACATCCACCAGTCCTGTTAGGAGACTGCACCTAACAGATCTCCTTTGGTGTCAGCTCCTGTGATGTAGGCACCGGGTCTTATCTCCTCATCTCGCATGTAGACCTCACAGTTCTTGCCCTATAAATTAGTCTGTAAAGTGTATCTCCCTCACCCTCTCCCTTTCTACTTCATAATCAGGAACTTTTTCCTCCAGGGGTCTGGTGTGTTGCACTCTGGTGGCTTCACACCTGTCGTGGAGGGGTGTTTTGTATTGGGCAGTCACTCTGTTGAGTTGAAAACTATGGGTACCTGGATATCTGGTGTTCCAAACTGGTAGTTGCCCCAACTAAGGATGGTGATGGAGGTGACCCAAGATGGAGGCATCTGCTTTCAGTGATGGGGTGGCAGGTCAGTTGGGGGAAGCCAGGCCATGGCATTGTGCAATGCATTCAGAGATGAGCTCTGTGGCATGCAGTGTTGCAACTGTCGGCTTTCTTCAGAGCCTGTAATGTCCCCAGGTGCAGGCAGGCTACCACAAGTAGGGGACTATGGTAGTAGCTGCTGAGTCCCAAGATGGAGGCAACCAGGGGAGCCCCACATTGGTAGATGGGGGTCACACAGGAATGGCAGCCGGAGTTCCTATGCATGGGTAGCAGCTGAATGTCCTGTGTGGGAGCAGCATCTGGGAATTTTGTACTGGTGCTGATGCTGGTGGTCCTGCTAATGCACCCATGAGACCTGGGTGGGTGAGTAGTCAGGAGTCAGGAATCCTATTCTAATGCTGAGGCCCAGTACCCACACAGCATGGCGGTTGTGATTTCTGCTCAGGAGCAGCTGTGGAGGGGTCCTCAGTCACTCTTAGAAAAAGCAGTATCTCCACTAGTTGATACCCGGGTCATGGAGCGACACAGAATGCTGCCTCCCTCTGGCCTGCCATCTTGGATCCCCTCGGTTTGGATGTTTTTGTCTCCTCCACAGGTTATGTTGAAATATGGAGTTTAATGGAATATATGGAATAAATGCTGCTATAGAGAAGGCTCTCAGGAAGAGGTTTGCTCTCATCCTCTGCCAGATGAGGAAGAGGGCTTCTCTCCTCCAGAGGATGAAGCATTCAAAGAACCATTTAGAAGCAGAAATCAGGCCCTTATCAGACACCAAACCTGCCAACACTTTGTTCTTAGACTTCCAAGCACACATAATTGTGAGGAAAGGAATTTCTGCTCTTTAAAAATTACCCAGTTTATAGTATGCTGCTATAGCAGCACAAAACATACTAAAACAAGAATGAATTCTTTCAAAAAATATGTGTTGTGTTCCATTATGTGTCACACACTATCTTAGAAGCTTTGGAGATATCCATTAGCAAAACACGGCTCCCTGATCAGTGGTTTTTATATTCTAGTAGGAAAGATAAACAAATTTAAGGAGAAAAGAAAAAAAGAGTAGATAGGACAAGGGAGATTTGGAGTGTGGGGATGACACTGGAAAACAGGAAAAAAGATAGTCAAGGAAAAGGGATGTGACAGGCAGAGTGAGCAATTGGAGGGAAAGCTACCTTCCACCAAGGATATTGGGTTAAGACAAGGAGTTCTCCAGCATAGCTGGAGCAAAGATGGAAGGAGTGGCAGGACTGATGGGGGCAGAGACTGGGGCAAGCAAGATCATGAAGGGTCTGTAGCTATATACAGGGCTCTCAGTTTTCCACTGAGTGAGATGGGGAGACATTGTAGAATTTTGAACAATCAAGTGCTCAGACACGACTTATATTTTTAAAGTATCACACTTTCTGCTGTGATAGTAGACTATAGGAGGCTGGGGAAAACAATCAGGAAAGCCCACTAAGAAGTGAGCGCCACTTCCCACCAAGATATCCCAAGAGCTTGGGAAGGGGTAGTAACATGGAGGGGGTAAGAAGGGTATGAGAGTGAGCTTAAAAGACAAGTTGATGTGACTGCAAAGATAGTGGACTGAGAACCAGAAGGATGAAGCTGCTACCACCTGACATGGAAAAATCATGGTGGAACAGGTTTGAGGGATAAAGATCAGAATCTCAGTTCGGAATACAGAAAGTTTGAGAAGTTCTTTAAACATTCAAGTGGATATGTAAATTATAAGTTGTATATATGTGTCTGGAGATTAGGAGGCTAGAGATTTTGTTTCGTTTTTATAATCTGATTCTCTATGTAAAATTAATTTTAAAAATTAACCCAGGAAACAAGAACATGTCAGACATGAAAACTGAGCAAGGGTAAATTTTTCTGGATTCCTTAGAGACAGAGTCTCTGAATATAGATCCTTAATAAAACATATCCCCCAAAATAAATTGACTTGATTTTTATTTGATTCTCCTCTTAACATTCTAGGGAGCGGATGAAATTGGTAATGGCTCTATGCCTATAAAAATCACCTATTCATTCATTCATAACACAAAGGTTTATTCAGGTCCTACACATGTGAGGCTCCTATTCCTCCCCATAGTACATTGTCTTGCTTGAACAGCAAAACTAGACAAAGCATCATGGGGGAAAAATAAAATGAAAGGAAGCACCTTTTACAACAAATGTCAGAAGGACAGCCTGGAAATTCTTTGACTTTAGAATACCTACACTGAGAGCATCTAATGTGAGAGCAACATTTCAAAGAACATAATGACAGCAAACAAAAGCACCAGGGCCCTGGGGCTTTCTCTTATCCAGAAGGATTATTGGAGAAATATTTTATACATAATGCATGTTTTATGCCTTAGATTTTTTTTATAGTTCAAAATTTTATTTCATCTTAAGGTTTTAATACAGGTTAAACTGAAAGCAGAAATTATGGACTAAGAATTGGGGCTATGGCTCAGTGGTAGAGAGCTCATCTTGCATATGTGAGGCCCTGGGTTTGATCCTCAGCACCACATAAATAAAATAAAGGTATTGTGTCCACCTACAACAACAAAAAAAAATTTTTTTAAATGAATTATGGACTAAGTGTAATAAAAATTGAGTTCAATCTCAATGTTGTGAAAAAAACCTCATTGTGCTATAGACTTTCTACTCTTTTTTTTTTTTTTTTTTTTTTTTTTTGGTAGGTAGGTACACACAATACCTTTATTTTATTTATGTGGTGCTGAGGATCAAACCCAGGGCCTCACATATGCGAGATGAGCTCTCTACCACTGAGCCATAGCCCAGCCCCTAGACTATCTACTCTTTTTTAAAAATTTATTTATTTATTCTAATTTGTTATACATGCTTGCAGAGTAAAATTCCTTTCATATTACATATAAAGAGGACAGTTTTTCAAGTCACTGGTTTTACACAAAGTATTTTCACACCATTTGAGTTTTTATACATGCACTTAGTGTATTGATGACCAACTCATTCTGCCATTATTCCTAGCCCCTGGCCCCCACCCCTTCCTTCCCTCCCCTTTGTTCTATTTAACATTCCTTCATTCCTCTTATCCTCCCTCCCTTGCCATTATAATTCAGTATCATCATAGCAAAGGAATCATTTGACCTTTGGGTTTTTGGGATTGGCTAACTTCACTTAGCATTATTTTCTCCAACTCCATCTATTTACCTACGAATGCCATGATTTTATTCTCTTTTAGTGCTGAGTAGTGTTCCATTGTGTATATATACCAAAGTTTCCCCATCCATTCATCTATTGATGGGCATCGGGGTTGTTTCCACAATCTAGCTATTGTGAATTGTGCTGTAATAAACATTGATGTGGCTGTGTCCCTGTAGTAAGCTGTTTTTAAGTCCTTTGGATATAGACCAAGGAGTGGGATAGCTGGGTCAAATGGTGGTTCCATACCCAGTTTTCCTAGGAATCTCCATACTGCTTTCCAGATTGGCTTCACCAATTTGCAGTCCCACCAGCAATGTCTGAGTGTGCCCTTTTCCCCACATTTCTCGCCAGCATTTATTGTTGTTTGTGTTTTTGATAGCTCCATTCTGATGGCATGAGATGAAATCTTTGAGTAGTTTTGATTTGCATGTCTCTAATTGCTAGAGATGTTGAACATTTTTTCATACATTTGTTGATTGTATATCCTCTTTTGAGAAGTGTCTGTTCAGTTCCTTAGCCCATTTATTGATTGGGTTTTTTGTTTTTTGGTGTAAAGGTTTCTGAGAGCTTTACATATCCTTGAAGTTAATGTTCTGTCTGATGCGCTTGTGGTAAAGATTTGCTCCCATTCTGTAGGTTTTCTCTTCACCTCACTGATTGTTTCTTTTGATGAGAAGATTTTTAGTTTGAATTCATCCCATTTATTAATTCTTGGTTTTAATTCTTGCGCTATAGGGGTCTTTCAGGAAGTTGGGGCCTAATCCAACATGATGGAGATTTGAGCCTACTTTTTCTTCTTTTAGGCACAAGGTGTCTGGTTTTATTCCTAGGTCCTTGATCCACTCTGAGTTGAGTTTTGTGCATGGAGAGAGATGGAGGTTTAATTTCATTTTATTACATGAGGATTTCCAGTTTTCCCAACACCATTTGTTGAAAAGTTATGCCTTAGATTTTGAAAACTGAAAATCATCTCCACATATTCAGGGCTTTTTTATTATTATTTAATGATGAAAGCAGAAGGTGAAGAAACTAACCTAAAGATTACATCCCAACATTTTAAAATTGCTTTTTGCTTTAAATTCTACAGACACAAATTTTAGAAGGGTAGGGGGTCCCTTGTGGATAGAATACAGTAGATAGACACTATTAATAGTCCATTAAAAGGAGAAGTTATATATCAACAATTGTGACTTAGTCTCCCTGTGTGCAAACCCTGGCAGAAAATATAAAGAATGATGAAAAATAGCCTCTCCCTCCAGTATTCATAGCATGATAGGATAGGGAACTCTACAAATATACATAAATGGCACTAAATTTAGGCAGACTGGACTAACATCATAACAGATGGTAAGTGAACATAGAGAAGGGAAAGATTAATTATGGGAGTGGTATGATTATGTTTCTTAGAGGTGGAGGGCTTAAGTTTCAAATAATGTACTAACGGTGAGAATCAGGAACAAGGATGAAGAGGACTTCCATGACAGAGAGCTTGAGCATAGATTTGGAGGCAGAAATGCAAGGTATGTGTCATGGTTTGGATGTGAGGTACCTCCCCAAATCTCCTATTAATGCAAGGAATATTCAAGGTAGAATGATTGGACCATAAGAGCTGTAACCTAATCAATCCATCCTAGATTGAATGGATTGACTGAGTGGAAACTGTAGGCAGGTGGGACATAACTGGAGAGGTGGGTCACTGGGAGTGCATCTTCCCTGTGGCTCCTTTCCTCTTCCCTCTGTATGCTTCCTGACCCTGCCATGAGCTGAGCACCTTTCCTTTGTTGGGCCCTTCCACTAAGATGTGCTGCTTCACTTTGACCCAAAGCACTGGAGTCAGCCATCTATGAACTGAGACCTCTGAAATCATGAACCCCAAATAAACTTTCCTCCTCTATGTTGTTCTTGTCAGGTACTATTGTCACAGTGATACAAAAGAGGACTAAAACAGCATTATGGAACAGTTAATGGCCCGGTGTTACCAGAGCATTTAAAAGGTAGATGCTAAATTAAATGTATAAATTCACATACTTATAAATAATAATATAAGCAAAAAGACCCAAATATGGTATCTAGCCTAGAGTAAAGATTCAATAAGTTTAATGGCAACTTACATTTGAATATATATGTAATATATATTAGGAAAGTGTGATATTAACTAAGTATAAGATGAAAATGGCTTAGGAAAAGTGAAAATTAGCAATTGTGTGTTGACATAGCAAGTACTAATTTTTTAGCCTGTATGCCAAATTAAAGATAAACTTATGGCTTTTGAAATTCTCTTTGGTAGCATTACAATAAATTGCATGTATGTAAATATATAATTTATTAAGTTTTGACATATGTATAAATCCATGAGATCATTACCATGATCAAAATAATGAACGTATCCATAACACACACCCCCAAATTTGTTTACTATGCCTTTATAATGTCTTCTACCATTCCTTCTAATCCCCAGACAACCAGTGGTCTGCTTTCTGTCACTATAAATTAATTTGCATTACCTAGAATTCTACTTAAACAGAATCTTAAACTGTTTTCTTTTTTGCCTGGGTCTGTTCAGTCAATGTAAATATTTTGAGACAATCATGTTACAGCATGTATCAGTTCATTCCTTTTTATTGCTGAGTACCATTTCTTTGGACAGACCAGTTTGCTACCATCCATCAGTTGATGGGCATCTAGATTATTTTCAGTTTAGGGTTATTACAAATAAAACTGCTTATGAACATTCATGCACAAATCTTTACACAGATACATGATTTCCTTTCTCTTGAGTAAATGACCAAAACATAGAATGGATGGATCACATTTAACTTTTTAAGAAACTGCCAAACTCCTTCCCAAGTGGTTAAACCATTTTACATTCCTTCCATTAGTTGTGAGAGTTCCAACTCCTTCACATCCTCAGCAAACTTAGTCTCTATGGACAATCTTTTTTAGAAAACTATTCTCTCTCCCCACATAACCACATACATGCAGACCTTTTGCACTGATGGAATAAATTCAATGGACAATGTTTTCAATATTTAAAAAAATAGCAGAATACCCATATTATTTTAAAAATAACGATAAATACCAGTGAAAATAACCTCAAAAAAGTTAAGACTGACTTTTAAGAAGTATTCCAAGAGATAGTCCAAATAGGGTTGGGTACCACTAGTATTTTTTACATTTTTAAGACTATTTGATATTTCATAGCAAAATGGAGATGACAGAAGGAATTGGTGAATTTGAAGATGATCAGTAGAAAGTAGAAATATTGTTACCAAATATGGATTATTTTTTAAAAAATTAAAAATACTTTTAAATGAATAAGCCAAAGTAGTCTCAGAGTTCTTTTCAGAAGAACATTATAAGAGCTCCATTGCTCATGTTAAACTAAATGTAATATACCATGAAATCTGTTAGCTTTCCAACGATGTGAGAAAATACCTGAAAATGATGACTTAAAGGAGGGAAGAGTTATTTTGGCTCACAGTTTCAGAGGTTTCAGTCTGTGGTCACGTGGTTCCATTGATTTGGGGCCTGCAGTGAGGCAAAACACCATAGCCTGAAGCACATGGTAAGAGTAAAACTGCTTCCTTCCTGGCTGCAGGGAAGCAGCAAGAAAGCTAAGTACTGGGGATAAAATACACACATCAGAGGCACATGTCTAGGGACCTACTTCTTTGACTGGGCCCCACCTTCTAGAGTTTCCACCACCTCACAATCATGCCACAAGCTGGGGACCAAGTTTTCAATATGTGAACTTTTTAAAATTAAATTTTTAGAATTAAAGCCACAACAAAATCCTTATTAGCTTCTTTATATTTCCAAAATATGCTGTGGATTAATTACCATAATAATTTATTTTGTATCCATTCAATCAGGTCACCTGCTAATGAAAATGCTTAAGAATCACCATTTATCTTGAGCAGAGTTCACACATGAAGCAATGCATAAACACTACAAAGACACATACTTTTTATAGTCATCAGTCACACTTCATTAAATGTTTAGCATTTAAAAGGTACTTGAACGGATTAGATTTAAATAACTGGAAAATGTTAGAATCATTTACAATTAATGACACACACCTTTAATCCATGTATATTGAAGGATGTAGAACTAGGTATTGCTACAAAATGATTAAGACCTGAGGTGGCTGTGTGAGGGTTAAGCACATGGCATTTGGCTTAAAAAACCAGGGTTTATATCTTGATAATGCCATTTATTATCTATATGACATAGATATAAGTAACATTATGAAGCCTCAGTTTTTTAATCTCTAAAAAATAGCACTAAAATGATTCCTAATTCTTATTTTAGAGAGTATGCAATGTAAATTCCAAGTATATTATCCAGCACAAAATGTTCAATAGATTTCAGCTATTATTATTACCTGAGTAATCACAAAAGGATCCAAGAGCTAAAAATTGAGCATTATAGGAGATTTAACTGGAAAATGTTTTTTTAAAGAAATTTTTTATTGATATGTTTTTTTTAAAATAATTTTTAATGTGTACAACTCACATACAACTGTTTGTGTACAAAGTATATTCGTACAATTCAGGTCTTCAATCATGCATTTAGGAAAATGATATCCATCTCATTCAACCACCTTTTCTTTTTTTTTTTCCTTTTCTCCCCCTCCTTCCCCCCTTGCTCCACCCCTTGCCCTCCCTTCCCTTTGACCAGTCTAGTGTTCCTCTAGTCCTCCTATGTACCCCCCCATCCAACAATACTATGAACTAGCCTCCTTATATCAGAGAAAACATTTGATACTTGGATTTTTGAGACTGACTAACTTCACTTAGCATTATGTCTTCCTACTTCATCCATTTACCTGCAAATGCCATTAATTTATTTTCTTTTATTGCTGAGTAAAATTCCATTGTGCGTATATACCACATTTTCTTAATCCATGAAGGAGCCCTAATTAGGAAGGGCTGTTGTAGCTAGCTGGAAGCCATGGGTTCCACCTGATATGTATGTGACGCACCTGTAGGCACCCGCAAACCTAAAGGTATATAACCGGGTGAAAGCGGTCCGAGTTAGGAGAACGGAGAATTCAGTCAGCCGGGCAGTCACTCGGTCGGTCAGAAGAATCAGAGCGGCCAGAACGTAGGCAGAGCGGTTACAGAAGAGAAACCAGATAGAAGACAGAAGAGAAACCAGATAGAAGAAGTAATGACTGGTCAGAGTTAGGCCGAGGCTCCAGAGGACTGGTCAGAGTAAGGCCGAGGCTCCCGAGGAAGACAGAAGACAGAAGACAGAAGAAGGAAGAAAGAAGAGAGAAGAAAGAAGCTCTAATCTTTCTCTAAGCTAAGCTCTATCTTTCTTTACTCTAAGCTAAGAAGACAAGAAGAAAAGCTCGCTCTAATCTTACTCTCTAAAAATCTTTCTTTCCCTCTCTAAGCTCTCTCTAAGAAAGTAGAAGTAAAAGTAGTAAAAGCTTCACTCTGCCTCCGAGAGTTTTTCCTCCCGGTTTTCGGTACCAGGCAGCTTACAAATGGTGGTCCGTCCGGGGCTCGGCAGGCAGAGAAGAAAAGTTAAGAAATAAGAGCAATGAAAAAGCATAGCCTCAGACTCAGTTGAGACCAGCAAAAAGAGTAGAAACAAGAGAGCAGAGCCTCTGACTCAGTTGAAGCCAGTTAAGAAGCTGAAGCAGAGTAGCCGGCCAAAAGCCGAAGCCGAGTAGCCAGCCAAAAGCCATAAAAAATATAGAGAAAAAGCCTTGAGCTTTAGTATAAAGAAAAAAGCCATGAGCTTAAAAGAAAATAGAGAATTAAATAGCATGGTAAAAACCATGCAGAAAAAAAAAAAAAAGCCATTGAGCTTTGGCAAGAAAGCCATAAAGAAAAATAAAGAAGAGAAAAAAAAAAAAAAAAAAAAAAAAAAAAGTCAAAGCCGCTTATGCAATTGTGCTTAACTAGGTGCGTTAGCTGCTCCTCAGCATTAGGCTTCCTTAAAGCCACAGCACCTTCTCAAAAAGGGCTCAAATATCCACCCTTTCAAAAATAAAAGGTGAAAAGCTAGGTAGGGACAAAAAAATAAAAGAAAATAGAGAAAATAAAATAGAGAAAATAGAATTAAAGCACCTTTTTAAACTAAAGGGAAGGAATATGAAGGAGCCCTAATTAGGAAGGGCTGTTGTAGCTAGCTGGAAGCCATGGGTTCCACCTGATATGTATGTGACGCACCTGTAGGCACCCGCAAACCTAAAGGTATATAACCGGGTGAAAGCGGTCCGAGTTAGGAGAACGGAGAATTCAGTCAGCCGGGCAGTCACTCGGTCGGTCAGAAGAATCAGAGCGGCCAGAACGTAGGCAGAGCGGTTACAGAAGAGAAACCAGATAGAAGACAGAAGAGAAACCAGATAGAAGAAGTAATGACTGGTCAGAGTTAGGCCGAGGCTCCAGAGGACTGGTCAGAGTAAGGCCGAGGCTCCCGAGGAAGACAGAAGACAGAAGACAGAAGAAGGAAGAAAGAAGAGAGAAGAAAGAAGCTCTAATCTTTCTCTAAGCTAAGCTCTAAGCTCTAAAAGCTTTCTTTACTCTACTCTAAGCTAAGAAGAAAAGCTAAGCTCTATCTTTCTTTACTCTAATCTACTCTAAGCTAAGACTCTAAGCTAAGAAGACAAGAAGAAAAGCTTGCTTTAATCTTTCTCTCTAAAAATCTTTCTTTCCCTCTCTAAGCTCTAAGAAAGTAGAAGTAAAAGTAGTAAAAGCTTAACTCTGCCTCCGAGAATTTTCCCGCGGCACCGTGGCTGGCCACAACAGGCAGCTTACAAATCCACTCATTTACTGAGGGACATCTAGGTTGGTTCCACAACCTAGCTATTGTGAATCGCGCAGCTACAAACATTGAGATAGCTGTGTCACTGTAATATGCTGTTTTTAAGTCCTTTGGGAATAGACCCAGGAGTGGGATGGCTGGGTCATAGGGTGGTTCCATTCCCAGTTTTCCAAGAAATCTCCATACTGCTTTCCATAACAGTTGCACCATTTTGCAGTCCCACCAGCAATGTATGAGTGTACCTTTTTCCCCACATCCTCTCCAACATTTATTGTTGCTTGTGTTCTTGATAGCTGCCATTCTGACTGGAGTGAAGTGAAATCTTAGAGTAGTTTTGATTTGCATTTCTCTAATTGCCAGCGATGTTGAACATTTTTTCATGTATTTGTTAATTAATCGTGTATCTTCTTCTGAGAGGTGTCTTCTCAATTCCTTAGCCCATTTATTGATTGGGTTATTTGTTTTATTGGTGTAAAGTTTTTTGAGTTCTTTATATATTCTAGAAATTAGTGCTCTCTCTGATGTGCATGTACTAAATATTTATTCCCAATTAGTTGGCTCTCTATTTACCTCACTGATTGTTTCTTTTGCTGAAAAGAAGCTTTTTAATTTAAATCTATACTATTTATTAATTCTTGGTAGTAATTCTTGCGCTACAGGATTCTTATTAAGGAACTTGGGGCCTAATCCGACACGTTGGAAATTGGAGCTTACTTTTTCTTCTATCAGGCGTATTGTCTCTGGTCTAATTCCTAGGTCCTTGATCCACTTTGAATTGAATTTTGTGCATGGTGAGAGATAAGGATTTAATTTCAATTTGTTGCATATGGATTTCTAGTTATCCCAACACCATTTGTTGAAGAGGCTATCCTTTCTCCACTGTACATTTTTGGCGCCTTTGTCTAATATAAGATAGCTGAAATTATATGTTTTAGTCTCTGTGTCCTCAATTCTGTACCATTGGTCCACCAGTCTGTTTTGGTGCCAATACCATGCTGTTTTTGTTACTATTGCTCTATAGTATAATTTAAGGTCCGGTATGGTGATGCCCCCTGCTTCGCTTTTCTTGCTCAGGATTGCTTTGGCTATTCTGGATCTCTTATTTTTCCAGATGAATTTCATGACTGCTATTTCTATTTCTTTGAAGAATGACATTGGGATTTTGATTGGAATTGCATTAAATCTATATAATGCTTTTGGTAGTATGGACATTTTGACAATATTAATTCTACCTATCCAAGAGCAAGGTAAGTCTTTCCATCTTCTGAGTTCATCTATGATTTCTTTCTTTAGTGTTCTATAATTTTCATTATAGAGGTCTTTCACCTCTTTCATTAGGTTGATTCCCAGGTATTTTTTTTTTTTTGATGCTATTGTAAATGGGGTAGTTTTCATCATTTCCCTTTCATAGTCTTTGTCGCTGATGTACAAAAATGCCTTTGACTTATGTGTATTGATTTTGTATCCTGCAACTTTGCCAAATTCATTTACTACTTGTAAAAGTTTTCTGGTAGAGTTTTTTGGGTCTTCTAGGTAGATTATCATGTCATCAGCAAATAGTGCTAATTTGAGCTCTTCTTTTCCTATCTTGATCCCTTTAATTTCTTTCATCTGTCTAATTGCTCTGGCCAGAGTTTCTAGTACTATGTTAAATAGCAGTGGTGAAAGGGGGCATCCCTGTCTTGTTCCAGTTTTTAGAGGGAATGCTTTCAATTTTTCTCCATTTAAGATAATGTTAGCTCAGGGCCTTGCATAAATAGCTTTTATAATGTTGAGATATGTTCCTGATATTCCTAGTTTTTCCAGTGTTTTGAACATAAAGGGGTGTTGTATTTTGTCAAATGGTTTTTCTGCGTCTATTGAGATGATCATATGATTTCTGTCTTTAAGTCTATTGATGTGGTGTGTTATGTTTATTGATTTCCGAATGTTGAACCAGCCTTGCATCCCTGGGATAAACCCCACTTGATCATGGTGCACTATCTTTTTGATAGTTTTTTGTATCTGATTTGCCAGGATTTTGTTGAGGATTTTTGCATCTATGTTCATTAAAGATATGGGCCTGAAGTTTTCTTTTTTGGATGTGTCTTTGCCTGGCTTTGGAATTAATGTGATATTGGCCTCATAGAAAGAGTCTGGAACAGCTCCCTCTTTTTCTATTTCTTGAAATAGTTTGAAGAGCATTGGTATTAGTTCTTCTTTGAAAGTCTTATAGAACTCGGCTGTAAACCCATCAGGTCCTGGACTTTTCCTTGTTGGTAGCTTTTTGATGGCGTCTTCTATCTCTTCGTTTGTAATCGGTTTGTTTAAGTTGTGTATAGCCTCCGTTTCAAGTTTAGGCATATCATACGACTCAAGAAATCTGCCAATGCTTTCAATATTTTCTGTTTTATTAGAATATAAGCTTTCAAAGTAATTTCTAATTATCTTCTGTATATCTGAGGTGTTTGTTGTGATATTCCCTTTTTTGTCACAAATATTAGTAATTTGAGTTTTTTTCTCCTCTTCTTTTTGTTAGCATTGCTAAGGGTCTGTCAATTTTGTTTATTTTTTCAAAGAACCAACCTTTAGTTTTGTCAATTCTTTGAATGGTTTCCTTAGTCTCAATTTCATTAATTTCTGCTCTGATTTTAATTATTTCCTGTCTTCTACTGCTCTTGGTGTTGGTCTGTTCTTCTTTTTCTAGTGCTTTGAGGTGTGATGTTAAGTCCTTTATTTGTTGGGTTTTTTTCCTCTTAAGGAATGAACCCAGCGCAATGATTTTTCCTCTTACTACTGCCTTCATAGTGTCCCAGAGATTTCTATACGTTGTATCTGTGTTCTCATTTACCTCTAGGAATTTTTTAATCTCTTCTTTGATGTCTTCTTCAACCCCTTGTTCATTCAGTAGCATGTTGTTTAGCTTCCAGTTGTTGAAGTAGTTTTTCTTAATCCTTGTTTTGTCATTGATTTCCAATTTCATCCCTTTATGGTCTGATAGAATGCAGGGTAGTATTTCTATTTTTTTTTATATTTGCTGAGAGTTTCCTTATGACCTAATATATGGTCTATTTTGGAGAAGGAGCCATGTGCTGCTGAGAAAAAAGTGTATTCGTTTACTGAGGGATGAAATATTCTATATATGTCCGTTAGGTCTAAATTGTTAATTGTTTTAAGTAAGCTTAAAGTTTCTTTGTTTAGCTTTTGTTTGGATGATCTATCCATTGGTGAGAGAGGTGTGTTGAAGTCCGCTAGAATAACTGTGTTGCGGTCTATTTTACTCTTGAACTTGAGAAGAGTTTGTTTGATGAATGTAGGTGCTCCATTATTTGGGGCATATAGATTTATGATTGTTATATCCTGTTGATGAATGGTTCCCTTAAGTAGTAAGAAATATCCATCTTTGTCCCTCTTGATTAGTTTTGGTTTGAAGTCTACCTTATTTGATATGAGGATGGAAACCCTGATTGTTTCCGCCGGCCATGTGAGTGATAAGACTTTTCCCAGCCTTTCACTTTCAGTCTGTTGATGTCTTTTTCTATGAGGTGTGTTTCTTGGAGACAGCAAATTGTTGGGTCATTTTTTTAATCCATTCTGATAATCTGTGTCTTTTGATTGATGAGTTAGGCCATTAACATTCAGGGTTATTATTGAGATGCGATTTTTATTCCCATCCATTTTTATTTGAATTATGGTCTTTAGCTTGATTTGGTTTCTTTTCTGGTTGGTATTTCCCTTAGTTTAATATCTCCCTTTGTAGATTTTCATTACCATCTTTCTCTTCTTCTTCATGAAAAATGTTGCCCAGGATGTTCAGAAGTGCTGGCTTTTGAGTTGTGAAATCTTTTAACTTTTTCTTGTCGTGGAAGATTTTTATTTCATTTTCGAATCTAAAGCTCAATTTTGCTGGATATAAGATTCTTGGTTGACATCCCTTTTCTTTCAGAGCTTGAAATATGCTATTCCAGGATCTTCTTGCTTTTAAGGTCTGGGTTGAAAAATCTGAACATAGTCTGATTGGTTTCCCCCTATATGTGATCTGCTTCCTTTCTCTTGTGGCTTTTAGTATTCTCTCCTTGCTCAGTATATTAGGCATTTTCATTATAATGTGTCTTGGTGTGGATCTGTTGAGATTTTGTTTGTTTGGTGTTCGGTATGCCTCTTGAACTTAGTTTTCCCATTAGTTTTCCTTAGTTTGGAAAATTTTCTGTAATTATTTTATTAAATAAATTACTCATTCCTTTAGCTTGAAACTCTGCCCCTTCCTCTACGCCAATCACTCTTAAGTTTGGTCTTTTTATGCTGTCCCATAATTCTTGGATGTTATGTTCTTGATTTCCAACGAGTTTTGCTGTATAGTCTAAATTCTTCTCTAGGACATATATTTTGTCTTCATTGTCTGAGGTTCTTTCTTCCAAGTGGTCTACTCTGTTGGAGATGCTTTCAATTGAACTTTTATTTTGGTTTATTGCTTCTTTCATTTCTGGAATTTGTTTGGTTTCTCTTTAGAGCCTCTATTTCCCTATTGAAGTAATCTTTTACTTCCTGTATTTGTTTTTGGAGTTCTTTGTCAAAATGATCTTTTGCCTCCTGTACTTGCTCCCTCATCTCATTTTTTAGTTCATTCTTAAGTTCCCTAAACATTTGGCATATGTAATTTCTAAATTCCATCTCTAGCATTTGACCAACTGTGTTTGCCATGAAATCTACTGCTGAGGAATCTTGATTTGTTTGTGTCACTTTCTTCCCTTGTTTTTTCATGATGCTTGTGTGTCTTTTCTTCCTGCACTGTGGGACCTTGACTGTTTCGATTTTACCTTAATGCCTTATGTTGTTCCTGTAGTACAATGCTATCAGATTGCCTTATAATTCCTTTATACTTTAAAACCTAACACTTTCTATTCAGAAAATTCAATTTTGATCACAATGTACAGATTTTGTTAACCCAGATATTATTTCCAATTTACTCTGTATGCTTCCGATGGGGTTTTATAGCTTCAAGTATTGGATACAGAGGTATTATGTTTAAGAAGAAGGAAGTGTCTTGAATTGTTCTTTCTTGGAAAGTATGAAAGGAGAGTTCTATTGAAGTGGTTTAGTATCAGTAGAAGAGAGAAGATAGAGAATGGAGTAGACAATTAGGTGGAGAGACCAATTTATATATAAATTAAGATGGAAAAGAAAAAAAATGATAAAAGAGTAGAAATTGGTGTAAGAGAGAGGAGAGAGAGAATCAAGAAAATAGAGAGTAAACTATATATAACACCGCTTTGCTATCCAGTTCAATTGCGCTGGTTCTAGAAATCCCAAGTTCTGTGTAAAGCTTGTTTTTGCCTCTGTTTAGTATGCACTGGCAGGGTGCAAATATGAAAGATGAAGGAGGAAGAAGAGATGCCAAAGTGAGAAGGAAGAAAAGAAGGAATGAGAAAAGGAGCAGAAGCAAACAATCTAACACACTGACAATCAATGCAAAAAAAAGCAAAACAAAACAAAGCCAAAAAAAGAAAAAGAAAAACAAACAAAAAACCCCGAAAACCAATTAAAACAAGCAAACCAACCAAAAAAAAAAGAAAAAAAAACGTCGAACCCCAAGTCTCAAACAAAACGGGCCCTGGGAAGCCCCCCTCTCTTTTCCCTTTCCAGTTCAAGCCAACTGCATCGGACCTCGTCCAGATAGTCTGCGACCCTGTCAGTGGAGTCAAGTCTGCACCCTAGGCCTGTGGCCGAATGGCTCAGGGGGAAGATTGGCTCAGGGCGGTTGTGTGTCAACAGATGAATGGCACCGGGAAGGGGCCCCTCCAGAAGGCACCCTTTCCCCACGCCCACCCACAGTTGTAGCTTCTTGTGGCCGCTGGGCTGGCCTCAGACATGCCCTCCCCTGCTGGTTACCCGAGTCTCACCCAGGTGTGTGCTGCCTTCAGAGCACTGGGGCTCCCTGGATGTCTGCAGCTGTTGTCTCCTCCATCTTTTCCCCTTTGTCTGGGTCAGCCACTGCACTTCTCAAAGATGGCGGCGTTCTCCTCCCATTCAACAGCAGCTCCGCAGACCCTTGTGTCAGTCCAGAGCGTGCGGGATCGGCTTGGCAAGCAGTGTGAAAGAGCTCCACGTGAACACCGCCCACGCCTCTAGGCCTCTTTCTATCCCTTCTCCCCGATCGTTTCAAAGCCGCTGGGTGGATGTCTCCTTGCCGAGACGGTATTGGCCCCTGCGCCTGCAGCACAAACAGCGCTGCTTCGGACTGTGGACTGCTGCGACTCTGCCCCTGCTGTTGTGGTCCGGAGAACCTTGTATTTCGCTGTCCAGAGGTGCAGGAATGTCTCGACTCCCTTTCAGTTGCAATAGAACCGCGAGCAACGCGCTCAAACTTCCCACTCCGCGTCCTTCAGCAACTGCGTCCAGAGAGCACCTCCCTCCTATCGGCCATCTTCCGAAAATGTTTTGATTTTGTGAGTAGCCCATAGCAATTACAGCAGTTAATTATCAAAATCCTAATATGACTTATTATTTTACAATGAGAAATAGATCTCCACCTCCTGTTGATATATGTGCAAATCAGTATGTGATGATTTAAGTTTCTTTTGAACCACTTTTTTTATCTTTATAAGTGAATGACAAAGCCAAATGTCTAGTGAAGGCAATGACGCTGACATCAATTCTGCAAACATTTTTAAGTTGTGGCTTGGAGATATAATGTTATAGTAAATTCTTCAAGCAACCAACCATATTTAACATCAATCTTTCTATTGATCTATCTTTAAATTCACTAATTCCTTCTGTCATCTCCATTTTGCTATTAATCCCACCTAATAAAAAATTTTATTAATATATTGTATATTTATGTTTTAGAATTTCTGTTTTGTTCTATTCCTAAAACTTTTATTTCTCTGTTGAAAACTCTCTTCAATTATTTTAAGCATATTTTCCATGATGCCATTAAGCATAGTTAAAATGGCTACGTTAGAATCCTTATTTGTGATTTTCAACATCACAGTTGATTTTCAACATCAATGGAGGGGCAGCCTCCATTGATTGTCTTCTTGCTCCTTTTTGTCAAGGATTTTTAAATTACAGCCTGACATTGTGAATATTAAGTGTAGAGACTAGATTTTCTTAAAGTCCTTTGATGAGAGCTAATTTTTGTTTGTTTAGAAGCCAATTAACCTGATGGAACTAAAATTGCAAATTCTGTCTTTTGAGAAGAAACTTAGTTTTAGTTAAATTTTTAAAATCTTAAGTGGGCTGCCTGCTGTTTGCTATGTACATGTGTAATTCAGGGGTCAGCTAGAAGTCTGGGCAGAATTTATACAGAGTTTGCATTTCATCCCTTTCTGTTTCTCTCCTTGATGCAATTCCGCTATGATTTTCCAGTGGTTTTAGTTGCTCTGAAATCTGTTTCTTGGACAGCAAAACTGCCAGTTTTCTATAAGAGTTTTTGTCACCTCAAGCATCACTGATAGGAGTTGGCCCTGAATCTAAAATTCACAAAGCACAGGAAATAATGCCTATATCATCTCTTTGTTCAAAAGTGAACTCTCCTCCAGAAACTGCCTCTGTTTCTTCTCCAGTGTCTTCATGTGGTTACTATTTTCCTTTTTCCCCCAGAGTTTACAGTTGTTTTCTATGGAAGGATCAGTCCAGAAGGAACTTATTTAAGCATACCAGAAGCACACATAATTCATGAATTATACTTCAGTACAATACTACTCAATTGCCTTCCCCAGGATTTTGTAGGATTCATGGTAAGAGGAGCAAAGATATCTGGACCACTCTCACATTTTTCCAAGAGAAAGGAACTCTAATCCAATGAGGCCAGGTTCCAGGACACTGATTGGACTATGTTTACTAGTAGGCAGGTCACTGTGTGTCATCCTGACTATTGAAACAGAGTTGATGCCAAGTTCTCTAAGAAGAAAGCCCATATTGCTTTGCTTTCTTTCTCTTCTCAGGAGCAGTTAGATACTTTCACTTTCTCATCAGCAAACATTTAGTTGGAGATAGATTTGAGATTTATGCTTAAGTGGAAGACAAAACCTCAGATCTAAACAATGTGATCTTGTCCAGGAAACCCACATTCTAGTCTTGGATATGAGCATCTTTGATAATTTTTTTTAAAGTAGTGTACTGTTTTCCCTTGAGATGTTCACAGAACAATGGTTATTTAGATGGCACAATTTGGATATTCTAGGTCCCCAGTCAAAAATCATGTATGAGCCCTCAAAAAACTCTCATTAAGGCCCTAACTAGTGAAATTCAGGGGGCATGAAAAAAATTCAAGGTTTCACAATAAATTGCAGAGTGGGGCTAGACCCAGCTGTGCCCACTTCAGCCCAGTAAGTTTCCTGTAATACCATCCAGCTGCAAACAGTCTATAATTCTAGACTCCCAAGTCAAAGAACTTCATTGCTGGAAACAGTATGAACCTCATCACTAAGTTTAAATCTCCACTGGCTAAGATTAGTCCATAATATCAGAACTTTCTACTTATTTACCAATTCTAATATTGCAAAAAAAAAAAAATAGAGCTTATTTTTAGAAAATGTTCTTTTCCAAAAGAATTGTTTGCCTATCAAGCGAATAAGATCACTACATTTCAGAAATGTTTTAAACTCATCTTAAATCTTGCCCAGTTCTTAATGCATTTTCTTCTCAATAGCAAGCACTTAAATGTCAATTTTAATAATCAGTTTGTTCTGCTTCCTATATGTAGGACATATTTGATTATTGGTGTGGTACTACTCCCTTGCTAGGAGGAATGTCATCCACTTTGGAGATAATCTTAAGCAATCTGAGAAAAAAATTACCTCAGTTTGGCTACATTGAATAATTATAAATGATATGAAAATTCATAGCCACAAAACATTTGTATACAAATGTTTATAGCAACTTAATTGTTAGTCCAAAACTTGAAATCAACCTCTTGCCTATAAACAAATGAATGGGTAGGGATGGGAATATAGCTCAGTGTAAAGCACTAGTCTAGCATGTGTGAGGTCCTGGGTTCAATCCCCAGCACCCCCCCCCAAAAAAAAAGAATGGGTAAATAAAGTCAATTGTACCTATACAAGGAATACAGCTCACCCATAAAAAGGAGTGAACTACTGATACATAAAATAACATAGGTGAATCTCATAAACGTTATGATAAAGTGAAAGAACCCAAAGGCAAACAAATATATACTGCATTACTGTATTACTATGATATTCTAAGTAAAACTGTAGTGATCAATTGCCAGGGATGGAAGAGGAAAGTAAAAAGGAGATGAAGGACAACCAGAAATGTGTAAAAATGTGCTCTACAAGTATAATATGAAATGTAATACATTCTGTTGTCAACAACTTAGAATTCTAACAACTTAGAATAAAAACTAATTTGAAAAAAAAAAAAGGAGATGAAGGGATTTTTGGAGATAATGAAAATACCTGTCTTCCTGCCCCTGCCCACTACCACCTCTTCCTACCCTGCACACAGTATCATGAAGAAAATGCCATAGAATACGATGGTCTCCCCTGCCTTCTCAGATGTAATTTCTCCAACTGTTGCCACCCTACTTTCAACCCCTTGCATCCACACACTAAGGGAGGGATTCCTTCTGGCCAAGGTCACCAGTGAAGGGCAAAAATCACACTGGTGACAACCGTGCAGCAAGAGATTTATTCAACAGCCTTTATGGCTGGTCAGAGGTCAAAGAGGTGCTGGGAGAGAGGAGTCAGGGGGAGGAAGTGTGTGTGAGCTCTGAACGGAAGGTGGGTGCTAGTTGCACCGGCTGTGGTCTCTGGAGCTGTCAGCTAAGGCAGCTGCCGTCGGGCTGGAGGATGGAGCTGTCGGCTGGGGCAGCTGCCATCGGGCTGGAGGCAGTGGGTCTGGAGCTGGTGCAGTGGCTGCCTCCTCTCCGCAGGGAAGAGCTGTTGTGTGTGAGCTCCAGGCATGCAGAAGCTTAAGTAGGGATTTCTGGTGAGGGGTGTACCAGAGAGACATTTAATGCTATTGGCTCTTTGCCTGTGGAACAGGGCAACTTTTAAGCCCATTGGCTCCTGCCTGGGGAAGAAACAAGGTTGCTTTTCTCAGGATATGGAAACTTCCAGGGGGTGGGGGGTAGCCCATCTATCAACCAGCTAAAAGTCTTGTCTACACTGGCTCAAGGGGAGAGTCTCCATCACTCGAGGAGAGTGAGTCTGTTAGCACTAGGCCAAAGAAAGTGAATGTTCTACACTGGACTAGTGAGTCCCCATGTATTCTAGTTAAAGGCAAATGAGTATATCTGCACCAGAGAGGGAGGAACAGTGTCCTAGGCCTTGGTGAGGATAGCTGGTGGGCTCCTGCCTTCACCCTGAGGCTCCTTATTTTTTAATCAGCCTATTTTCAAATCTTTGGAAAAATAACTTTATGACACAATTTGAAACAAATTTATTGAGAAACATCTCAGAAGAATGGGAGAAAGGAGAGAGGAGCAGGGCAGGGGAAGTGTGCCAGGGAGAACAGTCTCTGATGTCTTCCGCAGGTGGGGGCAGAGGAGACTCCTGATGTCCTGGCAGATCCGGAAGTGCTCTTGGCTGGTACCCTTGCAGAGAAACCTGAGGTGGTTTGCACATCTTGCTCCTGCAGCTTTTCAAAGTCCACATGACCCATTCCCACGCCAAGATGTCAGGATCCACAGAGCACAGGGTCCTCTGGCTATCCACTGGTTTTGTCTGTTTCAGCTCTTCCCTTCATTGGAGCCACACTGTTTATTAATCTGGCACATTTCTGCCCTCCTTCATTGGAGCCACCTTCATTGGAGACACGTGGCATGCAACAGCATAGTTGTCAGACACAAGTAGCAATCCTCCTAGTCACCCCCTTCCAACGCTTCCTATTGTCATGGGGTTGCCCTGTGGATGTATCTTGGGAGGGAATACTGCAGTATGCTGTTCTGGTCCACCTAAAGAAGATCATCCAGGGCTTGGGCGTGTGGGACACAGTCAGGCTGGGAACCAATATCAGGTGTGGGCGTCCTTGCATGCAGGAAGTAGAGATGAATGGCAGGCAGGCTGGCCCTTCTGGTGTCCTTCTCCCCTGACTATTTGGCCTCCTCAGACAGCTGATGCTCACAGGACAAGGGAAAAGTACAGAGGGCAGGCTCACTGGGGCTCCTCTTTGGGAGTACAGGGAAATTGGAAAACTCCATGGAATGGGTGAAGGCTTAATCCTTGGAGGCACGGGCTTACCCTGGAATATGCAGCCTGCCCCCTGGCTTTTCTGGTATTGGAAAATCAGGTATGAAGTTATGGCCGTATTGAACTTTCTCTTGGCCAGACACACCCAGGTCTTGTACAGATCGTAAACCATATCAAAAAGGATTGTCATTATTTTGGGGTCTGGTATTGGGGAGTGCCTCACTACAATGATGGGGTAAATTCTGTTCACCCTGCCTCAGTCGTGGGTGCTGAAGGAATTGCTTTAGTGTGCATGGTCAGTATTTTGTGGATGAGACTTCATGCTTTGACAGAAACAAGGTGAGGGACATGGTACATTGCAAACACAATCTGCTTTAGCATCCCCTCAGTGGTATAAATGGGTGCCTCCCTATCAACATAAAGTGAGGAAATAGAAGATGCCATCAGAAGCCTACCAACCGAGAAAAGCCCAGGACTGGATGGATACACAGCTGAATTCTACAAGAACTTTAAAGAAGAAATAATACCAATACTCTTCAATTTATTTCAGAAAATAGAAAAGATGGAGCTCTTCCAGACCCATTCTATGAGGCCAATATTACCCTGATTCAAATACCAGGCAAAGACACATCAAAGAAAGAAAAATTCAGACCAACATCTTTAATGAACATAAAGACAAAAATTCTAAACAAAATTCTGGCAAATCGAATACAAAAACATATCAAAAAAATAGTGCACCACGATCAAGTGGGGTTCATTCCAGGGATGCAAGTTTGGTTCAACATATGGAAATCAATAAACGTAATACATCACATCAATAGACTTAGAGATAAGAACCATATGATCATCTCAATAGATGCAGAAAAAGCATTCAACAAAATACAGTGCCTTTCATGTTCAAAACACTAGAAAAACTAGGGATAACGAGAACATATCTCAACATTATAAAAGCTATCTATGTGAAGCCCCAGGCTAACATCATTTTAAATGGAGAAAAATTGAAAACATTCCCTCTAAAAACTGGAACAAGACAGGGATGCCCTCTTTCACCACTTCTATTTAACGTAGTACTTGAAACCCTGGCCAGAGCAATTAGACAAACAAAAGAAACTGAAGGGATACAGATAGGAAAATAAGAACTCAAATTAGCACTATTTGCTGATGATATGATTCTATACCTAGAAGACCCCAAAAATTCCACTAGAAAACTTTTAGAACTAGTAAATGAATTCAGCAAAGTAGCAGGATACAAAGTCAACACCCATAAATCAAAGGCATTTCTATATATCAGTGACAAATCCTCTAAAAGAGATAGGATGAAAACTACCCCATTTACAATAGCATTAAGAAAAATAAAATACGTGGGAATCAACTTAACAAAAGATGTGAAAGAACTCTACAATGAAAACTACAGAACACTAAAGAAAGAAATTAAAGAAGACCTTAGAAGATGGAAAGATCTACCTTGTTCTTGGACAGGCAGAATTAATATTGTCAAGATTACTATATTACTAAAAGCATTATACAGATTCAATGCAATTCTAATCAAAATCCCAATAACATTCCTTATAGAAATAGAAAAGGCAGTCATGAAGTTCATCTAGAAAAGTAAGAGACCCAGAATAGCTAAAGCAATCCTTAGCAAGAATAGTGAAGCAGGTGGCACCACAATACCAGACCTTAAATTATACTACAGAGCGATAATAACAAAAACAGCATGGCACTGGCACCAAAATAGACTGGTAGACCAATGGTACAGAATTGAGGATACAGAGACTTACGTGCACAACTACAGCTATTTTATATTAGATAAAGGTGCCAAAAACATACATTGGAGAAAAGATAGCCTCTTCAACAAATGGTGCTGGCTTAACTGGAAATCTGTATGTAACAAAGTGAAATTAAACCTCTATCTCTCACCATGCACAAAACTCAACTCAAAGTGGATCAAGGACCTAGGAATTAAACCAGAGACCATGCGTCTATTAGAAAAAAATGTAGGCTCAAACCTCCATCATATCGGATTAGGTTCCTACTTCCTTAATAGGAAGATGAAAAGATCTACCTTGTGTTCTTGGATAGGCAGAATTAATATTGTCAAGATTACTATATTACTAAAAGCATTATACAGATTCAATGCAATTCCAACCAAAATCCCAATGACATTCCTTATGGAAATAGGAATTGCACAAAAATTAAAATCTAGAACTAATGAATGGGATGGATTCAAACTACAAAGCTTCTTCTCAGCAAAAGAAACAATCAGTGAGGTGAATAGAGAACCTACTAATTGGGAACAAATCTTTACTACACGCATGTAAGATAAAGCACTGACCCCTAGAACATATAAAGTACTTAAAAATCATAACACACACACACACACACACACACACACACACACACAAAATAACACAATCAATAAATGGGCCAAGGAACTGAACAGACACTTCTCAGAAGAAGATATACAATCAGTCAACAAACACACAAAAAAATGTTCAACATCCCTGGCAATTAGAGAAATGCAAATCAAAACTAAGATTTCATTTCACTCCAGTCAGAATGGCAGCTATGAAGAACACAAACAACAATAAATGTTGGAGAGGATGTGGGGGAAAAGGCACACTTACACATTGCTGGTGGGACTGCAAAATGACGCAGCCAATATGGAAAGCAGTATGGAGATTCCTTGGAAAACTGGGAATGGAATCACCTTATGACCCAGCTATCCCACTCCTTGGTCTATACCCAAAGTACTTAAAAACAGCATACTATAGGGACACAGCCACATTAATGTTTATAGGAGCACAATTTACAATAGCATAACTGTGGAACCAACATAGATGCTCTTCAGTAGATGAATGAATAAAGAAACTGTGGTATATATACACAATGGAATATTACTCAGCAATAAAAGAGAATAAAATAATGGCATTCACAGGTAAATGGATGAAGTTGGAGAATATAATGCTAAGTGAAGTTAGCCAATCCCAAAAATCCAAATGCTGAATGTTTTCTCTGATATAAGGAGGCTGATTCACAGTGGGGTTGGGACGGGGAGCATAGGAGGATTAGAGGAACACTAGAAAGGCCAATGGGGAGGGAGGGAAAGGGAGGGGCCAAGGGGGTATAAAGCAAAAAAAAAGATAGTAGAATGAGATGAATATCATTTCCCTAAGGCATGTATGAAGATACGAATGGTGTGAATATACTTTGTGTACAACCAGAGATATGTAAAAAATGTGCTCTATATGTGTATTATGAATTGTAATGCATTCTACTGTCACATACAACAACTTTGAATAAAATCTAAATAAATAAATAAAAACACTTACATAAATGGGGGAAAAAATAAAAAGGACATAGGTCCCACTGAACCAGCAGCCTGCCCTGCTCTCCTTTATAAGGACACAAGTCATACTGAAACAAGATTGCCCTAAGCCCTTATAACTCCATCTTAGGTAATTAAATGATAATATTGCCATTTCTAAAAAAAAAAAAAAAAAGGCCTTATTCCTAGGTGTAGAATGAGAACCTATACAAATACTCTGAAAGATATAATTTAACCTATAATATGAACTTATAAACTTTTTCTATTTTTCTAAGAGTTTTTATCAATAATTGTTGGATTTTGTCATATGATGTTTCTGTTGGGACTTTCCGGACGCTGTCTGCCAAGGGGATGGAACTCTGGCTCTGGTTGCTTACCACGCCCTGTGGAGGACTGGGGCTAAGCAGGGGGCATGGCAATGACATATCGTGAGAGTCGGAACCGCCCTGCTGGTCACTGATTGGTTATGTTTAGGCCTTTATAAGTACAGTCCACCTTTCAATAAATGAGTTCGGCACCACTTCCGACTAAACTCCCCAAGTGTGACCTGGTGTCCGTCAAACAGGCTGGGGGGGGGGGGCACTCGGGCGACTTTTGCCCGCTAGGCCTGTATTCGCCAGGTAGGCTACTTTAACCCTTTCTGCTGGTCAGAAAGGGCCTCCTTTTGGGCCCAAAATGGGGGTGGCTTTAGACTTTGGCCCCTTTAATAAGTAATGCGGCATGTTTCTACATCAATCCATACAATCATATGACTTCCTGGACTTATCAATGAAGTACATATCTTTAGTGGGTATGGTCTTGCAAATTCCTTATGTCAAATTACCCATTAACTTTCCACTTGGTCCACCTCTTAAAAAATCTCACCAGCCAACATCACCACACTGAGGAAGAAGCTACAATATATGAACAATTTGGGGTGGAGACATATGGTACCCAAACCATAGCAACACTGTTTTCCTTATTATACTGTTGGTGTCTTCAGAGTCTGTCATAATTAATATTCCATTTAATGCTTGATATTGAAATTTTGTCTATTATTTCCTTCATTAGTGTTACTACAAATTTGTGAATTTTATTAATCATTTCAAATAATCTAGCTGTTTTTCTCACTGATTTCTTCCATTGTTTCTATTTTTAATATAATTGATCTCTCCTCTTTGTTCTTTCTTCTGCTTGATTTTGGTTTATTTGCTTCCAAGCCACCCCCCTACCACTATCCCAAATTTCCCAAGTGGTAAAAATGAATGCTAATTTGTGCTTATTCTTCATTTCTAATGTGTTCCGAATGCTATCAATTTCTAAGTACTGTTTCAGATGTCCTCTACAAATTTTTAAATGTTGTTTTTCACTAGTTTCAGTGTCTATTTTATTTCCCTTTAAACTTCTTTGACCTATGTTATTTAGAATTGTGCTTATTTTCCAAGGTTTTGGGGATTTTCTTTTATCTTACTGTTTTCTAGTTTGAGTCCTTTGTGGTAAAACAAAACACTGAGTATAATTTCAATTCTTTTAAATTCGATAAGTTTGCATCATGGCATGGGATATGGTTTATATTGACATTTTTTGCCTCAGTGGTTTATTGAGACTGATAATTACTTGCTTAAAAATTAAAATTTGTCCAATAATTCAAACAAACAAAAAAAGAAAATGCCTATCTTGGATGAGATGTTGATTATTGATTTATTTAAACATTTGAATTCATAATTAATTAATGTTATTATGTCTAAATAATGTCTCAATTAAGCTGATTTTTAAGTGTCTATGAAAAACTTGTAGTCCTGGAATTTCAATGATAAATATTTAACAGAAATTGAATTGTATAGCTCCCTGCTGCATAGTCCTTCTAGATCAGTTGACTTAAAAAAGGCAGAGATGCCTCCTGTTGGTGTACAACTTCCAAAGTTGTTTATGAGCCCCATTCCTCTTTCTCTCTCTGGACTTTAATACCTGAGGGGTGTGTGAAGAAAAGAATGCCCGAACCTTCTCTTGTGCTATTTCTGTTCTCTGCAGTGATGCATGGTGACAGGCTCTGAGTGTGAGAAAGACCCTGCAGGGTAAAAAATGTTATGGGGTCTGTAAAGGAAGACAGTGAGGGTAAGGCATGATTGCGCTGAAAAAAAGATCAGTTCTCACCATCGCTTTCCTGTAATAAGCTATTCTCACTAGATCACACACTATGTCTAGTTTGCTTTTGGTACCTCCCACCATCCAGGGATATGCATCACATGGTATTGCATTTTCTTTAATTGCATGCAGAAAAAAATATATGTTTTGTTCACATTCCCCCCGCAAAATGTGCTACCTATCACAAGGTGAGTATGTAAGTGTCAGTATGGTTACAAAGTATATCTTTTAGATGAATCAGCACTTAAGTTCTTTTAATAATGAGAAGATGAAACAAATAAACAAAACAGGCCACTTATGCCAGGCCAAATGCTCAACCAGTGCTCAAAAGAATTAAGTTCCTTCAAAGTACAAGGTCTACATGTTTGTTGCTGGAAATGTCTCTTACTTTCTTTCTTTCCCAGATCACTAAATTTTATGTAACCACCAATTTTGAAAATAGAAAGTTGTCTCATGCCATTCTCACCCAACTCCCCAACAAAAGAATTACTTCAAAATTACCTAGAACACGTAATTTCAATTTGAGACATTTGAGGTGTATTTATGTGCTGGAAGAACTTTTCCTATTACAATTTGAGAAACTTCTTACTATAATAATGTTCCCTTTATAGTTTGTTAGCTTAAAATGTTATTGAACTATGATATCATTTATACTATTTAATTTATATTTCAACCTTTGCTAATAGATGTCATATCTTTATTACAGCTCCATATGATCTTATTACAAGATATGAATTATCTTTGTACAGATTTTCCCCTATATTAAAAGATCCTGTAGATAGTTAAATGAGAGTATTTTATGATAAAACTATTATGCTACTGCCTTTAATTTTTTAGTTTAAGAAAAAAATTCCTAGCTAGTCATATAAATGATATCATCTTATAAATCATAACAAAATATGTTTCATGCCAATTATTATGACTTATGAAATGAATAACTTTCTGATTATCTGAAAATCAATCTGGGCTTTTTTTTTGCCAATTTATAATATTTTAAACCCTAACTGAACCTTAGCTGATTAATACAAAGTAATAAAGTTGTTCCTTGACTATCTAAATCTGGAAATGCTGAAATGCCATTCAATGACCTGGCCTCTTTTAAGAAAATAAGTTCTATGAATGCTTCATAAGTCACCATAATTCTATAAGATTGCTCCTCTTTTTTTTTTTTTTTTTAAAATTTATTTATTTGCTAAGTTGTACAAGCATTTGTAACTGAGGAACGTGCTACAGCGCTAAACCACTGCCACAATCCCAGCCCAAGATTGCTCTAAAAATCTGTTTTTGCTCTAAATCTGTTTTTGAAAGCAGAGGCACCCACCCTAACTCTGATCTTTGGTTTCTCATCTTTTCTGACATCAACAAGCCCACCCCTTCTAACCAGCTGTGTAGGAAGCATGCCAATCATTTCATGACCAGTGCAAACACTAACCACCATACTCTTCAACCCACAGCTGGGAATTACACAAATGATACTTGGCCCAAGCCTTCCAGGGCAACTTCTTAAATCACCTATTTCTTATTTAAAAACTTACATTTTACCTCATTGAAACAAACATGCTTTATTGGTTCATCATCACAAGCAATCTATCTACATTAAAGCTATTTTTTTTTAAATCTTAGTGTCTTCATCTCCCACATCAAATTCATTTAAAGATTTGCCTCCCATTCTCTCTTCTTGTACTCAGCGAAACAACCACCAAGCTATAGTTCTTTGGTTCAGATCCTATGTCTGTGATACATCATGTATAACTAGTAAAACTGTTTTTAAGGAAAGCCAATATATCACAAAGAGTGAGAGACTTATTTTTTAATGCTAGTTGAATTTTCAGTCAGCTGGGGTGCCTTAGTTTTGTCAGAATGTAATCATCTACTATTCACACGGAAATGCAAAGTCACAGCAAGTGCAGAGTGTAGATATCCTAAGTCAGGAGTGAAGTGTGGTGATTGTGAAGTTGGGTGATAAGTTCATGCTCATTACAATATTCTCCCTAATTGTATGTTTGGAGGTTTCCACATTAAAAATTAAATTTAAAAAAGAGACAGCAGGCTCTTTGAGTACAGCAAGTCACTCTGAAATCTACCATTTCAATGGGATCTATGGAAAAGTAAATATTTAATACTTTTTTTTTTTTTTTTTTTTTTTTTTTGGTACCGGGGATTGAACTCAGGGGCACTCAACCACTGGGCCACATCCCCAGCCCTTTTTTTTTTTTTGTATTTTATTAGAAGCAGGGTCTCACTGAGTTACCAAGTGCCTCGCCATTGCTGAGGCTGGCTTTGAACTCGCAATCCTCCTGCCTCAGCCTCCCAAGTGCTGGGATTACAGGCGTTCACCTCCGCGCCCGGCTTAATACATTTTTAAGGTTGCTAAACTATATGCAGATTAGCCTCCTAATCTGTGGTCTGGAACCTTGCAGAAACTGGAACATCAAAAAATCAGTAGGGACCAGGATTCTCTTTCTAATGGAGAGAACAGTGCCCTCATTGCCACCTGTGAGGGGATGTACACTTCATTACCTCAAATGCAGTCTGTTTTCTCATCAACCTTGATCCTCCCAGTGACACACACCAAAAAAGTCAACTGCTGCTTAGACTTGAATCCTATTTAATTATGGAAATATTTTGTATTTTGTACCCATATTTTGTATTTATCATACCCTAAGAATTTCAGATTGGTGAGGAAAACCTACTAAAATTTCTAAAACTAAAATGTTATGTTGGAGCAATTTCTAAACAATAAATCATGAACCTTTAAATATAATCATTCATTCTTTCAAAGGCTTGCAAAGAAGTTTTCTTATTAACAGCAGGTTTTTATTTACCAAACACATTTAATTAACAAGAAATTTCTTCCCTATTCCTTAGTTAAATCTCTCCACTAGAATTTATTCTTAGAGTCCCTTAATCCAATTATTTTCATGAAAAATTATTTACTGCATTATTTATTATTAGTTGGGTACTGAAATCATGCCAGAAATTCCTCTTAAGTTCTGGGGACATAATGATAAAACAAAACAACAACAACAAAAAAAGGCGTTCTAAAAGAGCTCATAATTAATAGGAAAAACAATGATAGGAAATGAGTCATATGTCAGATGCTGATTGATAAGTGTTCTGGAAATAAATAAAGCAATGAGAGATGGACATTAGGGATGGGGGTTGATTATTTTATAAATGGTGGCCCAGAAATGCCCCATTGTTGATATTTGACCCCAAAAAGCATAAAGAATGAAAATAAAAGTATCTAAAGGACGAGTGTTACAAAAGGAGCAGCTAAGGCAAAGGTCCCAAAGCAATAGCACAGTTAGTAAGCTCAAGGAATAACAGGGAGGTAGGTGGGATTGGAGAAGAAGGCATAGATTGTGGAAGCTCTCAGCAGCCTCAAATTAAAAAAAAAAAGTGATCTTTTATTCTGATCCAAAAGGGAAGACATTACATAGCTTCAATGGTTTCAACATGAGGACTGGTGCAATATGACTTATCTTTTACAAAGATCCCTCTGGATATTGCCTTAAGAATGAATTTTAAAGAGGCAAGATTAGAAGTAGAGAGACCAGTAAGGAGGCTAATAATGTACAATCCAGATAAAAGATCAGGACTTCCTGGCCCTGGGTAATAGTGGTAGAATTGGTGAGTGGTGATTATATTCCAGACCTGTTTTTAAGATAAGGCCAACAAGATTTTCTGATAGATTGCATATGGGGTATCAGAAATGACAGGCATGGTTCCAAGGTTTTTGGTCTGAGCATCTGGAAGAAAATAATTGTCATGTGCTGAGAATGATGACAGGTGTTATTACTACTCCCTTAACAACCCCAGGATGCATTTCCATAAGCACTGGCTATCTACTTTCTATGTCCCATCTTTTCCCAGAATCCAGAAACAGAAAACATGAGTTTGGAGACTTGGCATATACCCTGAAAAAGTGCGGACTTAAAGTTTTGATCTAATTAAAAACATTCTGGACTCTTTCATGTCAAGTAAATCCAAATCATTTAAATCCCACTCCCCTTTTTTGTTTGACATTGTCATTGCTTTTTCTGAACTCTAGGGGTACCCTTTTGAAAAACATAAGGATTCAGGAACAGCTGTACCTCACTCAAGGTATAGGTTTGTTCCAAGAAACCATATGGGCTCCCACCTATCCTGAGTTTATACTTCTTTTGTTTTATAGGCATAGATTCTCAAATGTGTATATATATGTCCATTTCTGACCTAGAAGTCAGAAATTCAGAATTTCAGGCACTACTATCATAGGTTGACTCCCTCCTCAAACTGAGATCCAGAGAAACACATCATTTTTTTAGACAGAGAGCATAAATACTAAACCAATTCATCATTCAGTCATTACCACATTGCTGTTTTTCTTTGAAAGAAATATATCCAGTGATTTTGCCTCTAAGGTACTTCTTTCAATCTTTATTCCCAGCATGTGTTTATCCCACTTGCTTTCCTACAAGTTGAAAGGCTTTTCTTCATCCATCCTGGGCCTCTGAGAGACCCACGTCTTGCCCCACAGAGCCAGGTCAGGAGTGAATCCACCCATGAATAGAGCAGCCACTTCACCACTTGATCATGAACTTTGCTTCTGCAGCCAACAGTTGTTTCTGGAGTCAGTACAAAACTGTTTTCAAAGAGTTATTATGTGCAAAGAATCATATTTGATATTAAATAGAATAAAATTTTGAAAAAAAATCTTTCTCTTGAAGACATGAAAGCTTCAAAACCTTTTCTGAAAAAAATACTAATTGCTTTAAGTTGGAAAGTGTGTAATGCTACAAAAACGTAAAAGCAATATCTATGGAGGCAGAGGGGCTGCAAACTGCCCTCTGCTGTATCTGTAGGAGGAAAGTATGCCTCACAGGAAGCTGAAATCCAAGTCCTTCCCTGAGCCCAGACCAGCCTGGTGCAGGTGCCACCTGAGGCCAGGGCAGTGGCAGAACTCAAGTGCTCATGCTTCTCACTCAGAGAGGAAGTGAGTCACCAAGCATGAGGATCCCGGGGCCCAAGGCCATGGATAGGTTACCAAGGGAGAAACTGTGCATCCAATCCAGGGAGTGGCAGGAAGCAAAATGGAATGAAGAGATAAGTAGAAGCAGATCAATAAGTGGAACCTGGGCTGAGCCCCTAGATAGAAGCACAGAACATTCCTAACAAATAACCCCTTCCTCTGTGATTTCTTTCTGAATTCCCCCTTCCACAGCTTCCTAGCCCCTATACAGATTTAATGTTTTTATCAGTACCACCAAGCACAGTAGAAGTACCCAGGTGTGTGAATGTTTATGTGTCCATCATCTGGGAAGTTCTTACAGTGAAAGCTCCATAGGTATTTACTGAGGTGGACTGAGGACAGGAAGAAAATTAAGACAGCCCTTAGAGTCTCCTATCACAAGACAATTGATTTAGTTTCCTGTGACTACTATAACAGATTGCCACAAACTTGGTAGCTCCAAACAATGTCAGAAATCAAAATTCAGTTTCACCCTTCAAGCTTTCAAAAGGGCAATTCCTCCCTTCAGAAATTCTTGGGAAGAATTCATTCCTCATCTCTTCCAACTCCTAGTGGTTGTTAGTATCCTATACATTGTGGCTGCATCTTTTCATCCCCTGCTTCTGCCCTGTTGGGCCCTCCTGGCCCATGTATGTGTGAAATCTCCTCTTGACTCTCTTATGAAAATACCTGCAATTCAGGGATCCCTGGATAATCTAGGACATTCTTCCCCTCTGCAGATTCTTAATTTAATCACATCTGAGAACACCTCATTTTGCCTTGTAATATGCACAGTTTAGGGGATTAGGGTGTGGATATGTTTTGGGAATCCATTATTTGACCTTGACAACAATGAGTTTGGCTACCTTTAAAGCAGAAGGTATGAAGTTAAAGGAGCACAGGGGACGGAAACACTTCTCTGAGAATACCTTTTGGAACAGTTTTGATTTTGAGGAAAGCAGTCTTTATGTTTAAAAATAAAATTAAATAAACAAAAGTAGAAAAGAAAAAAAATGGAAGAAATAACTAGGATTTCAAGTGAATAAAATAATCTCCCACCATGAAGATGACAGAGAAAGTGCTAATCCTAGCAATTTATGATCACAGTGTTTGAACAAATACTCTTGGTCTTGGGAGGGAAACATTCCTTATGCAGTATTCCAGCCAAGAATCTGAAAATAATTATGAGAAACATTAGAAAAACCTGAGATGAGAAATATTCTATTTTTAAAAATATTGTATTCTTCAAACTGCTAATGCCACAAAAGATAAAGAAATCCTGTGGAAATATTCCAGTTTAAAACTGTATGATCTCACTTATATGTTATTATGGTTTAGATATTAGGTATCCCTCAAAGCTTGTGTGTGAAACAATACAAGAAGGTTTAGAGATGAAATGATTGGTTATAAGAGGTTTAACCTAATGAGTGCATTAACCCTCTGATAAGGATTAAGTTGGTGGTAACTGTAGACAGGTAGGATATGGCTAGAGGAGGTGGGTCTCTAGGGGCATGCCGTTGGGGTTTATATTTTGTCTTGTTGAGCCTAGCTCTCTGTCTTCTTCCTGGTGCAACATCCTCAGCTGCTTTCCTCCTCCACACACTTCTGCCATGATGTTCTGCCTCATCTCAGGCCCGGAGGAATGGTGTTGGCTATCTATGGACTGAGACCCCTGAAACTGTGTGTGATTCCCCAAATAAATTTTTCCTCCTCTAATTGTTCTTGTCAGGTCTTTTTGGTCATGGCAGCAAAAAAATCTGACTAAAACATATGTTGAATCTAAAATATGGATCTTGTAGAAAGAAAGAGTAGAACGGTGGTTGCCAGGATCTGGCAGGGGAGGAATGTGAAGATGTTGGACAAGGGGTACAAAGTCGCAGTTACAAGATGAACAAGTCCTAGGGATCTAATGTAGGGCATGGTGGTCACAGATGTGTTAACTAATTTTATCATGGTAATCCTTAAGCAAAGTACAGATACATTAAATCACCCTACTGTACACTTCGAATATATTCAGTCTTTGTAAACTATGTGTTTCAAATTTTTTAAAATGGCACCTGATTATACAACCCATGTTTGCGCACACACACACACACACACACACACACACACACAAAACTGAAGAGAAGACATAATTACCAAATGTAGTACATGATCCTAAGCTGTATTCTGTAAAAAATATTAAAGGCATTATGTTTTAGTCAGCTTTTTCGCTTCTGTGACTGAAAGACCAGAGCAGAAAAACTATAGAGGAGGAAAGGCTTAATTAGGGGCTCACAGTTTAAAGGTCTCAGTCCACAAATGGCTGGCTCCATTCCTTGGGACTCAAGGTGAGGCAGGACATCATGGTGAATGATGATCAGGAAGCACAAAGAGAGACTCTCCTGGCCAGATACAAGTATGTAGCCCATAGCCACACTCCCCAATGAACCATTTCCTCTGGCCAAACACCACCTGCCTCCAGTTACCATTCAGTTAATCCTATCAGGGATTAATTCAGTAATTAGGTTAAGGCTATAACCCAATCATTTCTCCTCAAAATCTTCTTGTATTTCTCACATGTGAGCTTTTGGGGGACACTACATCTATACCATAACACATTATTAGATCAAATGATAAGATTAAAACATGGACATTATGGTTTGGATATTGGGTATCCCAAGAAAAGTTCATGTGTGAGGCAATACTAGAATATTCAGAGGTGAAATGGTTAGATTATGGGAGCTGTAACTAATCTGTGGTTAATCCCCTGATATGGATTAACTAGATGGTAACAATAGGCAGGTAGGGTGTGGCTGGAGGAAGTAGGTCATTAGGTGTATGCATTTGAGGTTTATGTTTTGTCCCTGGGGAGGGGAGTTTCTTTCCCTCTCACTCTCACTCTCCTCTCGCTCTCTTCTCTCTTCTTCCTGGCTGTCATTCCTGAGCTCCTTTCCGGCTCACCTTGGGCTGACATATAGCCCATCAAACAATCAGGGATGAGCCTTTGAAACCATGAGCCAAAATAAATTTTTCCTGTTCTAAGTTGTTCTTGTCAGGGCTTTTGGTCACAGCAATGCAAAGTTGATTAAAACAATGGATGATAGGTTACGTAAGAGTATTATATTAATATTGAATTTCCTGAAGTTGGCAGCATACCATTTTTATGTAAAAGGATCTTTATTCTTAGGAAATAACACAGAAATATGTAGGGAAAATGGACCATGATGCATGAAACTTACTAGTAAATAGTTCAGAAAAATATGTGTGTGTGTGCACACACACGTGAGCACGCGCACACTGTAGAGACAGAGAGAAAAGGAAGAGAGCACACACATGCCTGAGAGCTCAAGCACCATCCAAACCAGTGATAAAGTGAATAGAGTCAGGTGTTAGCAGTTGGTTAGTCTGGATATAGGCTGTGCTGATGTTCTTTGCAGTATTCTTGTTCTTGCAATCTTTCTGTGAATTTTCTCTCTTAAAAAAAAAAAAATGGCCAGGTATGTTGGCACACACATACAATCCCAACTACTTGGGAGTCTGAAGCATGGGGATCACGAGTTCAAGGCCAGCCTGGGCAACTTAGCAAGACTCTGTCACAAAATAAAAAATAAAAAGTGCCAGAGATGTACCTTGGTGATAGAGTGCCCCTAGGTTCAACCCCAATGCAAAAAGTAAATAAATAAATAATTCACAGTTCACTGTCATCCTTAGGCTGTTAGAAGATGTAGAAGACACAACTGTTGTAAAAATACTTTATATAAAACCAGCAACTTGGAAAAATTGTGCTCTTTATATGTAATATGAAATGAAATGTACTCTGCAAACATGTATAACAAATTAGAATTAAAAAAAAGATGTAGCAAAAATTACTTAGCCAACAAGAGCCCTATAAAAAGAAAATTAAAAAAAGGCATCACTTCAGACAGATTCATGTTGACTCTAAACCTCCAACTTTGTCATAAAAGTCTGCATACCCTACAGCAAAACCTCAGGATCATCTTCAAGTTTCTCCTTCTTCTAAATTAAAGTGTGTGTGAGTCATGTTAAGCCTACCCTTTACAGAAATCCTTCAAAACAAAAGATAAGGGTAAGGGTAACAAATGTTTTAAAGGTAAGAAAAAACAATTCTAGCAAAAACTTTGTCTAAAGAACCATATCTTCAAACTGTGTGCTGATGTTTTATTCAGTTACAACACAGTTTTAGCAACTGAAGAGTTGTGATAAATAAATCCCTGAATAATAAGGCTGAGGTACGCTCTAAAAGGGTTGCTAATTATATGAGCCAGAGAAAAAACAAACTTTACATAGAATTGGGCATCTTATCAACTTTGGATCTTCTATATTAACCTCGAACATGAACTTTCTTGTTACAGACTGGATTCTCTGAAAGCAGATGCTTAAACAGGATTAAGGATGGGATTATATCAGGGATGAGATGTTTACCACATTGCCTGTGAAAGTAAGTGGAGGAAACATATGGACATAGAGAGAAGAGCCAATGTGCAAGTCTGACTAAGCCTTGACTGACCTGGCAGGGACTCAAAGCTGTACTGTACCATGCAGGCCAAACTGGACATGGCTTTGTAGTGCTGCCTTCCTAGCCACTGGCTGGAAGATACCCTGGGAAGGACCTGACCTGAGGAGAAGTGGCTGCTTGGAGTGGAAGCAGAGAGTGAAACTCTGCCAGCTGGAGGCAGGTTGCTGACCACCCTCCCTGTAGCTGGGCAGCACATCCTTCCTTTCAGGGTGATTTCTGGGGGCACCTTGGACCTTTATGCATCCTCTGAATTCACTCATCAAATTGAGGGCTGCCCCAGAGAAGAATAGACCTTGAGAAAAGTAGTTCTCCAGAGCTGAGGTGAGGCTATCCCTACAGAAGCTAATGGCTAGGATCTGTGTATAGACATGCTCCCCTCAGCTGGGCAGCAAGTCCTTCTCTGATGTGAGATCTTTGTTACATATCTCCACATCTATCACATGGTCTGAGTCATTTTCAAGAACACTGGTTCAGATGGACCTTGCTTAAAACTCCTCAGCATCAATGTCAGTCCATGACCCTTCCTTCCCACCAGGGCCTTAATTCCAATGGGAGTCTCTAGAAACCAAGTATCTGGATCAGGTGAGCATGCGTGGCTTTAAGTTAGAGAGCACCATAGTGCTATTCAAAGAAAGAAAACCAACCCCTGACTGATTTATTCTGGTCAAAAGAGAATAAGTCTAAGTTGAGCCACAAATGACCTAAACATATTAATAACATAACATAAACAACATATTAAAACAAAGAGCTGCTATTCTTACACACAGGACCCTGAGAGTCACCTGGGAGTGGTCTCTTACTGTTAGGAACTTCTTTAATAATACTCTATCACCTTAATAGCACTATTGGCTACCTTGAGTTTTAATTATTTACATTAATTTCCTCTTCACTACTAGCATACAATACTTACATTATTCTGTTTCTTGAGGCTATCAATTATCTAACAAGTACTGAAGAAATGTTTTTGCATGTATCTATTGCATGGTACAACAATCTTCAATGTCTCACCCCAAGGATATGACAAATGATGCTCACTGTCATAACATGCCATAGGCATGCTCATATTTTAGAAAAAATATTTTTTCTGAGAAGCAATAATACTACATAAGCTACCAGGAGGACATAAGTAAACAGTGGCTGTACATGGGCTACAATATGCAAAATAGGTGTCAGTTATGAGCAATTCCAAATATTGTAGGTGAGATTAATCTGGGGAATATCTTATTCAGATGGAGTTGAAAGAAAAGCCTTTTCATCTCAGTGGCCATAAAGTGGTCAATGGACAAGAACAGATAACTAGTAAGTAAGCAATGGTCAGGCTATTTGCTTATCTGTAGTAAAGAAAATCAAAGCACCTGTGACTTATTCTCAGTAGGCAGAGTGAGGAAAAATAATTAATGTAAAAATTTAGGATCTTAATGTAAGTAAGAATTTCTGTTTGTGTTCTAAGTACTTGAAAGTCTGAGAAAAGAAAGTGAATAAAAGCAATGCACAAAAGATGATCCCTGCATATCCAAGTCAATCAACCAAAGAAGAGGGCCCTGGAAATGGGAAGGTCAGGACGTATTCCTTGCAGTGGCTCCATCCCAAGATGATCAAAACCCACATGAAATCCTGCTGCCCACCTCTTTCTTTAGCACTCTGTTCTCTCGGCTGCTGCATTACACACTCTTAGTTTGGTTTCTTCTTGCTGTCTTTCAGTCTTCTCTACTGACCCCCTCTAACTCGTTTTTTTTAAAACCTCTCACTCTTTAGGACTCTGTTATGCACAATTCTTTTTTTTTTCCTTTATTCTAAGTTATTATATATGACAGCAGAATGCATTACAATTCATATTACACATAGAGAGCACATTTTTACATAACTCTGGTTGTATACAAAGTATATTCACACCATTCATGTCTTCATACATGCACTTAGGGTAATGATATCCATCTCATTCTACCATCTTTTTTTTTTTTTTTTTTTACCATTTTTCCCTTTCCCTTCCTCTCTCTCTCTATTGGCCTTTCTAGTGTTCCTCTAATCCTCTTATGCTCCCCGTCCCAACCCCACTGTGAATCAGCCTCCTTATATCAGAGAAAACATTCAGCATTGGATTTTTGGGATTGGCCAACTTTGCTTAGGATTATATGCTCCAACTTCATCCATTTACCTGCAAATGCCATTATTTTATTCTCTTTTATTGCTGAGTAATATTCCGTTGTGTATATATACCACAGTTTCTTTATCCATTCATCTAATGAACAGCATCTAGGTTTGTTCTACAGTTTAGCTATTGTGAATGGTGCTGCTATAAACATTGATGTGGTTGTGTCCCTGTAGTATGCTGTTTTTAAGTCCTTTGGGTATAGACAGAGGAGTGGGGTAGCTGGGTCATAAGGTGGTTCCATTCCCAGTTTTCCAAGGAATCTCCATACTGCTTTCCATGTTGGCTGCACCAATTTGCAGTCCCACCAGTAGTGTATGAGTGTGCCTTTTCCCCCACATCCTTGCCAACATTTATTGTTGTTTGTGTTCTTAATAGCTACCATTATGACTGGAGTGAAATGAAATCTTAGAGTAATTTTGATTTGCATTTCTCTAATTTCCAGGGATGTTGACCATTTTTTTGTGTACTTGTTGATTGATTGTATATCTTCTTCTGAGAGTGTCTGTTCAGTTCCTTTATTGATTAGGTTATTTGATTTTTGGTATTAAGATTTTTGAGTTCTTTGTATATTCTAGAGATTAGTGGTAAAAATTTGTTCCCAATTAGTAGGCTCTCTATTCATCTCACTGATTGTTTCTTTTGCTGAGAAGAGGATTTTTAGTTTGAATCTATCCCATTTATTGATTCTTGATATTAATTCTTGCACTATAGGAGTCTTATTAAGGAAGTTGGGGCCTAATCTGCTATGATGGACATTTGGGCCTACTCTTTCTTCCATCAGGCACAAAGTCTCTCATTTAATTCCTAGGTCCTTGATCCAGTTTGAGTTGAGTTTTGTGCATGGTGAGAGATAGGGGATTAATTTCATTTTGTTACATGTGGATTTCCAGTTTTCCCAGCACCACTTATTGAAAAGGATATCTTTTCTCTAATGTACGTTTTGGGCGCCTTTGTCTCTGTGTCCTCTGTTATGTACCATTGGTCTACAAGTCTCTTTTGGTGCCAATACCATGCTGTTTTTATTACTATTGCTCTGAAGTATAATTTAAGGTTTGGTATAGCGATGCCACCAGCTTCACTCTTCTTGCTAAGGATTGCATTAGCTTTTCTGGGTCTCTTATTTTTCCAGATGAACTTCATGACTGCTCTTTCTATTTCCATAAAGAATGTCATTGTGGTTTTGATTGGAATTGCATTAAATCTGTATAGTGCTTTTGGTAGTATGGTCATTTTGACAATATTAATTCTGCCTATCCAAGAACAAGGTAGATCTTTCCATCTTGTAAGATCTTCTTTAATTACTTTCTTTAGTGTTCTGTAGTTTGCATTATAGAGGTCTTTCACATCTTTTGTTAAGTTGATTCCCAAGTATTTTATTTTTCTTGATGCTATTGTAAATGGGGTAGTTGATCTCGTTCTCTTTCAGAGGATTTGTCACTGATATATAGAAATGCCTTTGATTTATGGGTGTTGGTTTTGTATCCTACTACTTTGCTGAATTCATTTACTAGTTATAGAAGTTTTCTGGTGGAATTTTATGGGTTTTCTTGGTGTAGAATCATATCGTCAGCAAATAGTGATAATTTGAGTTTTTCTTTACCTATCTGTATCCCTTTAATTTCTTTCATTTGTGTTATTGCTCTGGCCAGTGGTTCATGAACTATGTTAAATAGAAGTGGTGAAAGAGGGCATCCCTGTCTTGTCCCAGGTTTTAGAGGGAATGCTTCCAATTTTTCTCCATTGATAATGATGTAGGCCTGGGGCTTAGTATAGATAGCTTTTACAATGTTGAGATATGTTTCTATTATCCCTCGTTTTTGTAGTGTTTTGAACATGAAAGTGTGCTGTATTTTGTCGAATGGTTTTTCTGCATCTATTAAGATAATAATATGGTTCTTATTTTAAGTCTACTGATGTGATGAATTACATTTATTGATTTCTGTATGTTGAACCAACCTTGCATCCCTGGAATGAACCCCACTAGATCATGATGTACTATCTTTTTGATATGTTTTTTGTTTTCAATTTGCCAGAATTTTATTGAGAATTTTTGCATCTATGTTCATTAGAGATATTGGTCTGAAGTTTTCTTTCTTGGATATGTCTTTGCCTGGTTTTGGAATCAGGGTGATATTGGACTCAGAATGAGTTTGGAAGTGCTCCCTCTTTTTCTATTTCCTGAAATAAATTGAAGAGTATTGGTATTAGTTCTTCTTTAAAGGTCTTACAGAACTCAGCTGTGTATCCATCCAGTCCTGGGCTTTTCTTGGTTGGTAGGCTTCTGATGGCATCTTCTATTTCATCACTTGAAACTGATCTCTTTAAATTGCATATATAATCCTGATTCAATTTGGGAAAATCATATGACTCTAGAAATTTGTGGATACCTTTTATATTTTCTCTTTTATTGGAATACAAGCTTTCAAAATAATTTCTAATTTTCTTCTGTATTTCTGTAGTGTCTGCTGTGATAATTCCTTTTTCATCACGTATGTTAGTAATTTGAGTTTTCTCCCTCATTCTCTTCATTAGCATGGCTAAGGGTCTGTCAATTTTATTTATTTTTTCAAAGAATCAGAGATTTCAATATGTTCTGTCTGTGTTCTCATTCACCTCTAAGAACTTTTTAATCTCCTCTTTGATGTCTTCTGCAACCCATTGGTCATTCATTAGCATATTATTTAGTTTCCAGGTGTTGGAGTAGCTTTTATTTCCTATCTTATCATTGATTTCTAATTTCATTCTATTATGGTCTGATAGAATGCAAGGTAGTATCTCTACTTTTTTATATTTCCTAAGAGTTGTTTTGTGACATAATATATGGTCTATTTTAGAAGAGGATCCATGTGCTACAGAGAAGAAAATATATTCACTCATTGAAGGATAAAATATTCTATATATATCAGTTAAGCCTAAGTTTTTATTGTATTTTTGAGTTCTATAGCTTCTTTGTTCAGCTTTTGTTTGGAAGATCTATTCAGTGGTAAAAGGGGTGCGTTAAAGTCACCCAAAATTATTGTGTTGTGGTCTATTTGACTCTTGAACTTGAGAAGAGTTTGTTTAATGAACGTAAATGCTCCATTGTTTGGGACATATATATTTATAATTGTTAAGTCTTGTTAATGTATGGTTTCCTTGAGCAGTATGTAGTATTCTTCTTTATGTCTTCAGTTAACTTTAGCTTGAAGTCTACTTTATTTGATAGGAGGTTGGAAACCCTGTTTGCTTCTGCAGTCCATGTGAGTGGTATGATTTCTCCCAGCCTTTCCCCTTCAGTCTGTGTATGTCTTTTCCTATCAGATGAGTCTCTTGAATGCAACATATTATTGGGTCTTTATTTCTTTTTTATCCAATCTGCTAGTCTAGGTCTTTCGATTGGTGAGTTTAGGCCATTAACATTTAGAGTTATTATTGAGACATGATTTGTATTCCCAGCCATTTTTGTTTATTTTTTATATTTAACTTGACTTGGTTTCTCCTTTGATTAGTTTTTCCTTTAATGTAATACTTCCCTCTGCTGATTTTCATCATTGTATTTTGTTTCCTTTTCATGGAATATTTTGCCAAGGATGTTCTGTAGTGCAGGATTTCTAGTTGTAAATTCTTTTAACTTTTGTTTTTCATGGGAGGTTTTTATTTCATCATCAAATCTAAAGCTTAATTTTGCTGGATATAAGATTCTTTCTTGGCATCCTTTTTTTTTTTCAGAGCTTGGTATGTGTTGTTCCAGGATCTCCTGGCTCTGAGTGTCTGGGTTGAAAAATCTGCTGTGATAGAAATTTGTCTCCACCTATATGTGATCTGATTCCTCTCTCTTGCAGCCTTTAAGATTCTATCCTTATTCTGTATGCTAAGCATTTTCATTATAATATGACTTGGTGTAGATATGTTTCAATTTTGTACACTTGGTGTCCAGTAAGCCTCTTGCATTTGGTTTTCCAATTCATTCTTGATGTTTGGAAAATTTTCTGGTACTATCTCATTGAAGAGATTGTGCATTCCTTTGGTTTGAAACTCTGTGCCTTCCTCTATCCCAATAACTCTTATATTTGGCCTTTTGATGCTGTCCCATCATTCTTAAATATTCTGTTCATGGTTTCTTACTATCTTCACTGTGTGGTCAACTTTATTTTCCAGATTGTACACTTTGTCTTCATTGATTCTCTTTATTCCAGTTGATCTAGTCTGTTGGTGATGCTTTCTATTGTAGGTTTTTGTTGTTGTTGTTTTTGGTTTTGTTTTTCATTTATTGTTTCCTTCATTTCAAGAATTTCTGTTTTTTTAATTTTTCTCAGAGTCTATATCTCTTTCTTGGGGTAATCTTTTTCTATCTGTATTTGCTGTCTTATCTCTTTGTTGTAGTGATCAATTTTTGCCTGTATTTGCTCATGAAGGTCATTATTTAATTCATAGATCATTTTAATTATGAGTCTTCTGAACTCCTTCTCTAACATTTTATCAACTTCTCCGTCCATGGGTTCTGTTATTGTGGCATCCTGGTTTGTTTGGGACACTTTTCTCCCTTGTTTTTTCATGACATCTATTTGTCTTCCTTTCTTGCAGTGTGGATCTGAGATATTACAGTTTCTACCCTATATTCTTGTAGTATCTATGTAGATTGTCTCACCTTGATGTTGGGCTTCCAGACCCTGCAGGTGTCCCTGGATGTATGCTGCTGCAACTAAAGGTGGTGGCGGCAATAGCAGAGATAACTCGAGATAACAGTGAAGGTGCCGCAAGATGGATACAACATCTTACAAAGATGTGGCTGAAAGGGTGGGCCTTCCACTGTCTTTGGGATGCCTGCTCTGAGATGCAACTGCTTTTAGGCCCTGTTTGTTGTCAAAAGGTAGGTGCTACTGCTTGGGGAAGGCTATGGCTATGTCTGCAGTGTCTCAAGATGGAAGTGTGTTAGGCTTGTGCTCCCAGGTCGGGTGCAGTGGTGGACTCTGCACTTACCCTGAGCCTGGGTCCTGCACAGTTTGGTGTGGGCAGAACTGGCAGAGTCTGAGCTCCTGTGGTGGTCTGATGGTCAGAAGAGGTGGTCTTATGGCAGAGCCTGAGCTTGGCAGGTGTTTTCTGGTAGCAACTCTGAGCCTGGGGCCTGTGCAGGTTGGTGTGGGCAAAACTCAAGGTGTTACAGTTTCTACCCTTTAATCTTATAGTGTCCCTGCAGTTTACTGATGTCTCGTCTTGGTGTTGGGCTTCCAGTCCCCAATCTGAGTCCCAAGATGGAAGCTGCCATAACTGAAGATGGTGATAGTGGCCACAGAGGTAACCTGAGATGGTGGTAGAGGTGTCCCAAGATAGAGGTGTCTCAAGATGGAGGCAACCACTTTCAGATATGGGGCTGAAAGGGTAGGCTGTCAAATGGCATTGGGTGACCTGTTCAGAGATGCAGTGCACCACACAGCACTGTGGTGAGTGATGCTGCAGCAGGCAGCCGCCTCTAGTCCCTGTCAGTTGTCAGAAGGTGGAGGCTCCCACATGAGCAGGGCTATGGAGATGGCTGCAGTGTTCCAAGATGGAGGCAGGCAGGTGGGGTGGACCACAGCCTTGGTAAATAGGGAACCTCAGGGAGGGCTCCATCGCAGGTCTCCACCCATGGGCTGTCTTGGGCCTGCCTGGGCTCTGCGTGGGTGTCCACAGTCCTGTCCTGGGCCTGGCTGGGCTCCACGGGTGTCGCGGTCCTGTTATGGACCTTTCTCGGCCTGCCTGGCTCCACGGATGTGGGTGGTGATGTTCTGGGCCTGCCAGTGCTTCAAGGTTCTGTTATGCTCAATTTTGACAACCTCTTCCCAAGTAATCTCATTCATGCTCTTGACTGTGATTTTCATCCATGCACCACTGTGTTCCAAATCACTATCTCTAGTCCATGAGGCCTTGGATCACATACCAAATTTTCTACCGGATATCTCCACTGATGGGTGACACTCACTCATGTTCAACCCCCAGAGCTCTTTCTCAGTGTTTTCCATTTTGGCAAATGGCACTATCATGCATACAATTTCTCTACCAAATGCCTGAGGGTCATCTTTGACCACTCCATTATCCATTTCTCCTGAATACTCAAGTCCTAATTGTTTTCCCACCTAATATTTCTTGAATAGATCAACTTCTTTTTATCCTTTAGTTGACTCCATTTCTCACCTGCAGTTCCCTGGATGATCTCTCTGCACCCAATTATTTGTCCCTTAAAGCTGTTCCCCACATAGGAACCAGAATAATCATTTAAAATTTGAAAGTGATTCAGATAATTTTCCACTTAAAGCCCTTATGTGGTTTCCCTTAGCCCTCAGGACTAAATCCTGAATCATTAAGATATTTCATTTCATGCCAGTTTCCCTGGCTCTTTTACTCTGGCTCATGCTCTGCTTTCAGTGCCTTAAACATGCCATGTGTCCTCATGTCAGGACATTCAAACATACAATTTCCAGTGTTTTCAGCCTTCTTTTTCCCCATTATTACCTAAGTTATTCCCTATATCCTTCATATTTCAAGTTAAAACAAGTTCTTTTTCGTCCCCATTTTTTCTCTTTCCTCCCAGTCTCTTCTCTCTTCTTTTCTACCCTGATCTGTGCCCTAGAATACTGAGACACATGATGAGCCTCCCTTGCCCTGTGGTTCTGTCTAGAATGGCCAGTGGGAAGCATTCATTGGGAACAGAAGGCAAGAAGAGAGTAGGATTAGGGTATTCCTTCCTTTGCTCTCTCCCTGATATATCCCTGTTGTTCTGGGAGTGGCCGTGTCCTCCTCTCGATGGTGTCATTTCTTTCCAGGTCAGGTATATTACAGGCTTCCTAGGACTACTGATTGCTAAATACTCTAAATCCAGGCCAGTTTAATAACCATGTTGAGTCCTCTGTAGACCACCTCATCATTGTAGTGGAATTCTGCTACAACTCTAGTATGCTATCCCTGGTTCATTGGTTTTTGCTCTCCAGTCTTTACTTTCTCTGAGATATCACCCTCCAGCTGTGTACTGAATAACTTACCAGAAGACTTTTCTTATACTTATTGTAAGCCCCATGCGCAGCTCTGTAACTGCCTTCTCACTGTTGTACCCACAGCACCTAGCACAGTGCCTACCATGCTGTATCATTGACCATATATTTGTGAAACAAAAGAATAACTTTGAATGGTGATTGTGGACTTGAAGGGAGTGAATTAAAGAAAATTGTTAAGCACAAATCAGCAAAATTTGTTCATCCATCACAACACATATGAACTGCTCAAATGAAATACTGCATGTGAATAAACTGTAAATAATATTGGACTATTTTATATTATTTACATGCATTTTAATGTTGAAATTAACTACTTCAAGTTCCCTCTGTTTATTTTCTTGCTGTCTTTAGTGAGCTGCTCAAGAGTTGAAGACAGTGAGCTGGATGGATGATGAAGACAGCATGGAGGAAGGAGGACAGGCCCCAATGCTCACCTACCTCCCGAGTTGTAAAACACCCTCAGACAAGTTCAGGAGCACTAAGAACAACTGCAGCCAAAAATGTCTTGCATGGTACATATTTCTTAATGAAATTGAACTTTCAGGAAAAAGGGATACTATCTTCTTTGAAATTTTGGCTGGTAATATTTTACTCCACTCACTGAATTTCAAAGAAAGATAAGTAGACTTAGAGATTGTGTATACTTACCGTAAAGAACACTAACTCACAACAAAAATTAAGTTATGAGAAGCAGAAATATTGAGACATCAATACACCATGGGCTGACAGTTTAGGTATGCAAAGCCCCATGCTAGAACAATCCTTCTGTAAGCACATTGTGGCACCTCCAAGCCTGCAGGTTTAGAAGAGCTAAACTGTATGAGATCATTGACTTTTATTCCTTTCTTCAACAAGTTGTTCTCAGACTTCTTTAGGAATGTCAAGAAAGGCTATAGAGATCATTAGAATTAGTAAATGTTTAGATATGATAAATGCTGCTTCACAGGGACAGATGGGGATTACTCATCTACACTCATATTGTCATATTTTTCCTGAGTTGAACAAAAAAAATAGGAGACTGACCACAAGTATGCAGGCACACCCATCTCTGACTGCTCTCGTGGTCTGTTCACCCACTGTGTCTTTTTATAAACACTACTCAGTTTCACCTGCTTTTATTGGTTCCACACGTCTGCAGTCATCCTCCAGGAAACCCACACCATTCATCTCACTTGTACTGTTGCTTGTGTGTGCTCAACCCAGACTCCCACTCTACCTGGAGCAGCAAGGATTCTCAGGCATCCTCCAACCACACATCATCTCCATGTGACTTCAGAAAATGTTCCTGCACAAACCCTCTGACTGCTACAAGGATTACAGTATCACATGTCAGTGATAAAATAAATCTTAGACTTAGCTCAACAATTTTACCTTCAGGAAAGTTAGACTCATCAAAATAAGATGACTTGTTTGTTCCTCAGAGTTGGAGTCTGGAAGATGTCTTGCAGAAATCACTAGATTTGGCAACATTTCCAGTGTGATCATAAGATCATTTCCTTGCTCCAAAGAGTGAAGTTACTTTCTGTATTTCCTCCCTGTTTCTCTCCCTTCCACCACTATCCTTCCTTCCCCCACCTCTGAGTTTCTCCTCCTTATGAATTTTTTTAAGCACTACAGGTTTATTAAAAAAAAAAAAAAAATTGGGGAGGCCTGGGTCCATCATGCCACCGGCAGTCACCCGCTGGAAAAGGCTCTGGCACAGGACCACACCTTCCAACCAGCAGACCCCCGTTGGAACTCAGGCCCAGCCCAGAACCATCCACACTGACCTGTATGGGACCCAGGCTGAGGGTAGGCCTGGGTCCGCCACCCCCCCAACCTGCTACCTGGGAGCCCAGGCCTAACCCACTTCCATCTGGGGACACTACAGACATTGCTATAGCCTTCCCCATGCAGTATCCTCTACCTTTTGAAAACAGACAGGGCCTAGAAACAGCTGCATCTCAGAGCTGGCATCCACAGAAAGTGTAAGGCCTACCCTTTCAGCCACATCTTTGTAAGACATTGTATCCATCTTGGGGCACCTTCACTGTTATCTCAAGTTACCTCCGCTATTGCTACTACCACCTTTAGTGGATGTAGCATACATCCAGGGACACCTGCAGGGTCTGGAAGCCCAACATCAAGGTGAGGTACAGACAATCTGCATGGATACTATAAGAATATAAGGTAGAAACTAATATCTCAGATCCACACTGCAAGAAAGGAAGATAAATAGATGTCATGAAAGAACAAGGGAGAAAAGTGCCCCAAACAAACCAGGATACTACAATAACAGAACCCAAGGACAGTAAAGTTGATGAAATGTGAGAGAAGGAGTTCAGAAGGTTCATAATTAAAATGATCTATGAATTAAATAATGACCTACATGAGCAAATACAGGCAAAAATTGATCACTACAACCAAGAGATAAGAGAGCAAATACAGGTAGCAAAAGATTACTTCAAGAAATAAGAGACTCTGAAAAAAAAAAAACAGTCAGAAATTCTTGAAATGAAGGAAAAAATAAATGAAATAAAAAACACAAAAGAAAGCATCACCAATGGACTAGAAAAAAGAACATCAGATAATGAAAACAAAGTATACAATCTGGAAAATAAAACTGACACACAGTGAAGATAGTAGGAAACCATGAACAGAATATCCAAGAATGATGGGACAGCATCAAAAGACCAAATCTAAGAGTAATTGGCATAGAGAAAGGCACAGAGTTTCAAACCAAAGTAATGCACAATCTCTTCAATGAGACAATATCAGAAAATTTCCCAAGCATGAAGAATGAATTGGAAAACAAAATACAAGAGGCTTACAGGACACCAAATGTACAAAATTAAAACAGATCTACACCAAGGCACATTATAATGAATTTTCCTAGCATACAGAATAAGAATAGAATCTTAAAGGCCACAAGAGAGAGGAATCAGATCACATATAGTTGGAGACTAATTCGTATCATGGCATATATTTCAACCCAGACACTCAAAGCCAGGAGATCATGGAACAACATATACCAAGCTCTGAAAGAAAATGGATGCCAAGAGAGAATCTTATATCCAGCAAAATTAAGCTTTAATTTGATGATGAAATAAAAACCTTCCATGATAAACAAAAGTTAAAAGAATTTACAACTAGAAATCCTGCACTACAGAACATCCTTGGCAAAATATTCTATGAAGAGGAAATAATGATGAAAATCAACAGAGGGAAGTATTACACTAAAGGAAAAACTAATCAGAGGAGAAACCAAATCAAAAATAAAAAATAAAAAAATGGCTGGGAATACAAATTATGTCTCAATAATAACTCTAAATATTAATGGCCTAAACTCACCAATCAAAGACATAGGCTAGATGATTGGATAACAACAACAACAAAAAAAAAAAAATACCCAACAATATGCTGCCTCCAAGAGACTCATCTCATAGGAAAAGACATACACAAACTGAAGGTGAACGGTTGGGAGAAATCATACTACTCACATGAACTGCAGAAGCAAACAGGGGTTTCCAACCTCCTATCAAATAAAGTAGACTTCAAGCTAAAGTTAATCAAAAGGGATAAAGAAGGACACTACATACTGCTCAAGGGAACCATACATCAACAAGACTTAACAATTATAAATATATATGCCCCAAAGAATGGAGCATCTATGTTCACTAAACAAACTCTTCTCAAGTTCAAGAGTCAAATAGACCACAACACAATAATTTTGGGTGACTTTAACACACCTCTTTCACCACTGGATAGATCTTCCAAACAAAAGCTGAACAAAGAAACTATAGAACTCAAAAATATAATCAATAACTTAGACTTAACTGAAATACACAGAATATTTCATCCTTCAACAAGCGAACACACTTTCTCTGCAGCACGTGGATCCTTCTCTAACATAGATGATATATTATGCCACAAAACAGCTATTAGGAAATATAAAAAAGTAGAGATACTAGCCTGCATTCTATCAGACTATAATGGAATGAAATTAGAAATCAATAAAATAGGAAACAAAAGCTACTCCAACACCTGGAAACTATAAATAATATGGTACTGAATGAACCTGGGTTGCAGAAGACATCAAAGAGGAGATTAAAAAATTCTTAGAGGTGAATGAGAACACTGATATAACATATCAAAATCTTTGGGACACTATGAAGGCAGTTCTAAGAGGAAAGTTCATTGCATGGAGTTCATTCCTTCAAAGAAGAAAAAGTCAACTAATAAATGACCTCACATTACATCTGAAAGCCCTAGAAAAAGAAGAACAAATCAACCCCAAAGGCAGTAGAAGACAGGAAATAATTAAAATCAGAGCTGAAATAAATGAAATTGAAACAAAAGAAACAATTGAAAAAATTGACAAAACAAAAAGTTGTTTCTTTGAAAAAATAAATAAAATTGACAGACCCTTTGCCATGCCAACAAAGAGGAGAGAGAAAACTCAATTACTAACATACGTGATGAAAAAGGATATATCACAATAGACACTACAGAAATACAGAAGATAATTAGAAATTATTTTAAAAACTTGTACTCCAATAAAATAGAAAATAGCAAAGGCATCCACAAATTTCTAGAGTCATATGATTTGCCCAAATTGAATCACGATGATATACACAATTTAAACAGATCAACTTCAAGTGCAGAAATAGAAGACACCATCAGAAGACACCTACCAACCAAGAAAAGCCCAGGACCAGATGGATACACAGCCTAGCTGTTCTACAAGACCTTTAAAGAAGAACAAATACCAATACTCTTCAATTTATTTCAGGAAATAGAAAAAGAAGGAGCACTTCCAAACTCATTCTGACTCCAATATCATCCTGATCCCAAAACCATAAAAAAGACACATCAAAGAAAGAAAACTTCAGCCCAATATCTCTAATGAATATAGATGCAAAAATTCTCAATAAAATTATGGCAAATCGAATACAAAAACATGTCAAAAACATAGTGTACCATGATCAAGTAGGCTTCATTCCAGGGATGCAAGGTTGGTTCAACATATGGAAATCAATAAATGTAATTCATCATATCAATAGACTCAAAGATAAAAATCATATAATCATCTCAATAGATGCAGAGAAAGCATTTGACAAAATACAGCACCCCTTCATGTTCAAAACACTAGAAAAACTAGGGATAACAGGAACATATCTCAACATCATAAACGCTACCTATGCTAAGCCCCAGGCCTACATCATTTTAAATGGAGAAAAATTGAAAGCATTCCCTCTAAAATCTGGAACAAGACAGGGATGCCCTCTTTCACCACTTCTATTTAACATAGTTCTTGAACCACTGGCCAGAGCAGTAACACAAATGAAAGAAATTAAAGGATACAGATAGGTAAAGTAGAACTCAAATTATCACTATTTGCTGATGATATGATTCTATACTGAGAAGACCCAAAAAGTTCCACCAGAAAACTTCTAGAACTGGTAAATAAATTCAGCAAAGTAGTAGGATACAAAATCAACACCCATAAATCAAAGGCACTTCAGTATATCGGTGGCAAATGCTCTGAAAAGGAAACAAGGGAAACTATTCCATTTGTAATATCATCAAAAAAATAATACTTGGGAATCAACTTAATGAAAGATGTGAAGGACATCTATAACAAAAACTAAAGAATGCTAAAGAAAAAATTAAAGAAGATCTTAGAAGATGGAAAGATCTACGTTGTTCTTGGATAGGCAGAATTAATATTGTCAAAATGTCCATAGTACCAAAAGCACTATACAGATTTAATGCAATTCCAATCAAAATCCCAATGACATCCCTCATAGAAATAGAAAAAGCAGTCATGAAGTTCATCTGGAAAAATAAGAGACCCAGAATAGTTAAAGCAATCCTTAGCAAGAATAGTGAAGCAGGTGGCATCACTATACCTGATCTTAAACTATACTACAGAGCAATAGTAAAAAAAAAAAAAAAAAAAAAAAAAAAAAAAAAAAATCAGCATGATATTGGCACCAAAATAGACTTGTAGACCAATGGTACATAATAGAGGATACAGAGACAAACCCACATAATTACAGTTATCTTATGTTAGACAAAGGCACCAAAAACATACATTGGAGAAAAGATATCCTCTTCAAAAAATGATGCTGGGATAACTGCAACCACATGAAATTAAACCCCCGTCTCTCACCATGCACAAAACTCAACTCAAAGTATATCAAGGACCTAGGAATTAAACCAGAGACACTGCGCCTTTTAGAAGAAAAAGTAGGCCCAAATGTCTATCATGTCGAATTAGGCCCCAACTTCCTTAATGAGACTCCTATAGCATAAGAATTAAAATCGGGAATCAATAAGTGGGATGGATTCAAACTAAAAATCTTCTCAGCAAAAGAAACAGTCACTGAGGTGAATAAAAAGCCTATGATTTGGGAACAAATTTTTACCACATGCACATCAGGGAGAGCACTAATCTCTAGGATATATAAAGTACTCAATGGTGGTTGAATGAGATGGACATCATTATCCTAAATACATGATTGAAGATCTGAATGGTACTTATATACTTTGTATACAAACAGTTGTATGTAAAAAGATGCTATATATGTGTATTATGAATTGTAATACATACTACTATTATAAATAAAAAAAGAAAGAGCCGGGCGCGGTGGCGCACGCCTGTAATCCCAGCACTTTGGGAGGCTGAGGCAGGAGGATCACGAGTTCAAAGCCAGCCTCAGCAATAGTGAGGCACTTAGCAACTCAGTGAGACCCTGTCTCTAAATAAAATACAAAAAAGGGCTGGGGATGTGGCCCAGAGGTTGAGTGCCCCTGAGTTCAATCCCTGGTACCACAAAAAATAAAAAAAAAAAAAAAAGTACTACTCAAAAATATTATCACCCAAAACACAAAATAGCCCAATCAATAAATGGGCCAAGAAACTGAACAGACACTTCTCAGAAGATGATATACAATCAATCAACAAATAAATGAAAAATGTTCAACATCTCTAGCAATTAGAGAAATGCAAATCAAAACTACTCTAAGATTTCATTTCACTCCAGTCAGAATGGCAGCTATTAAGGACACAAACAACAATAAGTGTTGGCAAGGATGGGGGGAAAGGCACACTTGTACATTGCTGGTGGGACTGCAAATTAGTCATGCCAGTATGGAAAGCAGTATGGAGATTCCTTAGAGAACTGGGAATGGAACCACCCTATGACCCAGCTATCCCACTCCTTGGTCTATACCCAAAGGACTTAAAAACAGCATACTACTTGAACACAGCCACATCAATGTTTATAGCAGCACAATTCACAATAGCTAAACTGTGGAAGCAAACTAGATGCCCTTCAGTAGATGAATTAAAAAATAAAATGGGGTGTCATTCAGCATTAAAAGAGAATAAAATAATGGCATTTGCAGGTAAATGGATGAAGTTGGAGAATATAATGCTAAATGAAGTTATCCAATCCTAAAAATACCAATGCCGAATGTTTTCTCTGATATAAGCAGGCTGATTCATAATGTGCTGTGTTGGGGGGAAGCATGGGAGGATCAGATGAACTCTAGATAGGACAAAGTAGAAAAGGGATGAGAGGCAAAGGGAGGGGTCATGGGGGTAGGAACAACAGTGGAATGCGATGGTCATCATTACCCTAAGTACATGTATGAAGACATGAATGATGTGACTCTACTTGGTGTACAACCAGAGATATGAAAAATTGTGCTCTATATGTATAATATGAATTGTAATGCATTCTGCTGTCATATATAACAAATTAGAATTTTTTCAAAAGACTAAACTTGAAGTCAGAAATCAAAATGACCCAAGACACCAAAGTCATCCTGCCTACTCATTTAGCTAGGAATGCTCATAAGTGCTCAGTAGGCGTGTCTTACCTGTGCCTGGAAGGGGACATTTCTCACAGTGTGGGGCCCAGGCCTTGCCCACACTACAACAGCAGAGCTGCTTGGTGAGGTGAACAGACAAAGGGTGCATACACTGCCTTCCAGAATTGACAAGTCAGTAACAGGGCCCCTTCTCTTCTGAGATCACAGCAGGATCTGGTGAAACAGAGACAAAGTCTGATGTCATGGAAGAAAACCAAATTTCCTTTTGTTTTTCCTTTTTTTTTTTTATACCAGGGATTGAACTACTCAGGGGCACTCAACCACTGGGCCACATCCCCAGCCCTTTTTTGTATTTTATTAGAGACAGGATCTCACTGAGTTGCTCAGTGCCTCACCATTGCTGAGGCTGGCTTTGAACTTGCAATCCTCATGCCTCAGCCTCCCAAGTGTTGGGATTACAGGCACGCGCCACTGTGCCCCACTCCAAATTGACTTTTTAAGCAAAAGAAAAATGGACATTCAAGTACAGATCTGAAACCATACTTCAGAATCAATCCTTCTAGCTTTAGGATTTTAATCTTCCTTGATTAGGAATCTATTTACCAAATGAATTTTAGAGTTTGAGCACCAAATGCTGTGACAGAGATGGTCCTTGTCCCTGTCTAGACATTTTTCCTTTTAGCAAGCATTAAATCAGTATATATTCATATGTGAAAATAAACAATTTCAACAAAAGCCTTGATTCATAGTAAACACAAAATACATATCAGCAACTTATATTTAAAATAAATATTGATAGAGAAATTTAAAAATATTTCAAAAAATACAACAAAAAAATGTTATCCATGATCCCACCACATGGAGTTGGTGTATTTTCTTTGAATCTTTTTTCTGTATGTACATGAATTTACATGTACATAGTCCCAATTCAAATATACACTGAGCCCCCTGGTCTCTGTAGGCACTGGATACCAGTAGAGGTAACCTCAAGTAAAGAAAACTGATATAACTCAGTCTAAATTTAAAATTTAGAATGAGGCCTACCCAGGCACACATGGTGAGACTGAATTACGCAACGAGAAGTGATCAACAGTGAAATCTGGTATCTGGCCAGTAATGAGGCCTCATCTACACTCATGTTAGGGAAGTCTAGAGAATCTCAGCCCACAAACATTATGAAATGGATATCATACCCTGTATCATATACAGTTTTGTATCCTGAATTTTAAAATTTTTATGTTGTGATATTCCAAGACATTCAAATACTTTGAAAACATAGCCACTTTTCAATGATGACACTTGGTATGAGCTCATGCTAGACTAGAACAACCATGGAACAGAGTTCTAGGCCTTGGCTCTGGAGAGTTCTGGGTTTAGGCACTCTTACTCAGGCATATAAGTGAGGACCCCAGAGTGACAGGCATTCTTTATCTTGATGATGAAATAAAAGTGAACCAGAAACATTGGGAAGTGCATTCCATGCATAAGTAGAGACTGATTTCTTCTAAAGCTCAAGGGATCATACAGTCCTTACTGGGATTTATTACATTCTTTCCTGGAGCTTACATCAATATTTCCTGACAGTCTTTCATGATGAAAGACTTAGCATATGTGGTGCTATGGTGCTATATATTTTAAATTCTTTTTTCCCTTTATCCCTACAGAATGTGCCTTGTCTTAAAATGCCGTCTTAGCACCTGGAAAAATAATAAAATGGCTCATCTTTTAAAAAGCTTATCTAAATCATTCTCACTGTTTCCTCACTCTGCTTTCTTACTGTCAACTATTCATGTTCATAAAGTGTGCCTATCTTAAATCTATTCCAAAAAAGGTGGAAGAAAGAGCCAACTGAAAAGCAGAGAATGAAAACAAGAGGTATTAAAGCTAGGTCATATTTATGCAGTCCCCTCCCGCTCTGTGATAGCACCTTGCCTCATCAAGTTCCCATCCATGCCATGCTGCCACTTGCTGTCCACACTCCCCTGCTGTTGGAACATCTCCAAGTTTTTTGAACCAACCCTGTCACTATGCACCTCAGGACCTTCACACATGCTAAGCCTCCTACTGGAATTCTCTCTCTCCTCTGTCCACGCTTGCCAAAATGGTCACTCTTCAGGCCCAACACCAATGTTTCCCTCTGAAGGATGTTTCCTTAAAGAACCAGCTGAGATCAGATCCCCCAATTACACTCAGAGCCCACTGGATTTCTCCTCCATAGTACACATCACAAATGGATTAAATGTCTACTTACATAATTAATTGCCTGATGCTTATCTTTCCCACTAGACCATAAACTCCATGAGAGTAGAGACTCCCCACTTCAGCCCACCAGTAGATCCATCATCCCTGGAGCAGTGCCTTTCACAGACAAGGGTTCAATAACTGTTTAGTAAACTAATGGATAAATAGAAATATGTCCAAAAATGAGCATGTGTCTAGAGCTCCTTTGCCAGCCATGTAAATTAGCCCTAAGAGGAGTGAACAATACTGCACTGAACCCATTATATATCTCCTTTCACACTGATAGATTGAAGTTACCATTAGACTAAAGTGGTGGTGGCATAGGAGTAATGAAGAGAGGGTGATGGCAGCAGAAGTTGTGATCTTTTAATGACAGCTTTGATTTAAATGCACGTGAGAATGTCCGAGAATGTTGAATTTGAAACCAATTCTTCTCTTCAATCAAGAAGCCATTCCCCATAAACTAAAGAAGCAAAAAAAAAGTTTAAGCCTCATGCACACTTGTTTGAACTCACTCCTTTGCAATTGCTACTCCTAGTGGCAAATGCAAGTAAGAACAGAACTCTTTTCATTCCACCAAGAAGTAAGTGCTGGTGCACATCCTAATGACATCTCCCAAGCTTCCTCCACCAGTTTATTCAAACATTAATATAGAACTGCTGTGGATTTTGCAGATGGAATTAAGGTTACTAATCAGCTGACCTTAAAAGAAAGAGATTATCCTGTATTATCTGGGTGTACTCATTGTAAAAAGGCAAAAGAGTCAATCAGAAAGATGAGGCAGAAGGGGAACAGGTCGGGGGTCAGAGACACACAAAGCCTGAGAAGGACTTGACCCAAGTGTGCTGGCTTTGAAAATGGAAGTGGAGGCGACAAACCAGGGAATGGAGGTGACATCTAAAAGCAGAGAAAATTTGCCCCTCACCAACAGCTGGTGAGGAATCAGGGTCCTCAGTCTGGAAGACCAGCCATGTCTCTGAGCTTGTGCTTGCAGGTCCCACACCCTTCACCACACTCAACAGCAAGACAGTCAAACAGACCAGAAAATCTTTTATAAGTGCCTTCCATACAAAATGACCCAGGTTTATTCTGCACCCATGCACTGATTCTTTTGAAGCATTTCATCCAAGATCTCAGTGAATTTGTTCCTTCATTTGGAACTGAGAAACTGGATAAAATAACTTCACAATGTCTTCTGCTGAATGCTATTAATGGGTTGAAAACTTGCTCACACAACTGATTTCACCTTCATGGCATCATGTAATGAGATACATAGTTTGTCAAATAATTTCCAAAGTGCACTTAGATGGTCCTGATAAAAATAAATAAATAAAACCCCTTTTCCTGTGCATCTTTCAAAATCCAGCTTACACCTCACCCAGTATAAGGAGATTTCTCAAATCTCTGCAGCTGCAAATACAGCCATACATCATTTCATAGCAAGTGTGTGTTCTGAGAAATGCATCATTAGGTGATTTTGTCATTGTGAACACATCATAGAGAGTACTTACACAAACCTACATGGTATAGGCCAGTCACTCAACATGGCCCCTTGATCACTACAAACACATGAGTAATGCATTGCACACCACCAGGCAATAAGAATCCCCATTCAATTTTAATCTTATGGGACCACCATTGCATATGCCAACAATCATTGACTGAAACATCATTATATGGCATATGATTGTATTCCTCTTGTCTCATATACCAACTTCTATTATTCCTTTAAACAGAGCTTAGCTGATATAAGCCAGTCATTGGGATATGTGCCAGCCTTCTCAACAGAACTATAAGACAACATTGTGATGAAGGTCTAGCACAGTGCTGTGCACAGTGCTTGGCCCAGGGCCAATAGGTACTTAATGAGCAGTTTCCTTCCTCCTGGGAAGCAGCAGTGTCTAATTTATCTTTGCAGACTTCCACCAACCCAGCAGTGTCATGTATGTGCTCAGAAAGCACTTGTTAAAGTGGATGGTGTTTGACTCCAAATTATCAAATTCTAAATGAACTAAGGTCATAATGTCCTGCCTTAGATCTCAGTATGCAGGCTTTTTTAAAAAATCATTTTTAATAGGATCTAAAAATGTAATGTGAATACTTAACCCATTGTGATAATGTCCATCACACTGACAATGGTGATAGTGATATTATATCAGTTCATCTGAAATCACAGATTCTTCACATATTTGTATAGTGTATACTCTTTGCCTTCCCAAAACATGACTGCATGGTTCAAAAAATTACAGCCACCCAGCCATCCCACTCCTGGGTCTATTCCCAAAGGACTTAAAAACAGCATATTACAGTGACACAGCTATCTCAATGTTTGTAGCTGCACAATTCACAATAGCTAGGTTGTGGAACCAACCTAGATGTCCCTCAGTAAATGAGTGGATTAAGAAAATGTGGTATATACACACAATGGAATTTTACTCAGCAATAAAAAAAATAAAATAATGGCATTCGCAGGTAAATGGATGAAGGTGGAAGACATAATGCTAAGTGAAGTTAGTCAGTCTCAAAAATCCAAGTACCAAATGTTTTCTCTGATATAAGGAGGCGAGTTCACAGTATTGTTGGATGGGGGTACATAGGAGAATTAGAGGAACATTAGAATGGTCAAAGGGAAGAGAGGGGAAGGGAGGGAGCAAGGAGGGACGGAGGGGGAGAAAAGAAAAAAAAAAGGTGGTTGAATGAGATGGATTTCATTTTCCTAAATGCATGATTGAAGACCTGAATTGTACGAATATTCTTTGTATACAAACAGTTGTATGTAAAAAGATGCTATATACGGGCACTATGAATTATAATTATTATAAATTAAAAAAAATAAAGAGAAAAAAATTACAGCCATTTTTGGCTCTCTTCAAACTCAAGTATACACAATTTCCTTTTTAATGTCACACATATCAGATCCAACATTGCCTTTATTTGCAACCAAGAAAAAAAAATCATTCCTAATTACATATTGAGATAAGGAAAATCCTGCTGCTAATAACTAAAATGCAATCTGTTTCTGTATTCAAATTTTACTTTGACTAGACTATTTCTGTTAGCTCCCCTCTCTGTGCTCTATTTCCATGAGGATGACATGTCACTGTCTTTCTAGACATGGCCACTCACTGCCCATAGTTCACACCTTCTGGACCTTCCAGCCAGCCCCCTCTATTAACCTCCTTATTCTCTCAAAGACTAGCAGCGCCCACTTCTCACTCCCCATGTCACTCATCCATGCAGTATCATTGTGTTCTGGGTCTTCCAGACTCTGTGAGTTCCACAGGCTTAGCCAAAAGGGTCCCCTATATTCTTTCCTCTCCCTGGGTCACCACAATGTTCACCAAGTTCATTCCATGTTTTTTTGTGTGTGTGTGTGTGGTACCGGGGATTGAACTCAGGGGCACTCGACCACTGGGCCACATCCCCGGCCCTTGTTTTTGTATTTCTTATTTAGAGACAGGGTCTCACTGAGTTGCTAAGTGCCTCGCCATTGCCGAGGCTGGCTTTGAACTCGCGATCCTCCTGCCTCAGCCTCCCAAAGTGCTGGGATTACAGGCGTGCGCCACCGAGCCCAGCTAAATTCATTCCATGTTTTATTCCCAGTTTATTTTTTTTCTGCATCAACTTGTAAGTTTTGGATCCTTCTTCACTTCACATAATAAGCTCTTATAAGTGTCCACACTATTCCTAAAAGAGCAATTTTATCATGTGTCCTTGCCCCCAAACTTCAAAGACTTCTCAGCAGCAAAATAAAATCTTAATACAGGCTAATGTATTTGTATCTATTTAAATTCCACTAGAACTTGAAATAAAACAGTTTTTCCCACTAATTACCTTCAAAAATCAGTTGTTTTTTTCTCAGGGTCAGACCATTTATTTTCCCTTGTACATTCTCAAATATACTCAACTCAAATTTCTTCTCCCTCCAAAAGCATTCTTTCACCCACCCAGCTGGGAAACATCTCTTCTTCTATAAAATTTCTCTACGTCAGTGTTTATTCCACTCATTCAACAGTAATTACCTATTGCCTTATCTGCTGTGATTCAAGTTGCCAGTGTTATTTAAATTTCCTCATATATATCTTGTGTCTCCAACTGAAGTGTAAATGCTAAAGATGGAAAGTAGCAGGGAGCCAGAGACTTTATCTTTTATATACTTAGCATGGTATCTGGCACATAAGTAGACATTACATCAATAAATATTGGTTTGATTTTTTAAATTATTCCTCTTATTTCCTTAAATAAGGTAGTTTCAGAATCTGAAATATTCTCAACGTTTGGTCTGGTTTGAATAACAAAATGATACAAGAGCAACCAAGGAATGAATCAATCTCCCCTGACACGTATTGTCTGTTTTTCCACCACAGAATTTTGTTCCTGTTGTGAATGCCAGACTTCGCATCACCATTTTCTCATTTCCCATTCCCAAGAAGCACAGCCTGCTGACGCAGTCTTATTCATAAGAGGTGTTTCCTGGAGAAGGAAAAGAGCGTCATCATTTTTATGCTTCTGTCTTTTATTTTGAAACATGGAATGTAGGTTTTTGCACATTCATAGGAATTTGCTATAATAGGTGACATCCAAGTCAATGGTTTTATTGTCATATTGGATGAGATGGCTGTTCACAAACAAAGCAGAGAATGCATGAATAATACTGTCCCTTTTGCTCATTATAGTTTCTTTGAAACTTTACCATGACAATTATCCATTTACGTTTCTCTCCTCTTGGTGAGGATGATGCATGGATTCCAACTTTGCTAACCACCCACCCCACTAATATTCTCATAAATCTCCCAGAATTGTCACACACCACCACTGGCCATGTGTCAAGAACAATAGAAGGACAGTGCATATAATCTTAGTTGGAAAGAATTGATCCAAGATTAAACAATGGAGGAGAAGCAACTGAAGGTTTATATTGTTTTGTGCGTTTTGAATTTTAAAAAGAGCATTATGAAACCCTTATTAACAACCCAGATTTTCTTGATATGCAAAATTGCATTGAGTCCTGGACTCCTGGAAGAGGTAGGAGATAATACCAGAGCTCAGGTCTGTGCAGGATTTCAGGTGCCTTACAGTTATATCAGCTCCAATATGCACCTAAGAGTTTTGGATTCCACCCCCATGCTTTACAATACATGAGGATAGAATCAATGGTATTTCACCTCCTGACTCCTGAACACCATAGCCTGATCATAACTACAAAGAAACAAACCTTAGTATATCAAGGCATCATTCTGTAAACAAAGGCTGCTCACCTGGTTTTGCCCATACTAAGACACAGAATTTTGTCTGTACTAATATACTAGGTCCAAGTGTCTATACATGATAATTTTTGAGGATTTTGAATTTATGGGTATTTTTTGACAAGGATAAAAGAGTCTATTACCTGACTGGTTTATAATGATGAGAATACAAGTATTTATAACATTGTATTCATATTATCTCATTTCATTATTTTTATTTATTTTTGCTGTGCTGAGGATCCAACCCAGGGCTTTGTATATGCTAGCCAAGTACTTTAACACTAAGCTACACCCCAATCCCTTATTGAGGAGGGGATGGGGGAACAGGAAGGATAGTAGAATGAAACAGACATTATTACTTTATGTTTATATGTGACTGCATGACCAATACGATTCTACAACATATACACCCAGAAAAATGAGAAATTATATCCCATCTATGTATGATATATCAAAGTGCGTAAATGTATTCTACTGTCATGTATAACTGATTAAAACAAACAATTTTTTTAAAAAATAAATAAGTTTTAATCACTAAGCCTACAATCCTTAATTGAAAATATATCCAGGTTACCATACCTACATTGTTAAACCAACTCAGCAAGATGTCTCCAGGCTTCTGATACTCTACCATGTTTCCTCCTCACCTAAGATTGGGGGATGAGCTCCTAACAGTGTCCAGCCCACAAGGTCTGCCCTGGAATGAGTCCTCTTCACTGTGTCCCTCAGTGCCTGGGCTGGAGGTGGGCCTTTGCATCCTGAGCATATGGAAACTTTGTTATAGCTATCAGCAGCAGCAGCAGCAGCAGCAGCATCATTATCACCACCATCATCATCTACAGTAATAGTTCTGTAACACTGTAACTCTTTCAAATAGCACATTCTATTTCTGTTATATTTTCTTTGTAAAATCAGTTTTTCATTGCATTGCAACAACAGAAAGAAAAATTTAAAGCCCATTTGATGACTGAATTCTCCTCTTGTTTTAAGTCAAACCGTAAAGCAGACTCCTACTTGTACAATATTTTATAATTCCTATATAATACTATTAACAATCCTCAGGTAGCAGGAGCTTAGAACCTTGCTTTATGCCCAATACCTTCTAGTTTATACATAGAACACATTAGGGCTATGAAAGAGAAGTTTTCTTTTTAGAAAAAATTATATTACTAGATAGTATATACTTAGCACTTGACTTTCTCCAAAGTTAATACTAATTTTATTAATAATATATTAATATAAATGCATTACTTAGTACCATCTGAAATAATGCTAACTTGATTATAAGATTGTGATAATTAACAATTTGATTTAATTTCTAATGGATATTATAATAGAAAGCTAAAAAATTAAGTGTAAATTAAGAGATCAATGAGAAAAGACACTGGAAAGAGTCCATAATTATGTGGAAATTCAATTATATGTAGAGTTATTAAATGATGGGGCTGCATGAAGGACTTCAACAAGATTCTGTATGCAAGTACATTCTTCCATACAGAAGTGTACCAAATTCTACCAATACAGGATGTAGCCTACAATCTCCTTGTACTAATGTGTAAATGTTAAGATATTGGGTCTTTTAGTAAAGATAGGTGTTGATATGAAAGTTCATCAAATGCTTATAGCAACAATAAAAGAAAATGGATGTTGTTATGGTTTGGATATGAGGTGTCTCCCCAAAGCTCACATGTGAGATAATGCAAGCAGGTTCAGAGGAGAAATGATAGGATGGTGAGAGTCTTAACCCAATCAGTGAATTAATCCCTGATGGGATTAACTGAGTAGTACTAGAGGCAGGTGTGTGGCTAGAGGAAGTAGTTAATTGGGGGCGTGGTTATGGGATATATATTTTGTATCTGGAGCTGGAGTCTCTCTCTGCTTCTTGATCACCATGATGTGAGCTGCTTCCCTCTGTCACACAGTTCACCATGATGTTCAGCCTCATCTCAATCTTTGGAGAATGAAGCCAGCCTTCTCTGGACTAAGACCTCTGAAACCATGAGCCCTCAAATAAACTTTTCCTCCTCTACAATTTTTCTGGTCAGATCCTTTAGTCATAGCAGCGATAAAGCTGACTAGAACAGATGTTGAGCCAAAGGTGGTTTGCTGATGCTACAATCAAAGCTGTGTCTCATATCTCTAACCTGCCACAGGTGACATTTCCAGTTAACTCACCTAAGGTTAGGACAAGCAATCTATAAAACCATTAAGTTGCTTATGAGTGAATACATTTGTGCATAGACAAAACTTTGATAAACCTGTTAAAAGCATAATTCTTTTTCTCTGGGGAAATTCCTAGAATTTATCCCCTAAAATCTTACATTAAAAGATGTCAACTGTTTTATTGGGAAATTTCCCAAATTATCCTAGTTATCCAAACTTCCCTAATGTCTTTTAGTATCATACTTAGTATCTAGTGAGACAAAAAATTTACCACACTACACACAGAGATGCAGAGAAAATATAATATCTTTCTCTATATGATGAATTAATCTTCCCTATGTATGTCTACACATAGAGTAATATTTAGAAACATTAATATAAACCCTGTTCAATGCAATAATTTGAATAGTTCCTTTGGCTAAATTCTTTGTCATTTGAAATAGTATTGTCAGTTTCATATACCCCTCCCTACTCTTGCTCTACAAAAGTGGAGGATGGGTGAAAGAGGAAGATCAGGAAATAAAACATAAGAGGGGCATCTAATGAAGGCTTTACATGACATCTAAGAAACTGAACATTGTTTTATGGACAATATGAAATCATGTGTGAAGATTTAGATTGTGAGTTTGAGGTGGACACTGACAGTTGGCCAACTCAACATGTATTCCCATCCTTTTTCTTCCTTGATGACCACCTACAGTGGAGACTGAAAAAAAATGAGACATTCATTATGAACAATCTTGTAGTTATGGGGTTATATAACGTGATTCTAGCCAAAGAACTACAAGGGAAAACTTGTTGGAGACCTTCGGTGGAATCTCTGTATTCCTGAAACAAAGAACAGAAATTCACAAGAGTTTGAATATAAAGGCTTTGAAATAAGACACACTGCATGGAATTGTAGCTGCCATCTTGCAACCATGAGGCACCAATCATGAGGGCAAAAAGAAGATTAAACAATAGCAACTCAGAAATAAAAAGCCAGGGTTCTTGATGGTATCATGGAAATACTGCACCCATTCTAAACTGACACCTCCAGATGAAACTTCATGTGAGTTAATTCATGTTTTATTACTTAAATCACTACTAATTGTATTTTCTCTTACTTGCAAAGGTAAGCAAAGCACTCAAAATTGATAGTGTTACACAGATGACCAGCCAGAGTTGGGATTTGAAAAGGGCAAGATTAGATTCAGAGATACTATTTAGGAAACTGTCACAATAATACAGGCAAAAATTGAGAAGGACCAGAAAAGAGAAGGCAGGCACATAGATATTCAGAAGGAAAATTCTCTAACTTTGCTGTAGGAAGGGTGTGGGAAAGGCAATGATATTTTGGCTTGGGTTACTGAGTCAAAGAATATAGAAGTACCAGATTTGACTATGAAAAGGAATTTCAGTTTTACAACAGTCAAGTCTGAGGTCTTTGTACAACATCACGTAAAAATAGCCAATGGGCAGTTATAAGTAAAAATACTTCTATCTAAAGATACCAATCTGGTATTCATTAAGGTCACAGCTAAAACCATTAGAGAGGAAGAGAATATGGGGAATAAGAGTTGGAAAAAACAAAAGCCCAGGGAACACCAAGATTTAAGAAGGGAATAAGTAGAATAACGAGCAATATCTGAAAAGAAATATTGAGGGAGGAGCAAACAAGAATAAGCTCCAGGTCCAAGCAGCCAGAACTTCAGAACCAGGTGATGCTACCAATCCATAGCTTTAAGTGAATATTTTGTCAAAAGACAGAACTATTAGAGAACATCTAAAACAAAATCAAAGTCAAATTTACTGCTTTCCTAAATAAGGAAGAGCTGTGCAGGCCAGGAATAGTCTCACTGAGGAAAGTCCGTTGCTAATCTTATTTTGTGGATTTTTATGGGTACAAGTTAGTTTGGGTTGGAGTTGGTCACACAGATAATAGTAGGTTGGATAAATATCAAACAGTAGAATAGCTGGGTCATATGGTGGTTCTATTGCTAGTCTTTGGGGAATCTCCATACTGATCTCCACAGTCATTGTACTAATGTCGGGACCTTACACTGTCTGCCAAGGGGATGGAAAAGCTCTGGCTTTCTGGCTGCTTGCCACATTACCACGCCTATTATAGGACCTAGGCTAAGCAGGGGGCGTGGCTGTGTGAACTGAAACCACCCCAAGGATAGGCCAATGGCTCCGCCAATGGCATCTGCCCATGCTCCTTATGTGTCCCTATGATCTTTCTGCTGATTGGCCCATGTCCTCTATAAGACCGTCCAACTTCCTCAATAAACAGAGTTCCTGCACTGACCGATGACCGGGATCCCTGGTATGTTCCTGGGCCTTCTAAAGGCGGGGGATGGAATATCAGCGGCCTTTACTTTCCCAATCTAGTCTCATCGTTGGGGTAGGCCTCTCTGGCCTCTTTTGCTGAACAAGAGAGGTCCATCTCGGGTACAGGGGGGCTAAAGACCCCAACCCCTTATAATATTCCGACAAACTAATTTGCAGTACCAACAATGTATAAGTCTTCCTTTATCCTTACAGTATCACCAGCATTTATTATGATTTGTATTCTTTATGGTTGCTATTTGAATCAGCTTTTGCATTACTCTGACCAAAATGCCCAACAAGAACAACTTAGAGGAGAAAAAGTTTATTTGGGGCTCACAGTATCAGACATCTTGGTCCATTAATGGCCAACTCCATTGTTCTGAGCCCAAGGTGAGGCAGCACAACATGGGTGAAGGGTACAGTGAAGGAAAGACACTCATCTCATTTTGAGGTCAGAAGCAGAGACAGGGAAGGTATTATGGTATCATCATACATGGGTACAGCATAATTTGGTCAATTTTATTTCCAAGTTCTTCCCCTTTCCCTTTCTTCCTCCCTCCCCCTTGGTGCCTTACATCTCCTTTACTGATTTCCCTTTTTATTCTTTTTTTAAACCTCTCTAGTTTACATATGAGGGAAATATTTGACCCTTGACTTTCTGTCTTATTTTACTTAGCATAATGTTCTCCAGTCTGTCCATTTACCCACAAATGATGTCATTTTATTCTTCTTTATGCCCGAATTTCATTGTGTGTCTGTGTGTGAATATTACATTTTCTTAATCATTTATCTATTGACAGACACCACAATGAATCCCATTTTTATATATAATTATAATGCACTAGTAAATATTATATTACACACACACACACACACACCAGAAGAGTAGAGGAAGGGTAACAGGAAGAGAAAGAAGGGAAGGAAAAGGAAAGTGCTAGGGATTAATTAAAGCAATTTTTGTTCTATGTATATATAAATATTTTACATTGAACCCCACTAGTATGTATAATTATAATGCACTAATAAAAACATAAAAACGAGTTGGTTGACATCAGCCTTAGAAGCACATTCCCTGGGCAAGTCAATGCCATTTGTCTGATATTCTAAGTCCAGTGTGTCACTTATTGAGTGACTTTCACAGGCATGTTTAACAAAGTGAGTTGTCACTGGCCAATGACAGATGTTTAAAACCAATTCTGAATTTTGCTTGTTAACACAGTTATAGAACTGTGATTGATTGACTACAACATTTAAAACATCTTCTGGTGACTATGACCAAGACTATGAAGAACCAAACTTTTCCTATGAGTGTGTGACCTTTTTAATATTCTAAATTAAATGCTACAAAGATCAAATAAGATAAAAAACTGAAATGTGTCCAGTGGGTTTAGAAATTTTAATAAAGTAGATATGAAACTGAAATAGTACAAAGCTGCACTAAACTAGTCATACTTACAAACTCCCAGAACAGGAAGACTGGAAAGAGGAGTGGGAAAGTAGAACTAGCATTTATTGATGGGCTATAACATGCAGGAGGTTGTGCTAGATACCTGACATGTATTATCTCATTTGATTCTCGTAGCACCATATCTAAGGCAACCATCAGGAGCAGTAGTAGTATTCTGAGACTCTAGACACAGAAAAACATTCCCAATGTTATACAGCTCAAGATTGGCAGAAAAATAACTGGGAACCAGGCTGGTATGGCTTTAAAATCCAGGCTTGTGCCATTGTAACACGTTGCTGCCAAAGAGATGGAGTAAGCTATGGAAAGGATCAGCTCCATCTCATGCAGTCTTCTTTTCCTCATAAACTGCTCTGCCAACTCTTGCAAAGCAGAGAATATGTACCTCCTTAAAGTAGGCAATAACAAAGCCATGGCATTGCTTATACATAAAGAAAGATCACAGAGCAGTGTCTATGCTTATTCATCAAACATCTTAGCAATATTTACTTCTCTGAATGTTTTATGTTAATGTCTATTAAAACTGTGCTATGCTTGGTCAAGTATTATGCAAGTCATTTTCTCAACTGACAGCTATTGAAGTATTCATTTCCTTATATTACAAAATGACCCTTTGCATAAGAGAAATCTACAACTCATGAGACAATGCTAACAATTTTGAAGTTAAAAACGAGTCACTCAGTAAACAAAACTCATATTTGGCAATTTGGTGATAGTTTGTAATTACTATTTATATTCCTTAATCCCTCCTGGGATTGTACCACTTTCTTTCTGTGTGGTTGTTCATTACAAACCCAGCTGAATTAGAGAAATGCACAATGTCCTTGAGCTTCTGATTACCTTCAATCCTAGGGAACATCTGAGTTGACACTGACTTTAAAAGGCTGAAGAGAAAAGTTGATGAAAATCTACTACAAGACATGCCAACTCTAAATCCAAATTGTTTTAGACTGCCATGCAGTGTGACCTGTTGCAAAAAAGACAGAGTAAGGACTGAGCTGGCCATCTCTCTGAAGTACCAACATGGGATTTCTCACATCCCCTGGAAGCATCGTCACTGGTTACCTAATATATTGAACCATTTACCTCCTGAGTGTGTCTTCAGGTGATGGTAAGGCATTCAGCTACATGCAGGAACAGTCTGTTTTCTCATCAGTAATGATAGCTTCAAATACAAAAGACAATTTCAATTTCATAACAGCATGTGGGAAAGTCTTCCTTTGTGTTCTGTATCATGCGGTTCTGCTGTCCACAAAATGGTGTGCAATATTTAAGCTATTTTGTAATACAAAGAAATTCACTATAATAATTTTCAATCATCACATCATTTCCCTTTGATTTTGCATTGATAGCATGTTAGAAAGAGACTGGAGAAAACCCAAATATGAACAGCTATAATGAATTCAATAGGAATGATTCACTGAAATGTTCGTCTTCATTATTAAAAACTACCACTTAATTCTACCAAATTCTATTCATGAATTAGCTGAGAATTTCTCCACATTTAAACTAATATAGTCATCTTTCAACACATGTCCTAGGAGGATGTAATCTTTCTATGGCTCAGTAGCTCCAGATGGAGCCCTATCAGCTCCCCACCCCCATAATTAATTCTATCATAGGGTACAAAGAATAAAGTTTTTAAAAGATCATAAAAAGCAAGTCCCTCCCTCCAAAAGCACCATACATCTCTACAAGAAGAGTGAAAAGCCTGTGCTGCACCTACACAATTACCAAAGGGAAAGACCTCTTGCTACATGAGCTAGGCAGCCTAACACTGGCTGCTGGTGGCACAGGGATCTACAGAAATAAGGTGGCAGAGTGAAGAGTCACTCTGGGACAACTAAGAGAATGTTCTGCAGGACATCACCAAGGAGAAAACAGACGGTGAGGTGGGAGAACGCCCAATTAGGGAAAAGGCTTTCTAAAATCAGAAGAGTCTAAGTCAGGTTGATTATTGATTAGCAAGGCAAATCCCAAAATGGAAGAGGGCTCTCTTTCTCAAGGTAGTTTTAAAGGAATTCCAGCACGAAGACATGAAAGAACAGGGCATTATTATCAGGTTCCCCTTTATGAAATCCACAGTTTTAGCAAAGCTTTCTGTTCCTCTGAATGAAGAAGGCAACAGTTCCAAAGTGTCATGCCTCTTGTGGATCCCTCCGCCACTAAAAGCAAACAATGTGTCTGATCCACAATTACTTGAAAATAATCCCAACAGTCGCAATGCAGCCTGTCCATTAGACACTTTTTCCTGATTTCCCTTTTTAAAAATAGAGCCCTAAATGGAAAAATAATTTGCTATTTAGCATGCTATTAAAAAGACTAAGTGAAAGTCCTGTATCTAATAACAGAAAGGCTTTCTGACACTTCACGGTGGGCTTACTGGGCAGCAATTAGTTTGGAGACCCAGGCTGAATACTCTAATTGAAAGTCTTAAAACTGTATTTGTAGAAGCAATTTGTCCTTAGACAAGAAAGTCTGAAGACCTATTTCTTATTTCTAAATGTATGTAGCAGATGTTGTCATGCACCAGACAAGTTAAAAAGCCAAAGTCAATGAGCTCCTCAAAAATAAATAGGCTGAAACATCCACTCAGCCAGAACTAAGGAGGCAGGCAAACCAAAACTTCTGCTTTGTTTTGCTTCTAACCCCCTTATCTCTAAACCATGTAACCTTTTAAGGCTTAAATAACTTAAAATCCACTATAAACTGGTTCCAAATAAAGCTGTTCTTGTTGTATGTCTTTGGTTCTTATTTTGCTATTTTCCAGAAAAAAAAATGTATCTTTCCATATTTGTCTTTAATGCTATATATAGGATAGAAGATGAATAGCCATACTTTATATCTATGCCAAGATTGAGGCAGAAAAAGGAAATTTTAGCTGTATTGTATCTGCTCACTCATCTGCTTTATTCCTCATGTTTCTGACATAAAATGGAATCATTTTATGCTTGAAAATTGCTCTCAGATTCTCCTGTGAAAGTGCAATCAATGTAAAAAGGAAGATCACAAAGCAACAAGACAGCTTATTTTTTTCTCTTCTTTAATATTGGACATTATGGCCTCTTGGCCAGCAATCAACCCCAGGGTTGGTGTTGGGACTATGTCTGCCAAGGGATAAAGATTTGACTGCTTACCATACCTTAAAGGACCGGGGCTAAACCAAGGGGTGTGGCTATGACGTAGCGTGAGAGGCTGAACCGCCTTGCTTGCTGATTGGTTAGTTCTAGGCCTATTTAAGTCAATGCTTGTTCAATAAAGCGACTTCTTCGGACATCCCGTGCTATATACAAGACTTTCTAGGTGTGGCGTGTTTTCTGTTCAAACAGACAGAGGTAAGGCATCTAGCGATTTCTGTTCTTAAGCTCGCCCCGCCGGGTGAGTTGCAATCCTTCTTGCAGGCAAGAGGAATTCCCTTTTAGGGCCCAGAAAGGGAAGCAACTCAGAACCCGGCTCTATTTTTTATTTCTGTTTTAGTTAAACCTTCACCTTTTCCTGAGGCGTCTCTGATGAACATTAGAATAATCTGATATTGTTTTGTATGCATTTGCCATCTGTGTAAAATTCATTTAAAGTGTACCAAGAAGTAAATTAGCTTCCCTCTTCTCAATGTCATATTATTCTTGACAACTTACAGATACTAGGACATTTCTTGTAACCTTTGAATCAGAAGTCTATATAGTTTCTCCACTCAACTAAATTATAGAAAAGTGGATTATGAGTGGGAGAGACTACTCTTCTCCCATCCCTCATCACACGGTCAACCCTCTCCCGGCTACCATAAGGCCCAACTCAGCCTTCCTCCACCCTATTCCAGACACAGGATCTTGCTCATTTTCTGTCCCAGTTTTTTCCTCCTCTGTTGAGCTTTCTTCTCCCACTTTCCCTTTTGGTTCCCATGAAGTGCATGCCTCTGTGTTACACAGTGATGAGGGCTACCATGAACCCATACTATGGATGGAAAGGCTCTCAGTAAACCTGCTATCTGCTGAGATTTTTCTAGAATTTTGGATTTGGCTTGGATTTCTCTCACTACCTAACATAATGAATCAGTGTTTTGTTGAAATTCAAACAAAAGTTTTGTCTTCTTCATGTAAATATAAAGTACCCTAAGTACCTAAGAATGTAAATGACAAAATCAGAATCAGTAACTCACAGCCTCAAGGTAGAAGCATTAATGACAAAACATGGACTTCTAACCTGTGGACTTGGAACACAGGAAAATACATATCTATAAATAGAAGCTTTAGAAGATTTTCTTTAAAAATAACAAGAAAACTATGATACTTGCTTGTAACTAAATTTGAAAATCTCCAATAGCTGAAGGGACTGAATCAGCAGGTTCTTCACTGTCCTGGGTGTTTCAGCAATGTCTGTCCTTGATTGGCTTTGTACCCTAGTTATCACATAAGACTGGGAAATGAGAAAATGAGAATTTCTCCCAATTACAAACTGAACTGTTACAACTTTCTATGGCTTCTTCAATGCAGTCTATCTATAACCTTGATTTATAGAAATAAATCCTTATAAAAAGAAAACTTTTAGACCACATCTGACTGTAGAATTCAAATTGTCTCTGACATGTGAGCTGTTCTGGTCACACCATGATCTGCTGTAACAAAACACCATAAACTGAGTAGCTTATAAGCAACAGAAATTTATTTCACACAGTCCCAAAGGCTGAGAAGTCAACAGATTTGGTGTCCAATAAGGGTTAATTTTCTGGTTCTTCAATGTCATCGTGTCCTCACATTCCTGAAGGGGAAAAACAGCTCTCTGGATCTCTGTGGTTAGGACAATAATTGCATTCATGTGTTCCACTCTCAAGTCCTAATCACCTCCCATGGCCTCCACCTTCTAATACCAGTACTTTGGGAATTAGAATTACAACATATGAAATTGGGACAGACCCAAACATTCTGACTATAGTAACTGCCAAAGGTATCTAATGAAAATGGACTGTGATGGTTCTTAGATTATCCACTATTTTAACCAAAAATCTTGGTTTATTCATTCGTGTATATATGTATGTTGTCCATCTGCCTTTACTGTCATTTTTACTTTGTCCACATAGTTTGCTAATAGGTTCTTCTTGGTGTGAAATTTGTAAGTGTGCATGGGTGGATGGGAATGTTGTTAGCATAAACACATGACATTAACTCTGGCAACACGAAAATATGTAACCTTAATAAGAGATGTTATAATAGAATAAAAAGAATTGAAGCTAAATAGAGTAGATAAAGAAAAAAATCAGAAAATAAAAATATCAAATATTGACATTATAAGAAATTATGCTGGAAAGAAAAACAGAGAAAAGAGATCATAGATAGAGGGATATATGCAACAAGATTTGTTAAAGATAGGATTCCCTGGAACATATGTGTATGAATACTCCTAAAAATATTTATTATATCATTTTATTGCACCATTCTCACAAGAAGCAATAAGAGAACAGAAGGAAAAGGAGAATCAAAAACAAAGGGGCTAAGAGCCCTAAACGGTGGATTATAAATTCAGTCTCTACCTCTAAACAAACATTAAGAAAAAACTTTAGAATTAAATACTAGATTGTTCCACTTCCATCAAAACAAAATAAAACAAATATTCAGAGTCTAATCTCAGGGAAGGGAATGCTTAAACTGGTAAGTCTATCTTACCAGCTTAAAAATCTTCACTCAAATTTTAACTAGTCATTTGTGAGGCACTAATTCAAAAATATGTATTGAATTCCTACAGTCTTAAGCCTTTGCATAATTATAGTAGGATTGATAAGCACTGCTAAGAACATTAGAATTTAATAAGATAAACTAGGCTGAGATACAAAATTCGAATGCCAACATGAGAATACAAGAGAGGCCACAGAGTTTTGAGATGCTTTTGCAACAGCCATGGCTCTGTGTGCAGGTAGGTCACGAAAGGTTGCTAACAGGAGAGGAGGGAGCTGACCAGGCTGAGGAGGAAGAGTAGAACGCGACTACACAGTGAGGATTTTAAAAAGCATGTTAGGTAAAGAGACTAACTTAAGCCCACTGTAGGAGATGGGTGTACAGCCGGCTGGGCATGATACATAGAACAGCAGGAAGGGCATGTGGAACTTAGTGGGAGGTTGACTCCAATAAAGAAACAGTGAAATGGTTTCCAGAACACAACCAGAGATCATTTATTCTGTGTGTTATTGAAGAGTTAGATTTTAGGATAATAAAAGGAATATTTACCATTGTAGTTCTGAGTGTTTAAATTGGACATAAATGCTACACATCATAAATTTGACAGCTGTTTTGCAAAATGGTTTGGTTTTGTTCTCTTGGGAAGGTGGCTATGTGACTACTTAAGTTTCAGTTTCCCTTATTTGAGATGGTTCCTACCATTTGTGACTTCATATTCTTTGGTTATTGATGGCTTGGAAAATATTTCCTCTGTTTTGCAGCCTACAATCAGTGAAGTCACATAAATTTATTAGTAATGCCATCAGATTTGAGGATATTTCCATTGAAGTTTCTTTCTTGTGGTGTGATAGTGGGATGTGTGTGGGTGTGCTTCATATGTAAGAGCTATTACTTGGAAGAAATTTTGGCAGACAAGCTTCGGGTTCTACATATTTCAAACCTAATTTCTCTTCCACTCTCAACATACGTCCAGAACTGGAAACTATAAGACATCTCAGTATAACCTCTAGCCCTCTGCACCTTTATAACTCAGCACAAAGAGGGTGAACATATTGCCACCTCAGGTCAGCTAACAATATCTAATCTATAGATATGTGACTACAAGCCATGTACAATTAACTTACTAGACCCAAACAAAGACCAATTCCCCTTCTCTATATCTCAAAATGCCTGATATCACTCCAGAGTCAGCTAAGATGAGGGAAGATATGATCCACTAAGTTTAAGTAGAGTCAACGGAGTTAACCAGTTAAGGTATGTTTTAGTCAGCTTTTTTGCTGCTGTGACTAAAAGATCTGACCAGAACAACTCTTAAGGAGAAAAGTTTATATGTGGGCTCACAGTTTCAGATGTCTCAAGTCCATGGACAACAGGCTTCATTCCTTGGGGCTTGAGGTGATGCAGAACAACAAAGTAGAAGAGTGTGGCAGAAGGAAGCAGCTCACATGATGATCAGAAAGCAACAAGAGAGATTCCACTTGCCAATACAAAATATATACCCCAAGGCACACCCCTAGGGACCCACCTCCTCCAGCCACACCTACCCACCTTCAGTTACCACTCAGTTAATCCCATCAGGGGATTAATTTACTGATTGGGTTAAGACTCTCATAACCCAATCATTTCTCCTCTAAACTTTCTTGCATTGTCTCACACATGAGCTTTTACGGGTTACCTCACATCCAAACTACAGCAAGGTAGAAATGACCACTATTGCAATGTTCCAAATATTACAAAGTCGTATGACCAGGAGGACTTGTCAGGCCACTTTCATGACTTGAAAGGGGACTTGCAAAGCTTAAGCTTTATTAGCTTCATGTTAAATCCATCTTGAATATTTTTAATTTGATACTGCATTTAAACTGTAAAGTAAAAAAAATAATAATAAAGTTCATGTAACCTCTAGCTTACTTTTAAAAATATTTTTGTGGTGTTGGAAATTAAAACCCAGTGTATACTGATCACACATTCCACCACTGAGCTACTCCCCACCCCTCTGGCTCTCTTTACTCAGCATCTGGTGAGTGATTTTCATGTGCTCGACAGGATATCTGACATTTAAATAATACAAACTATTATAGCATATGGTCCTTGACAAGGTGCATACCCTTGTGAAACAACTAAATAATCTTCCTAATGACTTGCTGCTTACCATTGTCATTTGAAGAAATAGGAGTAATGAAATAGTAGGGTGTCCTAAACTGGATGGTGATGGATGATCAGGGAAATCATCCTGCAGAGATGTAATTGGAACCCCCCCTCTGTGAGACAAATGCACTCCACCACAGAGGACTAGGGTCTGAGGACAGAGCTTGGTCTTGCACCACTGGAAGAAATGCAGGGAGAAGGGATCTAGCAAACCTGTCAAAATGCACTAAGAATATCTCTCTCTGTGTTCTAGGAGTTACTGTAACGGACTCCTTTTCAAAAGAACAATGTTTCCCTTTAGTAGCAGTCTGCTGACTGGGCAGCAAAAACTTGCAATCAACATCCATCTCTATTACATAAGTTTTCTGTGTAATAGATTTCTTTGTGTCAAAATAAAAAAAGCAAAGCTGGCATGGGCTGAAGGCCAGACTGTGGAAAAAGCCCCGTTTTACTGAATCAAATTTTATAATGGTATTTGACAAATTGGTGATTCAATCTGTAGGGCTCATTACACTCTGAAACTAGCAGTTTTCCATAACTTTTTTATCCTTCCACTTTGGAACATTCCTCCCTTTTATCACTTGGCTGGTATAAAGCAGATTGTCAAAATTATTGTTTACAATACTCTTCTCTTTGAAGCCATCTTTACAGACTTTTTTTCTTAAGATGATTCTGAAATAATACCAGTGCACAGAGTAAAAATTGAACAACCCTCTCTCAAACTTTGAATAACAAGTGCTAACTCCATCTTTATTTCATACCCCAAAGAACATGATAGAAGAAATATAAGAAAAATAGGAGAAGCAATTCATATTTTCCATATGAATATTTATCCTTGAAAAGAGCAGAATTGTCACCATCTCCAGTGAATGTCTACAGCCATATCTTGACAAATGTTTGCTGCCTGAAGGGGATTATAGTTTATAGAATTAACTCCTTTGTTTTTCCCTTTTCTGGGACTTCTAAACTTAAAGGAAACAAAATAATCATAAAAAGCTAAAAATATATTTTAATACTAGAACTGCTTGGGGTCCATTAAAGGGTGTTAAAACAAAAGCTTTCTAGAGAAGAAAAGTTTTTTGTTTTGTTTTTTAAAGAAAACACTTTGGTTAAAAGGAATACAAAAGCCAATTATTTTCATGCTAAATTACCTTTCAGAAAGAACTACTGAATTCACATGATAGAACTATTGTCATTAAATATCTGGTTTGCCCAAATATTGAAGGGACATAAAAATAGGAGCAATTTAATTAACAGGTAAATTGGACACAAGCAATTTAGTTTATGCTCATTTGCATTAACTAAAGTAAATTAATGAAAGAAAAAGTTCAGCTTCAAAAATTCTGGACTGTTTCATATTTTTCTTTTTTTAAAGAACTAATATTTATTTATTCAGTCTGAAACAAAATGTAATAAAATCTTCTGCAGACACTTAAGAGCCTAATTCATCTGCATATCTTTCTTTTCCTTCCTTTTAAAAATCAACGCAGTTTATTCTCCTAACTTAAGTATACAAAGAAGTTTTCAGGAGAGTTTTTTAGAATTCCTCCCTATCATGCACTTGATAATTCCAGATTATTCCAATCAAAATTTTGAAATTAAAATGGAATACTACTAATAATAATTAGACCAAGTAATGGTAACTGGAAATAGTAGTCTATAACTGTGTTAAGCCTGACTAGCATAGCCTCCCAGTCTAAGCCTCTTGATTTGAAATTATCCCCTCCCTCACCACACATACACACACTATCCACTATATCTCCTGAGGGGCAAGTCTAAAAGACTTTGGCCCTGCTGCTTTGCCCCAACTGATTAGTTAGCAAACATGGAAGAAACCAATCAATTCTAAGTGGTAGGTTGAGCCAGCCAAGTGTGTCTTTCTTGACTTTGAACAAAGACCACCAAAACATGATATATACTGTAGAGGAAGGTTATGTGTTGAATTAGTCCCAAATCAGTACCACATACTAGCCCAAACTATTACAACAACAAAACTGAAAAGGTCAGTCTGGAAAGGAAAGCCAAAACCAAAAGAGATGAGTTACCCAGCAGCCTGCACGAACACCCAGATTTCTTTCTGGCCCCACTGTACTTAAAATTTGATCCTCAATTATAAAATTAAATACACTCTTATTATTTGTGCAATCATATTCCCTGGTATTTATTCAAATGAAATGGAAATTTACAGTCACACCAAAACCTGCTCATGGATGTTTATTGCAGCTTTATTCATAATTACCAAAACTAGGAGGCAAACAAGATGTTCTTAGTAGGTGAATGGATAAATAATCTGGTATATCCAGGGTTAAATGAATATTATTCAGCACTAAAAAGAAATGAGTTACCAAACCTTGGTAAGATATGGAAGAATCTTAAATGTGCATCAAAGAAACCAGATGAAAGGCTACACATTGCATGATTCCATTTCAATATCATTCTGGGAAAGGAAAATCTCTAAAGAAAGTGAAAAGATTAGTGGATACCAAGGTTCAGGGAAAGGGGAAGTATAGCAGGGAGCAGGGGTAGGATTGCCATAGGTGGAGCTCAGAGAAATTCTAGGGCAATGAAACTACTCTGTAGGATATGATATTATAATTCTGGCTATCATTATAGTAGTAGTAGTGTGGCACCTGACACTGACAGTGGGGCACATTGTGGGTCCATTTAGACAGAGGGTATGTGGGAACTCTGTACTTTCTGCTCAATTTTGCTATAAACCTAAAACTACTCTGAAAAATAAGCATCAATTTTTAAAGTAAAAATTAAAGCAAAAGTTTAAAACATACACATTCATATTAAGAGAAGTTATCTCTAAATGAGAGAATTATGGATGTCTTCATTTCTTTCCTCTTTTTATTTGACAATATTGTCCAAAAACAAAATTTTTGGTTTTGTTTTTTAAGAAAAATATGTCTTCAGGATAAAAAACAGATACCTGAGTGCCCATGTTTATTGTGATATTCATCAGCCTAGGTGTCCATCAACAGATGGATGGATTTTAAAAATATGATGTGTGTGTGTGTGTGTGTGTGTGTGTGTGTATAAATAGAGTATACACACATAAACAGAAACAGCCATAAAGAATAATGGAATCATTAATTTGTAGGAAAATGGATGGAAACTGGAGAACATTGTGTTAAGTAAAATAAGATATACACAGAAAGACAAGTATTGCATGTTTTTTTTTTTCATATGTGGAAACTAAAAAAAAAAAATGACATGAAAAAAGAAGAGGGATTAAGGAAGGGGAAGGAAACTGTGGAAAGGAAGGAAGGAGAGAACAAGGGAGGATCATAGGGAAGATAAAGATGATCAAAACACAATATATGCATATATGGAAATTACACACTGAAACCAATTAATTGGTGCAATTTATATGTATTAATAATTATAATTTAAAAATATATATATTCCTTGGATAGTGAGAGGATTTTAATTGCATCCTTTAAGTAAATTCTAACATTGTAACTTGAATGGCATTTACTTTATACCTAACACCATCTCTGATTGAAACATGAAGTATGATGATACTTTGTCTTATTCCTCTAGTAAAGACAGTCTCACATATATTGATGAGTAAAAGACAAAAAAAACAAACAAACAAAAAAAAAAAAACCACCCTAAAAGCATTGGAATACAGGCAATTCCTTAAAATAAAATAAAAACTCTAATGTTGCCCCATCAATTACTCTTTTCTTTTTTTTTCCCCCTCTAATTGAAGAAAAATACTAGTAAACCAGAGAAGCAACTTAAATTTGAAAATGGATTTCATTGTTGGACGTATACTAAATGGCATCATTGAGATCATGGTGAAAGATATAGGAAGATAAACTAATTAGAAGGCTAAAGAAGGATTGCTGAGCTTGATAGCCCAAGCCTGTAATCCCAGCAGCTCAGGAGGTTGAAGTAGGAGGATTGCAAGTTCAAAACCAGCTTTGGCAATTTAGCAAGGCCCTACACAATTGAGTGAGACCCTGTCTCAAAATAAATAATAAAAAGGGCTGGGGATGTGGCTCCTCAGTGGTCAAGTGACCCTGGGTTCAATCCCCAGTAAACAAAAACAAAAAAAGAAAAAAAAAAGGCACAGACTATGTCATCAGACTGTATGAGTTATAATGATTATAAACTGAATTCCACAGGGCTTCAGTATATGATCCAGAACAGGTTACTTTGTTTTTAAGCTTCAGGTTTTTCAACTGTAAAAAGGAAATAATAACACAATGCTATCTTTGTATCAGTGTTGTATTATATTAATAATGTATGCAAACAAATTATTGCATCTTGCACATGGTAATTATCATTACAGTACAAAGTCATGAACTGATGTTGAACTGCTGAAATGTCATACAACTGGTGTCCTAGAACTATATTCTTTTCTATGACTTTTATAACTTTTTTAAGTAAATGAATAGACAAAGATAACATGATAATGGTCACTAAATGTCTTTTGAACACAAACTTAGAATATACTTAATCCAATGAGTGAGTGAATAAAAATTTAATTTTTAAAACATACTTGGATGATATCTAGAAGTGTTAGAATAACATTTAAACAAAGATAACGTAAAATCCTAAATTTTTGTTCAAAAAAAAATCAAGACACAAATACAAGGCTTTAAAAAAATTCCCTGGATTCAAATGAAAATTTGGGAGGAGGGCTAGTTACTCACAGGTCCACATGAACCACAGTACAATTTTGGTGACTGGAAACTTTAATTTTCAGAGATCAGAGGACCTGAATACTAGAGTGGAAGCAGTGGAGCAGTTGGCCAGGCTGACTAGACAATTTCACAAAGTTGTTTTTAATTTTAAAAAACTGCTTAATGAAACAGAAAATGTTTGAGTTGAAAAGAGGAAGACTTATGGAAGCTGGCAAGAACTCACTATACCATTTTGCAAAATATTTGAAAGGAAATGGATAGTGCAATATTTGTTAATTCAGAAGGTGAAACCAGAATCACATGAAATGGAAAGAGAGAATGTTCAGTTTAAGGAAAAAGAACTAGCCTGCCTGTGGGTCAGGGAAGGTCAACTCAGAGATGAAATGTCCATCACAAAGTAGAGGACTGTATAGAAAAAAACACTGCCCTGAGGTAGGAATTTGGACAAGATGATTTCTAGCTTTTGCTGCAGCTCTTGGACACCAGGGTTCTAAGATTCAGATCTCATTTAACTTTACTGAATTTGCCTATTAAAAAGGATTTTTCAAATGTATGATATGAAGAGAAATATTGAAGGGCAAAAGAAACAACCTATAATAAGCTAAGAGCTATCTCCTTGGAGATCAGTATATTACCAAATGTAATTACATTTGCCCAGTCTTCTCCATCTAAAATGGACAGATTTACTGTAATGTCTCTCTTTGAGTGATAGAGCATTTTTCCTTTCCTTTTTTCCCCTACAATTTATCCTCATTCATTATTTCTGTAGTAGTCAGAGTTCTTCTCTAGAATAATAAAACCAATAAAATATATATGATTATCAGAGGATATTTATTAGACTGGCTTACACAATGAGAGTCTGAGTAGTCTCATAAAGGAACTGCAGGCTGGGCAGCCAGGGAAACTCACAGCTTCTCAGCCTAAGAAGCTAGAAACCTCAAAACAAGCAGGACCCGTGTCGCAGTCGCAGTCTGAGGTAGAAAACTTGAAGGCCTCCTGGAGAGTCACTAATGTAAATCCATATTCAAAGGCTGAAGAATCTGGAGTCTGATATCTACAGGCATGGCAACAGAAAAAAAAAAAAAAAGTGCCCTCACACAAGTAGGGGCATGTATTCACAATCTTTCCCCTTCTCTGACTTTCCATGAAGGCCCCTAGTCTATTGGTTGGTGCCACCTACATCCAGGGCAGGTCTTCACCACAGGCTAGTATTCTCTAGAAACAACCTCACAGACATATCCAGAAGGCTTCTTCACCAATTTTCTAGGCATCCCTCAATCCAGTCTTCAACCAAGATTGACCATCACAAAAAAAAAAAAAAAAAAAAATGCTCTTGTTCAAATCTGGGATATGTCCCAAAGGTCCATGGGTTCAAGGTCTGAACCCTAGATTGGTGCTATTGGGAGGTGGTGGAAGCTTTAAGAGGTGGTGTTTAGTAGGAACTTTTAGGTCACTGGGGCATGCCCTCAAAGGAAATTCCTCTTTCACCTTTTTGCTTCCCAGCTATGATGTGAACACTTCGCCCCACCACAGGTTGCTCATCATGATGTGCTGCCTCACCATAGACCCCAAAGCAAAGAATCCAACTGAATGTAGCCTAAAACCTCTAAAATTGTGAGCCAAAATAAACTTTTCCTCTTTTTAAAGTTATCTCGGGTATTTTGTAATGGAAGCTGACTAACACAGCTTCTCTTAACAGGCTCTCAGACTCTTCTCCACAAAGCAACAATATGACTGTGAAGCTGAAGTCATTCTCACTCTTCTAACTAAAACACTGCAAAGATTTCTCATTGCAGCTGAAGTCAAATAAAACCTCCTTTTTAAGACCTAGGATAACTTGGCTGCTGCCCACATTCATGCCACTGCCCCTTTTCCTCACAGGGCTGCAGCAACACTGGCTCTGTCTTGGGGGTACCTTTCCCAGTGCCTAGAACACTCTTCCCCTGAATGGCTCTTGGTTTAGTTTTCAGCTTCAGTGCCTCTTCTGAGTGACTTATCCTAAAGGACATTAAAAAATAGCCCCGTCCCTTCCCCTGACTCATTTTCTTAGCTCCCTGTTGGTTTGTTTGTTCCCATTATAACTTTTATCCCAATTGGTACTGCTTTCATTATTTTAGCTTGCACATATTTTATCTTCCTTTCTAACTGGAATCTAAACTCTCAATGGGGGGAAAAAAAAACAATAACACTGCTCTTCCTGCTTACCATTTTACCCCTGCACTGAAAACAGTGTTGGCACATGATAACAGCTCAATAATTGCTAACTTGACAATTGGAAGAAATATCCAAACAGTTAAGTAATACAACTACCAATCCAGTGCATTTTCACTAGCCAAGTCCCTTACATCTCTCCCCCAGATAAATTGCAATTTCCTCCTAATTTTATTCTTCCAACCATTCTTTTCTCTGCCATCAGTCCCTTCCCCATACTACAGCCAGGAAAGTTTTTTAAATACAAATTAGATAATTTAAATATTCTAAAAGGCACACTTATACATTGATAGTGGGACTGCAAATTGGTGCAGCCAATATGGAAATCAATATGGAGAATCCTTTGAAAACTGGGAATGGAACCACCATTTGACCCAGCTATCCCACACCTCAGTTTATACCCAAAGGATTTTAAAACAGCATACTACAGGGACATAGCCACATCAATGTTTATAGGAGCACAATTTACAATAGCTAAACTGTGGAACCAACCCAGATGTCCTTCAGTAGATGAATAAAAAAAATGTGTTGTATATACACAATGGAATTTTATTCAGCATTAAAAGAGAATAAAATCATGACATTTGCAGGTAAATAGATGGAGTTGGAGACTATAATGCTAAGTGAAGTTAGCCAATCCCAAAAAACCAAATGCTGAATGTTTTCTCTGATTTAAGGATGTTGATTCATAATGTGGTTGGGGAGAACATGGGAGGATTAGATGAACTCTAGATAGGGCAAAGGGGAGGGAGGGGAAGGGAGGGGGCATTAGGGTAGGAAAGATGGTGGAATGAGATGGACATCATTACCCTAAGTACATGTATGAAGACACGAATGGTGTGACTCTACTTTGTGTACAACCAGAGTTATGAAAAATTGTGTTCTATATGCTCTATATGTGTAATATGAATTGTAATGCATTCTTTTGTCATATATAACAAACTAAAATTTTAAAAAATAAATATTCTATTTAATGTTATTTAAGAACTTTCCATGCTAATATGACAAAAATACTAATACTACCTATAGTAGAAAACATTTATTGAGCAATTACTATGTGCCATATATTTACATTAGTTTGGTCCTCCTGCAAACTTACTTACTTTTAACCCTATTTTTGTAGATAAGGAAGCTGAGGCACACTAAAACTAAAATTCTTTTTTTTTCTTTTGTTTTTAGTTGTAGATGGACACAATACCTTTATTTTATTTACTTAAATTTTTTTTATGTGATGCTGAGGATCAAAACCAGTGCCTCACACGTGCTAGGCAAGCATTCTATCACTGAGCCACAACCCCAGCTCCCAAACTAAAGGTCTTAACATAGCTCAAAACACCTCCACAATTTGGCCAGTGCCTGTATCCCCAAACTTATTGTACACATCTCCACTTATATAAAGTGAGTCACTATTAGCTCATATTTATATGTAAAAAATACCACATTTTAACAAGAAACATCATAGGAATGAACTTTATTTCACTTTTAAAACCAGAGAGCTAGTCCTTCACCTTCACAACCCTTGCACCTCTGACCCTCTTCCTCACAGCACCTTTCCCCATACCTGCTATGCCACTTCTTAATCCTGTGTAGATCTAAACACTGTCTTTTGGAATCCTGCTGCAGTCACTCCTCTATGATTATATTCCACATCATCCTAATCCAGAGTCTTCCACTAAACACCTGTTAATCTTACTGTTCTTCATGGCCATTTGATAAATGAATTGTTTCTTATTAGGTACCTGTTTGGCTCCTTGAATTATCTACCTTTTTATGTACATCAACTTATCTCCCAGCAACAACTTAGATACCTGAGAGCAGGGTTCATGTCTTACCCTTTCTTTTCCTGCATAGCCCTAACACCTCGTCGGGTAGGTATGCCTTCCAGGTGCCTAATTGGTATCTACTCTTTGGTTTGTCAATTGGTCTTCTTCCCACTTTATATGATCCTTGTCAACAGACAGTTAGAAAATATCTGCCATTAAACTCCCAAATATTTAGTTATGCAGCATGAATCATGGTATTTTCACCTCATACCTGAAAGAACTATTATTCTACTAATTATAGAGTGCAGTTAAGAAAAAAATTTGCAGCTGTGTGTGTGTGTGTGTGTGTGTGTGTGTGTGTGCTTAGAATTATTTCCACACAAGTTCTGTCATCAAGGAGGTAGAAAAACACTCAGCACAACTCCCCAAAGCTGTGTTTCGCTAGTGTTTGACACATCATCATATACGTGTCTGTTATGCTTCTGATAACACAGCTTCGCAGAGTCTGTTTCTATGGTAATTTTAAGCTTATATAACACCAGCCTCTCACAGTCTTCATGAACATTTCTTAAGTTTGTGAAAATTACATATATTTTAACTTCAAAACTGATTCAATTTATTGTGTGGACATTAAGATAATAATTATGAAATAAAACTATGTAACTATATGAAAATACTTTTAAAAGTTAAGAGGAGAAAAAAGTGGATTCCAGTCTGGCTGAGATCACAAGTATGGAACTTGCTGGAGGAGCTCCTTGGTAACTTGTCCAGGAACCACCATCCCCTAACAGGACCACATTCACTGCAGGGGCCTACCCTTCTCCACAGGCCATGTATTAGTCCACCTGGGCTGCTATAACAAAATACCATAGACTGAAAAGATTATAAACAACAGGAACTTATTTCTTACAGGCTGAAAGTTCAAGATCAAAGTGCCCGTAGGTTTGATGTCTTGTGAGGGCCTATTGCCTAGTTCATAGACAGCTGTCTTTTCACTCTAACTTCAATGGTGTAAAGACCTTTGGACCTCTTTTATAAGAGCAGTAACCCCGTTCAGGAGAAATCCATCCCAGCACCTAATAACTTCCCAAAGGCCCCATCTCCTAATACCATCACCTTGGGAGTTAGTATTATGAAAGATGAGATATGGAAGTACACAGACTTTCAGATGATAGTCCTATATGTTCAGAGAAGCCTGAGCCCAGGTCATTCCCAGCCCAGGGGTGAGTCACTACTAGTCTAAACAAGCGGTACTTAACCTGGAAGCTTTGGAGGTATCCATCTAAGCTCAATTCCCTACCTATTTTCCTTCCAACCCTCCCTCTCTCCAAATTTGACAGTTTGGGGGCGGGGCTTTAGCATCTGGCATGGCTTCAAAACTCCTCAGGCAATTCTAACTACAGCCAGGATTTAGAGTTACAAGTCTGAGCCAGGGGTTCTCAAATTTCAACCAGCCAAGGATCACCTAGAGGGCTTATTAAAACAGAGTGCTGGGCCCCACCACCAGAAAGCCTAGAGTGCGGCCTAAGAATTTCATTCCTAACAAGTTCCCAGCTGATTCCAATGAAGCCAGTCTAAGAACCTTGAGAACTATGGTCTTGAGAGAAAGCTCCTCTGAAGAATTTTTTGTTGTTGTTTAACATCTGGAATTATGGCAATTTTGCTACCAGCCTGCAGATGGCACCAAATGCAGAAGAGGGAGGAGTCACTGAGCTTTTCCCAAAAGGGCAGAGGTAACTTGAAATGGCCCTGCACCTGCCCTATCTATGTAATTAATATGTGAGTTTAAAAAATCTACTTTTCTATTCATTAGAAAAGAGGCTTCTGTTGCTTGTTGTTGAAAACATACTACCTGATGTCTAAGATAGAAACAGTTGTATTTCAAATGATGAGAATATATTTTCCCATTATGCTTTTTATGCAGTGAATACTAGAAAATAATCTACTTGAATAAATCTGCACAATAGAATGAGAGAGAAGGAACATGATTATTTTATCCACTTATTCCATTTACATAATTATTCTTGAGGATACATTTTTATTTTTCAAAATATTTCCTCTTGAATACCTCATACAAAGGCAAGATACCAAATTTGAGACCTTTCCATTTTCAAAGCAAAATGACTATAGAAATGTCTCCAGAGGAAAAGTTTTTTGAACAGAGACACTGGCCTGATGTTAAGAAGTTCATAGTCTTAAAAGACAAATAGAACCAGGCACGGTGACACATGCCTGTGATCCCAGTGGCTCAGGAGGCTGAGACAGGAGAATTGACAGCTCAAAGGCAGACTCAGCAAAATCAAGGTGGTAAGCAACTCAGTTAGACCCTGTCTCTGAATAAAATACAAAATAGGGCTGGGGATGTGGCTCAGTGGTCAAGTGCCCCTGAGTTCAATACCCAGTACCAAAAAAAAAAAAAAAAAAGACCAAGGAGTGGGATAGCTGGGTCATAAGGTGGTTCCATTCCAAGTTTTCCAAGGTATCTCCATACTGCTTTCCATATTGGCTGCACCATTTTGCAGTCCCACCAACAATGTATGAGTGTGCCTTTTTCTCCACATCCTCTCCAACATTTATTGTTGTTTGTGTTCTTAATAGCTGCCATTCTGACAGGTGTAAGATGAAATCTTAGAGTGGTTTTGATTTGCATTTCTCTAATTGCCAGAGAGGTTGAGCATTTTTTCATGTATTTGTTGATTGATTGTATATCTTCTTCTGAGAAGTGTCTGTTCAGTTCCTTGGCCCATTTATTAATTGGGTTATTTCCTGAAAACAGCATACTACAGGGACACAGCCACATCAATGTTTATAGCAGCACAATTCACAATAGCTAAACTGTGGAACCAACCTAGATGCCCTTCAGTAGATGAATGGATAAAGAAAATGTGGTATATAGAGTATTACTATTATATAGAGTATTACTCAGCAATAAGAGAGAATAAAATCATGGCATTTGCACGTAAATGGATGGAGTTAGAGAATATAATGCTAAGTGAAGTTAGCCAATCCCAAAAAGCCAAATGCCAAATGTTTTCTCTGATATAAGGAGGCCAATTCACAGTCAGGTTGGGATGGGGAGCATAGGAGGATTAGAGGAACACTAGAATGGCCAATGGGGAGGGAGGGGAAGGGAGGTGGCAAAAGGGTGAAGAAAAAAAAAAGATGGTAGAATGAGATGGATATCATTACCCTAAGTGCATGTATGAAGTCATGAATGGTGTGAATTTACTTTGCATACAACCAGAGATTTGTAAAAATGTGTCTATATGTGTAATATGAAATGTAATGCATTCTGCTGTCATTTATAACAACTTAGAAAAAAAATAAATAAATTTAAAAAAGAAGAAAAGAAAAGAAAAATAGAGGAGCTAGTACTTCATTATGACTATTGTTAAACCTCCTTCTGGCTTTGTCTGGTCTCAGCCAAATGGGTATTCCTTGTGCATCCCAAGACCCCCCCCCCCCTTTCATTTGCTGGTGTAAGTATCCAAATCCCTTCCCTTATCCTGCAATCCTACTTGCACTACTATCTTATTATAGCATAGAAAGCTGTTAAAGAAGAAATTGCCAGCTCATGACCCAAACACCATTCTAGACTTGCCTGTACTTCAGAGGATAAAAAGCTAAACATCTACTTTCCAGTCCCCATTGCAACTGAAAATGCACATGTGATGCTGCCCTGGCTAACAGAAGAAAAAGTCATCTATAGAGAACCTAGGAAATTTTACTTGCCTGATAAGAAGGACTCACAAAGGATTTCAAACTGAAAAACTCATATGGAAAGAAGGGAGATGGGATTCACATAATATTTTGAATCATGTAGGAGGAATAATGCTGTTAAGTGAAAATAAATTTGATTAAAATGATTTAGTAAAAAACATTAATTAGTATAATCAATTAGAACTTGGAAGTAAACTATGGTGAGAAAGTGTGCCATGATCCGATGACTGCCAGGCATATTGGTGACATGTCAACCATTCCAGAGAAAATTTCTTCCTTTTTAATAGCTATCACCCAAAAATTAACTACTTATCTCTTATAGCCATACAAGAGCAGAATAAATCATTGAGATCTTTTGTGATACATTTTGCAATTAGGAACTTTTTGTTTAAAAGTTCATCAAGGGGCTGGGGTTGTGGCTCAGCGGTACTCGCCTAGCACGTGCGCGTCTCGGGTTCAATCCTCAGCACCACATAAACATAAATGCATTGCATTGTGTACAACTAAAGCAAATAAATAAATATTTTTTTAAAAAGTTCATCAAGAAATTTTATATTTAAAACAAGATGTTTCATAGGTGTTTGCTGAATTGTTTTTCTTTTTGTGGTTCAGCTGGCTTTGTTCCAACACTTCAGAAAATTTCCAGGGCAAAATTACTGCACTGGAAAAAAAATTACTGCATTGGGCTCTAAGGAATAAAACTTTATTACTTGCATCATGAATTTTTACTGTGCAAAGCAAAAATACTATCTTGTGCATGTGAATTACCTGTATTCACTTCTTTTAAGTGGGATTGTTATTAGGATAGTCTAATATGAAATGATAATGTCAGTTCTATTGTCCAGTTTACCTGTATGTTAAATAATAAAATTCTAAATTTAGCAAGCAATATGGAAATTTACTCAAGAAATTGGTAAAGTAATCATAACCTCATGCCTCCTGCCTCCAGTAACTATCAAAATTCCACTAAAAGCAGCACTATTTAAGCATTCCCTAAACTCTAGATAAGATGATCCACATATTTTAAACTTCAAATTGCTCTAAATTGAGTTGGAACTCTGAGAGCTATTTAGCTTGACCACATCCTCTGATCTCTATAGAACTGTTCTTACTGAATGAACTGTGCTTGATAATTATGTCAGTCATGTACATTAAGTGAAGCTCAGAGAAACAACCCTGGGATATTCATTGTCATCTTACTGTGAGGATGTTACTGATGATTTATTAAATTTCACAGGACAATCTTTATGAAAACATACCAAACATCCCCATGGGAATAAATATCATGAATAGTTATCCTTTCATGTTTGCTACCACATGCACAGCAAATTGTATATTTCTATTTCTCCCCCCAACCTCTCTGCATTACCTACTAGGAGACTCAAAGGTAAGCATGTGGTCAAGTGCAGCCACTATACAGGCCTTCACATGTGTCTTGTGTGTGAACTTCATCCCTGCTTTCATCTTTTTCTCTCTCACTTTAAGTTTATTTTTAACTGATACATAAAACATAATTATTTTTATTTATACATAAATATTTTATTTAAACAAATATTTTTATTTCTTATAATGTTACTCACTCAATTTTTCTCCTGATTTTTGTTTTTGTTTGCATATTTATAAGTTGTTTTATAACCCTTTGGAATAGGTCAGTGAAAAACTACTACAGTCCATGCCAGGGAGTCTCGCAAGGCTTGTCTGTGAGAAAGCTTGATGTCAGTCAGCACACAACAGAGTCATCCTTATTTTGAGGATAGTAAGGTAGACTAATGAGCCACTGGAGTTCATTAACATAGTACCCAGGGAAAGGCACAAACATAATCCAGCACAAAACTCAAAACCATCTTTAAAAATAGACACCCAACAAATCAAGAACTCTAGAAAGCTACCCAAACAAAGGAATTTACAGCTCAAACAAAAGACATACCCTGAAAGAATACAAGGCATCCACATGAGAATCAAAGCTGAGTCCAAGCAACTAATAGTAACAAACAACACACTGAATAATAGTTCGTGATCTGTTTTAGCAGCAAAGACCAGTACCCAAAGATGGAGCTATGATTAATGGAATTACTGATGGAATGAAGGTAAAGGGCTGAAAAAAAAAGACAGCAAAAGAATTCCAATGTATAGACCACCAAGAAGAGCAAATATGAGCTGGTTTAGTGAACAGAGAATAAAACCTAATGGAGTATCTTGGTTTGCAGAGATATTTATAGCAAATGCTCATATTTCCTCAGTCTTCCCTCATTTTTTCTATCAATGTGTGTAACCAGTCATCTAGAATCAGGGCATTCCCTTTCCTGGAAAAACACTAGCAAAATCTTAATGGCCAATATTCTTTTGATGTTCTTGCTGCAGACCACTATTCCATATGCTTCATTTCATTCTGCTTCCAGGAAGAAAGAGGTAAGGACTGGATATAGCCAACCAGGGCCATGGCTGACCTCTAAGGGGATGAAAAGAACCATTTATCATGGCAGTGCTGCCTCCTCCTGCATGTGCAGTTGCATCTCCCATTTATTCCTTTGTTTATTCTTAGGCTACTGGTGGCATTTCCAGTTTCTGTCCTGAGAGGGCTATAAGATGGGTTGGAACTTTTAAATTAATTCAATGACCATGTTTTACCCAAAGCTAAAAATGTGCCTCCCATTACATTCCTAATTTCTAATTATTACTATTCCTACTATCTAAACAGCACAGTGAAGATTTCAATAAGCCTAAATAACAAGAAAAAATTTTAGTGTAAAATAGCCTCCAATTTGAACACTACAAATCTTCCATTAGAATTTCCACATGAAAATCAAAGTCTAAAATTACAAACACTAATGAAAGACCACACAAATAAAAGTCCAAAATTCTTCTTTCAAAATATCTTATTCAACTCCACTTCAGTATAAAGCTTCTCTTGGTTGAATGGGGTTCCTTCAGTGGCAGAACTTGGCCTTTCCTCTTGGAATCCATGGAGCTCCCACAGCATCCTCTAAAGGTAGTGACTATCAAGCAGCAGAGACTGCAGGGTACCTGGGGGAAGGAAAGTCACCAGAAGAATCACTAGAATAGAGTCCCCAGGCTCAGATACTGAAGAGAGCAACTCTGCTGGCCATCTAAAGTTCAGTCTGTAACCAAACTGGGTCAGAAGTCTCCCATGAAGAGATTAATGATGGTCCCTGTGGCTTGGGCCATGGTGGGGGACGTGGGGAGCAATTCCACTAATGCCTTCTTGGGCACCTAAGACTTTCCTACCTTCTTGCAAAATTTAGAAAATCACTGTGTCGTCGCCCTAAGACATAGGTCTTACTCAACACTGTCTTCTTCCCCATTCCATTTCCCTTTTGAGCCCTTCCTCCCTCATACACATGCTGCACTGAGTTTGGGTTCATTCTGAGAACCTTGGCTCTTGAGACAAAGCCTCCCTCACTGTGAAATCATAGCACCCCACATCTGCAGCAGCCTTGTGTTCTGCACAGCCCTCTCTTTTGCTCTTGCCTCTGCTTTTTCTCATCTATGACAAGGTCTCAAGACATTATTTTCCCTGAACCATGGTGGCTGTGGTCAGTGCCTAGTGCTCTGGAATGTCTCAAGTTGACAAAACTGTTTCTTCAGATGGGTTGCTGCCACATCTCCACACCTGTCCCAGAAGGATAGTCACCCTTGATTGTCTCCTGAACAGAAGCTTCTACAGATGCTTTTAAAGATTGTAATTTGTCAGTTAAGTGTGAACCAATAGGTTTTCTGATATATGTTGTTGAGAAGTCTTAAAATTCTCAACATTTGATTTTTCTATCCAGGCCATCAGTTCTATTATATCTTTCTTGATAGTAGTAAAAATATTTCTAAAGTTTCCTTATGTGCAACTGCTCCTTTGAGGTGAGCTCAATTGGTTTTTATCATTCTAACTTGCTTCTTAAATTGATCCCTTTCCTTTTCTGCTCGTAATATAATAGTATTTGATAGATTTTTACCATCTTCTTACATTTTATTTTCCCTTTGTTTGGCATCTAATTCTTTGCTCTTCTTATATACTTCTTGAGGTTCTTTCTGGGGTGCTGTACATTCCTCCCTGCTTCATCAATGTGGGAAGGAGAAATAAAGACATGGGTTCCATTGAATGCAGATATAACAGGAAATTAAATGTGGCTTTTCCTGGCTTTGGGAGACTTTGGTACAGACCTCAAAGACCCAGAAAATAATTTCAAGGACTCCCTACAGATAGATACTACAATACCTATATTGAGAAGCTCAGAGACAGAATATCTGGTTCTACCAATGTTAATACCTGCCCACCTCCAGCCCATAGGAGGCGATGTTGAAGGTGCCAGGAGGAAGGACTTCCCTGCAGGATTGTGAGTGTACTGTGAAGCATCTCACACCCCTGTGGATGATGCAATGGAGGTGCTTCCCCATTATTCCAGACCAAATAAGAATAATTTTGATGGATCCCCTTGGAAGAATCGCCAAATACGCCCCAGTATTTGAGGGAATGGGGATTGACTGTTGCCAATAGGAAACAAGGAGAGGTTAAAGTCAGAAAGAGCCACCTGCCTAATACTAAGGAGAAGGAGAGTTTCACTGAGCACAAGGTACATGGGAAGGGATGCCTAGATTTCTCATGACCTGTAAGCTGCCTGTCGTGGCCAGCCACAACGCCGCGGGAGGAAAACTCTCGGAGGCAGAGTAAAGATACTACTACTTTTACTTCTACTTTCTTAGAGAGAGCTTAGAGAGAGAAAGAAAGATTTTTCTTCTTCTTAGAAAGAGCTTAGAGAGAAAGATTAGAGATAGCTTTTTCTTCTTCTTCTTCTTAGAGCTTAGAGAGAAAGATAGAGCTTTTTCTTCTTCATCTTCTTAGAGCTTAGAGAGAAAGAGAGAGAGCTTGAAAGAGAGAGATTTCTTCTTTAGAGAGAGAGAGAGCTTAGCTTTTAGAGCTTCTTTCTTCTTTCTTCTTTCTTCCTCGGGAGCCTCGGCTTGACTCTGACCAGCAATTACTTCTTCTATCTGGTTTCTCTTCTGTAACCGCTCTGCCTACGTTCTGGCCGCTCTGATTCTTTTCTTCTTCTCCGACCTGAACTCTTCTTCCGACCGAGTGACTGCATGACTGACTGAATGAATTCATTCTTCTCCTGACTCCGACCGCTTTCACCCGGTTATATACCTTTAGCTTTGTGGGTGCCTCACGTGCATTTACAGGTGCGTCACATACATACTTATTATCAGGTGGAACTTATGGCTTCCAGCTGACCGCAATAGCCATCTCCCTAATTGGGGCTCCTTCAATGACCAAAAAGGGACAAATGGTGGGGAGTCATCCTCTATTTATTTTAAAAGGTTCATCCCTCTTCCTAGAAGGGGGAAAGGAATCAGCTGTAATGGTTAATTTCATGTGTCAACTTAACTGCAGTAGTTTTGATCAAACATTACTCTGAGTTTTCCCATAAGGGTATTTTGGGTGAAATTAACATTTAAATTAAAGATTGAGTTAATCAGATATCTTTCCCTGATTGGTCTTCATCCAATCAGCTGAAGGCCCTACTAGAACAAAAAAAGCTGACCCTGCCCCCAAATAAAAGGAAATTCTTCCTGCCTTACTGCCTTTAAGCTGAGACTTGGCGGAGGGCAGGTGGCAGTGTATTTTCCTCCCTTTGGGTTCAAACAAAGTATAGATTAGAGTTCGGGGCAGGGTCCTTTCTGCTCTAGCCTCAGTTTAAGGGTGTCACCATACATCTACTCTCTCACACACAAGTATCCCAATAACTTTAGAACTTCACAATCTCCCCTCAAATGTATACATTTTTCCTTCTGTTCATTCCCTTAGCTCAAGCCCAGTTGTCAGTCTTTCACCTAACCAAGTAAGAAGGATATGGGAGCACCAAGAGAACAGAGGCCAAGCAAAAGCTTCCAAGCCTGATTGAGGCCCAAGCCAGGGGAGGAAAAAAGACATCAATTGAATGAAATTTAGGGTTTGAATTATTACACTCAACTGAACGTATTAATTATTGAAATGAGCCTATTCTTTGTTTCAGAAAGTTCTAAAAGTCCTAGGGTCTGCCTTGAGTTTTTTATCCAGTAGTGTGAAGAACAAAATCAGAAGCCAAGTTCAAAAGGAGTGATAAGAAAGAAAAAGCTTGCTTTAGCATCACAGTTTTCTGAAACAAACTTACTCAGTACAGCAGTTACACACACATTCCTTAAAGGGATATTGATGTGGAGGAGCAGAGAGGTTTGGTAAGAGTAGATAACTTGGTTCTGATCATCATCTGAGGATGAAGCAAGGGTGTGGCAATACTTAAAATGCTATATAACAAAAAATTCTGGAGTACTTGCTCAGAGCTGAATCACTGCCATAAACATGAGTATATAAATACAATTTCGTAGGCATTAGTGCATTGTGCCTGCTAATATACCCATAAGGGTACTTCTTGAGGTGTTCTCAGGGCAACTTCTGTTTAGGACAGAAGGATTCAGTTTAGAAGCCAGAATCAGACCTCATCAAAATCCCCAGGTGTGCCTCAGTATTACTATATTTTTTTTCTGCCAAGTTCTTGGAACAGTATTTTGTCTTATATTTTTAGCACATAAGCAGGTTCCAAATTGACCTTGCAGCATGGCTTTTGTGGTGGAAAAAATTTTTTGTACACAACAAAACTGGGAAACTTTGATGAGTGCTTTAAAATTTTTTGCATAATATTAATAATCAAGGTATACAAAAACTAATATAACTTAAATTACTTCAACTTGATGTTTGCTGGTAAATAACAAATAAACTCACTTAAATCCCTCTGTTTGAATTATCACTCTTCTTTTTTTTTTTAATATTTATTTATTTGCTTTAGTTGTACACAATGCGTTTATTTTTAGGTGGTGCTGAGGATCGAACCCGGACTGTGCACGTGCTAGGCGAGCGCTCTACCACTGAGCCACAATCCCAGCCCTCTTCTTTAACTCAAGGAAAAGTTTCCAAGAATCACCTACAAAAACCAATGATATTTTTTATTGTGCATATTTGTAACTATTTGCTGAGTGGTGCAGCACAGTTACCTTTTGCTAAGAGCCTGTTTACAATATTTTGCTCTTATATTTTACTGTGTAAAATGAGAAGCTTACACCATTAGTGTGACTTTACCTAAAGACACTGTCTTTTTATATTGTGGGAATTGTTCCTGTAAACATTCCCAGAACAGTAGGGCTTGCTTATTGCTTTTAGTATAGAATTTGGTATACTGTGTGTTTATTTTCTGCATCATGCTATCATATCCCTAAGCTTTTGCCTTGCCAAAGAGGAAATAAAAGATACTAGAGCTATCTCTAGTATGGCTAGAGACTCTTTCAGTTAATACTGAGACATATTTATTAATATTTCCAACATGTGTACTGACTAAATCCAAGTGATAAATTTCAAACAGTAGAACTGGAAGGCCCATTACTGAATAAGCTATGAAACATTATCATGACATCCACAACTCTATCTGAAAATAAATGGTAGATTGAAGCAATACAAGTAGTTGAGTTCCAGATTGAAGAATTCAACTCAAGTTAATTTGTGTAGCTGTATTAACTTTTGTAATTTTTCATATGAATAGTTATTGCTATGTCACTGGACATCCCTGATTTAACATTATGCAAGGGTATTTGAGGAGAGTTCTATGAGGACCATAACCACAGGTGATGTACATTCTCATTCTTATTTTATTTCTATAAAGATATTACATCTAAAATATGTTTTAAACTCATCCCTGTCCTTCTTGAAACTCTAAACACACTTAATTTCAACAAAGCATCCTAAAGACAAATATTATTTTCTTATTCCTCTTCAGCTTTCATATTCATAATAACTTCTTTAATTGATTCTCTACCATGACTGAAGAATATCACGTATCTTATTATAATAGGAAACAGCCACTAACAACCACATCTTGCTCCTATTTATCTATTCATTACCAAACCCACCAGCTTTCCATGGTTGAACTGAACTCCTTGCCTCTGTTCCTGACATCTATGACCATGTTCAAGATAGATAGGTACATTTTTAGGTAACATAATACTAGTTGTGTAAGATTCTAATTTTTTACTGTAAAGCACAATAGTAGAACATTGTAAATAGGCTCTCCAGATAAACTTAATAAGATACAACTAATAATTCAGAGCTAACTTGAGATCATATGATGGGATGGTAACTATAAATGCTTGTGAAAAAGCTACATAATTACAAGAAATTAGTCCCTCCAGTTTTACCCTAAAACTGAAATTCAATTCAAAATAACCTTGAACAGAACAAAACTGGGAACAGTACAAGTAGTTAAGTTCCAGTCTGCTGTACCTATTGAAAAACATTAAAAAGTGAAAAAAATTTGTTTTAGCATCTAGTTGAAGAGTTAAAAACTAGAAGATGAGGACTGTGCCCAAGTCCTCAAAAGTGCCAGCTGAAGGACAAAACATAGGATTGTGAACAAGAAGCTCAACTTAGAGATGAGTATGGCCATGGGAGAAATGGGCAGGACAGATGAGAGACTCATTAGCATGAGATGAGAACAAAGATCCTGAGCTGACAGCTACCAAAGTGAGTCACTGGTTTAAAGAAGTGAATGCAATGTTGAGAAAGGCAAACTAGGTTTCTGTAAGTAGGGAAAGCAAATGTCTGGAATTCAGGAATCAGAATAGGGCAATAGCTTTAATGAGCTGATAAAAGGAATAGAACATATCTGGCAGCTCTCTGAGAGAGGAGAGCTGAAGTTGTAGGGTGCAGTCAGATGCTTCATTTATCACAACATTCATACAGCAGAGTCTCTTATCCAGTATAACAAGACTGGACCAATAAGTTGGTTGGTTGACAGAAAGATATAGTTCAACCAAACAATAACTTAAAAACGACATAACAGTTATATGTTTACATAAACTCTCCTCTATTACCTGCCATATTGTCTAAAATATTAGCCCCAATCTCTTTGAAACATTCAAGTGATGGCCAACAAATGAGGTTCCTTTGCATAAATAAACAATTTTGTCACAGAAAGCACAGTGCTTCGTGTACCACAATTTCTGATATAATGGATGATCCAAGAATCTTAAAAAAGCAAAATTTTCTTTAATTGTAATAAAAATCACATTATTCTTTAAAATGATAAGTAATGATATCACATATATTTCATTTTGACTAAAAACATATAAGAGCATATTCATTCACCAAGATTTTGGTTTAGAACCAAAATTTTTCATTAACATCATAATTCTGTGTTGTTTGTAACTGATAATACATTAGCTATGATATCCAGTTTCAATGTCTTTTAAGTAAACCAAGAACTTAAAGATACTTTCAATACAGTCTAGTGAAGAATCCTTTCAGATTTTTATGACTACACCTCCCACACTCCCCAGCATTTATATCTCTTTTGTGTGTGTGCTGGCAATATTTTATTTCTTTTCTTTTATTGATGCATATTAGTTAGGCATAACAATCAGTTTCATTGTGACATACATGCATATAACGTAACACAATTGATTTCAATGCCCAATACCTCCCATTCCCTCTATCTCCTCTCTCCCTCTATTCCCTTTCTCTGCACTAGTGGTATTCCTTCTACATTTATGACACAGGTTTTTTTCTTCCTTCGAGTTTCCACATATGAGAGAAAATATATATTACTTGTCTTTCTGAGCCTGGATTATTTTGTTTAACATAATGACCTCCAGTTCCATCCATTTTCCTGTAAATGACATAATTTTTTTCTTCTTTACAGCTGAATAATATATCATGGTGTATATATATCACATCATCTTTATCCATTCACCTGTTGACAAACACCAAGGCTGATTCCATAACATGGTTATTGTTACTTGTGCCTCAGTAAACATGGGTGTACATATATCTCTGAAGTATGTAGCAATGTGGACTTTAATTCCTTTGGATAAATACTGAGGAGTGATATAACTGGATCACATGGTAGTGCTATTCTTTTGAGAAAACTTTATACTAATTTTCACAGTGTTTATACTAATTTACATTCCTATCAACAGAGAGAAGGGTTCCTTTTCCCCCAACATTCTCACCAGCATTTAATTTTATTTATATTCTTAATATGCCATTCTGACTGGGGTGACATAGAATCTCAGTGTGGTTTTTATTTGCATTTCCCACATGGCTAAAATGAGAATTTTCCTATATAATTATTAGCCATCTGTACTTATTTTGAAAAGTGAGAAGTGTCTCTTCAGTTCATTTGCCCATTTATTTAATGGGTTATTTGGTTTTCTGGTTTTGAATTTATTGCATTTTTTAATGTATTCTAGATATTAAGCTGCTGTCCAAGGAGTAGTTGGCAAAGATTTTCTCCCATTCCATAGGCTGTCTTTTCATTCTGTTATTTGCTTCCTCTGCTGTGCAGAAGCTTTTTAATTTAATGCTATCCCATTTATTCTTGCTATTACTTCCTGAGCTATAGAAGTTGTGTTCAGAAAATCATTGTCTGTACCTGTATGTTGAAGTGTTTCCCCTGCTGCAACATCTCTGTCCTGATTCTTAGGCCCGTGATCAATTTTGAAGAGACATTTATATAGAGACAGAGATGGGGATTCATTTTCATCCTTCTACATATGGATAGCCCGTTTTCCCAGCACCATTTGTTAAAAAGAATGTGTTTTCGCCAATGCATGTTTTCAGCACCTTTCTCAAGAATCAGATGACTGTAGTGTGTGGGTTTTTCTCTGTACCTTCTATTCTATTCTGTTGGTCTGCATGTCTGCTTTAAGCTAGTACCATGCTGTTTTTGTTTCTATCATTCTGTAGTATAATTTGAAGTTGGGTATCGTCATTCCTCCAGCATTCTTCTTTTTGCTCATGATTGTTTTGGCTATTCTGAGTCTTTCGTTCTTCCATATGAATTTTAGGATTTTTTTTTCCTAGTTGAATGAAGAATATTATTGGTATGTTGGTGAAGATTGCACTGAATCTGTGGATCATTTTTGGTAGCATGGCCACCTGAACAATATCAATCTGCCAATCCATAAGTAGGAAGGTTTTTTCATCTTCTAGTCTCTTATATCTTTTTTTGGCATTCAGTAATTTTCCTTGTAGAGGACTTCCACCCCCTTGGTTGGGCTTATTCCAAGGATCTATTTTATTTTTTGCTAATGTGAAAGGAATTGTTTTCCAGATTTCTTTTTCAACAGGTTCATGATTGGCACATAAAAAAGCTATTGATTTTAGTATGATGATTTTGCATCTGGCTATTTTGCTGAATTTGTTTATTAGATCTAGAAGTCTTCTGATGGAGCTTTTAGGAGCTTTTATTTTTCTAAGAATAGTGTCATATCATCTGCAAATAAGGATAATTTGACTTCTTCCTTTCCTATTTGTATCCTGTTAATTTCCTTCTCTTGCATAATTGCTCTGGCTAAAATTTTAAGTACTATATTGATTAGGAAGGGTGAGAATGGACATCCTTGTCTTGTTTCTGATTTTACGGAAATGCTTTTAGTTCTTCTCCATTCAGTATGATATTGGCTTTGGGTTTGTCATATGTAATCTTTAGTAGGTTGAGGTACATTTCTTTTTTTTTTTTAGAAACCCAAAAGCAAACATCAAATTTAATTTAAAGAAAAAAAACAAGACTTGTCTGCAAGGGCAACAGAGGAAACTAATTCTTGAAAAACACGCGGGCATCTTGGAAGGACTGGAGGGAGGAAAATGCACTGAGCTTAAGAAGCCGTAAGTTATTTGCAAATCAACTCCTTTCAGGGGTGGAGGAGTCCTTGGCCATTTCTTAATAACAGCAAGCAGGCAGGCTTCTCTTCGGAGCGTCTGGTACACTTGTGGCTCAGCGGCAGAGGGCTTGCTTCGCATATGCGCGGCCCAGGTTCGATCCTCAGCACCACGTAAACATAAATGCATTGCATTGTGTACAACTAAAGTAAATAAATAAATATTAAAAAAAAAAGAGGCAGCTGCGCACAGTCTCCCATCTTCCACGCAGGAGCCGCTCCCGGGGTCAGCCAACTCTCAGCGGAGGGGCGACAGCACGACCCGTCTCCCGGACAAAGAGCATCGGAATGTTCCGCTTGGTTCATTTATAGATCTCTTCATAAGTCTCTTCATCCATTTCTATCGTCGTCACAGTTTCCTCCACATCGCCCAGGATCATATTTAAATGTTGATCATAAGCGTGTAACCTGCCTCGAAGCTCCCGGTCATTTCTCATCTTCACATAAATTCGCTCATCCAGGCTGAGTCTGATGAGGTCCAGGGGCTCCTCTACCGTATTGGTAGTTTGTTGCTGGTCCACGTCGTCCGCCATGTTTCAAACCCTGCGCCCGTTTCCATTTCTTTTATTCCTAGTTTCTTCAGTATTTTTATAATGAAGGGATGTCAAATTTTGCAAAGGTTTTTTTTTTTTTTTTTTTTTTTTTTTGCATCTGTTGAGATGATCATATGATTATCATCTTTCTATCTATGTGGCATATGATGTTTATTGATTTGTGCATGTTTAACCATCCTTGCTGTGAAATAAAACTGACTTGAGCATGGTGCATGATTTTTTTTAAATGCTGTTGAATTCAGTTTGCAAGTATTTATCCTTTACTAAGGATTTTTTGCATCTATGTTCATCAGGGATATTGGCCTGTAGTTTTCTTTTATGACTTTATCAGGTTTCAGTATTAGGTTGATACTGTCTTCATAAAATGAGTTTGGAAGTGTTCCTTCCCTTTCAATTTCAAGACACAATTTGAGGACCGTTAGTATTAATTCTTCTTTAAAACTCTGGTAAAATTCAGCCATGAATCCATCCAGTCATAGGCTTTTATTCATTGGGAAGCTTTTTATTATTGCTATAGTTTCATTACTTGCTATTGGCCTGTTAGGTTTTCTATATCCTCTTGGTTCAATTTTGGTAGGTCATCATGTGTCTAGAAAGTTATCAATTTCTTCTCAATTTTCCAACTTACAGAAAAATATGTTTTCAAAATAGTCCCTAATGATCCTCTGGATTTCACTGATGTCATAAGTAATATTTCCATTTTCATCTCCAATTTTATTAATTTGGGGCTTCTCTCTCTTTTGTTTAGTCTGAATAAGGCTTTACCCCTCTTTTTTTTTTTTTTTTTTTTTTTTTTTTTTGGTACCAGGGATTGAACTCAGGGGCACTTGACCACTGGGCCACATCCCCAGACCTTTTTTGTATTTTATTTAGAGACAGGGTCTCACTGAGTTGCTAAGTGCCTCGCCATTGCTGGCTGGCTTTGAACTCACGATCCTCCTGCCTCAGCCTCCCAAAGTGCTGGGATTACAGGCGTGCGCCACCGCGCCCGGCTACTCCCCTCTTTTTTACCTTCTCAAAAAACCAACTCATCACTTCATTGAATCGTTATATTGTTCTTTTATTCTCCATTTCATTAATTTCAGCTCTAATCTTTATTATTTCTTTCCTTCTACTGGTTTTAGGATTGGTTTGCTTTAGATTTTTCTAAGACCCTGAGATGCATCATTAGATCATTTGTTTAAGCTCTCTCTGATTAGGGGATGGGGATATAGCTCAGTTGGCAGAGTGCTTTCCTTGCATGCACAAGGCTCTGGGTTCAATCCCCAGCACCACAAACAAAACCTCTCTGATTGTTTTATGTAGGCATTCATAGTTGTAAACTTCCCTCTTAGAACTGCCTTTGCTGTATCCCACTGATTCTAGTATGTTGTGTTTATTTTCTTTGAATTGGTTACTTTAGTTATACATTCCTTCTCTCTACTGATCTCTCAGCTATTTACTTATTTTTTTTTAATTAGTGTATTGTGGATGTATATGATGGTGAGATTCACTGTGCTATAGTCATATATGTACATGGGAAAGTTAGGTTAGAATCATTCCTTTGTCTTTCTTTTTTTTTAATATTTATTCCTTTGCTGTAGTTGTACACAATGAAATGCATTTATGTTTACGTGGTGCTGAGGATCGAACCCAGGCCACGCACGTGCTAGGCGAGCACTCTACCGCTGAGCCACAACCCCAGCCCCCATTGTCTTTCTTTATCCCATCTCTCCTCCCTTCCTTTCATTCCCCTTTCTCTTCTCCACTGACCTTTCTTGTATTCTTTTTATTATCCCCTGCCTTATGTTATGTTTCTATTTTAATTTAATTCTAACAATTTTTAAATTTACTTTATGATATATTCAATGACCCCATTCATCATTCAAAAGTATATTTTTTTGATCTCCATGTGTTTGTGGCTTTTCTTGCTATTGATTTCATTCCATAATGATCTGAAAATGTACAAGAAATTATTCCCATTTTTTGTATTAAGAAAAGACTAAGGAAAAGCTAAGACTTGCTTTATGCCCTAATATATGATCTATTTTGGAAAAAGTGTCATGAGCAGCTGGAAATGTGTTTGTAGTATCATTGGATGAAATATTCTGTGGATGTCTATTAAGTCTATTTGATCTATAGTAAAGCGTATGGTATCTGTTGATTTTTTTTTTTTTTTTTTTTTTGGTCAGGATGACCTATGTATTAGTAAGGAGTATATTAAAGTCATCCAATATTATTGTAGTAAGGCTTATCTTGTCCATTTAGGTTGAATAGTGTTTGTTTTATGAAATTATATACACCAATTTTTAGGTACAAATATTTATAATAATTATTTCTTCTTTTTGGACTATTACTTTTACCAAAATGTAATGACCTTCTTTGTCCTTTCTGACTAATTTTGGATTGAAATCTACCCTGTTGTATGTGAGAATAGCTACTCCTGATTGCTTTCAGGCTTTGTATTCATGGAATATCATTTTTCATCTTTTCAGTCTGTGAATGTCTTTCTCCATGAGGTATGTTTCTTATAGACAGTATTTAGTAGGTTCTGCGACATTCTGTCTTTCATTGAGATTTAAGACTATTTGCATTCAGAGTTATTATAGAAAGTTCCATATAGCTTCCTATTCTTCTGTTTTATTTTTTTATTTGTAATAGTAGTATTATTACAATTCACAGTGCACATATATAGCATCTTTTTACATACAACTGTTTGTATACAAAGTATATTCATACCATTCAGGTCTTCAATCATGCATTTAGGGAAAAAAAAGTAAAGGTCTGTTTTATTTTTAAAGTTTGATTTGTTCCTAATTCTCATTTGCCTATTTACTCATCTAATGATATTTATATTTTCCCATGCTCTCTTGGTTACTTTTATCTTGTTCTTTTTTATGCAGGATTCCACTTAGTATTTTCTGCAATGCTAGCTCAGTGGTCACAAATTCCTTTAGTTTATGCTTATCTTGAAAGGTTCTTATTTCTTTTTAATTCCTAAAGATAGCTTTGCTGGACATAATAATCTAAGTTGGTAGTTTATTTTTAAGGACTCGAAATACATCATTTTATGTTCTTATGGCCTTCAGGGTTTCTTCTGAGAAATCTGGTCTGATAAAGGTAAATCCTATCAGTTTACCTTTATAAGTGACTTAGCACTTCTCTTGAAGCTTTCGAAATCCCTTCTTTGTTCTGAATTTTTGGCGTTTTAACTATAGTATGTCTTGGAGAGGTTCTTTGCTGATCATGTCTCTATGGAGTTCCAAAGGTCTCCAGTACCTGTATGTCCATTTCATTCCCAATATTAGGAAAATTTTCTGTTATTTCACTGAAAAAGTATTCTATGCCATTAGCCCATATCTCCACTTCTTCAAGATCTATGAACTTTACAGTTGGTCTTTTAATGTCCTAGAGCTCTTATATATTCTATTCATGGTTTCTTTTCTTTTTTTAATTACTGTTTGAGTATTCTAATTCATCTGCCTTGTCTTTTAGCTCTAATATATTTTCTTCTGCTTGATCTAGTGTACTGGTGAGACTCTCCTCTGAATTTTTTATTTGACTTATTGAGTTTCTAATATCCAAGATTTCTGGTCAGTTCTTTTTCATAATCTGTTTTTATTTAAATGATCTTTCATATCCTGTGTTGTCTTCCTTAGTTCATTCCTTAGTTTTTCTTTTAATTCATTGATATTTTAATAGTTAACTTTTTAAATTCTTTTTCTAGCATTTCTTCCACTTGGATAATCTCTGGATTCAGTTTGGGGGATTGTGAACTTTTGGAGGTGTCTTATTACATTGCTTCTTCTTATTTCCTGTGTTTTTATGTTGAGATTTACACATGTATTAGGATGGCCCTCCACTATCATGGAAGGGCCTTTTTAATAAGCTACTTTCTCTTTACAATGTGTCCTGGCTGGGAGTATATCTCACATTCAAGCATCCACCCAATGTGTTCAAAATGCTATATTTAATCCCCAGCACTATTCTGAGAAGAGAGAATAACCACCAATAATAGCTTAAAAGCAAACCAGATACTAGCATATAATAAAAACTTATTGAAAATATTCTCTATAACTCCACTAATCAAAGAGAAGAAAAAAGAAGTAATAATATAGAATAGGTAAAAATAAATAGGCAATAAAGAATGTAGAATTTACATTTAACTGTATAGAACATAAAAAGAAAATGCCCATAACTAATCTACAGCAATGTGTTCTATTTAATTAGATATTGAACTAAGTATTAATTAAATATTATTTAGGTACATTGGTTATTTGAAAGAAGCATCTTACTTTTACCTAGTATTTTACACACAAAATAATTCAGCAATAATCCTTTTCTCTTCTGTATTCTTATCATTGGGTGTGTAATATTTAATTAAATTCTGAAAGTATAGGGTTAGAGTTACAGTACAACTAAGATAGCAGTTTTGAGACAACTTACTTTTGGTAAGCAACAACTCAATGGACAGCATGATTATTTTGGCAAATTAGTTTAATGGCAGTTAGTTAAGAGACAATAATTTCATAGTATAATTTCTAAGTTCAAAGTGTGTTTTTAGATTGATAGAAAGTCCAGGCATAGACATTAGAATCAAGGTTTACTTATCTAAAGGATAGAAAAGAAAGCCAGTGATATACTGTTATGGCTTGGATATGAGGTATCCCCCCAAAATTTCCTGTGTTAATGCAGGAATGTTCGGAGGTAAAGTGATCATATTGTATGAGCTGTAACCCATCTTGGGCTCCAAGCAATGGCATCAGCTGTCTATGAGCTAAGATATCTGAAACTATGATCCCTCCATCCCCTTAAATTTTTCTTCCTCTAAGTTATTCTTGGCAGGTATTTAGGTCACAATGACACAAAAGATGACTAAACCATTTGCATTAGCAATATCATCACTATTTTCCTGGTCAGAGTTGTAATCACATAGAAACCCAACTGTCACTACCTAAGTATACAGTGAGTAAGTGTCTCCACTGCTCTCCTACAAATTAAGCCACATATGTGTAAGCCTTAGATATTTATTTATATACACATGGATATAACAGTTGTATAAAAAGACTGGTCTAGGCCCTGCGTGGTGGCACACGCCTGTAATCCCAGCACTTTGGGAGGCTGAGGCAGGAGGATCATGAGTTCAAAGCCAGCCTCAGCAATGGTGAGGCACTTAGCAACTCAATGAGACCCTGTCTCTAATAAAATACAAAAAAGGGCTGGGGATGTGGCCCAGTGATTGAGTGCCCCTGAGTTCAATCTCCAGTACCAAAAAAATTTAAAAATAAAAATAAAAACCAAAAAAAACTAGTGTTTATCACTATATATACTTGGACATTTGAAGAAGCTAGGAATATTTATGTTGCAAAGGAAAACCTGTCACATTCAATAAAAGTAATATATCAAAGCATATGTAAATATAGTCCATACTGAGTAAAGAAAAAAAATGTCCAGTAAAGAATTCCAGACATGGAGCATTTCATTTCTTGGATGAACATTATCATAACATCAGACACTTCTACTTAAACATTTGTATTATTTGGAAATAACGCATCTGTGCATCTTAACAGAAGATATACATTACTTGGTGCATAATTTGCTGAGTATAATCCAAAAACTTAATTGAAATTTCTCTAAGAAACTATTGGATCAAATGATATATCACAGATCCCCTCTTAAATTTGTCACATTTAAACATCTGGTAGTCTTCTGAGTCTTTTGCTACCTCTTTAAAGTGACTCAGTCCTAAAACTCTACATCATCCTTATTCCACCTTGCTGAAATTACTTTCAAACATTATAGCTTTCTATTACTATAACTGATAGATAGGTTACCCTCCCCTACCCTCAGAGTTTTCCACACCCTAAGAGAAGCAACCTTGTTTCAAGATGTTCCAGACAGGATGTTCCTTCCCCGGGCAGAATGTTTCTTTTCCCCAGGCAAGAGCCAATAGGCTTAAAGGACACCCTGTTCTAGCCAATGGTGTTGGGGTTGCTCTAGTGCACCCCCCCCACCAGAAATCCCTATATAAGGCCCTGTCTGAGAGACTCAGATCAGACAGAGAGAGACACACGGACACACAACATCGGCTCGTTGCTGCTGAGAGGAGGAAGACAGATACATCGGCTCGTCGCTGCAGAGAGGAGGAAACCACTGCAACAGCTCCAGACCCATCGCCTCCAGCTGACAGCAGCTGCTCCAGCCGACAGCTCCAGACCGACCACCTTCAGCCCGACGGCCGCTCCCAGCTGACAGCTCCAGCCTCCAGCCAGACAGCAGCTGCCTTAGCCGACAGCTCCAGAGATCCTAGCTGGTGCAACCAAGCACCCACCTTCTGTCCAGAGCTTGCACACTCCCTTCTCCCTGACTCCCCTCTCCCACCTCTTCGACCTTCGACCAGAGCACCTCTTCTCCGGTTTTTGCTACCAGCCACAAAGGCTGTTGAATAAATCTCTTGGCTGCATGGCTGTCCCCGGTGTGATGCTTTGCCCTTCAATAACAAATTCCCGAGATGATCAATTTATAAAGGATTATTTTGACTCACAGTTTTAGAGGTCTCAGTCTATAATTTGTTGACATGGTTGCCTTGGGCATGTGGTGGCACATCATGGCAGAAGTACTTGATGGAGGAAAAACTGCTCACTCATGGCAAAGAAGCATGCCTCATAGTACTGGAACTGACTTTACAGGTATAAATCAGAAAGAATCTGAACGTTTCCCCCCACACACACACACACACACACACACACGTGCTGATTGAAATGAAAATTTTCACACAATAATTGACTTTATCTGAAAATTTTAAGTCTATAAAAAGAAAATTGAAATACAAGTAAGACTAGGTTTTAGAGTTTTCTATTGAATATTTCTCCTTTGATGGTTGCTGTAGAGTAAGGTATCCTCAAGCTCTAGAAAACCCCCTAGCTTCAATTGCAGAGAACAAGGGCCTCAGAGGAAATCTATCTAACAAGAAGTGGCATGAATTAGGGCAGGTCAGTGGTCAGCACCTCAGCCAACAAATCAGCTCGCCCAATTAAGCTCTTTCCAAACACCAAAGCTTGGCAGTTACTAAGGTCAAGTGTCCACATGCTGACCCAGCTCCCATGCACCCTGTTGCTTATGAACCTGCCTCCCCCATGCTTCCATGTAGTTTGAAGGTAAATGAAACTAGAATTGAAGCAGTCCAGACAAAAAGAACAATAAAACATTTAGTCAAAATTTTACACTTGAAGCCTAGATTTGTTGTGATTTTTCACTGGAATTTGATTTTAGCATATTTCAAATATATGCTAACCTTTAAAATCTAAACAGAATTTCACAAAAATGAATATAAGGAAATTCAAATGACTAAAATCCTTTGTATTGTTATTACAGTATAATTTTATTTAGGGAGATTTGTGTTTATTTAATAAAATGCCACTTCACACAGAAGTTCTAAAGATTGGAGAGCTGCAGTTGCACAGAGCTGTGAATAGAATCATTTTTGGAAGAGCGACACTCATAACAATTTCAACTAGGGAGAATAAATGGCACATTTGTGCATGTTCATGGTCATAGTCATCACTCTGTCCAAAAAAGAAAAGTTGTTAATGTTTGGCTTATGCATGCACAGATGCTAAGTATCTCTTCTTTTCTCTGTTAAATCGGTGGTTCTCAGTAGGATAGATAACAGAAGCAGATCACTGAGAGAAGCCAGAAAGGGCTTTGATATACCTGAGGAGATTTTTAAACTAAAACACCCTCTCCCCACATGTCAGAATCAGAGGCAAAGAGGAAAGCATCTGTAATTGGGGGGGGGGGGGGGGTGATCTAGGTGATTCCACTATTCCCCAAGTCCTATTTTAAAACAAAAATAACAACTCAGCATTTGAAGTACAGGAAGATGACCACTTTTCTGGCAAGCAAAGGAAGGAAAATGACAACGTTATAGTAACATGACTCAGGATTTTAGAACTAGAAGAAACAGAGGTGACAGTGTCCAAATCCCTCATCATAGAGTTGAAGGAAATCAATATTAGAGAAGTTTGATTGCTCAATGTTAGAGATGATTTGATTGTACAATTAAAAGAGTTTTTTCCCTATAACAAATCAATGCCCAACAGAGTTGAATCAGTGAATGTTTATTTACTGTATCTTTCAACAATTGTTGAGCATTTACTCTTTGATAAGTATTGCAATTGCATACGTTAATCCCAATCTTCACATCTACTCTACACTCTGTGAGATAATTCTTTTCTCTCTATTTTACAGATTGTGTAGGAAAGGACAAAGGCACGGAGAGGTTAGATAATTTTCTGAAGATCACACTAGTGGTATTGGTAGAGGCAGGATTTGAACATAGACCATCTAACTCCAGAGCCTGCACACCTAATCACTGTAATGCATTCCTGTTTGCTACTTACTGTGTACCTGGCACTCTCCTAGCTTCTGCAAATACAGTTGTGGAGAAGAACATCCTACTTTCATAGACCTAACATAAAAAATAAAAAGTCAACTATGAAATCTAACTTTCAAATTTTGTTAACAAGCTATCATACATAGGAACACCTTCATCTGTGGATTAGGAAAGAAATGACATCTAAACTGAGGTCATACATGTGAAAAGAATATAAAGCGGGGACTGGGATGACTGGGATTGTGGCTCAGCAGTAGAGTGTGATAAGAGAACTAAAGGGACTCCATCTTGTTCTTCAGCAGCCATCTTAGGAGTTCCGAGAAATAGTTCTGTTTCTCAGAAATAATAGAATACAGAAAGCCCTGCCTGTGTACCTAGCATAATACGCTTGACAGCATAAAAACAGCAATTCCTATACAATGTAAAATTGCTCTCTTTGGTTTCCATTTTTCCTGGGCAAATACCTTGTCAGAGATTGATTGGCTAGACGTTAGTAACCATTCTCTAACATGTACTCAACTAGGGTAATCTTGACCCCATTCCCTTCTACTTGATTGTTGCTATATCAACCTGGAAAGTCCCGTGGGAAATATTGTACCCATTGCTTTGTCTTGCTAACTGCCTAGATTCAGCTTCTGTACTGTGGCTTGCTTGCATTGGCTAAAACCCTGCAATTGAATATTCCACCCTCTGGATTTTGCTCTTTATAAACCCTTGAAAAATCACTGCCTGCGCGCCATCTTGTCACACTGTGTGATGTGTGAGGATGGTGGCTGCTGATCAGCTTAATAAAGGCTTTTTATTGGCATTAGTGTGACGTGGCTTGGAGTTTTAATTGGCATTATGCTGGATACAACATTTTTGGTACAAGAGCACTCACCTAGCACGTGCACGGCCTGGGTCCGATCCTCAGCACCACGAAAAAATAAATAAAGGCATTGTGTACAACTAAAATAAATAAATATTTTTTTTAAAAAAAGAATGTAAAGCGTAGGAAAGAACATGTGGTAAGACCTTGAGATAAGCCGGGCGCAGTGGCGCACGCCTGTAATCCCAGCACTTTGGGAGGCTGAGGCAGGAGGATCGCGAGTTCAAAGCCAGCCTCAGCAATGGCGAGGCACTTAGCAACTCAGTGAGACCCTGTCTCTAATAAAAACCAAAAAAAGGGCTGGGGATGTGGCCCAGTGGTTGAGTGCCTCTGAGTTCAATCCCTGGTACAAAAAAAAAAAAAAAAAAAAAAAGACCCTGAGATAGAAGAGTTCAGCCTCCTCATGAAACTGAAGGGCCATCAAGACTGGAATGTAGGTGCTATTCAGAAGGATGATGCCAGAAAAGGTGGGAAGTGAGGGCCAGAAATGCAGAGTCCTGTGGTCCACTTCAAGGGGTTTGAACTGATTTCTCAATGGTTGGTGCAAATGTCTTGGGAGGGACAGGGCCACACCTCCTGTTTCCTTGATGCATAGGATATCTGAAGATAGCATGTCATTTTTCTCCTCTTTGCTATCATCTGTGAGGGCCTTTGTCAGCCTCCCTTTCTCTGTGTGGCCTTCCTTTCCATCAAAACTACTGCCACCATTCAGAATGGCTTCAACCTGCACATGAGTACCTGTGACTCTCATTTTCTTAAAGAGGCCATCTCTGATGTATGTCACATCACAGAACCCCACCACCCACATACAATTATATCCTAGGTCCTATGTCTTATCATCGGAAGTTGCTTCACCTTCAGAATCTCAATTGCAAACATTTCATTCTTCACTCACCACCTCCAGTCCTCTAAATTACTTGTTTAATACTCCCTCTGACAAAATCTTATTAAGACCTTCATTCTGGGACTCCATGGTTTTCTATCAGCCCATCTTCTTTGCCCCATCTCCCTAAATGGAAGTGCCAATAGAAAATAAAAGTCTTGGTTGGTGCCAAATTTATCATAGTTAACTAAAGAGCTGAACATTGTTGGAGAAAATCACACATGTAAGGTGACTGCTTCACATACCATTCATGACCATGCCTCCCATTGACCTTCAGGACACCATCATCTGACTGTATTTCCCTGTTATTTTGCCACTCTCCCTCAAGATGATGATTTTACACTTTTCCCTCACTCTTTGACTTTTCCCCATTCCTCCCACTTGGTGACCTCACTTCATGTTTTATGGAGGAAATAAGAACCACCACACAGGAACTCATTTATCTTCATATCACTCAATCCATAAACCTTCCTGCATCAGCACCCATTTTCTACCCTTCCCTCTTTTAAGAACAAAGAGTGTGCCCTTCCTCCTATCAGAGTACAAACCTTAATTTGGGGGATCCCGTCTCTCTCACTTTCTCAAGGGTTTCACTCTAGCATTTTCCCCTCCTTGCCCCATCAATTCTCCATTCGTACTGGGCTGTGCCCACTACCTTAAAGTCTCTAGTTTGTATGTATGTATTTATTGTGGCACTACCACTTGCTACATCCCCAATGTTTTTAACTTTTATTTTGAGACAGGGTCTTGCTAAATTGTCCAGACTGGCCTCAAACTTGCTGTCTTCTTGCCTCAGCTTCCCAAGTTGCTGGGATTACAAGTGTGTGCTACTGTATCCAGCTCTAGTGATTATTAAAAAGAAAAGAAAACAAAAAGAAACAATTCACTTAATATCCACTTCTCTCTCTTACCCGTAGAACTCAAAATTTTCCCCTTCCTCAGTCCCTGTTCACACCTTCATCCTCTATCTTCTGATACTAAGAACCTACTGATAGAGATTATCAAAGTCATCAATGCCAACACATTGCCAAATCTTGTAGTCACTTCTCTTTCCTTGAGTTATTTTTTCATATCATTTGATATGGCTAGCTATTCCTAACCTGGAATAACCCCCTCCCTTGTTTTTGTGACAACAACACACTCCTCAGTTTTCCTCTTACCTCACTGAGAGCCATCTTCAATCCCCTGTCTAGGTGCTTTTCCATTTGATGTTTGATTCTTCCTCTTCTACCCTTCCTAGTCTGTTTTGAATAGTTTTACATCTCTATGACCAAAAGATCAGACAAGAACAACTTAGAGGAAGAAAAGTTATTTTGGCTCATAGTTTCAGAGCTTCAGTCCAGGTTATTCCAGGTTAGGAGTCCAGCTCAATTTCCTCTGGCCTGAGGTAAGGGAGAATATCAAGGTGGTAGAGGAAAGAAGCTCAGGACATGGCAACCAGGAAGGAGGGGGGAGGGGAGAGGGAGGGGTAGCTTGGTGTAAGCTACCTGGTACCGTAAACCGGGATAAAAAAACTCTCGGGGGCAGAGTTAAGCTTTTACTACTTTTACTTCTACTTTCTTAGAGCTTAGAGAGGGAAAGAAAGATTTTTCTTCTTAGCTTAGAGTAGAGTAGCTTAGAGTAAAGAAAGATAGAGCTTAGCTTTTCTTCTTAGCTTAGAGTAAAGAAAGATAGAGCTTAGCTTTTCTTCTTAGCTTAGAGTAAAGAAAGATAGAGCTTAGCTTAGAGAAAGACTAGAGCTTCTTTCTTCTCTCTTTCTTCCTTCTTCTGTCTTCTGTCTTCTGTCTTCCTCGGGAGCCTCGGCCTTACTCTGACCAGTCCTCTGGAGCCTCGGCCTAACTCTGGCCAGTCATTACTTCTTCTATCTGGTTTCTCTTCTGTAACCGCTCTGCCTACGTTCTGGCCGCTCTGATTCTTCTGACCGACCGAGTGACTGCCCGGCTGACTGAATTCTCCGTTCTCCTAACTCGGACCGCTTTCACCCGGTTATATACCTTCAGGTTTGCGGGTGCCTACAGGTGCGTCACATACATATCAGGTGGAACCCATGGCTTCCAGCTAGCTACAACAGCCCTTCCTAATTAGGGCTCCTTCAGCTTGGCTCAACAGGGGCAAAATATAAACAACAAGGCGTGGCCCCAGTGACAAACTTCCTCTGGCCACACCCTATCTGCCTACAGTTACCACCCAGTTAATCTATATCAGTGTATTAATCCATTGATTAGGTTACAACTCTTATAACCTAATCCTTTCACCTCTGAACATTCTTGCATTGTCTCACACATGAGCTTTGGGCATATGCCTCATATCTATCTAAATGTAAGGTTCCCTACAACTTTGTTCTAAGTTTCCTCCTCTCTCTCTCTCTCTCTCTCTCTTTCTCTCTCTCTCTCTCTCCCACCTCCCACTCCCTCTTTCTTTCTATGATAATTAAATACCATTCATGTACTGATGATTTCTGAATTCACATGTCTAATACCCAACCTAGCCTCTGAACTTTTGATGTGTATATCAATTGCCCACTTGGCACCTGGCAAAGAGTAACAAAATTGGAAATTTGTTAAAGGCAGTAAGACAGATTTTATTCAGACCCTGAAGAAGAGGAGAAAAAAAATGAGTGTAAACAGATCTCAACTCTACTAAAACAGAAGGCATGAGACATTTTAAATACTGAAATGCACTAAAGGAAAAGAACTGAAGTGTTTAAGGGAGGGATGTCAATGTGATTAGGTGACCTGAGTTTGTTAATTGGTGATTATTTGGAGGAGATATAAACTTTTCATATCTTTTAGAACTAATTTGCAAATTAGAACACAATGTCCACCAAAGTTAGGTCTTACTCTCCCACAAGAATTAGAATAAGGAAAGCTATCTCCCTGGATGTTTGCATTCCAAACAGATCACTCCCAGGTCCTTGGGAAGACATTTCTGGGTGGTAGAAAGTTAACTTCTAAAAGGGGCAGAGAAAAGGTTATAATTCCAAGGCGTTTTCTTGTTTGTTTGTTTTTGTTTGTTTGTTTTTGTGTGTGTGTGTAATCCAAGCTCATATTTTTATTTTTTTATTCGAAGTTGTTGTATATAACAGTAGAATGCATTGCAATTCATAATACACATACAGAGTACATTTTTACATATCACTGTTTGTACACAAAGTATATTCATACTATTCATGTTTTCATATGTGCACTTAGAGTAATGATATCCATCGCATTCTACCATCTTTTTTTTTCCTTTATACCCCCTTGCCCTCTCCCTTCTCCACCCTCCCCATTGACCTTTCTATGTTCCTCTAATCCTCCGATGTTTTCTAAAATAACTTGTTCTAAAGAAAGGGAGGTCAGCCGGGCGCGGTGGCGCACGCCTGTAATCCCAGCACTTTGGGAGGCTGAGGCAGGAGGATCACGAGTTCAAAGCCAGCCTCAGCAATGGCGAGGCACTTAGCAACTCAGTGAGACCCTGTCTCTAATAAAATACAAAAAAGCAAAAAAGGGCTGGGGATGTGGCCCAGTGGTCGAGTGCCCCTGAGTTCAATCCCCGGTACCGAAAAAAAAAAAAAAAAAAAAAAAAAAGAAAGGGAGGTCAGGGATCTACAGTCAGGTTTGGGCTGTAACAAACAGTAAATTCTTGCAGTACTATTGAGTTTTCTCAGGCTGGAATTTTAAAGGGGCTGGGGTCTTGCTGGGGATGTGATGTGGGGCTGATAGAAGTCATGTAGAATTCAGTCAAGTTTCTTATTACAGGAAATTGAATGAAGTTGTTCATGCCAAGTGTTCTGCAACTCTCACATCTTCATTTGATATTTATTGGCATCTCAGAATTAATCTCATCAAAATGCACACCTTAATTATTTCTCAAATACGATCCTGTCCCTTGTTGTCCCATTTGTTTTCCATTTTTGCTTCATATCTTTTCCTTATCCCTACCCACAGCCCAATAATCAATCAGCAAATTTGGCATCTAATCAATCTGGTTGTTCTCTTCCTCTGCACCACTATCATGCTGGTCCAATGCACCATCATTTCTCCTTTGAGGAGGTCTGATTTTGTATACATACTTGCAAAGGGAGCCATTATTGATTAGGTCAAGTGTCCATCCCAAGGGTGGCTAGGCAGTAGATACAGGAAACTATGGAAAAGTGATTTATATTTCCAGAGTAAAAGCAAGTTCATTTAGGTTCTAGGGTATGAATTGTGTTTTCCCAGCCCATAGCATTTCCTCTTTCTTCAACCGTTTCCAGGCATCCTATCTAGTATTATCTATTCTTTGGCCCTTTTTTCAGACTATCATGTAAGACTGTTACTGGCCCTGCCAAGTACCAGTTGGTGACTCTATGTGTAATAATATAATACTGTCTTCCAATATAACCTGACTGCCTCTTTTATAACCATGGAATTGGTTTTTGCATTTATTAGTGACCATAAAATGTGCATTGTCTACAGTGTATATTTAACACATGATTTGAAAAGCACATCATTATTTCAAAAGTTAAAACCATTTCAAGAGAGTTTTTGTGTGAGTAAATCCTCACAACACCTTATTCGTTAAAGAATAATAAAACTAATTATCATTCACATAATCTTTGCATTTATGAATTCTAATTCCTACTGCAAGCAACACTTAATCAAAATAGCTCTGACAATTAACTCAGTTGGAAGAATTCTTCTGAACACTTAAGACCGAAAAATAGCTTTTCACTATATTGATGGAGTTTTGAGCCTTAGTCAAAATAATTAAGATTTTACAAACAAAAAATTAAAAGGAAAGACACAATGGAAATTGTCTTTGTTTAAAATGTGAATTTCTTATTGTAATGGGGTTTTTTATTTACAAAAATACACTAAGATACTTAAAGATCAAACGGCATTTTAGTTTGATAGCATTTATTGACTTATTTCCTTTCAAGTAGCTAAAACTTAGCACAATAAGTGCAAAATTGATTTTTTATTTACATTTTCAAGAGAAATAATCTGGGTCACTTTGGTGTTACTTACATGCAAAATCAACTGCTTTAACTGAAAAATAACGTCTTTAAATGTGCTCTATATGTGTAATATGAAATGTAATGTATTCTCCTGTCATTTATAACAACTTAGAATAAAAAAATATATATCACTAAATTTCAACCTCAAAGCATATAAATGATAATAGTAGAAACCCTAAATGTATTTAAGCATAATTAATCCATACTTCTCTAGATACTTGTTTTTCAGTTTATGGATCTAGCAGATTTTTCATTGCTGGCTTGCTTTCTAATGGCCTTGGGCCAATTTACTTTTTATGTCCAGGTAATTTAAAATGATCAAAGATAATTAAGGAGATATAGGAAAATTCAGCCAATTATCCTATATTTTATAGTAATAATCCACTTGGGATTAATGACCAAAAAGAGGTTTTCATTTACATGTACCAAGTTTCTTCCTTATCAGCTTTGGTCCTTGGCTAAAAACAACTAAGAAATGACTGTAGTCAGGAAGTTTCTTTTATGAAGTTAGTATGCATTCATCATATGCCCAGCAACTTCCTTCCTTGGCATTTATCCAAGAGAAATAACAGCATATGTCCATACAAAAACCATAATTGTTTATATCAGCTTCAGTTATCATCACTAAAAACTGAAAAAAATAAATGTCCATTAACTGATGAATAGATTAAATATATTGCATGTAATGGAATGCAGCTCAGCATTAAAATGGTATGAATCACTCATGCATTCAACAATATGGATGGATCTTAAAGATATTATGCAAAGTAAAGGAAGATAAACCCAAAATGGTACATACTGCATAATTCAGTTTAAACTTAATTTAGGAAGACACAAAGCTAGACCAAAACAAATTAGTGGTTATCAAGGTCTGGAGGCTGAGACAGAAGTATAATGGCAAATAGTCACAGAACTTTTGGTGGTGACAAAAGAGTTCTACACCTTGATTTCAATGGGGGTTACAGAGCACAGCCTACATTTGTCAAAGTTTATTAAAACTATACATGCAACAAAGGCAAATTCTACCATACATAAATTATACATAAATGAATTCACTTCTTTAAAAAGTAGAGAACATTGTCAGTGACCTCAAGGAGCTTATGGATGGTGGATAAGCTGAGACCAGAGCAAAAGATGATTCACAAGAACCAAGAATATATACATATATTTAAAGTAAAAAGACTTATAAGACATGTGCTATTATAACCTTCCCTTATGTGATTTCTCTTGGGGATAGTTATAGGACAAGTGCGCGATATAAGAATTACCATGTTTAATGTCATATTTTTGGAGGCATTGTTAGTTGTGGCACATTTGATGTTTGGAAGCATGAAAGTGATTGAATTTTCCAACTGTAGTTAGTGAAATCTAATCAAATTCTTAATACCTAAAACAAGAGTCTTTAGAATAAGGGATAGTTACCTTATGGAAAGAGAAGAAAGGTATTCTTTTCTAGATTAATCTCATTATACCTGCTGTAATATTACCACAATAATGCAATTACCATATTTCTTACCTCTGAAAGTTTAGTATAGTCATCCCCTGAAAAGAGGACCAAAATAATTATTTTGGATTGGCGGTTTCCAACTTTTAACTAAGCAATGCATTTAGTTATAAAATTTTCCTTTTTTCTCCATAAAAAAATCCTGGTCTGTCTGGTGCATACTGTCTTGGTTTACCACATTGTAGAGCAGTATGTAGGACTGTCAGTGACTTCCATTTGTCCAAACCCATATCAATGCCTCCTTTCCACTCCCCTTCTCTGCAATCTTCCATCTACTGTAGCTGATAATTAAACACAAAATTGCAGGTAGGTCTCAAGGTGCTCACCAAGAGATAATCTCAGAGATACTGCCAAACAATTCCATCCCCAAATTTAAGCAAAGAAAATAAGTTATGAGAATTGCCTCAATTCAGAGTTTTCCAAATTCCTTAATAGACCTGTAGTAGGAAATACATATTGCTTCATGACCAGTAAACAAAATGATAGTAAATATTGAAACATTTCTCATAACACTCTGATTTTTCTGTTTCATCCTATTTCTATTTATTCTATTTTTTAAAAAGTTGATTGCAACCCACTAAATTAATTTTAATACCCACTAGCAGATGCAACCTATAGTTTGATGATCACTGCTATAAAATGTATGAAACTTGCCATTCATCAAAATATTATATAATCTGAATAAGTTCATTACAAACTGTTTCCCCTTGACCACATTATAAGTGCCCACAATAGTCCCAACTCCTTGAAACTGAATTTATTTTATTGAGTTGTATTTTGGCTTAATGCCATAAAGCCATATGAGTGATTCTGTGTTAATTTTTGAGAATGTTGTTGAGCACTTTGATCATTGCATTACACAGTGCCCCTCAACAAGGATCAAGCATAGAAAAGCTTCTTTGATCTCACTGTCAAGAATAATGTTAATTACCCTAGGTCATTAGCTTATTTCTCCTTATGGAAAAATTTGTTTTTCCATCCTCACATTGCCAATTAGAAGCCTTAGTTTCACATCCACCACCTACTTCTAATAAGTACATGGGATTATGTGGCTACAATTTAGATATTTAATCTCACTCCTGATTTCATTTTACTTCTTCTACCCTTTACTTTTTCCTTTTTTCACATATCTTACTAGTCTTATATTTACTGTAACTTAGATAGATAGATAGACAGATATGTTTATATGTCACTTTAAAGCTTAGTGAAACCCAAAAGAAAAGGAACAAAGTGAGGGAGAGAGAGGGAAAGAACATAGTTTCCTTATATAGTGATAAGACTCAAGGTTTTTAAATCTTTTTCCTTATATATTCAAAACGAATTTATATGAAGACACAAATTCAGAACACCTTGTCCTAACTGTATCAGCAAGAATGATTAGGAAAGAAATCATTTTGCTGCCAGGCGTGGTGGCGCACGCCTGTAATCCCAGCACTTTGGGAGGCTGAGGCAGGAGGATGGCGAGTTCAAAGCCAGCCTCAGCAATGGTGAGGCACTTAGCAACTCAGTGAGACCCTCTCTCCAAATAAAATGCAAAAAAGGGCTGGGGATATGGCCCAGTGGTCGAATGCCCCTGAGTTCAATCCCCAGTACCACCAAAAAAAAAAGAAAGAAAGAAATCATTTTGCTGTTCTATTATTATATTAATTAATATAAATTGACCTTAGAGTTTTACTTAAAACTAAAGTATTCCATATGCAACTATAAATACTACCTGGACTATTAAGAAATATCTACAAGCAAAATCTATAATTGTATGCTATTTGCCACAATGCCAAAGAGTACAGTATTTCCTTCATGGCTAAGAGAACAGTGTAGAAATATCAATGAGACCTAAACTGAAAGAACAACTTCTTCTGAGAGAAGAAAATAACATGTATTTTACCAGTGGCCAAGGTTACTGTAGCTTCAAATACATTTCTAAATTATGAAATAAACCAGGATATTAGAAGACAGATAAAATCAACTGTGAAAATGCTCTCTTTTTTAAGCCTTCCTTGAATTAGTTCAAAACCAAGGAAATTGTTTGGTAGCATTGACAATGAAGTAAAATTAATTTTCTGTTGATGCTTTGGAAAATCAAATCAAATATAGACTTGTTTAAGTAACACCCAGCCAGAAAAGTTGATTTATTAACCCTATATTAGTTGAGTAAAACAAAACCTACTATCCATCCTGCTGTTTTTCAATCAAATTCAATGATCTAGTTGTATTGTATTTGTGACTTTGAAGATACTGTCATGTCAGTGATAAATGACAATACTATTTTCTTTAATAGCCTGTCTTCAAAGTTAATAAACTATTCTGGTGCTTTTTTAATTTCATTCATTCACCCATCTAACTTTAGTCCAGTTCATTTTTTCTTTCTTTTTTAACAACTATGTGGTCATACATACATGAAGGCAAAAGGGCAGATGGGGAACAAAATTAATCTTATGGAACAATTTAAGGATGGAGATATTTCTAAATATTTGGTAAATAGGTCTCTCAATAAATAGTAAGAAAAAGACTGAGAAAATAAGTAAATACAAATATTGTTATTATGATCACAATATCAGATTAATTACTTGATAACTTTATGTATAAGGAAAATGTTGAAACGACTAGGTTTTAGTTATGCAGAGTAATAATGTGATAGCTGAAATATAGCTTTGTTGAAGAAAATGAGAAAGGATTGCTTCTACCATCCTGTAACCTCTCTTTTTACAATCATGCCTTGGGTTTTCTCTCAGATCTTCCAGTCTTCTTGGTCATTCTTCGGTCTCCATGGGCTTCGACCTGCCCTTACCTCCTCAATCCAACCTCTAAATGTTGGAGTCCCTCTGCCCTAAGTTTTGGCCCACTTCTTTTCACAATTTATGTCTCACCTAAATCACAGAACAAGGGCCAGGCATTTTTCAATTTTTACTTTCCATCATTGGCTTCCCTGAGCTCTAGAAGGAAATGAACATTCCCTGCCATGGTCTACAAGGACCTGGATAATGGGTCACTAACAAATCCTTTAATATTTCACACCACTCTCTGCAAACTTTCCGTACTCTGGCCATACTTCCCTTTTATAATTACTTTGTATGCAATTTTCCCATTTCAGGGCATTTGGATTCCTATTCTTCACTATCTCATGGCTAATTTTTTCTCATCCTTCAATCTTAACTGACATGTCCTCTCAGGGAGGACTTCCTTGTCCACACAATCTAGAGTTGTAGTTCCCTATTCTCTGTCACAGCATTCTTTGTCCTTTTACTTTTTTACTTTCATTTACCATATTATGACTCTCATTAGAGGAGGTTCCATATCTGTTTCATCCATGCCTCACGGTAGGTACTCAAACAATATTTATTGCATGAAAAATCAGTTAATACTACTATTTCCTTGTGTCACGTGAAAATGTTTGCAAACATACAAGATTACCTTTCTATAAAAAAAATAGACATTTATCTAAAATACCAGGTGAAAACAATAAATTTAAGGAACTAAATCATATTCTCTATTTGATTTTTATATAAATTTGGCTATATATTTCTGCAGGAGAAACAAATGATTTTAAGAAATAATTTGAAGTAGGATTAAAATTGAAGCAAATCTCTGAAAATCACACTCCGTTCATCATACTTTTTAAATACTGGAACAACGTTTTTGAGTCTGTGTCCTTGATACTGTCGTAGGTGTGTTCCTTGTCTTGCCACACTTAATCCTCACAACCATCCCATGCCTTAGAAACCATTGTGCCTGATTAATAGATGAGAAAACTGAAGTTCAGAATTGTTCACTGACCTACTTAAGATCATACAAGTAATTAGGACAGAAATAGGATTTGGATTCAGTTGCCAATTCTATAATAGGCACCATCTGAAAATATGCATTTCTTCCTAATAATAATGTTAAAAATAAATCAATAAATACCAATGCCATTTAACTAAAATTTTAAACATTGAATCAAAAAAAAATGTGTTCACTTTGACTTACATCTTGGAAGAAGGGGAAATATATTGGTTCTGACATGTGGCAAGCACAGGACAGAATCATAACATGCCAATAGCTATTGGCCATTTCAAGGAACCCTTGAATTCTAGTGTTAAGTTATTCTATCCCAAGGTAAATGTTCTTTTCATAAAAACCTATAATTTTATTTTTCCTTGCATGAAGTACATTTAATATTTTAATGATATCAAATGCCTATTCCTAGCATCTTTTCTAAGATTATTTTTCAATGGCAAATAAATTACCTTCTCTTTATAAATTAGTCTTTCAGTTTCCATTGAATTATGCTAGGCATAATCCTTTATTTTCCTGGAGCTGAATTTCTATGTCCTGTTCTGTTTTAGCAAGCTCACGTGTGCATATAGAGTACATGCATCTGACTCCTCAAGATGGGGCTGTTTTTTCGCATTTCCACATTCTAATGAAAAGATAAGTCATCAATAACCAGTTATGAGTTAAGAGTTCCATCTGTTTATCTCTTCATAGTTCCTGGAACATGGTTGCCACTTATGTATTATTTGTTGAATGAGTAAATGAGTGCAAATGAGCAGAAGGAAGAGGTACATGGAATTTTGTTTTAAATATCAACGCCTTCTGTTTATCCAAGGTCTATTGATTTTTTAGAAAGCTGTCCTTCTTTTTACATAATTAATATTTTAACACTTATTGATTAAAACAAAATTTTATTTTATAACTTCATATCCACTATAAAAATCATTCCTTGTTAATTATAGAAAATAAGAAAATGCACATATGCAAAATAAAAGGAAATTGAAGTGATTAGTAACATGCCAGTACAAAAAAAATGACAAATTATTTCTTTTCTAAAAACACAGTGTTAAACATGCAGATATAATTAAAATACTCATTTTATTTTCCAATTTGGCATTGTTAATCCTTTGCTGACAAAGATATTTGCTGTGAGCTATTTTTAACTTACTATCTACCATGTACTGAGATAGTACATTGTACCATGTGCTCCACATGAGGACCTCTATATTAAGTACTGTCAACCTTTTTTAAAGCTCAGGGAGCAAAAGATTAGGAAGGTTAAATAATTTTAGAGAGGTAATTCAATACTGACATGGGGCAGAACTGGAATTCCGGCTTACGCTAGTCTGACTGGAAAGACCACACTAATTCTACATAGGATTTGGCTCCCTAAATGATATTGCTCATGTTAAATCATTTCAGACATAGAAAATTGGAAGTTGTATGTTATTTCCAAATAATAAAAACAAAATTCATTTTCATTATTACTCTCAAATCAAATCCCATGATAAATAAACACCAAAATGTCTAGTAAAAGCAGATACAAGAGAATAGGAGTTCAAATCCTGATTTCCATGTTGACAAGCAGAAGACCTTGGATTAATCATCTTCACTATAGACTTATTATCCTGTTGAAAAATAATATTGCTCTACCCTGCATATTTCATAGGGATTTGTGAGGATCAAATGGAGTATATAAAACTGAAGGATATAAAACATGATTTTTATATATAACCCTTGTAAATATAAAAAATCCAACAAGCCACATTCCTAAGTTTCAAAGGTGAAAGAGTAGCAACTAGCAGAAAGTAGTGTGTATGACCCTAAACAGCCCTCCACCGTGCTGTTAACTGAGTTTTAGATAATCATGTCAAGGTCAAAGCCAATCCTTCAGAACCATATAATTAGCATTTCTGACTTGGCCTAAGGACCAATTGCCTAAATGTAACCAGATGTTTCAAAATGCTTACACAGAGATTTAACTTAATCTGCAAAACTCATAACCATTCCTAGAAAAGAGCTTGAGGCCGTTTAAGAAATTATTATTGATGTACTATCTGAAAATACTAATTGGAATTTCAAGAAGCTCAGAGCACTCTGTGCAGCCTTCATAAATTTAAGGAGAAATACATATTTTTACTGGCAAAGTATCAAATTTCAAGAACATGTGCCTTCCATCACAGCAGCTCCTTTAACAAGGTCTTAGAAGAACTCTCTGAGCTGCTTTTGAGTATTAATGCTCTTTTCTATACAGTTTTTCTGGAAATACTGCTTATTCAGCATGAGGAAACCATCCCTTCTCTGCAAATATCTTTCCAATGTGACTTATATTCAAGAGTTTTCTCCCATCCATTCCTTTAGCATGTGAGATAATACAAGCACACCTATTAGACAATAGGTAAAGCACCAGGCAGAGAAAGAATCTTTATGACCAATTCCTCAGATAGACATAGAAGACACTGTTTTTTCTGTTCTTCAGGTCCAAGCAATAATTGAAAGGAGAAGTTAATTAGCACATAACTTACATGATGATACATCTTTTCCCTTACAGCTTCAGTAAAAGAAGATGCCTTCAATAAGGAATAGGTTTATTTAACTAAAGGATTTGCATAGCACATTGATTGAATTTTAAATTTAATTTGAAATTGGTATATGTTTTTCTCTGATGAATAAGGTAAGCCTCAATGAATGAGAGTATCTTTTTTTAAAAATTCCTAACCTTTCACCATGGTTAGTCAGAACATCTTCCACTCCATAACCATCTCCAGAACATGTTTGCCTTCACTACCTTTAGCCATGACCTGATCTCCAGTTCCTTTCATGGCAATATCTCCCACCAACCCCCATACTGTGTGCTCTTTCCATCCCTCCTTCTCAGAAATGGGCAGGAATTTCCTCCTTTTCAAGGTGGCCCCTTCCACTTGGAGTTCCCCTACTTTTTGTATTCCCTATCTTTTCTTTCTCCTTCATCTTCATATATTCCCTTCCTGTTGGGTAGGATCTTTCTTATCTTTAAGGAGAAAACAAAATTAATCAGAAACAAACAAAGAAAAATGTTTACCTATTTTATTTTATTCCCCCATTAACTTACCATTCCATGGTATGTATGTTTCATGATATCAGCCCTTAAAAAAGTTATCTACACTCGTCCACTCATTTTCTAAACTTCTTAGCCATGTGCTATTAACCCTGTAGTCTGTTCTTTTCTTCATTGATCTTCCAAATATCCTCTCTTAAATGTCTTTAAGAGACTTCTAGTCACAGATCTAACCCATTTTCTTAATTCCCATCCTGCAAGACTTCTTGGAAACCTAATGCTATTGACCCCTGCCTCCTGGTTATTTATCTTCATGATTAGCTTTTTGAAAATTTCCTAATTCTAATTCTTCCTTGCCATTCCAATATTTTTATCAGCTTATCTCATTCCATTTCTTCACCATTAGATATTTATTCTTCTACAGTTTTATTTTCAGAGTATATGTGTATTCTCATTCTACACGCTATATGATAATATGGATGTGTACTTCAATTATTCTATTCATATTGATAAACTGCACATCTCTAATATATCCTGATTTCTCTCCTAAACTTCAAATCCAAATTTCCATCTCTGTGCTGGACACAGTGAACAAATACCCTCATACAACTCAGACTAAGCACAGAGGTATTATCCTTGAGTAGGGTGGACATCGGGTTCAGTGGTAGACAGGCATCACCTCAAACTATGGCCCTGCTTTTTTATGAGCTGTGTTACTTTGAAGAGGAATTAACTTCTCCCTGTCACATTTGCTTATCTATAAACTGTGTAGAAAATAATAATCTTATGGAGATTAAACAGGATGTGCATATAAAATGCTTAGCACAATGCCAAAGTTGTACTTAATGCTTAACAGACAACTGCTAATGTTGCTGTGGTTGTGGTTTTCTCATCTGAAAGTTATAACAACCAGACTAACTTTTCCTCCTCTCTTTCCTGTCTCTCTAAACAGTACAATACCCTACCATTTATACTTTCTAGATTTCTCACAGCTGTCTTTATCTCTTCCCTCTTCTCCAACAGCCCCTTATCTAATCAGCACATTTTGTCAATTCTTTCTCTATACTGTCTCCAACAGCTTTCTATTTATTCAAGTATGAATGGTTCAGGTCCCTTATCCCTGGATTATTACAGGTGATTCCTAACTGATGTCCTGTAACCCATCTCCAACTTAACCCACTATTAGTACCTAAAGGGCAAGTACTCTTTTTCCTCCAAAATGAGACCCAAGTGCTCCTTCAGCTCTCCACCTACTGAGCCCTCCTGCCCGCCCCCTCCCCACAGTATCCTCATGTCTTCCTGTGCCTTTGTTTTTACTGTACCCCTAGCCTGGGAACACCTTTCTAATCTAACTGGAAATGTATTTACTGACTCACCTCTTCCACAAAGTCTCCCCCAAAGTATTCATAGCTAATATTATCTGAAACAAAAATGTGATCTAAATTTCTATGTGTTTTTTGCATATGGAATGTAAACATCCTGGATAAAACGGGGAAAAATATTAACAGTGGACATTTAAATGTGCAATGGTCTTGAGACATGTTATGGAACTTCCAAAAAATTCTATTTTGTTTTATATTTTCTAAATTGTGCAAAAGAGTTGATATTTATTGAGTGCTTTCTATGCACTAAAGTCTTCACATGAATTAACTCACCTAATCTTAAGTACAATAACAACAGAATCCTCTAATGTAAGTATTAGCATTTCCTTCCTGTCATTGAGGTATGTGACAGTGAGGCAATGTCCCAAACTCACAGGACTGGCAAGAGCAACCTGGCCCCAAAGCCTGACTCCACTGAACTGTACAAAAGATTTTGGTAATTAGAAAAAAAAATACCTTAAATTACCTTTTCTTTTCTTGTCTCTTTCACCACCAAATTCCAAAATTTCCTTCTAATTTCCTTCAGAAAGAACAGTCTCAGCGAGGTGTTAAGGAGAAAGCAATATGATTAAGAAAATTTGCATGAACTTCTGAATTAACAATTGCTATATTGAAGTAATTGCATCTTAAAAGGGATGCTTGTTAACATAAGTAAATCATTAATTAGTGCAATTTCTATCACTATGACAAAGCAACTATCTACTACTGGCAGTGTGTAGAAGAGCAGAAGAATATCTTTGGAAAGAGATTTTCCAAAGAGATTTTCTCCTAACTCCTTAAAGTATACAGGCTACCTCACGCACAAGATCTCCTTCCGTTTCTCAAATCCATCCTTTCCACACAAGTTTGGGTCAAAGAACCCATAGGCTATCACTCTGAGGCCTATGTGAAAATCCATTCTACCACTCTGATGCTGCAGAGCTCCAAGAACCAGGCTAGGAAACAAAGGTCCCAAAGCTTGTGCCAAGATGTCTGGTTGGAATGCTTATGTGTTAATAAGTCTATAACATGAAGGAATAGATATGTTTATATTATCATGTTTATTCTGACTGTTAATAACTTCCACGAGAAAAACTTTCCAGAATAAAGATCTAGTCTAACTTCCTTTGGACCTCTCATAGTTCACGAGGTGAGTTTTATGGCAATGATTTTTCACTTGTCCTACATTTGTTATGTATTGTTGAGATATTTATATCAAGGATTCTGTTTCATGTTTGTGACCTCAAAAGAACACTGAAGATCATATAATATTTTCTTTCCCCTACTTACTAGGGATTGAATGTCCATCAAGAATTTAGCATAGTCAATCCTGAGGGAAATCTGGTGGACTGGGCATTTGGTGAGTTGTATTTGTTGCCTGGGGAAGTAGCTGCCTGAAACAATGCTAAAATCTCATTTCCATTTATTTAATTAAATTAAGTGTCAAAGGGTGATGCAAATGACATAGGCCAGAAGAACTTCTGGTAAGAACATTATAAATATCTTTCATATAGATAGATGGATCAATTGATCGATAGATCAGTTAATTGATAAATGATCTTTGGAAGAAACAGTTGTAAGGGAGGATATATATTTCTTGAACTCTTCTAAGTTCATTACTGGAACTCCTATAATAAAAGATGGATTAATAAGAGAAAAGCCTAAAATTTTATCTAACTTACATGACATGGGAGTCTTCATAAGGAAATGAAGACCCAAAGAAGCAGTTAAACCAGAGTACTTTATGTAGTAGGGTTGATTAAGAGTGGACAGTCCTGAATAAATATGATCTGAATAGAGTATAAGATAAGTATAGAAAACTGGGGAAACCCAGCAAGGCCCATTCATTCAGATTCTTCTCTGTATTCCTTCATCTTCTGAGATAAGAATTCTCTTTTCTACAGGTTTGGGGAAAGCATTCACAAGAGTCTTACATGAGACTCTTATGACCTGGTTCAGGGAAAAGGGTGGTGGAAGGCCAGAGAGAACTTCCAGCTTCTACAAATTCCTTCAGCTTAAAATATTTAATATGCCAAGGCGCCATATTAAATGTGGCAATGACATAGAACATAGTAAGGGAAATGCTATCAGGGGGGGAAAAAGTTACATTCCTTCTGCCTTCTGAGAGTTTTTGAGAGAGTTTTGTTGTTACTGGTATCCAGAGAATTGAGCACAGGCAAGAGCTTTACTCCAAGTGTCAGTCTTTTCCATAGCAGCACTAAATGTGGTGGGAAGATGGAGGCAAAGCTGAGAGGGAGAGAATCTTGGTCATTCAAGAATCCCATACATCCAGAGGAGATCAGAATGTGCCACAAGAGTGAGTTTAGATGTGTGACCCACCGTCTTGCATACCCTCAGAAAAGAAACATCAGAGGGAGAGGTGAAGAGGTTGGGCAGGCTGAGACTGCCCAGAAATTTTGAGTATAAGTTTACTCCTGCTAAATGTTTTAAAGTTATATTATTCTATGCCCTTTTATTATTTAGAAACTCACCATCACCATATCCTACTCCACATCTGACCCCCATGTTGGACAGGAAGAAATTTTGCCATACTTTTGCATGAACTTCTGCTGTATTAAGCTATCAAGATTCAGGGATCATTTGTTACTGCTGTCATGGCCTACCTAATCTTGACTGGTACAACGGTTGATTATGAAACTTTGCACACAATGGTCCACATATACAAAGCATACATAGATAAGTATGCACACATGTAGAAACACACATCATACACACACATATACATCACAGGAGGAAATAGTCCCTAAAAATTTAGCTAGGGAGAGCCCCTTACTACAAAGTTGAAGGTGTAAATTGAAGGCAGCTGTAGAAGAGCAGTTCAGAGAACATGCACTGCACAATCAGGACACAAGTGGCATGTTGCTTCACATCTTGGGCATCGGTTTCCTAAACTGAGAAATGAGTATCCTCAGAATACTACCTACCTCAGAGATTTGTTTTGGGAGGTTCAGAGTAAGCATTTCATAAATGCTGTCCATTATTAGTGATCTTAGAGATATAAGAAAAGCCACATAATAAATACATTCCTTTGCTTTTGTGATGTCTGCCCCCGCCCCTTTCTTTCCTTCTTTTAAGAAATGGAAATAAGCAATTTAAAAATAATAAATAAATAGAAGGGAGACAAACAGAGGAAGGGGATCCAGGGGTGGGAGGAGGAAAGGGAAAAGGGACACACTGGAGAATTAAATGGAGAAAATTATGTTTTACACGTGAATATGTCACAATGAAGCCCACTATTATGTATGATTATAATACACTAATAAAAACATTAAAAATAAACAGAGATAAGGCTGAAATTTTTTAAATATAACTGATGTTTTATAATTTATACTATAATTTATGTGTCTTTTTCTCTGTTGTTTGTGCCAAACTCAGAACCAGCCCTCTGCTTTTAAAAAATCTACCAGAATCACATTTTTGAATTACCAATATTTTAGCAGATCTTACACTTTTTTTTTTGTAAAGGAGTATATCTTTTCAGAAAATAAGAACAAATGATAGTGACTTACTATGCCAGTTAATGGCTATTTCCAGAAAAATATACAATAAATGAAAGACTACAATAAGAAGAACCAAAGAGTGCAATTTCAGATAAAGTTTTGACTATAAAATGAAACTTCCAGACACTCACATGAGCCAGTTCTCCAACTTAATGTCACATCTCATACATTGTCTTTATCAAAAACTTCAGCACTATAGAATATTATAAGATGTTTGATTTTTTTGTTGGGTTTATTTTATTCTTAATGAAAAATTAAAATGGACAATCCTAAAAAAAAAAAAAATTCAGCACCAATAAAGAAGTCAGAATTTTTAGAAGAGCAGTGGTGGTGCCATCATGTTAAGTAATCTAGGTGCTACCCTAAACATTATTTCAGTCCTTTTTTCATGGTTCTTTCCATTACTTGTGTACTCCATTTCCACACTGGAATGAGAGTGAAATAATTTTGTTTCGGCCATTACAGAAAATTGAGAAATTGAATCAAGACCATGTTTTTGAAGGAAACTCTAAATGTAAAATGTGATTGATTAACCTTTAAGTGGCCATTTAAGGTATGAAGGAGCCCTAATTAGGAAGGGCTGTTGTAGCTAGCTGGAAGCCATAAGTTCCACCTGATATGTATGTGACGCACCTGTAGGCACCCGCAAACCTGAAGGTATATAACCGGGTGAAAGCGGTCCGAGTTAGGAGAACGGAGAATTCAGTCAGCCGGGCAGTCACTCGGTCGGTCAGAAGAATCAGAGCGGCCAGAACGTAGGCAGAGCTGTTACAGAAGAGAAACCAGATAGAAGAAACCAGATAGAAAAAGTAATGACTGGTCAGAGTTAGGCCGAGACTCCTGAGGAAGACAGAAGACAGAAGACAGAAGAAGGAAGAAAGAAGAGAGAAGAAAGAAGCTCTAATCTTTCTCTAAGCTAAGCTCTATCTTTCTAACTCTAACTCTAAGCTAAAGCTCTCTAAGCTCTATCTTTACTCTAAGCTAAGAAGAAGACAAGAAGAAAGCTCTAAGAACTCTAAGCTCTATCTTTCTTTCTAAGACTCTAAGCTAAGAAGAAAAATCTTTCTTTCCCTCTCAAAGCTCTAAGAAAGTAGAAGTAAAAGTAGTAAAAGCTTAACTCTGCCTCCGAGAATTTTCCCGCGGCACCGTGGCTGGCCACAATAGGCAGCTTACAAAGGTAGGTATAACAGAAGGCACAAGCCATTCCTTCTACCCAGAATCTCTCTGTTCCTGGTAACCTCTCCTTACAACAGCTAAACTCCCTCCTCTCTCCAGCCCTTCCTTTCCTCCTAACTTCACCCTTCATGCCCTGCTGGTCCTTCCTTCCCCTCTGTCCTGCTGTAGCTGTACAGACTTGCCCAGCTGCCCTGCCCATATATGCTTTGTTTATATCTCTCCCCCACCAGGAGAGCAGGGTTCATGTCTTATACACCCAGGAGTCCCCAAAACCTAATAAGGATCTCAAATTTCTATTGAATAACACAGAAGTAGGGTTTAAATAGCTGACTATGTAGGCAAAGAATTAGCCTGTATACACATCTAATATGGATTTGTTTTGCCTATGCAGCTATCAAAATGCAACACTTACGGCTTCCAAATTGATGGACTTTGTAGGAGTCCAGTTTCTTCCCTAAATAGGGAGGGACTAGGGGACAGCAATTTTGTGTCATCTATCCTTGTAAGCCCTCACATTAATCTTAAAAATGCCTTTAAAGATAATGAGTGCTATTCACTGAAATTAAATCACCATGGAAGGCATGAGAACAAGGGTACCCACTCAGCAACAAGTGAAGTTAGAACCTCAGCATGTCATGCGATTCTGATCTTTAGTCTTGAAATAGTCGGTATATTTATCATTAATTGACCCTGTCCATCATCACACTATGATTCTGAGTCCAAGCAGAGAGGTGTTCTATTAAGTCGAACAGATTGTCAAAGTGTTATCAAAACTGCAACAGCCTTGCAGGAAAGTTGGTTCACTACAATGCCATGCAACAGCATTCTACAGATTGTGTTAAAACTGTGCATTTTCTTTGTAAGTTCCCATTACAATCACAGTCCTCAGAATTCGAGTGTCAGCACCAATTTCTTAACATCCACATTTCCCCAAGACCCGCTAAGTGGATATTTCCCTTAGAAACCTAAAATACTAAAATTTCCCACAACTTTCCTATGAGGAATGCCCCTCTGTCAAGTGTGGTATTTCCAGCCCACACAAACACACACTGAGGTACTTCGTGAAATACCGAGAAGGTGCCCAACAACTCATCCTTGTGTGGCCTGAGATGGAGGCAGAATGAGAAGGCAGCAATCTGGTTCTGTTTCTAGAGATGCTAAAATAAAAAGACCTGCAGGTTATTCACCTATAGGAATGTAACATACTGATGGTTTTCTATTTTTCTATTTATTCATTTACTTTTATCTTTATTTTGTCCTCTTAATATCAAACAGAGAAAGACAAACCTACAAAGGCTTGACCCAACCTCTCATGATGTAGTTGAATAAAGACACTCATCACCCTATCTCTAAATAAAATATTTTTTAAAAGGGCTGGGGATGTGGCTCAGTGGTTAAGCACCACTGGGATCAATCTCCACTAACAACAACAACAAAAAAAAGCCAGATTCAAAAATAAAATATTGTCACCAATTATAAGTCACATGACCTTGAGCAGCTCATTCCATGCCACTGAGCCTCTTTTTCTCCATCTGTAAAATGGAGCAATTACTCTACCTCTTCATTGCACAAAGGTTTTGTTTTGTTTTGTTGTTTTGTTTTGTTTTAGGATTTACTGTAACAATTATGTGAAATGTGCCTTAGAGATGCAAAGATAAATAAGGGGCAAAGGATATACCAAGCATTTTCCCTAATCATAAGAAGCTCATAATTTGTAAGTGGATTTTAAAAACATTTTGCTAGGTGAACGAATGAGTCACCATTAGTGAGAAGAACTGCAAACATGAACCTAGAGAGTATCTTCAATAATTGCTAGAAGGGCAATTCAGGGGCAGGGGAAGTATTGGCAACTAAGTGGTAAAGCACAGAGAAAGTTTTCAGCTATGATTTCAAACAGAGGAGTATGTTTGGTGATGAAATTTTATTTTATGCTTTGCAAAAATATTGACTTACATACCCTGGTGAAGCCAGGCACCAGTCTCAGTCTCAGCAATACAATGAGGGACTACGGCACAACAGCCAAACGTCATCTCAAAAATGACCCAAGGTCTTTACACCAATTTCTTGAACACTGTGGGGCTATATGGAGATCAAACAAACCAGGATAAAATCCTTCCTTTCTACCCACCCCGTCCCTGACACTGCCCTCATATACCACAGCAGTGCCAGCATTGCTTGCATTAAACGCTGTGGGGAACATTTTTTGTTCATCTGAGAATTACCTCCTCCTGTAGAAACAGCCCATGAGAATGTCACGTCTCCCTGCCACATAGCTAAAGATCGAAGCTTCTGCAAGCACATCCTCCACGCTACCACTAGCACCACCCTCCTGCCCCCAGAGCTCTGAAGTAACTTTCCTCTTTTGTTCCCAATGCTTTCTCCTATGATGATTATAATAAACACCTCCCTGTCCTCTATATTTCTATGAGAATGGGGGAAAGGCTGTAGACACTATGTTAATTTTTATCCTACCACCTTTATTTGAGGTTATATTTAGCACACAAGTTTGAAGCTACAAATATGAGCACAGGGCCTGACACTGGACAGGTGAATATGAGTAAGAGGCTAATGCAGGGTTGGTGCAGACTGAGCTGGGATGAACACAGAGTCAAGCTGCTCTGTAGTGTACTTGGCCACAAAAGTTTGGATGGGGAAGTTGTTGCCAAGTAGTCAAATCTAATTCATGTTTCCTTTGTCTCTTAAGCATGGGTCTAGAACTCTTGTTCAAGAGTTCAACATGAGGATCACAGACATTCAAATGTTCTTAACCAGAGCGCTCACATGCTCACTCTCTTGCATTCCCTCTTTCTCTTTCTCTTCTTTTTACAATATGTTTTATTTTCCAGGAACTATTCTTAACATTTTATGAATATTAGATAATTTAATTTGCAAAACAACACTAGGTAATGGTACTAGTAATATCACCATTTTCAGATGACAAAATTGAGGCACTGAAAAATTAAGTAACTGACCCAAGTGGGACAGCTAGGATTTAAGCACAGGTAATCTTGCTCCTGGATATAAGCTTTTAAGCACTGCATCATCCTAACTCCCAATATATGGCACAGCCTTTGGAGAGATGCACATGAAGCAGGAACAGAAATATTCAAGGACAGGAAAATGAGAAAGAAGTCAGTCTTGTTACAGAAGATACAGGAAGAACTAATTCAAAGGGTAAGTTACAAAATGTGTTGATGTACAGAAGGATCAAGTCAGGAAAGACCTAGGAAAGCATCCCTTGGATTTGGCGACCCAAGAGTGACTGTGGACATGTACTGAACCAGTTTCCATGGAGTACAGAAGCCTAAGCCATAGAGTCCACACGTAGCTGCATGGGCAGGTTCTGCTCAGAAGGAAGAAAGGGAGGGAGAAGAAGTGGTGTGTCCCCTTGAGATAGAGAGTGATCATGAGAAAAACTCCTTTCTCCCTTCTTTACTCCTCTCTTCTCCATTAATGCATCTCCAAGGAAAGAAGTTATAAAAATAGTGAATATCATAATGAGGCCTTTTGTGAAGTGGACAAAGACACACAACAAGCTTAAGGGAAACACTCTGTTTGCAAGACTCCTCACTGAGGAGAGACTGAGGACACGTCTGCTTAAGTGAAGAGATGGAGACAGGCAGGGAAAAATGAGGCTGTCACAAACCACAAACACCAGGAGAGAGAATGCGGCCTGAACTTAGGAAATACAACCAGATTTCCACACACTGATGCAATCTTCTGTTAGCCACTGGAATGAGGTACCACCAGCAGCAGCGAGCTATGGCAGCAGCTCAACTTAACCTCTGGGAACCCATTTCCCTCTAAAAAGTGAGGCATGTAATCATCTCTGATATCTTCTACATTTTTAAATTCTGTAATCTCATGAATATAATCCTAAGTATAGCACTGACCAAAGAGTGCCTCATTGCTCCCTAACCACAACACCCCCTTCCCCAACATTAGTATCCATAGATACAGGGATAGAAAATAAATTCATGATCCCAGCTAAGGCAGCTCTTAACACCAGACTTGACAAGGGAGAGAAAACGTCAAGTTCAACATCTCTGACATTCTTTCCAACTCATTCTGAGACATTCTGGCAAAAAGCTTGAACAGTTTAGTTTCAAATTGTCAGCCTGTAGAAATAAAAACCTATAGATTTTCTTAAAACCATTATCTGCTACAAATAAACAAAAATAGAAACATCATGTTAATTTTAAAAACTTTGCAGCAGAGTTTATGTGACATAAGAAACACATTCTACATTGCAGAACTTCTGACTTTGCTACTTAAAATATCCACTTGTAAAAACACCAGAAGGCCTCAGATATGGGTCATGTGGTTCACCAAAGTTACAAAGAAGTAGAGAAAGAAACTGAAGCAGGGAAGATAATTTTTTAATTCCCTGTTTTCACAGGATCACTAAAAAGATTTCAATGTCAATAACCTAGAAAAAAGAAAATGAAAAGATTCTTCCACCCACTATTAAAATGGCCTTTGTAAATTTCAGTTAATTAACATAAATAATATATATGTTGCTTATCACAGGAAAACCTTTAATATGAGGTTGTACTTTTTGTGTCTTTATATACCTTGAAAGATGTCAGGCAGAACTCTAAATGAAGTAATATATTCCTATTACATTTGAATTCCTGGATTTAATAGATTTTATACATAAAAACAATATGTGCAAGATTCAAATACATACTAATTACTTAGTGTCTGATATGCTAACTTACTAGTTAGTGCCTAGTAGTTACAAACCTAACACTAAGAGTTCTATCTGAACATTAAAACCAGTCAGCCTTATTTGAGTGCCCTCCAGGCATCATGAAAACACATGCCTCTCATATTTATGTGATGTAAGAGACAGAAAAAGGGATGGACAATTACAACCACTGCAATTGCTGCCAACAATAGTTCACTGATCTCCCTTTACAACTACCCAGACACAATCATGATCTCTATATATAAAGAGTAGACCATGGTAATATTTTAAATACTATGGGTTCACAAGCAATGGGCATAGCTCCCTTACATACTGATGGTGATTATAAATACAAGCTCTTGAAGATCAGTTATTCAAGCTGGAAAAATGTTCTGACACCAAGGAAAATATCTTCATTTCAATCCCTCTCAAATTCCACTTTCATTGTGTCTCCTCCCTGAGAACATATCATTAATGGCCTGTTCCAAAACTTCTTGGAGTACCAACTTTATAATATCATTTTGGGTCCAGTTTTGTAATAAATATCATTAATCACTTGTTATGGAACACTGCCTACCTTAAGGATATCAGTATTAGTGGATATAAAAATATGTGCACCTTCATTTGAAAGGTGGAGCCAAAAAGGTCATCATCTCTGCCCCTTCTGCTGATTCCCCCATGTTTGTGGTGGGCATGAACCAGGAAAAGTACAACTCCCTCCAGATTATCAGCAATGCCTCCTGTATCACCAACTGTTCAGCCCTCCTGGCCAAGGTCATCCATAATTGTGGCATCATGGGGGGAGTCTTGACCACAGTACATGTCATCACGGATGGCCCCTCTGGGAAACTAGGGCATGATGGAGGTGGAACTGCACAGCACAGCATCCCTGTGTCCACCCATGTTTCCAAGCCTTTGGGCCAGGTCATCCCTGAGCTCAATGGGAAGCTCACTGGCATGGCCTTCCAGTGTCTACCCCAAAGTGTAGGTAATGGATATGACTTGCCACCTGAAGAAAGCTGCCAAATACGATGACATCAAGAAGGTGGTGAAGCAGGCATCAGAGGGCCCCTAATGACATACTGGACTAGACTGAGGACCAGGTTTCCTCCTGCAATGTTAACAGAAACTTCCACTGTTCCACCTTCAATGATGGGCCTGGCCTTGTCCTCAATGACCACTTTGTCAAAAATATTTCCTTGTATGACAATTAATTTGGCTGTAGCAACAGGTTGGTGGACCCTATGGTGTACATGGCGTCCAAGGAGTAAAATCCCTGGACCACCAGCCCCAGTGAGAGCAAGAGAGGAAGGCCCTCAGCTGCTGGACAGTCCCTGCCCCAACTCAGTTCCCTAACACACTGAGAACCTCCGCTCCTCCTACCTTCTCTCCCAAGCCCCCTGAAAAAGGGGAGGAACTTTGGAAGTCTACTTTGTTATGTATCATCAATAAAGTCCACTGCACCCAGGTAAAATAAATAAATAAAGATTGTAGGATACAATATTACTGTCTTAAGTCTTCTCCTCCCTCTCTCTCTCTCTCTCTCTCTCTCTCTCTCTCTCTCTCTCTCTCTCCTCTCTCTCCATCCCCCCTCTCATAATATGAATATAGTGATGGATCATCTTATGCATGTCCAAGGAAGTGGGATTCTACTTCAGCTACAGTAGTATAAAACTGAAATTTATTTAAATAATTAAATTAACTCAGTGTTATGGTTTGGATGTGAAGTGTTCCCAAAAAGCTCATGTGTGAGACAATGCAAGAAGGTTTAGAGGAGAAATGATTGGGTTATAAGAGACTGAACCCAATCAATGAATTAATCCCCTGGTGGGATTAATAGAGTGGTAACTGAAGGTGGGTAGGTTATGGCTGGAGGAAGTAGGTCCCTGGGGGCATGCCTTTAGAGTATATATTTGGTATCTGGCAAGTGGAGTCTCTCTCTGCTTCCTGATCATCATGTGAGCTGGTTCCCTCTGCCACGCTCTTCCACACAATGTTCTACCTCATCTTGAGTCCCGAGAAATGAAGACTGCTGCCTATGGATTGAGACCTCTGAAACTATAAGCCCCCAAATAAACTTTTCTCCTCTAAAATTGTCTGGTCAGATCTTTTAGTCACCACAGCAAAAATGCTAACTAAAACACTGAGTATACATTGGATATCATTATGGTGTCATTATTCTTATAGAATACACAGAGCATTCATTATTTGGTGCATCTCACACCACATGTCTGTTCATTAAGGGTCATCTTGTACTAATTATTTAATTCAGCCTATTACTTCAAGGTTCTCCAAGAATGCCAGGGGTTCATCTAATTATATAAATGCATACTGGAATTGTACAGACTGTCCTCCAGCTTCATAAAAATACAATAAGTTAAATAAGCATTATTTAATTAAAGTCACCAGAAAAGAGGGAAACCAAGCAAGTAATACCCAGATTCAGAGAAACCACATCACTTCTAACCAGTACTGTTCACAACAGACACAAGCAACCCCACCAGCAGGGAAGAGTCTCCACTGTGGTATGGTCCTGTTATAAGATCACAGAATTTAGTAGATACATCCTAGCAAGCCATTGTGTTACTATTATCAGGAATGCATCTGCAGTTACTTGAATAACACCAGAAGAAGAAATTAGTCTTTTGTAACAAAGTACCTCAAACAAAGCAATGCCAGAGTAGTGCCTAAATTAAACAGATGTTGCTTACTCTCTCCCAGAGCTGTCTAGTTGTAAATAATCCAGACCTGGTGGGGTCAAACTCTACTATTCTCTACACATGATTCTTAAGATCATTTCAAAGTCTCACCATTCCACAGCTAGTGACAGGAAAACAAGAATAACTAGCACAAGCTAAAGAATCCTGAAGGAGATGACCCAAGCATCAAACACAATTAATTTGGCTATTGGTGTGAGCAATTGGTGTGAGTGATTGGCTACAAGGGAGATGAGGAAATGCCATGCCTAGCTGGGTATGAGAATTTTGTTGCTAATAGGAGCAGGGGAGAAAGGACACTAGAAGAAAGTTATCAGTTAACATCACAATCCAACCATCTGGTCATCCCAATATTCATGCATATTGTTTCTTGTACATAAAGAACACACACTGTCCCCAAGTCCTGTGAATTTTTCCATCTTAAAACCCTGGGTCTTTGAGTGATGCTAAAGTCATTTCCATCAGGTTCAAATGAACTTCCTCAAATTCAAGCAGCTGATAAACTAACACACAGGTCTCTCCCCTGCCCCACTTGCAATGGTAAAGATGGGAAGGACAGCTGCAATAACACATGCCACTCATGAGAGGATGGTGCGCACACAGCAACGGCTGATCTACAGCAATAATGAATCTGTCCGGGGAGAATTTGTGAAGACTCCCTATCTCAGAAGTACAGTATTTTTCTTGGTTGAAACATAGTTCTACTTACTAAGAAGAACCTCATTTATCAGTAACCCTCTGTGTCCCCTGGCGTTGCTGTCTGGATGGTTTGCTCTCACCCACCATTGTAATGGCCCCATAGCAGCATGAAGCAGATGTCGACAAATATGCCAACTTTCTGCTGATGCAGGTGCAGAATAAAGGGGGTGGTTCAGAATAATCATAAGCTTATGTAAGCCATACGTATAATTTCTTTGGCACAACCATTCCCTCAAAAATGTGATAGGCTCTTGTAGGTTTGCTTCTGCCAAGCTCCAAGGGCACTTGTCTTGTCTTTCTATTGAAAAGTGCAGCAAGTCTGTAAACATTGAAGTTCTGAATTTTTCCACGTAGTTACCCTAGACTATCATACTCAGTAAGCATGTGTTTTATCTTCCCAGTATAATAGTCAAAATTATATCAAGATTTTTTGCAACAGCCAGCAGGTGGCATTATGACAGTCTATAACACCTGTTGCCTAGCAACCCAATGACAGACTGTTAAGCATAGTTTTTGTTATTGTTATGTAGGACCTCACAACTGGGTACTATTTTCTGCATTAGTTAGTTACCATAATAATAAGACCCCAAATACAGTAGCCAATATTAAGGGGGAAAAGTTTATTACTCTCCCACGAGGTAGTCCAGAACTGGCAATGTGGCTCTAACATTGGCAACTCATGATTTTTAAGGTTGCACCTGTTCTCAATATTTCCTAGCCAGCAGGAGGGGGTGAAGAACAATCCAAGATAAATGGGTGCTCTTTAAGGATAAGACCTAGAAATTACACATATTTCTTCCCACATCTCATTTGGTTTAAACTTCCTTACATGACCACAACTTGAAAAATATGTCCTCTAGCTGGAGTGACCAGCTGCCCCACTAAAAGTGACTGGAGAGGGATTCTATTGCTAAAAGGGAACGGTGGAACAGTTAGTGAAGAGCAGTCAGCAATCTCTGCCCTGTGGGAATTTCTGAATCACAGCTCACTTTTACTCTATGTTCTGACTCCCCACTTAAACATAGGTTTATAAGGGCCTGCAAAGCAGGATGTGCAGTGTGACATCAGCTTCCAGATGCAGACTCACCTCTGAGGCCACGTGCGTGGATTACGATCCACACACATGGCACATTCCCCCTCAGCCTCCCATTCACCATAACATTCCACATCCAGTTTCAGAAGGAAGAAGGAAAGAAGCAAACTAATATAGAAATCAATTGCCTCCCTTTTGGAATGTTTATACTTGAAGATTTCTTATCTTTTCTTCATGTTGAATTTCTTTTCATTCTGTGCTTCACAGCACCCACCCATTAGCCACAGCACTGTCTCCAGATAGATGATAGAAAGTTTGGGCATTGCCAACCTTTCCAGTCCAGAGTATTGTCCTTTTCAGTTGCCACAAATACCAAAGCTGTGATTCATAGGAATGTGACTTGATCATAAGTCATATAAACATAGTTTATACATTCCAAGACAAGATGAAAAGCAAGCCTGCTGAAGACACACACTACCCCTTTAGCACGGTGCCCAGTATGCCTTTTGAGTCTTTTTAATGCTATTTAAACACATTTCATCCCCAGGACTATAATTCTGTGCTCTTCTTCTGATTAGTAATAAACTTACTTCCCAGTTACCTTGATACCGGGAAGTGCCTATCTCAGGTAAAGGACTTATGAAAGATCTATCACCCATTTTGAATTAGGAATAATGTTTTTATGCACCAGATGCATGTGAATTTAATAGCAAAGAATCTCTCATCAAGAGTAAGCTCAGGAAAAAAAAAAAAGAAAAAAAAAAAGAGTAAGCTCAGAAGGGCCAGGGATATAGTTCAGTAGTAGAATTCTTGCCTAGCACATGTAAGACCCTAGGTTCAATCCCCAGCACCAAAGAAAAAGAGAGAAATCTGTTTCAACCAAGCAAATCTATCCCTAGATCTGCAAAGGAATGGTACAAGCCATGAGAAAGTGACTCCATCAAGATCTTTCTGAAAAACTCTACCCACAACATAATTGATCCCAGATGACAACCTCATCTGTCCCTCCCTCAAATTCTTATAAATTCATTTCTAATTCTCATCATTAGGTATTTTGTGAGCTATTAATCTAGAGGAAGAATGAGGTGATCTTGGCAGGTATTTTTTAAAACTCATAAATGGCAGTCACCCCACACTAATTAAAGGAATATGATTATTCTTGTCTTCTTATTTACTTTCAGGAATCCCTGTTTAGGAGGAACAGACACATATTAGGGTGACCAGCACCCTGCTGGGGTAGGTCCCTACTCAAGAGGTGTGAGCCACCTGGGAAACAAAAAGTCTGAAATAATTAATACAAAATTGGGACAGAGCTAGAAATAAGATATAAAAAGGGAAGCATCTGATAGGAGCTGAAACTGAACAACTGAAAAAGGGCCTTGATTCTTCTTCTAAGGGGGAGTACATCAAAGAAAGGGATGAGGTTTCAGCAAGAGTAGTCTTGGTTCAGTGCTTGCTTCTCGGTGTGGCAGGTGTCTTGCAGTAAACAGGTTGATTGGCATTTTGGCAAGCCACAGCCATCTCCAAGAGGCTGTCTAGTTCCAGCAGGTTACCCCATCTCCGATGCTGTGCTAAACTTGAGATGGAGCTAGGCAGGATGCCACATGAACCAGGCATTCTCAAGGCATCAGGGTTGCTGCTAGGAGTTCCTGGTACCAGGCTTTCCTGCCTAATGGTTTCAACAGTGCTTTAGTTCATGCACAGTTCATGCACAGTTCACTGATGGCCCCTGGCGCACGCGCATGCACACAGACACACACACACACACACACACACACACACACACACACACGCTGGTGCACATGCACCAGAAGACCAAATACTGTCAACATAATACTTTGTATCATGAGTTGACAAATACGCAACATCCCCCATTTACACCTTCTAGAGATATTTTCAACCAATCAGCACCCTTTCCCACAAATGCCAGAAGTAGCATTAAAATCATTCTTTATGAAAAACTTCAGGAAATTGTCACCAGTTATAGTTGCTTCTCAAAGTGAACCAATTCTCACACACACACACACACACACACACACACACACACACTTACAAGGGTCAAAGTCACATAGAAAGCTACTGGTACATCTGGGACTAGGTCCAAGGCTCCTACTTCCTGAAGTTGGGGCTATTTCTTTCACAAGGTACTGTGATGGGTAATTAGTAAATTAACAATATTTGCAACAGCTTTAAAAGTATTTGCTGAAGGGAAAATTATTGAAAGGAAAAGGAAAATCGATTCATTGTTCCCTGGGTGACATTTTATAAGATTTGTATTACAAAAACATCTAGAAGTCCTTATAAATGGTAGGAAGTAAGGAAACAGCTATTAATTAAATGCTCAGTTTATAATACCTATAATATTATTATATACATGTGTATTTCATGAACTGTACAGTATATTCATGATCCCTTTCATAATCAAAGTTCATGGACTGACAATAGCAATTGTATAAGCCTTTTATAAGAAGCATAATGAGCAATATTCTGACAAAGCAAGCAAAGTGGATGGAGTTAGCCCTTATTTTAGTGGACAGACTAGTCACTGACTTCTCTCTACCCCCATTTTCTCATTACTAAGTTGACAGGGTCTCTAGGTCCCTTAAAGTACTCAAAACCTATTATTCAAAACATAATTTTTCAGTTTTTTAAATTAGTATAAGTTCTTAAAATTAAAGCTTTCCTCTATAATACACATAAAATATTTTCCATTTGACACTGTAATTTTGAAAAAAATATATTCTTATATTTTTAAGCTGACATTTAAATTTTACATCAAATGTAATAGTTGGGCTGGGATTGTGGCTCAATGGTAGAGTGCTCGCCTAGCACGTGCACAGCCTGGGTTCAATCCTCAGCACCACGTAAAAATAAATGCATTGTGTACAACTAAAGCAAATAAATAAATATTTTTTTAAAAATGTAATAGTTAAAAAGATGCAACTTCTAGAATATTACATACTATACATGAAATTTAAATATATTTTAAAATATACTTTGAGTTCCAAATTTATCCCATTCAGTTTATGAAACATATCTGCTATATAAAACCTCACTGGCAAAGCTAGCTCTCACACAAACAATTAGTCAAATCAGACTTGTGTGTGCCATGAAAAACCCAGCTCCATTTTCAATTCAAGGAAAAATGTCAATATGTGCTCCATAGCAGGAAGTTTATTTCTGAATTCTAATAAACCCTGAGACAGGTGAGCATTGAGCCTTTGTTACCTGAATAAAAACAGGCATTGCAAATACACAAATGTACACACACACACACACACACACACACACACCACAGCTCAGAGATGCTCCTTGACTTATATAGGGTTACATTCTGATAAACACATCATTAAAAAGTAGTTGAGGGCTGGGGTTGTGGCTCAGTGGTAGAGTGCTTGCCTAACATGTGTGAGGCACTGAATTCAATTCTCAGCACAGCATATAAATAAATAAAGGTCCATCAACAACTAATAAATTTTTTTTACAAAGTAGTTGAAAGTATCAGAAGTTGAAAATGCATTTAATATACCTAACCTACCAAACATTACAGCTTATCTAGCCACTTTAAGGAACACTTACCTGCCCTACTGTTGTACAAAACCATCTAACATGCACCCCATTTTATAAATAAGTATTAAATACCTTGTGTAGTTCATTGAACACTAGGCAGAAAGTAGAAACCACAATGATTGAATGGGTCCAAAAAAAAAAAATTCTGTCTTCTGATGAGCCTTGAGAATCACTGGTATAAGGTACTGGGGGCATCAACACTTGTTGATGGATACAGCCACGGTGTTTTTCAGGAAGAAATCAAGTTTTGATTGTACAGTCTGTTTCTTCTTTTCTTATATATTTATCTAGCAAGAACGTCCTGCATCTGCCTGTCAGTTCTTATGAATCTCTTATAACTGACTTCCATTTCTTCTAGCATCACAGGTCACTGCTGATAATAGCAAAAGCTCCCACCAGTTTCTTTGCTGTGAACTTTCTTGGCACCTTGTGTATGTATAACTGCTTCTTTGTCTAGCTCAATTGCTTTACTCCTTTATTCCTCCAATTCTATCAGCTCCTAACTAAAAACCTCCTCAACCCCTAAGTCAATGAGCTTGTGAATACCCTCAATCCCAGCTGTTTCCCAAGCACTAATATCTTGTTATTTATAATTTCATCAACAACAGAATGTGTATTACAGTCTTTGAATGTGTATTAAAGTCTTTGAATGTGTTCACACTTGTCTTCAAAACTTTCTTCCAAATACCATCATGCATTTCTATGTGACTTCTTCCTGTGCTGCAGCAATGTTCTAGATAGCATGTAGAATGTTAAAAAAAAATTTCCAAAATTCTCAGAACATTCTTCCAGACTCAGTTGTTTCAACAGCCTGTTGAAATGTGTAATGTAAGTAGCTGACTTTGAGCGCAGTTATTGTGTCTTCATCCATTAATTGAATGGGTGCTTCTGTGTTCTGCAGCAAATGCACAACCTTTACATCAGGGTGCGTGTCACGGGTATGCTATGGATGCTCTGCAGAATTGTCTAGACTCAGAAGACTCTTGAATGGGATGTTGTTTTGCCTACAATATTCTCTTACTTTCAGAGTAAAATAGTTCAAAAAATAGTCTTCAAATAATGCTAATGTCACCCAGGCTTTCTTCTTATGACAATATTAAGTGGAAAGAATATGCTTGCTCACATTCTTGAATGCTCTAGGGTTCTCCAAGTGGTTGACTAGGAAAGTCTATAATTTGAAAACTACAACAATTTTATCCCAAAGCGGTGTTACACAGTCTTTTTCTTGAAACCTGTCATTGTCTTAGACTTTTGATGAATGTGTGCATGTTCTGGCACATTTCCAGAACAAATTTGTTTCATCAACCTTAAATATTTGTTCTAGCAAATAATTGTCATCCACAGGCATCCTATGCATCCTATGCAGCTCTTCCTTAAAAGCTTCAGCACTAGCTGGGTGCAGTAGTGCATACCTATGGTCCCAGCTACTCAGGAAGCTGAGGCAGAAGGATCACTGGAGTCCAAAAATTTGAGACCAGCCTGGAGAACCCACCCAGAAAGACCCATCTTATATATATTACAACTTTGAGTATCAATTCTTACTGCTGATCTCCACATTATGACAACTATAACAATTTTTTGAAATATTGGAATGACCCATGATTTTCTATAAACATTTGCATATATGTAGCATCATCAGTATGCACTTTTAGCATATGAAAAAAACCTCTTGCCTTAGCCTGGATTATCAGTGAGCTAAGCAGTTTACATGTCTGTATCTTGTTCTCCATTCAAATGACAAATAATTTTTCCGCATCATCAATCAGCACAGATCTTTACTTTGTGATGATGGGGTAATCAACCAATGTTGACAATTTTACGACATCACTAATTCACTTCTGATCCTTTAATACAGTCAAGTCCTAACTCACATGCAATGGCCCGCAGTGCCTTGCTGCCTTTATGCTGGCCAGTTATCTTGAGTTTCATCTAAAAAGGAAGTGCCTTCCTGTTCTTCTGACCAGAAGTAGGTGACAGAGGTGTGCATTTTATAGACATTATGGGGTGTGAAAACACAATATTCAAATAGGGCTAGAAAGACAGTACACCCTAGACTGTGGGGTTGTTTACCCTCATGACTGTGTGGCTGACTGGGAGCTATGGCTTATTGATGCTGCCCAGCATCACAAGAAAATGTCCTACCACATATCACTAGCCCAGGAAAAGATGCAATTCAAAATTCAAAGTAAGGTTTCTACTGAATGCATATTTTGCTTTCAGGCCATCTTAAGGTTGAAAAATCCTAAATTGAAGCATCCTAAGTGGGGGATTATATATATATATATATATATATATATATATATATATATATATATATATATATAACTTTACTATAATTTTATTTTATTTTTACCAAATCTCAAGATCTCACTCAGGAGCTTTATATTTCCAAACACTCCTTTGTTTATAATGGCCATGAAGTTTTTTATATCCTGGGAAATGCATCAAAATGAGATCAGGATGGGCAAAAGATACACAATTCTTTTACAAAATAGGAGATGATTACAGTGAAAAGGGTGGTAGAAAGGAGGAAAACTGACTCCAAAGATTGTGCTCAGACAGATTAGCTTTAGGAAGGAACACAATGGAATTTGATCATCTACAAAGTTTTCTTAAAGTTGTCCAAGCCATATACCCCTTGGAAGTCTTCAAGTACCATCACGGGTATGCATAACTGGACTGGGATTATTCTCAAGTTTAAAAAAAATCTTTATTGAAAAAAAATGAGACAGAAAAAAATATTCTAGAAAGCATTCACTTCTCTAAGCTCATTTACCCTCCAGTCCTCAGTGCAAGCACTGCTTCTCATAATCATGCACACAAATGGCAAAGAAGTTTCATCTCAGGAGCTGCATCTACTAGCAGGGGCTTCCTGTTATGCTTGTGACAGTTTGTGAAGTTGAATCTGTGCTCTTTAAGAAGAGGACACAGTCCATTAGCTATATCTGGGAGGATGGGGAAGTGACAGTATAAGTGCCATATTGATCCTCCCACCTTCAGTTCAGAATAACTTAACCAAACAACATTATTTGAATTTTATTTGGTTATCTATCTTTGATTTCTACATTTCTGAATGTAGGTATATTCCCAAAAATACACATTTTCAAAAGGTATATGCACAAGATTTTTACTTTATTATACACATGAAATGTTCATTTTCCCCACAGAAAAAGAAATTTCAGCACATTTTTTCAATTAAGAAATATAAGATTCACACACTCACTTAGCAAATCATCTTGGAAGAGCACAAACACACTTTATTAAAGGAAATTAATTGATTTTTAGCATGCCTGGAAAAAATGAAGTGCAAGGGGAATAAGCAATAAGAATCATGGACTAATTAGAAGGGACTATGTCATGAAAGACCTTGTAAAACAACAAGACTGATTTCTTTAAGCAATGGAAGACATGAAAGCTTCCACCTTCTCATATAATCAGATTTACACTGTAGGAAGCTCCCTCTGGTGGCAGTGCAGGGATGGACTAAAGGGCAGTAAAATCAGAAAAGCACTTGGGTGGCTTGAGGGATTCTAAAGAAAATATTGAGCAGAAATAGAAGTAATTGCAATGAGGAGAGAGAGAAGAGAAAGAGTCAAGATTTAAAATATAATCTCCCAGACTTGATATTCTAGATGGTGGATGGTGTGGCACTAACTTTGGGAATGGAAAAAAAAAAAAGAACAGGCTTGAAATCAAAGACAAGGCATTGCAATTTGAATATACAGAGTAATGCATTTGGGTCTATAGCACAGAAGAGAGGTCAAAGACAGAAATAGAGATAATTCCATCCTTGGAATAGCAACAATAATGGAGCTATGGGAGTGGGTGCAGGGAATGTGGGAGACTGTGGTATGGGTAAAAGGAGGGCTAAGTAAGGAATGTCAGACTGAGAGTAATGGTTCAGAAAGAGGTACCTGCAAAGTGGACTGAACGAGAGGGACATAGAAATGGAAACCCAGACAACAGTTGGGTCATGGAAAGCAAGGCAGAAAGTGCTTCTGAAAGACAGTAATAAAAAGTATAAAATGTGTCCTACTGGAAATTAAGAAAGAACAAAGGCATAAGGACCAGAAGTGTGTCAGAGAACTTGATGAGAGGTTTTTTTCCTGCGCAGGTAACTGAAGAGCCAGTGCAATGGGTTGAGAAGCAACAAGAACTGAAGGAAGCCGGGTATACTGGGGCACGCCTATAATCCCAGCAGTTCCAGAGGCTGAGGCAGGAGGATCATGAGTTCAAAGCCAGCCTCATCAAAAGTGAGGCACTAAGCAACTCAGTGAGACCCTGTCTCTAAATAAAATACAAAATAGGGCTGAGGATGTGGCTCAGTGGTCAAGTGCCTGATACACCACCACCACCAAAAAAAAAAAAAAAGAGAGAGAGAGAGAGAGAGAGCTGAAGAAAGAGGAGATATTTGGGGAAAAATGAACTTCAGTAGTCAAAGAGGCACACATGGACTTATGAAAGTTTCTTAAAGGAACATTATGTGTATTTAAAGTGTACAGCATGATGTTTTAATATACATACACAATGAAAGGACAATTACAGTCATGCAAAGTAGCATATCCATCTCCTGTCATAATTACCATTTTGTGCATGTGGTGAGAGTATTCAAAATCTACTTTCTTAGCAAATTTCCAGGATACAATATAGTATTAACTATAGTCATCATTCTGTACCACTACGCTCCCTACAACTTTGTACCCTTTGACCAACATCTCTCCATTTTTCCTACTTCTCCACCCCTGTAACCATCATTCTACTATCTGTACTGATGTATTTGACTCTTTTTTAGATTCTACATGAGTAAGATCATGTAATTTTTTTCTGTGCCTGGCTTATATCACTTAGTATATTGTAGTCCAGGTTCATCCATGTTGCCACAAATGGTGGGATCGAGGAAGTTTATTGGTTTTCTGTTTTAACATGAAAGATTTGGGAGACTTTCTAGAATATGAAAGTCTTTTCTATAGGAAGTTTTGGACCCCACCCCAAACTATCCACAGACTAAAACATGCTTTTGAAAATCCCAACACTTGGAAACAAGCCTGAGACATCCATGTACTCCACAAACAAATGAAAGGTGAAGTATAAGAATAAGAAAAAGGGTCTGCTTTGGCTGTGCTATGCTGCTATGCCCTTCCCTCGAGCCTGCACAATGCCAGGTAGAAAAGATTGTCCAGGCCCACAGTTTTTATAGGAGGAAAAGAGAAATGAATGGAGGTAGTAATCCAGTTTCCCTCACACCTGAGACACTTCCCAGGGAGTCTAGTCCAGGCTCACCTCAAAGGAATGCTAGGAATAATGACATAGCTAGGGCACTACAGGGGTCAGGTATAAATAAAGAAAGGAGGCAGAAGTCACAGTGACCAGCATGCAGATCTTGGTGGTGGTACCTCTGTGTTGTGCCAGCCATTGCACTCAATTGTAAATCCCCCAAGACATCAGAGTCCACCCACAAAACTAAGCAGGTCACTTTCAGAAGTATAGTGGGAAGTACAACCTCACTTGAATCTCTAGATGGCTGGTCCACGTGCCCAGTCTCAGAGCCCATCCCAACAACCCTGTGAAGCAGGCAGATGCCTACCTTAACCCATTTCAAAGAAGTGTAGTGGCTAGACCTACTTAACCCAGGGGGTCAATGACAGCTCAATTCATCCAAAAGCCCACCCTATAGCTCTACTTTGACAGGGAGACAGTCCTCAGTCATGCATTTCTAAGTAGCATAGCCTCTGGCCCTGCCCATCCTGAGCAGCAACTATGCCTAACTTTGGAGCTTAACCTGCAGCCCCTGCACAAAGGCAGATACCAAGTAACAGAATCGCCTAGCCATAATAATAAATCACTGATAACATACCCTAAAGAAATGGAGACCTATGAAATGTTGACAAACAAATCGAAACCCTCTTAAAGAAGTTCAGCAAACTACAAGAATGCACAGACAGAAAATTATATGAAATTTGGAAAATAATACATGAGAAAAATCAAGAAGTTTTGTAAAGAAAAAGAAACCACAAAAAAATTAAAACCTTAGATATGAAGGATGCAATGACTAAACCAAAAAATTCAATAAAAGCTTGAGCAGGAGATCCAGTGAAGCAGAATAACTGAGCTCAGAAATAGAACAGTTGAAATCATTAGATAGGGTAATAAAAAGACAAAAGAATGAAGTAAACCTTCTAAGAATCATGGGACATCATCAAGAGTCCAAATATTTGTGTAATAGGAGTTGCATAAGGAGAATAAATATTAAGTCTTAGGTAGCTTGTCAGCCATGAATAAAAAGACAGTGAAGGATGACTGAAAACCACAGGGAGCCTTATCTAACAGATAAGCTGGAAGATAGGGTTTGGTATGTTAAAATATCCCCCAGCAGAGACGGAGCAGTCCATAGTCCGAAGCAGTGCTGTCCGCGCTGTAGTTGCAGCTGCCCGATACCATCTCGGCAAGGAGACATCCACCCAGCGGCTTTGAAACTGATCGGCGAGGAGGGATAGAAAGAGGCCTAGAGGCATGGGCAGTGTCCACGTAGAGCTCTTTCACACAGCTTGCCAAGCTGATCCCTCACGCTCTGGACTGACACAAGGGTCTGCTGAGCTGCTGTTGAATGGGAGGAGAGCACCGCCATCTTTGAGAAGTACAGTGGCTGACCCAGACAAAGGAGAAAAGACAGAGGGGAAGAACAGCTGCAGACATCCAGGGAGCCGCAAGCGCTCTGAAGGCAGCACACACCTGGGTGAGGCTTGGGAAACCAGCAGGGGAGGGCGTGTCTGAGGCCAGCCCAGCGGCCATAAGAGGCTACAACTGTGGGTGGGCGTGGGGAAAGGGTGCCTTCTGGAGGGTCCCCTTCCCGGTGCCATTCATCTGCTGACACACAACACCCCTGAGCCGCTCTTCTGCTGAGCCATTCTGCCACTGGCCTAGGGTGCAGCCTTGACTCCACTGACAGGGTGGCAGACTATCTGGACGTGGTCCGATGCAGTTGGCTTAAACTGGAAAAGGAAAAAAAGGGGGGAGGCTTCCCAGGGCCCATTTTGTTTGAGACTTGGGGTTCGACTTTTTTTTTTTTTTTTTTTTGGTTTGCTTGTTTTATTGGTTTTTGGGGTTTTTTTTGCTTGTTTGTTTGTTTTTCTTTTTCTTTTTTTGACTTTGTTTTGTTTTGCTTTTTTTTTGCATTGATTGTCAGTGTGTTTGTTTGCTTCTGCTCCTTTTTTCTTTCCTTCTTTTCTTCCTTCTCACTTTTGCATCTTTTCTTCCTCCTTCATCTTTCATATTTGCACCCTGCCAGTGCATACTAAACAGAGGTAAGAACAAGTTATACACAGAACTTGGGATTTCTAGAACTGGCGCAATTGAACTGGATAGCAAAGCAGTGTTATATATAGTTTACTCTCTATTTTCTTGACTCTCTCTCTCCTCTCTCTTACACCGATTCCTACTCTTTTATCATTTTTTTTCTTTTCCATCTTACTTTATATATAAATTGGTCTTTCCACCTAATTGTCTACTCCATTCTCTTTCTTCTCTCGTCTACTGATACTAAACCACTTCCACTAAACCACTTCAATAGAACTCTCTTTTCATACTTTCCAAGAAAGAACAATTCAAGACACTTCCTTCTTCCTAAACATAACACCTGTGTATCCAATACTTGAAGCTATAAAACCCCATCAGAAGCATACAGAGTAAATTGGAAATAATATCTGGGCTAACCAAATCTGTACATTGTGATCAAACTTGGATTTTCTGAATAGAAAGTGATAGGTTTTAAAGTGTAAAGGAATTATAAGGGGATCTGATAGCATTGTACTACAGGAACAACATAAGGCTTTAAGGAAAAATCGAAATAGTCAAGGTCCCACAGTGCAGGAAGAAAAGACACACAAGCAACATGAAAAAACAAGGGAAGAAAGTGACACAAACAAATCAAGATACCTCATCAGCAGATTCTATGGCAAACACAGTTGGTCAAATGTCAGAGATGGAATTTAGAAATTACATATTCCAAATGTTTATGAAACTTAACAATGAACTCAAAAATGAGATGAGGGAGCAAGTACAGGAGGCAAAAGATCATTTTGACAAAGAACTCCAAAAACAAATACAGGAAGTAAAAGATTACTTCAATAGGGAAATAGAGGCTCTAAAGAGAAACCAAAAAGAAATTCCAGAAATGAAAGAATCAATAAACCAAAATAAAAGTTCAATTGAAAGCATCTCCAACAGAGTAGACCACTTGGAAGAAAGAACCTCAGACAATGAAGACAAAATATATGTCCTAGAGAAGAATTTAGACTATACAGCAAAACTCATTGGAAATCAAGAACATAACATCCAAGAATTATGGGACAGCATAAAAAGACCAAACTTAAGAGTGATTGGCATAGAGGAAGGGGCAGAGTTTCAAGCCAAAGGAATGAGTAATTTATTTAACGAAATAATTACAGAAAATTTTCCAAACTTGAGGAATGAATGGGAAAACTAAGTTCAAGAGGCATACCGAACACCAAACAAACAAAATCTCAACAGATCCACACCAAGACACATTATAATGAAAATGCCTAATATACTGAGCAAGGAGAGAATACTAAAAGCCACAAGAGAAAGAAAGCAGATCACATATAGGGGGAAACCAATCAGACTATGATCAGATTTTTCAACCCAGACCTTAAAAGCAAGAAGAACCTGGAATAGCATATTTCAAGCTCTGAAAGAAAAGGGATGTCAACCAAGAATCTTATATCCAGCAAAATTGAGCTTTAGATTCGAAGATGAAATAAAAACCTTCCACGACAAGCAAAAGTTAAAGATTTCACATCTCGAAAGCCAGCGCTTCAGAGCATCCTGAGCAACATTTTTCATGAAGAAGAAGAGAAAGATGATAACGAAAATCACCAAAGGGAGATTTTAAACTAAAGGAAATACCAACCAGAAGAGAAACCAAATCAAGCTAAAGACCATAATTCAAATAAAAATGGATGGGAATAAAAACCACATCTCAATAATAACCCTGAATGTTAATGGCCTAAACTCGCCAATCAAAAGACACAGATTATCAGAATGGATTAAAAGAAATGACCCAACAATTTGCTGTCTCCAAGAAACACACCTCATAGAAAAAGACATCAACAGACTGAAAGTGAAAGGCTGGGAAAAGACTTATCACTCAGATGGCTGGTGGAAGCAAGCAGGGGTTTCCATTCTCATATCAAATAAGGTAGACTTCAAACCAAAACTAATCAAGAGGGACAAAGATGGATATTTCTTATTACTTAAGGGAACCATCCATCAACAGGATATAACAATCATAAATCTGTATGCCCCAAATAATGGAGCACCTACATTCATCAAACAAACGCTTCTTAAGTACAAGAGTAAAATAGACCACAACACAGTTATTCTAGGGGACTTCAGCACACCTCTCTCACCAATGGATAGATCATCCAAACAAAAGCTAAACAAAGAAACTTTAAGCCTCCTCAAAACAATTAACAACTTAGACCTAACGGACATATATAAAATATTTCATCCCTCAGTAAACAAATACACATTTTTCTCAGCAGCACATGGCTCCTTCTCCAAAATAGACCATATTTTATGTCACAAGGCAACTCTCAGCAAATATAAAAAAGTAGAGATACTACCCTGCATGCTATCGGACCATAAAGGGATGAAATTGGAAATCAACGACAAAACAAGGAATAAGAAAAACTACTCCATCAACTGGAAGCTAAACAACATGCTACTGAATGAACAAGGGGTTGAAGAAGACATCAAAGAGGAGATCAAAAAATTCCTAGAGGTAAATGAGAACACAGATACATCATATAGAAATCTCTGGGACACTATGAAGGCAGTAGTAAGAGGAAAATTCATTGCACTGAGTTCATTCCTTAAGAGGAAAAAAACCCAACAAATAAATGACTTAACATCACACCTCAAAGCATTAGAAAAAGAAGAACAGACCAACACCAAGAGCAGTAGAAGACAGGAAATAATTAAAATCAGAGCAGAAATTAATGAAATTGAGACTAAGGAAACCATTCAAAGAATTGACAAAACTAAAAGTTGGTTCTTTGAAAAAATAAACAAAATTGACAGACCCTTAGCGATGCTAACGAAAAGAAGAAGAGAAAAAACTCAAATTACTAACATTCGTGATGAAAACGGGAATATCACAACAAACACCTCAGATATACAGAATATAATTAGAAATTACTTTGAAAACTTGTACTCTAATAAAATAGAAAATACTGAATGCATTGACAGATTTCTAGAGTCATATGATTTGCCTAAACTGGATGTGGAGGCTATACACAATTTAAACAGATCAATTACAAGCGAAGAAATAGAAGATGTCATCAAAAAGCTACCAACAAGGAAAAGTCCAGGACCTGATGGGTTTACAGCCGAGTTCTATAAGACTTTCAAAGAAGAACTAATACCAATGCTCTTCAAACTATTTCAAGAAATAGAAAAAGAGGGAGCTCTTCCAGACTCTTTCTTTGAGGCCAATATCACATTAATTCCAAAGCCAGGCAAAGACACATCCAAAAAAGAAAACTTCAGGCCCATATCTTTAATGAACATAGATGCAAAAATCCTCAACAAAATCCTGGCAAATCGGATACAAAAACATGTCAAAAAGATAGTGCACCACGATCAAGTGGGGTTTATCCCAGGGATGCAAGGCTGGTTCAACATTCGGAAATCAATAAACATAATACATCACATCAATAGACTTAAAGACAAAAATCATATGATCATCTCAATTGACGCAGAAAAAGCATTTGACAAAATACAACACCCATTTATGTTCAAAACACTGGAAAAACTAGGAATATCAGGAACATATCTTAACATTATAAAAGCTATTTATGCAAGGCCCCGAGCTAACATTATCTTAAATGGAGAAAAATTGAAAGCATTCCCTCTAAAAACTGGAACAAGACAGGGATGCCCCCTTTCACCACTGCTATTTAACATAGTACTGGAAACTCTGGCCAGAGCAATTAGACAGACGAAAGAAATTAAAGGGATCAAGATAGGAAAAGAAGAGCTCAAATTAGCACTATTTGCTGATGACATGATAATCTACCTAGAAGACCCAAAAAACTCTACCAGAAAACTTTTACAACTAATAAACGAATTTGGCAAAGTTGCAGGATACAAAATCAATACACATAAGTCAAAGGCATTTTTGTACATCAGTGACAAAGCCTCTGAAAGGGAAATATTGAAAAATACCCCATTTGCAATAGCATCAAAAAAAATAAAATACCTGGGAATCAACCTAACGAAAGAGTTGAAAGACCTCTATAACGAAAATTATAGAACACTAAAGAAAGAAATTATAGATGAACTCAGAAGATGGAAAGACCTACCTTGCTCTGGGATAGGTAGAATTAATATTGTCAAAATGGCCATACTACCAAAAGCATTATACAGATTTAATGCAATTCCAATCAAAATCCCAATGTCATTCTTCAAAGAAATAGAAATAGCAGTCATGAAATTCATCTGGAAAAATAAGAGACCCAGAATAGCCAAAGCAATCCTGAGCAAGAAGAGTGAAGCAGGGGGCATCACCATTCCGAACTTTAAATTATACTATAGAGCAATAGTAACAAAAACAACATGGTATTGGCACCAAAACAGACTGGTGGACCAATGGTACAGAATTGAGGACACAGAGACTAATACATATAATTTCAGCTATCTTATATTAGACAAAGGTGCCAAAAATGTACAGTGGAGAAAGGATAGCCTCTTTAACAAATGGTGCTGGGAAAACTGGAAATCTATATGCAACAAATTGAAATTAAACCCTTATCTCTCACCATGCACAAAACTCAATTCAAAGTGGATCAAGGACCTAGGAATTAGACCAGAGACAATACGCCTAATAGAAGAAAAAGTAAGCTCCAATTTCCAACATGTCGGATTAGGCCCCAAGTTCCTTAATAAGAATCCTATAGCGCAAGAATTACTACCAAGAATTAATGAATGGGATAGATTTAAACTAAAAAGCTTCTTCTCAGCAAAAGAAACAATCAGTGAGGTGAATAGAGAGCCAACTAATTGGGAACAAATATTTAATACATGCACATCAGATAGAGCACTAATTTCTAGAATATATAAAGAACTCAAAAAACTTTACACCAACAAAACAAATAACCCAATCAATAAATGGGCTAAGGAATGGAGAAGACACCTCTCAGAAGAAGATACACGATTAATCAACAAATACATGAAAAAATGTTCAACATCACTGGCAATTAGAGAAATGCAAATCAAAACTACTCTAAGATTTTACTTCACTCCAGTCAGAATGGCAGCTATCAAGAACACAAGCAACAATAAATGTTGGAGAGGATGTGGGGAAAAAAGCACACTCATACATTGCTGGTGGGACTGCAAAATGGTGCAACCGTTATGGAAAGCAGTATGGAGATTGCTTGGAAAACTGGGAATGGAACCACCCTATGATCCAGCCATCCCACTCCTGGGTCTATTCCCAAAGGACTTAAAAACAGCATATTACAGTGACACAGCTATCTCAATGCTTGTAGTTGTGCAATTCACAATAGCTAGGTTGTGGAACCAACCTAGATGTCCCTCAGTAAATAAGTGGATTAAGAAAATGTGGTATATACGCACAATGGAATTTTACTCAGCAATAAAAGAAAATAAATTAATGGCATTTTCAGGTAAATGGATGAAGTTGGAAGACATAATGCTAAGTGAAATTAGTCAGTCTCAAAAATCCAAGTACCAAATGTTTTCTCTGATATAATGAGGCTAGTTCATAGTATTGTTGGATGGGGGGGGGGGTACATAGGAGGACTAGAGGACCACTAGAATGGTCAAAGGGAAGGGAGGGGAAGGGAGGGAGCAAGGGGGGAGGGAGGGGGAGAAAAGGAAAAAAAAATAGAAATAAGAAAAGGTGGTTGAATGACATGGATATCATTTTCCTAAATGCATGATTGAAGACCTGAATTGTACGAATATACTTTGTATACAAACAGTTGTATGTAAAAAGATGCTAAATACATGCACTATGAGTTGTACATATTAAAAATTATAAAAATAAAAAAAATAAAAAAAAACAAACAACAACAACAAAAAAATAAAAATATCTTAACACCCACCTTTAGAAAATTAGTTGAATGGCCACAGATGTAGTAATTTGCCACTACAAAATGATGAGGAAGATCTTTGTGAAACTATATGGAATGATTTTCAAGATACATTGTTAAATAAAGAAAGGAAAAAGCGGGTGCGGTGGCGCACGCCTGTAATCCCAGCACTTTGGGAGGCTGAGGCAGGAGGATCGCGAGTTCAAAGCCAGCCTCAGCAGTGGCGAGGCACTTAGCAACTCAGTGAGACCCTGTCTCTAAATAAAATACAAAAAAGGGCTGGGGATGTGGCCCAGTGGTCGAGTGCCCCTGAGTTCAATCCCCGGTACCACAAAAAAAAAAAAAAAAAAAAAAAGGGTATGTGGAGCACTACTTTTTGGGTAATAAGGGAGGGCAATATGTGTATGCACTCATGCACAGGGTTGTTAAATTTATCATAAAAGATACACAGAAATGATAAAATCAAAACCAGTGAATGTGGTTATATGCAGAGAGGTGAAAACTAAAGGAAGGAATGGGGTTGGGAACTAGTCTTCTTCAAATATACTTTTAAATAGTTTTGACTTCTGTAAATTTATGTAGTCATGTATTTTGTATATTCAAAAATAAACTTGTAAAAAGAATGAAATAAAAAGCAAACATTAAAACTGAATCCAAATGCAAACAACTTTACTATATTTAAAATTTATATCAGAACTACATAGAAAAAGGAATTAATTCAGATAACGTTCAAACACAGTACTTTGTTCACATATGCTTAGAGAAATTCTATTCCAAGGACATAGAATTGCAAAGCACTTTTAAAAAATTTTATTTATTTATTTGTTCTTTCTAGATATACATGAGACTAGTGTAAATTTTGACATACATACATAGAATAAGTATAACTTGTTCCAATTAGGATGCCATTAATGTGGTTTTACATTATTGCAGAGTTATATTGGTCATGTATTCATATACAAGGATAGGAAAGTTACGTCTGATTCTTTCTACTGTCTTTCCTACTCCCATCACTGCTCCCTTCCCTTTATTACCCTTTGTCTAATCTAATGAAATTTAAAAAAATTTTTAGTTGTGGACACAATACCTTTATTTTATTTATTTATATGTGGTGCTGAGGATCAAACCCAGGGCCTCACACATGTTAGATGAGCTCTCTACTGCTGAGCCACAATCCCAGCATTAATCCAATGAAATTTCAATATTCCCCTCCCTTGTTGTGGGTTAGCATCCACATATCAGAGAGAACATTCTGCCTTTGGTTTTTTGGGACTGACTTACTTCACTTTGCATGCTATTATCCAGTTCCACCCATTTACTGACAAATGCCATAATTTTTCATTCTTCTTTATGCTTGAGAAATATTCTTCTTTATATGGCTGATATATGTGATCTATATATACATATACACATACCACATTTCCTTTATCCATTGATCTGTTGTAGGGCACCTAGGTTGGTTCCATAGATTGGCTATTGTGAATTGAGCTGCTATAAACATTGAAGTGGCTGTGTCACTGTAGTATGCTTATTTTAAAACATTGAAGTGGCTGTGTCACTGTAGTATGCTTATTTTAAGTCCTTTGGGTATAAACTGAGGTGTGGGATAATTGGGTTAGATTGTGGTTCCATTCCGAGTTTTATTTATTATTTTTATTATTTCAATGATTTTGTTAATTTTAATATAAAAGAATTTGATATGCTCCATTATTTCTCTCTTTTTAAATTAGTTCTACTCAGTTATATGTGATAGTATAAAGTATTGTACACAAATGGAGCAAAATTTTTCACTTCTCTAGTTGTACATGAAGTTGAGTCACACCATTTGTGCAATCATACATGTAACCTAGGGTAATGATGTCCATCTCATTCCACCATAATTTCTATCCCCTCCCTCCTTTCTCCCTCCACTTTGCCTCATCCAAAGTTCCTCCATTCATCCCATGCCCAATCCCCCATTATGGATTAGCATCCATTTATCAGAGAAAACATTTAGCCCCTGGTTTTTTGGATTGGATATTTCACTTAACATGATGTTCTTCAACTCCATACATTTACCTGCAAATGCCATAATTTTATTCTCTTTTAATACTGAGTAATATTCTATTGTGTATATGTACCACCATTTCTTTATCCATTCATCTATTGAAGGACATCTAGGTTGGTTCCACAGTTCAGAAATTGTGAATTGTCCTGCTTAAACATTGAAGTGGCTGTGTCACTGTAGTATCTGTTTTTAAGTGGTTTGGGTATAGACCGAGGAATGGGGTAGTGGGGTCAAACAGTGGTTTCATTCCAAGATTTCTAGGGAATCTCATTCTGCTTGCCATATTGGCATCACCAATTTGCAGTCCCACAAGCAAGGTATGAGTGTGCCTTTCCCCCCACATCCTTGCCAATGCTTATTGTTGCTTGTATTCTTTTTTTTTTTTAAATTTGCTTTAGTTGTACACAATGCGTTTTATTCAATACATTTTATTTGTACGTGGTGCTGAGGATCGAACCCGGGTCGCCCACGTGCCAGGCGAGCGCTCTACTGCTGAGCCACAATCCCAGCCCCTGTTGTTTGTATTCTTGATAACTGCCATTCTGACTGGAGCAAGATGAAATCTTAGAGTAGTTTTGATTTGCATTTCTCTAATTACTAGAGATGTTGAATATTTTTTCATATATTTGTTGATTAAATGTATATCTTCTTCTGAGAAGTGTCTGTTCAGCTCCTTATCCTATTTATTGATTGGGTTGTTTGTTTTTTGGGTGTTACATTTTTTTGAGTTCTTTATATATCCTGGAGATTAGTGCTCTGAGTGGGGCAAAAATTTGCTCCCAAAATCTAAGCTCTCTCTTCACCTCATTGTTTCTTTTGCTGAGAAGAAGCTTTTTAGTTTGAGGCAATCCCATTTATTAATTCTTGTTTTTATTTCTTGCACTTTAGGAGTCTTGTTAAGGAAGTGGGGGCCTAATCCAACATGATAAAGATCTGGGCCTACTTTTTCTTCTATTAAGTGCAGGATCTCTAGACTAATTCCTAGGTCATTGATCCACTTCAAGTTGAGTTTTGTGCATCTGAGAGATAGGGGTTTATTTTCATTTTGCTGTGTATGGATTTTCAGTCCTCCCAGCACCATTTGTTGAAGAGGCTATCTTTTCTCCACTGTATGTTTTTGCTGCCTTTGTCTAGTATGCGATAACTGTATTTATGTGGGTTTGTCTCTGTGTCTTCTATTCTGTACCATTGGTCTAAATGTCTATTTTGGTGCCAATACTATGCCATTTTTGTTACTATAGCTTTGTAGTATAGTTTAAGGTCTGGTATTGTGATGCCTCCTGCTTCACTCTTCTTGCTAAGGATTGCTTTGGCTATTCTGGGTCTCTTTTTTTCCAAATGAATTTCATGATTGCTTTTTCTAGTTCTATGAAGAATTTCATTGTGATTTTGTTTGGAATTGCATTAAATCTGTATAACCATTTTGGTAGTATGGTCGTTTTGATAATATTAACTCTGCCTATTCAAGAGCTTGGGAGATATTCTAAGGTCTTCTTCAATTTTTTTCTTTAGTGTTCTTTAGTTTTCATTATAGAGGTCTCTCACCATTTTTGTTAAATTGATTCCCAAGTATTTTATTTTATTTTTTGAGGCTATTGTGAATGGGGTAGTTTTCCTATTATCTCTTTCAGAGGATTCATCACTGATGTATAGAAATGCATTTGATTTATGAGCATTGCTTTTGTAACCTGCTACTTTGTTGAATTCATTTATTAATTCTATTAGTTATCTGGTTGAATTTTTTGAATCCTCTAAGTATAGAATTATGTTGTCAGCAAATAATGATAGTTTGAGTTTTTCTTTTTCTATTTCTATCCCTTTAATTTACTTTATCTGTTTAATTGCTCTGGCTAGAGTTTCAATGGCTAAGTTGAATAGAAGTGGTGAAAGAGGGCATCTCTGTCTTGTTTTGGTTTTTAGAGGGAATGCTTCAATTTTTCTCCATTTAGAATGATGTTGGCCGTGGGTTTAGCATACATAGCTTTTACAATGTTGAGGTATGTTCCTACTATCCCTAGTTTCTAGTGTTTTGAACATGAAAGTGTGCTGAATTTTGTCAAATGCTTTCTTTGCATCAATTGATATAATCATATGATTTTTACTAAGTCTATTGATGTGATGAATTACGTTTATTGATTTCTGTATGTTGAACCAAACTTGCATCCCTGGAATAAACCCCACTTGATTATGGTGCAATTTTTTTTAATATTTATTTATTTGCTTTAGTTGTATACAATGTGTTTTTAGTTTTACGTGGTGCTGAGAATCGAACCTGGGCCGCGCTCGTGCTAGGCGAGCACTCTACTGCTGAGCCACAATCCCAGCCCAATATTTTTAAAATATGTTTTTGTATGCAATTTGCCAAAATTTTATTGAGAATTTTTGCATCTATGTTTATCAAGGATATTGGTCTGAAATTTTCTTTCTTTGATGTGTCTCTTTCCGGTTTTGGTATCAGGATGATAATATCCTCATAGAATGAGTTTGGAAGAATTCCCTCCTTTTCTATTTCATGGAATAATTTGAGGAGTATTGGCATTAATTCTTCTTTGTAGGTCTTGTAGAACTCAGCTGAGAATCTGTCTGGTCCTAGGCTTTTCTTGGTTGGTAGACTTTTGAAAGTGTCTTCTATTTCCTTGTTTGAAATTGATCTGTTTAAATTGTGTAGGTTCTCCTAGTTCAGTTTTGGTAGATCATATGCCTCTAGAAATTTGTCAGTGTCTTTGAGGTTTTCTATTTTACTGGAATATAAATTTTCAAAATAGTTTCTAATGTCTTTTCTATTTCAATAGTGTTTGTCATGATATTTCCTTTTTCATCACTATTTTAGTAATTTGAGTTTTCTCTCTCCTTCTTTTTGTTAGGGTTGCTAAGCATTTGTTAATTTTACTTATTTTTTTTAAAAAACTTGTTTTTTGTTTTGTCAATTTATTGAACTGTTTATTTTGTTTCAATTTCATTGATTTTGCCCTGACTTTAATTATTTCCTGTTTTCTACTAATTTTTGTGTTGGTTTATTCTTCTTTTTTCTAGGGCTTTGAGATGTAATGTCAGGTCATATATATGTTGACTTTTTCTTCTTTTAATGAAAGAGCTTAATACAAAGAACTTTCCTCTCAGCACTGCCTTCATAGTGTTCCAGAGATTTTGATATGTTGTATCAGAGTTCTCATTTATTTCTAAGAATTTCTAAGAATTTTTTTATGTCCTTCCTTCTGTTATCCATTCATCACTCAATAGCATATTATTTCCATCTCCACATGTTGGAGAAGCTTCTATTTTTTATTTTATCATTGACTTCTAGATTCATTTCATTATAGTCAGATAGAATGCAGGGTAGTATCTCTATTTTTTTGTATTTGCTAAGATTTGCTTTCTGACCTATCATATGGTCTGTTTTGGAGAAGGATTCATCTGCTGCTGAGAAGAAAGTGTATTCATTTGTTGATGGATGAAATATTCTATATATGTCTGTTAAGTCTAAACTATTGATTATTTTATTGAGTTTTGTGGTTTCTTTGTTTAGTTTTTGTTTAGAAGACCAATCTAGTGGTGAGAAAGGTGTGTTGAGTCACCCAACATTGTTGTGTTGTGGTCTATTTGATTCTTGAAGTTGAGAAGGTTTGTTTGATATACACAGATGCCCCATTGTTTGGAGCATAGATATTTATGATTGTTATGTCTTGTTAATGTTTGATTCTCTTAAGTAGTATGAAATGTCCTTCTTTCTCCTCTAGTACAAGTTTTCTAAGGAATCTCCACACTGCTTTCGAGTGGTTGCACCAATTTGCAGTCCTACCAGCAATGTATAAGTGAACCTTTCCCCCCATATCCTCACCAACATTTATTGTTACTTGTATTCTTGATAATTGCCATTCTGATTGGGGTGAGATGGAACCTTAGTGAACTTTTGATTTGCATTTATCTAATGGCTAGAGATGTTGAACATTTTTTCATATATTTTTTCACCATTCATATTTTTTCTTCTATCTGAAGTGCTGGAGGTAAAGATTTTCTCTCATTCTGTAAGCTCTGTTCACTTCCTTGATTGTTTCTCGAAAGTGCTTTCAAACTCTTTCAATTAGGTTTGTTGTTAATGACATTTGTTTTGTAATTCTCAAAATACTTTGTATAGTAGATCAAATGAGTGAACATATAAAATTTTGGGGCGTCGATACAAGAACTTTTACTGTACAAGGAAGAAGATACAAATATGGAATGGGTATTTAAAAGATCTTGGGATATTGGACTTAATGGGAGATATTGGTATAAAACAGTTATTTATATATAACAATAGATAGTGGTCAGGTAAGAAGGTATTTTCATTCTTAGGAGATACATACTAAGGAGAAGGAAGTTATTATGCTTACAACTTATTTTCAAATGGATCAGTAAAAAGTTAAATACTTTACATTGTAAATACACAGTAGATGTACCTACTGTGTACAACTATGCATTTATCTATCTACATGTCTATCTGAGAGTAAGAGGAAGCAAATGCATCAAATTATTAATAATCAATGATTTTAGGTGAAGAATATATAAATGATTATTGATTTAATCTTTTAATTTTTAAATAAGTGAGACTAGCTGTACTTTAAGGTTTGGGAAATCCTAGTAGGTTGATAGAAGTAGGAAACTAATATACAAACAGTGTTTTGTAAAAAGATGCTCTATATGTTTATTATGAATCATAATGCATACTACTATTATAAATGCAACTTTGAATTAAAAAAATGCTTAATAAATTCAGCATTTACTATGAAACAATTATGTTTACCTTCCATCCTAAGAACTTACCACACCTTGACATCTTCTCTATTTTGTTGCTATGTCTTTTCCCCTCAGAGCAGAATGAACATCATGAAACAAGAATTTCAGTTTTGATCACTGCTATTCCTCAAACCTTGGAATGACACCTGAAACCAGAGAGATCGTCAAGACAAATGTCTATTGATTAAAAGTAAATGAAAGGAAAAATATGAATAAAAAAATAAGCAGGAACTAACACACGCAAGGCTTTTTGAATTCATTAACCTTTTCTTTATTCTTTAGTACTCCAAAATGATATTATATGGTAAAACATAATAATATATGAATACATGCTATGTTGACTTCCTGTCTTTTTGTGTGTGTGTGGTACTGGGGATGGAACCCAGGGCCTCACACATCCTATGCAAGTGCTCTACCACTGAGCTGTATTCCTAACCTGACTTTCTGTTTGGAGTGGTGAGGATTTATCTCACTTGGGACATCTACCTCCTTTTCCCTAGTTTTACCAAGCTAGTTATCTTTCTTCATTAAGATATAAAAAATCAACACTTATATAAATATATTTATTTATTATACAGTTCCAAAAAAATTTTTTTGTGTGTTTCCAAGCATTCTTTTCTGCTTTTCCCAGTTCCATCCACACATCTGAAGGCCTTGGAGTCAATTTGGAGTCATGTTTCATTTTGCTCTTGATTGTTGATCTGATTATTTTCCCGACTTTTCATTGAACTGTCACTTTGTGACTTCCCTTAATCTTTTTTTTTTTTTTTTTTTTTTTTTTTTTTTTTGTGGTACCGGGGAGATTGAACTCAGGGGCACTCGACCACTGGGCCACATCCCCAGCCCTTTTTTGTATTTTATTTAGAGACAGGGTCTCACTGAGTTGCTAAGTGCCTCGCCACTGCTGAGGCTGGCTTTGAACTTGCGATCCTCCTGCCTCAGCCTCCCAAAGTGCTGGGATTACAGGCGTGCGCCACCGCGCCCGGCAATCATTTTTTTAAAAGACTGAACCACTTCAGGTTTCCTTATTCCTTATTTTTTTTTTCTTGATTAGCTCTACTATTTTGTTGGAGCATATTTTCAGGCAGAATCCTTAGAAAAGATGTACTTGAGGAGAATTCATTTGAATTTGTGTGTTTGCAAAGAATCCTTATCTCACATTTTACTGATATTTTCCAAGTAGAAAATAATTTGTTGAAAATAATTTTTCCATATTTTTTTAAGGCTTGTGGTCTATTGTCTTCTAATAAGATCCAGGGTTGCTGATAGGAAGCCCTATGTTATTCTTATTCTTTGGAAGATAATCTTTATTTTATCATTTGTCATATTCAAATTTTGCATTACAAAATATCTAATTAAGCACTTTAGATATCAAAATTTTTTATTCATTATGTTGGACACTCATGGGACTTGTGCTTATTGTCTCTGGGAATTTCTATAGTGATGTTTAGCAAAAAAAAATTGCATCTTCCAGTTCTTTTTTCTTCCAGAACTCCTTTTAACTAGGAAAACCAACACCTAATTTTTGTTTTATGGATGCCATATTTCTTGACTCTCTTTGAAGATTCTATGGTCTTAGAGATCATTTTTTCCCTTCACCTTCTGAAGAATAGAAAGAAGTGCCCAGGATTTTATATCTAGAGTGTGGAAGGCAATGGGGGAAATGAATGTTTCAACATATTAGTTTGGAGCCTATACTGTTTGTTTCATCCCTGTCTCTCATCTCTACCCTATTTTGTATCTGGCATCTTCAAGGACTGACCACCCTCAGGACTTGAAGAGGAAAATAGCACCTATCCTAATATCTATCCCTTCTGTTAGCAATTTAGTCTACAGTTTTCTCCATCTTGATTAATTTCCAGGACCTTCCAACTGTTTTTTTACAACTTTATTTTGAAACATAATTTTTTGGCACCCACTTTTTTTTGTCAAATCCTTTTATTATTTTATTCCTTTATTAAAAGCTAAGCAGAATCTCATATTGATAAAATTATTTTGAGTTATAATGCTCTATTATTTTTTGTTGTTGTTCAAATTGTTTCAGCTGTGGCTATTGGAAGCTATTTCATTTTGGTTCTTGTGTCCAAGGTCAGACAATGGGTGTGCTAACTGCTAATGGGGTATCTTTGTTTCTACCTCCTTTCTGAGAATAGAGCTAGGATTGTATTACTAGCTCACATATTCATATGGATGTATGTACACAAACCTATACCTATTGTTATATTTATCCATCTGAATTTATGTTAAGCTAAACTTGAATTCATACTGATATTACTGACTCTACTCTCTACCCAGTTCATACTAGTTAGGGCAGTTTTTAAATAGTACTGAGTTCATTAAACCATTCTACTCAAAGTCCCTCTAAATTCTAGTAGAACACCAAAATTATTGCTAATTAGAAATTTAAAATTAATCATAGCTAATCATCAATCTATTTTGTTACATGGTAGGTTATTTAACATGTTTCTATTTTTGAGTGTAGTACCTAAAAATCACAAAAAATGTATGCCTATTTTATGGGATGCAGCTATATTGATTTATTTAAGATTATCATGGAAGTTTATTTTTTACTGTTTGTGTAAATCTAAGTCAGACACTTTACTTTCTTTGTTCAAGAAAGGAATATTGCAGTTATAGGTTTTAATATTTTCCTGCTTGAGGGAGATGAGGTAGGATTAATAATCCTGTTCTGACTTTACCAAGAAAATTCATATCCATTTGTATTTTCCCGAACACCAGGATGTCAGTTAGGGTGACTAACCCTCTGGGTTTACCTAGGATTTAGGGTTTTCCTGAGATGTGAGACTTTCAGTGCTAATCCTGGGAAAGTCTTGAGCAAATGGGGAAGATTTTGTGTAAATATCAACCAGAAATTTAATTTTTAAGGTAATCGATTCCAACTATAGTTTTTTTTTTAGACATCAGAGGTTAATTTTATAGGGCATAACAATTATCTTTGAAGTCCAGATGTTCTACAACATTTCTTTATTAGTAATTACATTGATAAGTTCAATTTATGTCATAAAATCAAATGTTTTTCTGCAACTATAGAGGACAAGAGAATGGTATTTTCTTCTTATTATCATTTGAATTTGATTTTTTTTTTTTTTTTTTTTTTTTTTTTTTTTTTTTTTTTTGGCCAACAGTTTAAAGTGTTAGAATTCCATTAGTAAACATTAGGGAAACTTTTATGCTGTTTTCAATAATTGCTGTACTAATTTATATTCTCACTAACAGCGTGTAAGATTTTCCTTTTTGCCACATTCTCCCTACTCTCATCTATTGTCTTTTTGATAATAGCCATTCTAACAGTTGTGAGGTGACATCTCACTGTGGTGTTGATTTGCATTTCCCTGATGATTAGTGACACTGAACATTTTTCATATAGCTGCTGGCTATTGTATGTTTTATTTCCAGAGATGTCTTGTCAGATTTTTTGTCCATTTTAAAATAGGACTATTTGTTTTTTGCTATTGAGTTGTTTGAACTCATTATATAGTTTAGATATCAACAATGCTAATTCAACCACATAAGGTCAGCACAAATGGAAGAAAATAATTTACATGGTATAAATACTAAATAAACTATTTAAAATAAATATTTAGCACAATAAATATTTGTGTGTATGTGTGTACATATATGTATACATATATACACATATATATATCACAGATTATTGCTTAGGATTGTATACTTAAAACTATATCCTGTATAATAAAGCGATTTGAAAAACCCATCAAATTGTATTTTAATTTAAAAAATTCATTGATTTATCCATCTTGGACACAGTAGTGAGGAAATTTCCATAGGGAAATGCTTGTATCTCCTGTAGGTGTGGAGGACAAAACAGGTGTTGGAGAAAGCAGAAGGCATTAAATGTGGGAGCATTTGAATGTCACAGTGACTGAGAGTCCTGGTGAGCTGTTATGTCTGTCATTTATGTGACATTTTGTTTCTTTCCTTGTTCCTTCAGAATCTTTAGTAAAGACTTGATGAATGTTCTATTCTCTTTCCTTCTGTGCTGTTGATTATTATTATTTTGTGTGTGTGTGTGTGTGTGTGTGTGTGTGGTACTGGGGATTGAACTCAGGGGCACTCGACCACTGGGCCATATCCCCAGCCCTTTTTGCATTTTATTTGGAGACAGGGTCTCACTGAGTTGCTAAGTGCCTCACCATTGCTGAGGCTGGCTTTGAACTCGCGAGCCTCCTGCCTCAGCCTCCCTGGGAGGCTGGGATTACAGGCGTGCACCACCGCGCCCGGCTGTGCTGTTGATTATTAATATTGGTCAATGTTTTCAGCCAGTGAGGTGGGAGCAAGAATGTTCAAAGGGGGCGTTTTGAGATAAGAGCTTGGGCTACCAGTAGCACAAGGAGATTGTCCCTCGATTGTGAAGTTTTCAGTAGCTGGCCATCATATTTTAAAAGAAGGTCAAACATTATCACTCCAGATAGATGGAGGAAAACAGTCTCAGCTTACTCATATATATGAAGCTCAGAAGAGATGTCATCTTTGCTTCTAATGCAATCTAAAAACTCAAACATTTGAAAATAACATTTTAGTCTTCTGTTGTTATATGGAATGATGATGCTCTTTAAAAGTAGTTTTTCATGCTAGTAATAATGAATGACATATTTTGTGAAATTAGATTCATAACACGCAGCTGAAAGTACCTTGTGATTAGAGGGATAGCTTGGCTGTAATTACTTTGACATAATCATTTTTTGTTTCCTGCCATAGAATAGTTCATAATAAATGGTTTCTACCCAAATATATAAATTCATTATTACTTTCCTTAGACAAAATTTTCAAGATCTTTGAAAACAAGAATTAACTGGGACTTCACTTAAATAATGAGGCAAATAGCTTATATGAAAGGTAACATTAAAAAAGAATAATAGTTTAATTATTTTAAAAATCTTTGAATTGAAAAGTTTGTAGTTTTAAGAAAATTTTAAGCACTTCAAAGTATGTAAGAGCGCTGGGGTTGTGGCTCAGTGGTAGAGTGCTTGCCTAGCACATGTGAGGCACTGGGTTCAATCCTCAGCACCACATAAAAATAACAGCATTGTGTACAACTAAAACAAATAAATAAATAGTTAAAAAAAAATCAAATTTTAGGAAAAAAAAACTTATATAAGAGATGGTAAAGATTTCAAGGCCATATCTAATATGTAAGTTCCAGCTTAATTATAATCTGCATTAGGAATCCTCTCTGAGTCCCTATGCTGTATAAATATTTGCCTTTCTCCTAAGTGCCATAGCATGTACCCTGCACCCCACATAGCACTTTTTACTATCTACTCCTTAGTATGGTTATTTATATAAATACCAGATCTTGCTACCTAACTTGTAAGTTGCTTGAGGATGGGATCTGTCTTAATCATCTTTGTTTCTTCTTTCACATAGCTGACACTAAAAAAATATCGAATGATTGAAGAGACCATTCAAATAATCTATTTTGTAAAAGAGGTACCCACAAACATTTTCTGTAAAGGGCCAAATAATAGGTACGTTTAGGCTTTGTAGGCCATATAGGCTCTGTCTTAACTATTCAATTTTGTAATATGAAAGGAACCATAGACAAAATGTAAATGGTGAACATTATGGTGTTCCAATAAAACTTTATTTATAAAGCTAGAGGGAAGTTGGGTCCATGGACTGTATTTTGTTGACAGCAGTCATCGGATCTTCAAATAGGAAATGTATTAGCAACTCTGTAAAATAGCGTAAGCCCTATATTTGTGTCTTTCAGTTGTAACTGCATACTTCTTCCTGCTTCTCTCTAAGCCCTCTTTTCTTCTTTCCACCACATACATTTCTCAGAAATTTTATAACCTTTGCTTATCTCCTTGCATTTAAAGGATGGATCTCTATAGCTGATTGGAAGCTGTGCGTACGTAGCTAGAGCTAGTGGACTGTTATGGTTTAACTGTGGTGTCCCCCAAAGGCTCACGTGTGAGACAATGCAAAAAGTTTTGGAGGAGAAATGTTTGGATTATAGCCTTTACCTGATCAGCGAGTTAATCCCTGGTGGGATTAACTGAGTGGTAAGAGGAGGCAGGTGGAGTGTGGCTGGAGGAAGTGGTTCATTGGGGGTGTGGCTATTCGGTATATATTTTGTATATGAAGAGTGGAGTCTCTCTGCTTTCTGATCATTATGTGAGCTGCTTCCCTCTGCCATACTCTTCAGTCATGGTCCTGAGAAAAATGGAGCCAGCCTTCTATGGACTAAGACCTCTGAAACAGTGAGCCCTCAAATAAACTTTTCCTCCTCTACAGTTGTTCTGGTGGGTTCTTTTAATCGCAGCAATAAAAATGCTGACTAAAACATGGACTTCAAGAATAGAAGAGTCCTGACAGGGCCAAATCTTTAGGGAATTTGGGGGGAAAAAAAATCTTTGAATTTGTCCCTTGGGTGGCCAGATTCCCCAGAGAAGAGACTTGTAAACTCTTTCATGAAAAGTACAAGTCTAGCTGGGAAGCAAGTGTGGAAGGAAAGAGGAGAGGTGATCTCAGCGTCTGTTCAATTTAATTCTCTCTTTTCAGTCCCCAAGCTCTTAGATACCCAAATCTGCATCTGGAGGTTCTATCATGTGTCACTGAGCCTTGGTTCCAGGCAGGTCATGGAGGTGCCTATCAGGAGCTTCCCAACCTCTCACCTCTCTCCAGGTCAGACTGGTGATGGGGTAGTCAGTGCCTACATCTGTTCTTCCCAATTGTCATTCTTTGACCCCTACTGCTTTAGGAGTTGTGTCATTAAACTCAAGAGTCCCGTGTCTCACAGCCCAAACACCTTTTCCCCCCTGTTTTCCTGCAGTGTCACCTCTCTCTTCAGGCAATGCCTGTTACTGACAGACAGAAGTCCAACGAGGGATAAGTAAGCAAATGAGGAACTGTGGCAAAAGTCTCAACATATGCCGACTTGGTCCTTATCACATGGCAATGAAAGAGTCCATTATTTATTTTTCTTTGCCACGACACTGTGGTGTTTTGCAGGAACAAAGTATGCCCCTTTCATGTTGTGACACCATTGCTAGCATGGCACCTAACACACAGTAGAGACTCAACAGATGGTCCTTGAGAAACTGGAGTACAGGAGGCTGGGAGGGACATATCTATGTTTCCTGGTCATTGGAAACCTAAATGTCCTGTCTTAACTTTATCACATTTTCCATATCTTAGAATTCCATTGCATCCAAACTTCTTGCATATATATCTTCTTACAGGTTTGCTCAAAAAGATCACCAAGTCTATGAGAATGAGCAGAAATAGGGAAAGAAGTGAAATGCTGATTTATGTTTATTCTTTCATTACTCTTTAAGTACAACCTTTTTAATCAGTTGGTTAGTTACAACCTCTTACAATCATTACTTGGGTTAATTTAGGATATGTACTTTAAATTTATTTATGCAGTTTCTCTTCTATTATTAAAGATTAATGCAGTTAAAATTTTAACTTAGTGTCAAATCAAATAGTAACTTAGCAACCTAATTTGGATATTTTCTAGATTTAGATAACAGTGTTTAAGGACTGAATCTCCAACTTTCTTGAAATAGCAGTAGATTGAGGACAAAATCTTTAATACTCAGTTAATCATTTTATTAATTCATATGAGAGATGCCATACAAGCTCAAAATCTGATTTTCTGCAAGAAATATTTTTTTGCTGTATTCATTTGACATTGGCCTAATGTACTGACTGTATTAGGCAGAGACTAAGGGTTCTTTGAATCTGGTCTCCTCTGTTTCCTTTATAATAGAATTTCTGAGTTGTATTTGGGCATATGACTGCCTAGAGATGGTATTTCATAGACTTCCTTGCAGACAGGTCTAGCTAGGCAACTAAATTCTGTACAACAGGAAGAGAGCAGGAGACAATATCTAGGAGTAGTTTACCTTGGACTCTATAATTGTCATTTTCTTCCTGTCAGGGAAAAGATGCTCTCCTTGCACAAATATGAGGCAATCATTTTGTCTAAGGCTGGGTGAATACTGAACTTTAGGTCTCAAATCTCTAAAGGTAGCTATCCAACTGCAACACAAGTAAAGCCAAGACTTAAGGCTCTCATTCAAGGAAATCTAGCATTCTATGAGAAAACAGAAGTTGGTCTGCCTCCTCTTGAGAAAATGTAAAGCCATTGTTTTATATATTTTGTACATGTTTTTAGTTGTTTTCAGCAGGGAGATAAAGTCAGTCCTTACTTTTCCATCATGGTCAGAAGAGTGGTCAAAACATGGCCTTCGGCTGTTTTATCTTTTATTGTAATGATTCTTCCCAGAAGCAGCTCTGTTACTTATACATATCACTAAAATCTCTAGACTTTCTCATTTTTCTTTTTCTTTTTTTTCCTGCTACTTTGCCTGGTACCTCCATCAGCATAATAAAAAGCTAAATAGCTGCCAGGCAATAGAGGCACCTTTATATGGAGGGTAGAAGAAGCTGAGGCTAGAGCTGGGGAGCTGGGTCAATGCTGCAAAAACACAGATAGTAAACACCATTGAATGTCTTTTCTTTTACTCCCTTTCACTTTTCTTTTACTCCCTTCTTTCCTGTTTATACTTATACTATCTGTGTACTATCTGTCTTCACCACTAGAAGTCTTTAATTTCTATGAGGTTAGGGACCTCACCAGTGGTTTTTACTTCTATAAACTGGGTGCTTTGTTCATAGAAGGAGTGCAATATATTTTTGAATGAAAGCATGTGGTGAAAGAAGTGAATTAGTTGCATATGTGAATGGAGTTGGGTCAGAAAATTTAGAACAATGTGTTAATAATTTTGAGGGTTTTTTTCCCCCTCAGAAGTACTATAACCCAGAGACTAAAACTTCTAATATTTCCTGTATTAAAAACATTTCTAAGTTAATTGTTATTGGAATTTGAGGCAATTTCTGATTTTATTACAATTATCCACCTCTTCCAGCTTATAAGTTTTTGTGTTAATTACCTTTTGTAGAAGCATTAACAATCATTTGCTCAACAGGGAACTATTTTATAAAGAATCATAGATTCTGAGTTCCTAATAGCCTAAAAGGATCTCTAACTTATAATTGTGAAGTAACTTGGACACAGGCCTATTGTCTGGTAATATGAAGAATCAAATACTTAAACTCTGGTTTGGAGAAGAAAAGTGCAATTTATAAAGGAAGGAAATGTTGTTATTTTAAGCAAGTAAATGAGTCTTGGTGAGAGATCTTAAAAAAATTAGCTTTATGAAAATCCAGTTCACCTACAAACTTCCTGTAATGTTGACAAGACCCTCAAGGATGTGTTGTTTGATGGATTGTTTGCTTTTTATAAAGGAAGAGAGAAAGCTAAGGTTTTTTTGTGTCTATGTGGCAGGCACTTTCTATGCTATTGGTCACTACCTGGTCTTTCAGACGTTGGTGTAGGTGAAGTTCATTTCCAATGAAGAACAATATTACAACTGCCTAGAATATTATAATCAAGCAATAAAATTTGGCTTTACTTCAGGTGAAGCAGGCACAGAAGTAGACACCAAGTACCATGAGAATTTGATATCTTTCTTAAAGAACTAAAGAACTTACATTCTTATTTCCTTTCTAACATGACATGGATAGATGATAAGGTCTTAAATTTGCCAAATAAGTCAATGTGAAAAGATATTTGAGAATTTGTGGCTATTGGCATTCAATATCTTTAACAATGGCTTTTTTTTTTTTTTTTTTTTTTTTTTTTTGGTCAGTGATCTTGTGATCTTTGTCCCTCTAACCTTCTAACAATGAAAACACTGGAACTGTTCTTTCTCTGTGTTCCAGAAAGGCTAGATCAGTAGAATGGGATTATAGCATGTTTGTGTCAGAAAGGATTTTAGAGGTCACCTCACATCTCTCACTGAGAGGTGGGGACAGAGTACATGACAGACTGAGTCCTTACCCAAGAAAGGTCTACCGGCACTGATACTCTCCTTGTCTCTCCCTTCCCTGCTGCACTTCAGTTCAGCACCAGCCTCTAGCCAGGCACCAGGACCTGTCCATTCTGCACCCTATCTATTAATTCTATCTTTCCTCTGTTGTTGCAATGTCATTCCATGAAGCTCTGTAATTTCTTACCTGGACTAACTAAGCAAAGACTTCCGGGGCAGTCTCTTTCTCAAAAACCCTTTAGTAGCTACTACCATTGCCTAGAGAATTAAATTCAAGTTTCTTAGCGTGAACCCAGAGGTTGCATGTGGTCTGGCCCCTGTTAACCTCTTCAGGTTAATGTCTTCAGGTTAATGAATGATTCCTTCTCATCTGCCTGGCAGCTACCTTATACCTGCTGTAAAACTCCAGGTGGGATTAATTCAAATACTTCTAAATAACCCCAAGAGCCTATTTCAAGTTGGCAACAACTTAACTTTGATTACAACTGTACATGTTTACTTCTCCCACCATTTTATGTTTCTGAGTTAGAATTTATATTATTTTATATAGTGTGTATCCCTTGACAATTTATTTTAGTTATAGTTATCAAATTTTACCTTTTAACTCTCATACTAGGGATAAAATTGCGTAACCCACCATCATTACAATCCTGGAATATTCTTTTGCCTATATCACTGAATATGTGCTTTTGTATGTTTCATGTTCTTAATTAGTGACATGTCATTTCAGTTTGAAGAACTCTCTTTAAAAATTCCTGTAAGGCAGGTCTAGTGGTGATAAATTCCCTTAGGTTTTGTTCCCCTGGGAAAATTTCTATTTGTCTCTCATTTCTGAAAGACAGCTTTGCTGGGTAAAGTATTGTTGGTTGGCAGCTTTTATCTTTCAACACTTTGATTATTCAATTCTCTCCTGCCCTGCAAGTGTTCCCCACCACCCACAGAAAATCCATTGATAGTTGCACTGGGACTCCTTTTTATGTATGTTTCCCTTATCTCTTGCTGTTCTCAGGATATTTTTGTCTTCCATTTTTGATAGTTTGACTATTTATGTTTTGGTGAACTCCCCCTTTGGGTTGCATTTTATTGGAAATCTCTGTGTGTGTCCTACACCTAGATTTTGGCCTCTGTTCCCAGAAATTTTTAGCTTTTTTTTTTTTTTTTTTTTTTTTTTTTTTTTTGGTACCGGGGATTGAACTCAGGGGCACTTGACCACTGGGCCACATCCCCAGCCCTTTTTTTGTATTTTATTAGAGACAGAATCTCACTGAGTTGCTAAGTGCCTCACCATTTGTTGCTGCCTGAAGCGGAAGCCGCTTGGAGCAACGAACGCCGCAGGAAAATTCGGAGGCAGGATGAAAATGAAAAAAGGTCTTTTATTCTTCTCTCTCCGGCTCCAGCAATCACTCCAAATGCTCTAACTCCAACCACCACCTTCTTCTTCTTTCCTCACACTCTAACCAACCTCACCCAGTTATATACATATAGCTTTAACAAGGACAAGTACTTATAGCTCGAGCTTACAGGTGCGTCACAGAGTGTTCACGGACATACAAAGATTTTTTGGATAATGCATTAATATTAGGTGGAAACTAGAACATCTTTTATTGCTCTCAGCTAACTGCAATCTTTAGCTATCTCCTTGATTATAGGCTCCTACATTTCCCCCTTTTAGTTTTAAAAGGGGGATATTCTAAGACATCCATGTGCAACCGACATTCTTACCCGTCATGGGAATCCAGGCTGTCCTGACTCCTGGCTTAGGTTGACATGCCGACCACATTAGACTGTCCCGTGTGACTGTGCCGTGTCTTAGGTTGTCCCCTTCTGGGGATCTTACCCATCATAGGCTAACCAGCCATCCAATCGAGCCCTTCAGGATCGACTGTGTGTTGACTAACAGCCGTCCAATTTTTAGGAGATGCTGCGGCTTTAAGGCGGCAAGCCTACTGCTGACGAGCCAAGTTTCCATAGCGCATCAAGTTCTTTAAGCGAATCAGCTGCCCTTAGTTTCATCAAGTAACGCACTGAGTTCTCTTAGACAAATACCCACAAGGCATTGTCCCATAATGTCCCAAAATAATGGAAAATCAAAATGTCCATAAGTTATAACACATACATTCAGGAGGCCCCATGCATACAGAGCAGAGGCCACACTGCTGGTGAGGCTGTTTGATGCTTGAGCAGCAGGGATGCTTGCAGCGACCGCGGTCCCTGCAGTTGTAGTAGCAGCCATCTTTTTTATGTCTAGACATTTCCACCAGCAAATCTTCAGGGCCCGCTACCTAAAAACTCAAGCATCCATTATTAAGGGAAAGGCAGTGCTATTCCAGCACTGAGATCAAAAGGTGAGCTGTCAAACTAAAAAAAGAATTATTAGAGTAGAAAATAAAAGTTGATCTCTGCTCACACACATTGCTGCTTAAGCTCCCACAAACATAAATGTGGCAAAATATCACATTCAGAAATAATCAAAGGGAAACTGAGGGTGTTTACTGCATTAAAGATAAAGAAAAGCTAAAGGCACTTTGGAAAAATAATTTGTTAGCTGGAATCCTCAAGTCTCTATATATACAGCAATCCTATACCTGTTGAAATAATTCAAATGAATCAGCTATTAAACAAATGAAGTTAATAACAAATAAATGATAAAACACCAAAATATCAGGTTATACAACATTAAATATATTCACAGCTGAAGAGAAGTCCCGGAGACAACTATAAATCAAAATTGATTATCATTATAATTGATTATCTAATTAGAATATTCTGAACTTATATGAATATTTATCTATCTATATATTGATTATCTAATTAGAATATGCTAAGCTTAAATGAATTAATGTTATTTGGATCTATATCTATCTATCTATTTTTTTCATAAGCGCTTAATTATTTGTGACGTCACACTAGACAGATGCACATATAAACATATATTTGTGACATCACATTAACATGAAATTTAGACAAATGCACAGACATAAAGACATATATAAAAGAAAAAAAATACAATTGTGTATACACTAAAGAGAGATCTTCTTGTCCCGGCCGGGAAGAATGAAATTTAAGTTGTAAATTTAATGGAGGACTCTTTTAAGGGAATCACTCCATACCTTCATTTTGGTCCTCTTGATTTTGTACTTGTTTATTCAATCTAGACTTCTCAATAACTTCATCTTGATCCTTTTGACTTTGTACCTGCTTTATCAATCTAGATGGTATCCATATTGGAGAGGATTCGTGCTTTGGAAAAACACAAACAGATCCTCTCCCCCAAATTAATACTGGGTCTGGACCCTTCCATGTACCTGAGAGAACATCCTTCCAGTAAACCAAAGGTTTATGTTGTTGGTGTGGGTTCCAGTGTCTATCTCCAGCCGAATATCCATTAGAATCTAAAGTTAAGAAATTTAGGGAAAACAGGGCAACTGCCAATCTGTCCTTAGGATTTTTCCAGTTTCCATCTTTTTGCTTTAGTAACATATTTTTAAGTGTCCGATTTGCTCTTTCAATTATTCCTTGTCCCTGAGGATTATAAGCAATACCTGTTTTGTGGATAATATTGAATTTTGTACAAAATTGTTTGAAGGATGTGGATGTATATGCAGGGCCATTATCTGTTTTAAGCATTTTGGGGATGCCCAATGCAGCAAAAGCTTCAGACAATGAGATGTAGTATCTTTAACTTTTTCTCCGGAATGTAAAGAAGCAAAAATCATGCCTGAGCATGTACCTATGGTGACATGAATAAATCATAATTTTCCAAAACTTGGCTCATGTATGACATCCATCTGCCACAAATGATTGGGCATCAAACCTCGTGGGTTAACCCCATAATGTGGATTGGGCAAATGTGTTACACAAGATGGACATTCTTTTACAATTCTACAAGCTTGTTCTTTTGTGATTTTAAATTTTTGTCTTAAGGTAGTGCTATTAACGTGGAACTGGGAATGAAATAAAGTAGCTTGTTGTACTGTAATAAATATAAATATTGTTTTAGTGAGGGCATCAGCTTTTTGATTACCTTCATGGAGAGGACCAGGCAGATTAGCGTGAGCTCTTATGTGACCTATAAATAAAGGTTCTTTTCATTGCCATAGGAGATTTTGGATTTGAGAAAACAATTTAAAAGCTGGAGTATGTGGTGCTATTGGACCTGCTAGCTCCAATTTAGGGACAGCATGTACAATATAGTGGCTGTCTGAAAAAATATTCATAGGCTGTTCTTTAAAATTTTCCAGAGCTATTATTATAGCTTCGAGTTCCACTAATCGAGCTGATTTTTGATTAGTGATATGAATCATTTTTTCATTTTGAGTGACTACTGCAGCAGTACCGTTAGAGGATCCATTTGTAAATACATTAAATGCTTTAGGAATGGGTTGATTTTTTATTACCTGTGGGAATATGATAGGATGATTGATACAAAAGGACAGTAGAGGAGATTTAGGAATATGATTGTCAAAATTTGCAGAAGTAGAGCATCTAGCTATAGCCCAATCATTATCATTGAAGCACAAATATTCAACCTGTGATGATGCATAAGGAGTAATAATAGTAGCGGGATGAATTCCAAATATTTTAGTAGAGGTTTTAAGTCCTTGAAGAATAAGTTTAGCCACCATGGAGATATAAGACTCAATTGTACTTTTAAGAGAGACAGGAAAATGTATCCATAATATAGGTCCCTGTTGCCAAAATACTCCTGTGGGTGTATATTGTGAAGGAATAATAATCAATATTAGTGGTTGAGCAAAATCAAATCTATCACAATGGGATTTTTCAATGGCCTGTTCTACTAATTTTAGAGCTCTCCTGGCCTCAGGAGTTAATGTTCGCAGTGAGGATGGATCAGGGTTCCCGTGAAGGATGTCAAATAAAGGTTGTAATTGTCCAGTAGTGAGGCTTAGTGTAGGGCGAAGCCAATTAATGTCTCCCAGTAGTTTTTGGAAATCATTGAGGGTGGTGAAATGTTCTTTACTTATTAGAATTTTGGGGGGTTTAACAAAAGTATCCATGATTTTAAAGCCTAAATATAGTATAGGTGATCTGCTTTGAACTTTTTCTTCTGCTATATATAATCCATATTTTTTTAATTTTTTGTTATTTCACTAAATATATTAAATAAGATTTGTTGATTAGAGTGAGCTAATAAAACATCGTCCATGTAGTGTAGACACATGAGGTCTTGATATTTGTTTTTAATGGGCTATATAGCTCTGTCCACATATAGTTGGCACATTGTAGGGCTATTTGCCATCCCCTGCGGCAATACTTTCCATTGATATCTTTTATCAGGGCCATTATTATTGATAGAAGGAATTGAAAAAGCAAACCTGGGGGCATCCAGAGGATGTAGGGGAATGGAAAAGAAACAGTCCTTTATATGAAGAGTTATAAGTAATAGTTTTTTGGAATAGCTACAGGATTAGGAAGTCCAGGTCGAGTAGGGCCCATAATTTGCATTGTTTTGTTAATTTGTCTTAGGTCTTGTAATAGTCTCCATTTTCCCGATTTTTTCTTAATTACAAATATGGGAGAATTCCAGGGAGAGGTGGAAGGCTCTATGTGTCCTGCTTCTAATTGTTCTTTAATTATTTGATGAGCCGCTTGCAATTTTTCTTTGGATAGGGGCCACTGAAGGACCCAAACTGGCTTATTAGAAAGCCATGGTATTTTTAAAATTGTTTTCTCAGTGGCCCCTAGAAAAAATGTCTTTTGTCTTTTTTATTATGATTAGGATTTTTATTCTTAACACCTGCAGGCTTGGTTGCTAGGTGTAGCCCCATTTGATATAGAATATCTCTTCCCCATAGGGTAACTGGCAAGCTGTTTAATACATAAGGTTGGAATGATCCTTTGTGTCCTTCACCAACCTCCCAATTCAAGATATTAGCACTTTGTGCTGGGGTATTACTATATCCCAAGCCTCTTAAACTGGTTGAGGCTTTCTGTAGAGGCAGTGCTTAGGCCATTGTTGTAGATTTATGATGGAAGAGTCAGCTCCTGTATCAATCAGCCCCTCCATCTCTATACCTTGAATTTTTATTTTTCACATAGGCCTCCGTGAACAATCCTGAATCCAGAAAGCCATAGGTCCTGAACCAGTGGAACCAAATGCTTTGCTATTTCTATTTTGTGGCATGCTTTTAAAAGTATTATGGAGACTGGGAAGGAGGAGCAGCTGTGCGATTCTGTCTACTTGATTTACGAAGATGACGCCCCTGTCTGTACTTAGCATTATTTTAATCTCTCCATTATAATCTGAATCAATAACTCCTGGTATAACATTAAAGCCTAATAAACTCTTGGAACTACGCCCAAGGATTAGTCCCACAGTTCCTGAGGGAAGAGGTCCCCTGATTCCCGTAGGAATCAGCTGAACCCCCATTTCAGGTGTCAGAACCATCCGGGCGGTAGAACAGAGATCTAATCCTGCACTTCCTCTTGTCCCTCTGACAAGGGAGTTAATGGGTAGGAGGGATTGTGACGAGGAATCATCTGGATCTGAGGGCATTCCTCCTCTAGTGCCTCGTACATTTGTGGGCCCTGGGGCATTGGGCCCCGTACCCCGTTTTTTGAAATCCTGGACAAATCATTTCCTTATATATCATATCTGGAATGGCATTGATTGGCCCAATGTATACCCTTTTTGCACCTGGGGCATCGGCCTGGAGCATGGTATGAATTTGATCTTATTACCCTTGGGGGATATTGCTTAGCATATCTTGGTTGATTATAAATAATTTTGTCTGGAATATCCTGTTCTAGGTTGAATCCTTTGGGAATTTTGAGGGGAGGAATTTTTCATCACTGCAGCAATTACATTGCCTGTGATAACAGCCTCGTTAATGTCTTTACACAGTCTGATATAAATTGATAAGACTTTTTAACTTCTCCATGGCCTTATTGCATCCTGGCAATATTTATTAGCGTTCTCGTATGCTAATTGGATAACTAGGGGCATAGCTTGCTCGACTTCGCCAAAAAACTCTAGATGTTGTTTTTAAGAGTCTATCTACAAAATCAGCGTAAGGTTTGTTAGGCCCTTGTATAATTTGATAGGCTGCCTTGCAGATCCCCTGTGCCTGATATTGTCTTCCAGGCTTTGACAGCTGCTGTGTGTATCTGGGCATACACACCGGGATCGTATTGTAGCTGATTTTGTAGTTCGGCGAACTGACCTTCCCATGTGAGCATATCTATATTGCGTTGAGGGAAACCTGCTGCAGCATTTCTCTTTGCTATTTCTGAACAAAGTTCCTGGAATTGAGTTTTCCAGATTAGGTATTGTCCCCCACTTAGTACCACTCTGCATAGACTTTTCCAATCTGAGGGGACTAAGATTAGGGTGTTAAGTGACTCTATCATACTTAATGTGAACGGAGCTTGAGGCCCATAGGTCATTACCACCTCTTTAAAATTCTTTATTGTTTTAAAGTCTAGGGACTCGTGATAACTTTGTCCCTCTTCATTTTGAAATACTGGCAGTTCTAGGTGCTCCTGCGGTCTATGTTGTTCGAGAGCGTATAAGCGCTCAGAAAGGCCGCCAGTTTCTACCTCAAGGGCATGTACACTCTGATCAATACTCCTTATTGTTTCTGTAAGGGATTCTATCCATGAAGGAGCAGAGGGCAACTAGTGGTTCCTCTATTTGACGGTATTTTCTCTTTTTTAATTTCTTTTTGTTCTTTTTATTGGAGACTGTGCTCCCTGAATCGCTTTTTGATTCCTCTTCATTACTAACTTCATAATTCCTAACCAGCTCAGTGGAGGAGACCGTACTTTCATGGTTTGGCTCCTTGTTACTATTATCACTTTCACTAGTATCCTGAGTTTCAGCTTCTAAGGAGAGTACATACTCCTCAGCTAATTTTATTAAGCTTCTGATGGCTTTTGCAGTTCTTACTTTTGAATTTACATTACTATTCTCCTTGCTGGTCTAAACTGAGTAAGAGGATATGCTTTCTTGTTCACTTTTCTCACTATCCTCTGAGTTCTTGATATCAAAAATTTCATTCATGGCTTTTATAAACCGACTTTTTGTTATATTTGCTCCCATCAATTTAAATTTTCTTTTTTCTTACTTGGCCGCCAAATTCCCCATACAGGAACCACCTGTTGCTGCCTGAAGTAGAAGCCGCTTGGAGCAATGAACGCCGCAGGAAAATTCGGAGGCAGGATGAAAATGTAAAAAGGTCTTTTATTCTTCTTCTTTCTCCAGTTCCAGCAATCACTCCAAACGCTCTAACTCCAACCACCACCTTCTTCTTTTTTCCTCACACTCTAACCAACCTCACCCAGTTATGAACATATAGCTTTAACAAGGACAAGTGCTTACAGCTCGAGCTTACAGGTGCGTCACAGAGTGTTCACGGACATACAAAGATTTTTTGGATAATGCATTAATATCATATAGAAACTAGAACATCTTTTATGGCTCTCAGCTAACCACAATGTTTAGCTATCTCCTTGATTATAGGCTCCTACAACCATTGCTGAGGCTGGCTAGAACTCATGATCCTCCTGCCTCAGCCTTCCAAGTGCTGTGATTACAGGTGTGTGCCGCCGTGCCCAGCTTAGCCGTTATTCTTTTTTTTAATTTTATTTTTATACTTATTAATATGTACAACTCATAGTGCATGTATTTAGCATCTTTTTACATACAACTGTTTGTATACAAAGTATATTCATACAATTCAGGTCTTCAATCATGCATTTAGGAAAATGATATCCATGTCATTCAACCACCTTTTCTTATTTCTATTTTTTTCCTTTTCTCCCCCTCCCTCCCCCCTTGCTCCCTCCCTTCCCCTCCCTTCCCTTTGACCATTCTAGTGGTCCTCTAGTCCTCCTATGTACCCCCGCATCCAACAATACTATGAACTAGCCTCCTTATATCAGAGAAAACATTTGGTACTTGGATTTTTGAGACTGACTAATTTCACTTAGCATTATGTCTTCCAACTTCATCCATTTACCTGAAAATGCCATTAATTTATTATCTTTTATTGCTGAGTAAAATTCCATTGTGCGTATATACCACATTTTCTTAATCCACTCATTTACTGAGGGACATCTAGGTTGGTTCCACAACCTAGCTATTGTGAATTGCACAGCTACAAACACTGAGATAGCTGTGTCACTGTAATATGCTGTTTTTAAGGCCTTTGGGAATAGACCCAGGAGTGGGATGGCTGGGTCATAGGGTGGTTCCATTCCCAGTTTTCCAAGCAATCTCCATACTGCTTTCCATAATGGTTGCACCATTTTGCAGTCCCACCAGCAATGTATGAGTGTGCCTTTTTCCCCACATCCTCTCCAACATTTATTGTTGCTTGTGTTCTTGATAGCTGCCATTCTGACTGGAGTGAAGTGAAATTTTAGAGTAGTTTTGATTTGCATTTCTCTAATTGCCAGTGATGTTGAACATTTTTTCATGTATTTGTTGATTAATCGTGTATCTTCTTCTGAGAGGTGTCTTCTCCATTCCTTAGCCCATTTATTGATTGGGTTATTTGTTTTGTTGGTGTAAAGTTTTTTGAGTTCTTTATATATTCTAGAAATTAGTGCTCTATCTGATGTGCATGTATTAAATATTTGTTCCCAATTAGTTGGCTCTCTATTCACCTCACTGATTGTTTCTTTTGCTGAGAAGAAGCTTTTTAGTTTAAATCTATCCCATTCATTAATTCTTGGTAGTAATTCTTGCGCTACAGGATTCTTATTAAGGAACTTGGGGCCTAATCCGACATGTTGGAAATTGGAGCTTACTTTTTCTTCTATTAGGCGTATTGTCTCTGGTCTAATTCCTAGGTCCTTGATCCACTTTGAATTGAGTTTTGTGCATGGTGAGAGATAAGGGTTTAATTTCAATTTGTTGCATATAGATTTCCAGTTTTCCCAGCACCATTTGTTGAAGAGGCTATCCTTTCTCCACTGTACATTTTTGGCACCTTTGTCTAATATAAGATAGCTGAAATTATATGTATTAGTCTCTGTGTCCTCAATTCTGTACCATTGGTCCACCAGTCTGTTTTGGTGCCAATACCATGTTGTTTTTGTTACTATTGCTCTATAGTATAATTTAAAGTTTGGTATGGTGATGTCCCCTGCTTCACTCTTCTTGCTCAGGATTGCTTTGGCTATTCTGGGTCTCTTATTTTTCCAGATGAATTTCATGACTGCTATTTCTATTTCTTTGAAGAATGACATTGGGATTTTGATTGGAATTGCATTAAATCTGTATAATGCTTTTGGTAGTATAGACATTTTGACAATATTAATTCTACCTATCCCAGAGCAAGGTAGGTCTTTCCATCTTCTGAGTTCATCTATAATTTCTTTCTTTAGTGTTCTATAATTTTCATTATAGAGGTCTTTCACCTTTTTCGTTAGGTTGATTCCCAGGTATTTTTTTTTTTTTTTTTTGATGCTATTGTAAATGGGGTAGTTTTCATCATTTCCCTTTCAGAGGCTTTGTCGCTGATGTACAAAAATGCGTTTGACTTATGTGTATTGATTTTGTATCGTGCAATTTTGCCAAATTCGTTTACTAGTTGTAAAAGTTTTCTGGTAGAGTTTTTTGGGTTTTCTAGGTAGATTATCATGTCATCAGCAAATAGTGCTAATTTGAGCTCTTCTTTTCCTATCTTGATCCCTTTAATTTCTTTCATCTGTCTAATTGCTCTGGCCAGAGTCTCCAGTACTATGTTAAATAGCAGTGGTGAAAGAGGGCATCCCTGTCTTGTTCCAGTTTTTAGAGGGAATGCTCTCAATTTTTCTCCATTTAAGATAATGTTAGTTCAGGGGCCTTGCATAAATAGCTTTTATTATGTTGAGATATGTTCCTGATATTCCTAGTTTTTCCAGTGTTTTGAACATAAAGGGGTGTTGTATTTTGTCAAATGCTTTTTCTGCATCTATTGAGATGATCATATGATTTTTGTCTTTAAGTCTATTGATGTGATGTATTATGTTTATTGATTTCCGAATGTTGAACCAGCCTTGCATCCCTGGGATAAACCCCACTTGATCGTGGTGCACTATCTTTTTGATATGTTTTTTATCCGATTTGCCAGGATTTTGTTGAGGATTTTTGCATCTATGTTCATTAAAGATATGGGCCTGAAGTTTTCTTTTTTGGATGTGTCTTTGCCTGGCTTTGGAATTAATGTAATATTGGCCTCATAGAAAGAGTCTGGAAGAGCTCCCTCTTTTTCTATTTCTTGAAATAGTTTGAAGAGCATTGGTATTAGTTCTTCTTTGAAAGTCTTATAGAACTCGGCTGTAAACCCATCAGGTCCTGGACTTTTCCTTGTTGGTAGCTTTTTGATGACGTCTTCTATTTCTTCGCTTGTAATCGGTCTGTTTAAGTTGTGTATAGCCTCCATTTCCAGTTTAAGCAAATCATATGACTCTAGAAAGCTGTCAATGCATTTAGTATTTTCTATTTTATTAGAGTACAAGTTTTCAAAGTGATTTCTAATTATCTTCTGTATATCTGAGGTGTTTGTTGTGATATTCCCTTTTTCATCGTGAATGTTAGTAATTTGAGTTTTTTCTCTTCTTCTTTTTGTTAGCATTGCTAAGGGTCTGTCAATTTTGTTTATGTTTTCAAAGAACCAACTTTTAGTTTTGTCAATTCTTTGAATGGTTTCCTTAGTCTCAATTTCATTAATTTCTTCTCTGATTTTAATTATTTCTATCTTCTACTGCTCTTGGTGTTGGTCTGTTCTTCTTTTTCTAATGCTTTGAGGTGTGATGTTAAGTCATTTATTTGTTGGTTTTTTTTCCTCTTAAGGAATGAATTCAGTGCAATGAATTTTCCTCTTACTACTGCCTTCATAGTGTCCCAGAGATTTCTATATGATGTATCTGTGTTCTCATTTACCTCTAGGAATTTTTTGATCTCCTCTTTGATGTCTTCTTCAACCCCTTGTTCATTCAGTAGCATGTTGTTTAGCTTCCAGTTGATGGAGTAGTTTTTCTTATTCCTTGTTTTGTCGTTGATTTCCAATTTCATCCCTTTATGTTCTGATAGCATGCAGGGTAGTATCTCTACTTTTTATATTTGCTGAGAGTTGCCTTGTGACATAAAATATGGTCTATTTTGGAGAAGGAGCCATGTGCTGCTGAGAAAAATGTGTATTTGTTTACTGAGGGATGAAATATTCTATTTATGTCCGTTAGGTCTAAATTGTTAATTGTTCTGAGGAGGCTTAAAGTTTCTTTGTTTAGCTTTTGTTTGGATGATCTATCCATTGGTGAGAGAGGTGTGTTGAAGTCCCCTAGAATAACTTTGTTGTGGTCTATTTTACTCTTGAACTTAAGAAGCGTTTGTTTGATGAATGTAGGTGCTCCATTATTTGGGGTATACAGATTTATGATTGTTATATCCTGTTGATGGATGGTTCCCTTAAGTAATGAGAAATATCCATCTTTGTCCCTCTTGATTAATTTTGGTTTGAAGTCTACCTTATTTGATATGAGAATGGAAACCCCTGCTTGCTTCCGCCGGCCATGTGAGTGATAAGACTTTTCCTAGCCTTTCACTTTCAGTTTGTTGATGTCTTTTTCTATGAGGTGTGTTTCTTGGAGACAGCAAATTGTTGGGTCGTTTCTTTTAATCCATTCTGATAATCTGTGTCTTTTGAGTGGCGAGTTTAGGCCCTTAACATTCAGGGTTATTATTGAGATGTGATTTTTATTACCATCCATTTTTATTTGGATTATGGTCTTTAGCTTGATTTGGTTTCTCTTCTGGTTGGTATTTCCTTTAGTTTAATATCTCCCTTTGGTGATTTTCGTTATCATCTTTCTCTTCTTCTTCATGAAAAATGTTGCCCAGGATGCTCTGAAGTGCTGGCTTTCGAGTTGTGAAATCTTTTAACTTTTGCTTGTCGTGGAAGGTTTTTATTTCATCTTCGAATCTAAAGCTTAATTTTGCTGGATATAAGATTCTTGGTTGACATCCCTTTTCTTTCAGAACTTGAAATATGCTATTCCAGGATCTTCTTGCTTTTAAGGTCTGGGTTGAAAAATCTGATCATAGTCTGATTGGTTTCCCCCTATATGTGATCTGCTTCCTTTCTCTTGTGGCTTTTAGTATTCTCTCCTTGCTCAGTATATTAGGCATTTTCATTATAATGTGTCTTGGTGTGGATCTGTTGAGATTTTGTTTGTTTAGTGTTCGGTATGCCTCTTGAACTTAGTTTTCCCATTCATTCCTCAAGTTTGGAAAATTTTCTGTAATTATTTCATTAAATAAATTACTCATTCCTTTGGCTTGAAACTCTGCTCCTTCCTCTATGCCAATCACTCTTAAGTTTGGTCTTTTTATGCTGTCCCATAATTCTTGGATGTTATGTTCTTGATTTCCAACGAGTTTTGCTGTATAGTCTAAATTCTTCTCTAGGACATATATTTTGTCTTCATTGTCTGAGGTTCTTTCTTCCAAGTGGTCTACTCTGTTGGAGATGCTTTCAATTGAACTTTTATTTTGGTTTATTGATTCTTTCATTTCTGGAATTTGTTTGGTTTCTCTTTAGAGCCTCTATTTCCCTATTGAAGTAATCTTTTACTTCCTGTATTTGTTTTTGGAGTTCTTTGTCAAAATGATCTTTTGCCTCCTGTACTTGCTCCCTCATCTCATTTTTGAGTTCATTGTTAAGTTCCATAAACATTTGGAATATGTAATTTCTAAATTCCATCTCTGACATTTGATCAACTGTGTTTCCATAGAATCTGCTGATGAGGTATCTTGATTTGTTTGTGTCACTTTCTTCCCTTGTTTTTTCATGTTGCTTGTGTGTCTTTTCTTCCTGCACTGTGGGACCTTGACTATTTCAATTTTTCCTTAAAGCCTTATGTTGTTCCTGTAGTACAATGCTATCAGATCCCCTTATAATTCCTTTACACTTTAAAACCTATCACTTTCTATTCAAAAATCCAAGTTTGATCACAATGTACAGATTTGGTTAGCCCAGATATTATTTCCAATTTACTCTGTATGCTTCTGATGGGGTTTTATAGCTTCAAGTATTGGATACACAGATGTTATGTTTAGGAAGAAGGAAGTGTCTTGAATTGTTCTTTCTTGGAAAGTATGAAAAGAGAGTTCTATTGAAGTGGTTTAGTGGAAGTGGTTTAGTATCAGTAGACGAGAGAAGAAAGAGAATGGAGTAGACAATTAGGTGGAAAGACCAATTTATATATAAAGTAAGATGGAAAAGAAAAAAATGATAAAAGAGTAGGAATTGGTGTAAGAGAGAGGAGAGAGAGAATCAAGAAAATAGAGAGTAAACTATATATAACACTGCTTTGCTATCCAGTTCAATTGCGCTGGTTCTAGAAATCCCATGTTCTGCGTATAACTTGTTCTTGCCTCTGTTTAGTATGTACTGGCAGGGTGCAAATATGAAAGATGAAGGAGGAAGAAAAGATGCAAAAGTGAGAAGGAAGAAAAGAAGGAAAGAAAAAAGGAGCAGAAGCAAACAAACACACTGACAATCAATGCAAAAAAAAGCAAAACAAAACAAAGCCAAAAAAAGAAAAAGAAAAACAAACAAGCAAAAAACCCCAAAAACCAATAAAACAAGCAAACCAAGAAAAAAAAAAGTCGAACCCCAAGTCTCAAACAAAACGGGCCCTGGGAAGCCCCCCTCTTTTTTCCTTTCCATTTTAAGCCAACTGAATCGGACCACGTCCAGACAGTTTGCGGGCCTGTCAGTGGATTCAAGGTTGCACCCTAGGCCAGCAGCAGAATGGCTCAGTGGAAGAGTTGCTCAGGAGGACTGTGTATCAGCAGATGAATGGCACCGGGGAGGGGACCCTCCAGAAGGCACCCTTTTCCCACGCCCACCCACAGTTGTAGCTTCTTGTGGCCGATGTGCTGGCCTCAGACACACCTTCCCCTGCTGGTTACCCAAGCCTCACCCAGGTGTGCGCTGCCTTCAGAGCACTGGCGGCTCCCTGGATGTCTGCAGGTGTACTTCCCTTCTGTCTTTTCCCCTTTGTCTGGGTCAGCCACTGTACTTCTCAAAGATGGCAGTGTTCTCCTCCCATTCAACAGCAGCTCCGCAGACCCCTGTGTCAGTCCAGAGCGTGCGGGATCGGCTTGGCAAGCTGTGTGAAAGAGCTCTATGTGGACACCGCCCATGCCTCTTGGCCTCTTTCTATCCCTCCTTGCTGATCGGTTTCAAAGCCGCTGGGTGGATGTCTCCTTGCCGAGATGGTATCAAGCAACTGCGCCTGCCTGCAGCGCAGACAGCGCTGCTTTGGACTGTGGACCGCTGTGACTCTGCCCCTGCTCATCGTGGTCCGGAGAACGTTGTATTTCGCTGTCCAGAGGTGCACGAATGTCTCGGCTCCCTTTCAGTTGTAACGGAATTTTTAGTAACGCGTTCAAACTTCCCACTCCGAGTCTTTTAGCACCTGCGTCCAGAGAGCACCTCCCTCCTGTCGGCCATCTTCCACGTTATTTTCAATATTTTTTTAAAATAAGTCATTTTTCCATGAGTAGTTTTGTGACTTTTCATTTTGTATTTGTAAATTATATCTTCAGCAAATAGTATTTTTAATATTGCGCATAATGCCTAGAATATGATTATGATAGTGTCAGGGTTGTTTTTCTTATATCTAATTTCTTCTACCTATTAACAGAATTCTGTTTTAATTGTCAGCTAGAAAAACCATATTATCTACCCACTCTTGAGAAAGCAGACTCCATGGGACAGGGATCCTCTTGCCTGCCCTTCTGTTCTCTGTATTCTTTTTTGCCTAAAACTTAAACAAAGTATCTCGAACTCCAGCTGCTATTTTGGACCATGAGGTAAACTCAACACTAAAATCTAAAAAGAAAAAAAAAAATGGCATAGCAGATAAATAGAAGACTGAGTTCTGGCCCCACTTTATCCACCTCTAGACTTCTTTTATATGAAAAAGAAAAAAAACTCTTATATTGTTTGAGCTATTCATTTGGACTTTTCTTATTAACAGTCAAATAAAATCTTTTCTGATACAAAAACTGGTACAGAGAGTAGAGTATTACCAGGAACTTTAGCCAAAATGTGCCTTGGCTTAGTGGAAGCAAACAAGCTGGAAAGCTGCTGACCTTTACAGTGGAGTAGCAAGTATGGGTCAAATTCTCGCCTCTGTACTTGGGATGAATGTCTATGCGCTAACAGACTCCAATGTTTGGGGAAATGTTTGTAATATTCAAAATGATCCATTTATTGGCCCTCTCTCACTTTTAGTAAAACATCCAAGGAAGAAATAAACTTAGACCAAAGCTATAAAGTCCAAAAAGTGAGATTAAAGGGGACACAGCTTTTAAGATGTTCTCTGCCTGAGGTTGGGTATTGAAGTTGAGTAAGAGACCCACTTTAAAGCCTCCAAACTATAAGAGCAACCACAACTTCCATACTTTCAACCAAACCAGTAATAATAGGTGCCTATAAAACTGCAGGCCTAAAGATTTAAAAGGGACGGTGAGCTTGCTGGCAATGACCAAACTGAGAGTGTGACTTCCCACTGGAATCATTAATTTAAATGTCCTTAAGGCATCAGTCCCGGAGTTGCAATAAAGTGTGGAAGAGAATCCCAAAACCATAATTAAAAATGAGACTCTTCAGGTTTTAGATTTATGGACCTATGGGAGAGCCAGGGTAGTGTCATCCTCTTTGAAATGAACATAATGCCACTGCTGCAGCCCAAAACTTTGACTTTGAAAAATATCTCTGCTTCCTTGACTTATGTCTTACAGAGTGTGTAAGCTGGCTTTCTGTCACTGTAACAAACTACCTGAAAATAACAAAAGGAAGAAAAATTTTCCCCTTATTGGTTTCAGAGTTCAGTCCATAGTCACTTGGCTCCATTGTTTCCGTGTCTGTAGGGATGCAGAACATCATGGCAAGGAGGACAAAGTAGACCAAAACTGCTCACCTCATAGTAGCCAGGAAGCAGAGAGACAGAGAGAGAGTGGAACTTGAAGGATGGGTAGAAAGAACTTAACTGCAAATTGTTTCAGGCAGAATAAAGAGCATACACAAAAAACTAGGGGAGAGAAGTTTGCCCATAGAACTATGGACTGGTTTGGCTGAGCTTTGGGCACAGTGGAGGGATACATTTGGAAGGGCCATGGATACAAAGCTGATAAATTTTTTAACTCTGTCCCATAGGTAATAAGAGTTCTTACAAAACCAGGGACACTGTTTACAAGCACTGCTTTAGTAACAGTTTATACAATGCCCAGAACTTAATCATGTAGTCAGGGAAGGCCCAAAGGAAAATAGCAAAATGGAGTAAATCGTAGCTAAACAATCAAGCCTCTCAGTACTCACCAGCATTCAGTGACAGTGGGGTATAAATTCCTATTGTAGTTTAAAATTTCCATCTATATTTCTACAGAACAAGACTAGCAACAATTTGGGGACTTAGGTGGCACAAGATGGATTATCCTTGGCACTTGAGAACTTTTTAAATCTTGCCTTTTTTCTTCATCGTCTGTCTAGATTAAAATGTGTTCACATGTATGGCTAAATAACTATGAAAGTGTTGGAAGTGCCAAAAAAAAATACACAAAGACAGAGTCTCTTCTAGGTTTATTAAGCAATTTTGAATATTTCATATCCATTTTTCTATTCTCCATAAGATTCAAGAGAGACAGGACATGAAACACTATCTTTAGTCTCATCTAAGTCCATTGGTTTGTGTTACCTCGCTCTGGCAATGTACTAGGACTTCTCTGATTTCTGGACAGTGTGATCCTGAAATGTGGTGTAACCTCAGGTGATTTAGTGAACAGTCATTATGTCTATGTCAGTGCAGACATCTCAGCCTCTAAACCATCAGCTCTGAATTGTAAATTTGATCTACCAGTTAAGCTTGGTCAAAGAAAAAACATCAGAACTTTCTTTGAAAAGGGATCAGAAGCAAAAAAAATGGATTCAAGTATAAAAAGAGTACAAAAAATCAAAATGAAAATAAATCAGTGCCTTCCTAAAGAAGAAAATTAAGTATACTGATAAGAATGCAACAGGAATATTATTATTTCCTAGAGTTTCTCTTTCTTTGTCTCTCCTTCTATTTTACCTCTCTACTATTTGGTACCATATTCTCTTAAATTATGTTTTTTTAAATATTTATTTATTTGCTTTAGTTGTACACAATGTGTTTATTTTTATGTGGTGCTGAGGATTGAACCTGGGCCGCACACTTGCCAGGCGAGCGCTCTACCGCTGAGCCACAACCCCAACCCCTTAAATTATGTTTTGCCAAGAACAAAAATCATTTTTGTTGGCACTTTTCCACCTATGGAGGGAAAACAAGGGTGAGTGTCATTCACAGATGGAAAATCTTATTTGTTCGGTTTGAACCTTTGCACACTGCAGAGACTTGATAAAAGAAAAGAAGAAGCCTACTTTCAATGGTATCGATGTTCAAAGTATCAGTTCAGTGGTATTAGATCAATGTTCAAGGCTGTACTTTAACTCCATAATCCCAGCATTTGTCTTCCCATAGATATAGAAAAACTCCTGAATTCGAGCACCTGACCAGCCTTATCTAAAAAGTAAGAATTCTAATTTTCTTTTTTCTTCCACAAAATACACTAGTCCCTGTTTATTTGTAGGGGTTGTGCTCCAAGGTACCACAAAATTCTCATAACCATGGATAATACCAAATCCTATACATCAAAACTGAACAGCACCACATATCCTCATTACTGAGAAAAGTGCATATTTTAAAACTTACAAATTGCTGTTTCAGGAATTTTCCATTCAATGTTTTACATTATGGGTGACCATAGATAACTGAAACAACTAAAACAAAACCATGAATAAGAGCCGGGTGCGGTGGCGCACGCCTGTAATCCCAGCACTTTGGGAGGCTGAGGCAGGAGGATCACCAGTTCAAAGCCAGCCTCAGCAATGGTGAGGCACTTAGCAACTCAGTGAGACCCTGTCTCTAAATAAAATACAAAAAAGGTCTGGGGATGTGACCCAGTGGTCGAGTGCCCCTGAGTTCAATCCCTGGTACCACAAAAAAAAAAAAAAAAAAAAAAAAAACATGAATAAGGGAGAACTATGGTAATACTTTCTTCTCCTGAAGGAACGCATGGCCATCAAGCAGAATTTTTTTTTAATTTTGTTAATTAACAATGTTATCTGAATTATGAAAGTTTCACAGTTATCATACCATATTAATGTGGAAACAAAGACAACTGTCTGCTGGAGAACCCTAGGAGCTCTTGCCGGGGTTGCCAGATGTTTTGGGTTAAATTGCATTCCCTAAAAAGATATGTTGAAGTCCTAGTACCTAGTACCCGTGAATGTGATCTCTTTCAGAAATAGGAGCTTTGCAAATGTAATCAAGACAGGGTCATTAAACTGGTTCTTAATCCAATATGACTACTATCCTTATAAGAAGAAAAATGTCCCCAAAATATTAAAAGAAGAAGAGGGAGAAAACACAATGTGAAGACAGAGACACACAAGGAGAATACCTGTGACAATAGGCAGTGCAAGCCAAGGAACATCAAGAATTGCCATAAACCATGGAAGGTAGGAAGGGTTAAATCTTAAGGAAAGATTTTTATTTTGATTTTGAACTTTTGGCCTTAATACTGTAAGAGAATAAATTTCTGTTGTTTTAAGTTTCTCACTTTGTGTACCCTAGGAAAATAATATAATAGGCAATGAGCTACTTGGGAATCATGGCCTCCCTTTTTTTCAGTAGGAGGGACTCTAGATAAATGGGGAAATCCACAGGAAGACACACCTAACCATCTGTAGGTACTAGGCAGTTGACATTTCCCAACATGCTTTAAACAGGCTGCTCCTACTCCAGTAGAAATCTCCAGAGTGGCATGGTCCCACCATGAGCCCAGCTGTACCCAGGCCAAGCACAGAACACTAAGGAAACAAGAAAATTATGAAAACTATTGGCCTTCTGCTCATGAGTGCCAAGCCGAAGCAAGTGACAGAACTGGAACTTTTCTCAAGCCTTTTGCAGAACATATAATGCGCTCAATAAAATTTGAATTTCACTTACATAATGGGCAATCAAGAGTGTAGATGTATAGAGCCCATATTCTAGAGTTATGCTGTTTAGCTTTGAAAGCTGTTTCCTCTATTTACTAGCAATATGGTCTTGGGCAATTTATTACTCTTTTTTGGCCCTAGTTTCCTCTTCTATAAAAAAAAGATCATTAGAATTTTCTCTGGAGTGCTTGGGAAGATTAAATAAAATATATTCCACATAAAGTAGTGCACACATTTAGAATGCAAGTATTAATTGCTCTGGTTGATACATCTCTTACCTGCTCTAAGCATTAAGTAATAAGAATATGTTTCTCATGACTAATGATATTGCCAACCTCCTGGAACGCCAAGCTCTACCCTCTTATAAGCATCATACTTACAAATTTCACTGCCTCATCATTTTCCCTTTCATGAAGTTGTTCTGAGACTACAAGTTCTTAGAGATGTAAAGATAATCATGATATGTTTCAATTATTATTTTTCCTAAATCAAATATAAATGTACATATACATATATATTTATTTAAAATTTTATACTTGAAAAAGACAGACTGCCTGAAGGCCAATGAGCCTTATCAAACATACAAATGATGACTGGAAAATATCAGGTAAGTATAACCCCTACCAGTTGTTCAGTTGCTTTTTTAATCAATAGCTACCACATTTTAATTTTAAATAATCTTTAGATTTAGCCAGATGCATAATTTGCATTAATCCAACCAAAATTATCATCAATTGTCTATGATGCAGTAAAACCTAATACTTTAAAAAAAAAAAAAAAGCATTACTATATTAAATTCATTTCAGTTCTTCACTTATTGGGGGTGATCAGTCTCACCAGCATTGAGTTATTTGCAAAGAAAAGGATTGTACTTCACAGCCTAACTTTACTCCCAATCTCATTATTAAAATGCAACACACACACACACATGCATACACACAAATATGAAGCGGCTGATTCTCTTGAAATACAAGAATTCCATTAGATCATGAAAGCATTTGGGATTTTTTTTTAGATCACAGCATATAATTAAATGTCATAAATATCAGTCAGTGTTTTTAACAGAGCCAATATAAAACATCAGTATAGAATCCATTTAAACAAATAATTCTTTTTTTGTTAAATGGTTAAAGAATTAAAAGGTGATTCATTTGCTAAATGGGAATAAAAGTTACAACCTGTCCTTACCTATATAAATTTGTACCACACATCTAATAATGAAAGAGAGTAAGGGTTCCAGCTATTAACCCACATATATAATAAACAAACAATAAATAAGTAAAGAGGAAGACCTCTGAAAGAATAGTCTTTAACTTCTATGTTGCAATTTGGCAGTTCCTGGGAGTTCCTCCATATTACTGAAAGGCCTGGAAGCTTCCATCAGGAGAATGGCAGGCTGAGGGGTTCTCCCTTTAGAGCTCTAAGGCACCTCAAAAGGCCAACCTTCCCTGGGCTGGGATTGTGGCTCAGCGGTGGAGCGCTCGCCTAGCGCGTGGACGGCCCGGGTTCGATCCTCAGCACCACATACAAATAAAACACATTGGATAAAACGCATTGTGTACAACTAAAAGCAAATAAATAAAAATATTAAAAAAAAAAAAAAAGGCCAACCTTCCCCTCAGGAAGCAACTATCCCATTTACATCTTCTCACTCTTCTCCCCTCCCCTAAACCCTAGAATCTATTACCTCCTGTCACCAGTTGCACCCAGGCCAAATTTGTCTCCCTCTTCTTAGCTTTCCAAGCATGTCATCTGGAGATCCAGGATTGGGGACCTAAGACAGAGAAGATCTCCCATTAGGGCCTAGCCCAGATTGGATTTTGTACACACTGTTAGAGCAGAACTTCTCTTGACATCGCCCCTGTATACTTTTGTGCTGCCAAACAAAAGGAAGCCTCTGTCTCTTTTCCAGCACCTTTTAAGTTGCATTTAAAAGGCTTCATTTGTTGGGGTTGTAGCTCAGTGGTAGAGAACTTCCCTAGCATGTGTGAGGTCCTGGTTTCAATCGCTAGCATGGAGAAAAAGAAAAACACAGTATGAATATGTTACCTACACTTTAGCATATTTCAAGCTCCAGAAATGGGGTAAGGAGGAGGCAGGAGAACACAATCCTGCTCCATGTATACTATGGCTATTATTAAAAAGAAATTCATAAGACAATCTTGAATTATATGCTAATTTAAAATGAAATATTTCTACCTGAATTACAAAAGGATTAATTCCTAAATAAATCATAAAAGTATATTAAAACTATGTGAACAGATTCAAGAATCAAAAGATTCATCATAACTAATCATGTTGAGTGTAACTTTTCCTGATGAAGTGCAATCAGGGAAAGGCCTGAGGTTAGCATCAAAAGTTTTGGATTTCAGTTCCTGTTCTGTCACTTGTTAGCCATGTGATGTGTGTGAAGTTTATCATTTTAAAAATTTATATAAGTGTAGGACATATAAGAATCTAAGAATTGTAGGAACACTTCCATGATAGCTGGATCCTTGTATGTTCCCCCAGATAAATGAAATATGCAGAACAAAATATATCAAAATAATTGGATTACTCCACTATTCTGGGATAGTTACTAGGCCTACTCTGATATGTCCTACTGTCACAGCAGAGACTGTGGGGCCATTGCCAAAGCAGTCAAGAGAGTTCAACAGCGACCAGTTCTTGCTATCGTGCAGGAAAAATTTCAAGTGAATCTCGCAAAGTGTAGACAGAGTTTATTAGAAAAGTGAGAAATGAGAATAATGTATAGAATAGGCTCTGCACTGATGGGCTCTGGAGAGAACAGCGTGGCCCTTATAGAATCTGGTGCTTTCAAGGATTTTGGGTCCCTTTGTTTTTGTCCTATTCTTTCTTACCTCCTTATGCAGTTTATTGTTCTATTTAGCCCTTAATAAATTCTCTTTGTGAGGGTCTGTGATGACCTTTTCACAAGGTATGAATGTTGCAGGAGCCCTGTTTGGGGAGATGGCTTAAATTGCGTTGGACTACGGGCTTTGGCTTTGGACATGTTTGGGCATTGGCGCCTTCCGTACTTGGCCCGGGATCTTGCGAGACTTGGCCGGAGATCTCGAGGGACTTGAGCGAGATTGCGGATGAGGTCTGCGCCATTTTGGAGGTTAGAGGAGCGTGGACGGCGTGTCGGGGTGTAGTTAGAGCCAGAGAGAAAAGTTATCAGAATAAAGAGCTGTTTGTTTCCAGTTCGTCTCTAAACTTCTTCCCGCGGCTTCTTTGCTCCAAGCGGCCATCACTTCAGGCGACTACAGGTGGTGGCCCGGACGGGGAATCAACACGGCAGGTAAGAACTGAGGAACCTCGCAGGAGTCTCTAGTCAGAGTGGTTAAAATGGGTTCGAAAATAACTAAGACCCAAGTGTACAAGGCTCTTGATGGATTCTTTGATATAGCTGAGTCAGTTATTAGTGAGGAGAATTTGGAAAAAAGTGAAAATGATCATGAAAGCTTGGCCTCAGCTGAGTCAGTTAGGGTCAGTAAGGATAGTATCAGTGCGGGCTCAAAAATGACAAAGATCCGAGCTGCTAAAGCTATTCAAGATTTATTAGAGATAGTTCAAGGATACATGCTCTCAATTGAATCCGGGACTCAGGATGTTACTGAGTCAGTTAGGACCAATGAGAGTAGTAGTAGTGAGGAGGAATTAAGTAAAAGTGATTCTGAGAAAATGAACAAAAGGAAATTAAGGAAGACCAAGATAAGGGACCATCAAGTGGAGGAACCTATGTCCTCCACTCCCCCATGGGTGGAATCTATTACAGAAAATATGAAGGGTATCACTAGGCGTTTGCATACCCTAGAAATAGAAATAAAAAGTCTTTCTGAGCGCTTATGCACTCTCGAGGGTAACTCACAGATACGTTGGGAACTGCCAGTATTTGAATATGAAAATGGAGAGAGGGGCCACCAGTCAGTAGATTTCAAAACAATAAAAATTCTCAAAGAGGCAGTAATGACATATGGACCCCAAGCTCCTTTCACGTTGAGTATACTGGAGTCCCTTAACACCTTTAGCTTAACCCCCTCAGACTGGAAACGTCTATGTAAAGCAACATTAAGTGGGGGACAATACTTGGTTTGGCGATCACAATTTCAAGAACTTTGTATAGAAACAGCTAAAATAAATGCAGATGCAGTGTTTGGAGACCATAATATAGAAATGCTCACAGGAGAAGGGCCATTCACAGACTTACAGGCTCAAAAATATTATACCCCAGGAGTATATGCTCAGATAAACGCAGCTGCCTTAAAGGCATGGAAAACTGTACAAGGACCTGGGGATCTACAAGGTAGCTTGTCCAAAGTAATTCAAGGACCTAATGAACCATATGCTGAACTTGCTGATCGACTTTTGAGAACTGCAGGTAGAATTTTTGGAGACGTTGATCAAGTTATGCCATTAGTTGTTCAATTAGCATATGAAAACGCTAATAGATATTGCCAGGAAGCCATCAGGCCATGGAGAAATAAAAAGGATCTTTCCATATATATACAACTATGTAAAGATATAAATGATGCCTTTGTCACAGGGAATATGATTGCAGCAGCTGTTAGAGATGCTGCCCCTCAGAATTTCACAAGGACTCAACCTAGACACTATAATCAATCAGGATATTCCAGGAAAAATTATCATAATCAATCAGGCTATTCTAGGAAAAGTCCCAAAAGAGAAATAAGACCAAATTCATACCGTGCTCCAGGTTGCTGCCCCAGGTGTAAAAGGGAAATCATTGGGCCAATAAATGCTATTCAAAATTTGACATCCATGGAAATCCTTTGTTGAGGAATTCAAAAAATGGGGCACGGGGCCCAATGCCCCGGGGCCCACAAATGTACGAGGCATTGGAGGAGGAGTATCCTCAAGCATCCATTCAGATGCTTCCCCGACACAACCCCTATTACCCATCCACTCCCTCACCAGAGGATCAGGAAGAAATGCAGGATTAGACCTCTGTTCCACCACCCGAATAGTGTTAACACCTGAAATGGGGGTTCAAATGATTCCCACAGGAGTCAGGGGACCTCTTCCCTCAGGGACTGTAGGACTTATTATCGGGCGAAGTCCTCAAAGCTTAGTAGGTTTGCAAGTGACCCCAGGTGTAATAAACTCAGACTACAAAGGGGAAATAAAAATAATGCTTAGCTCACCCCAAAGTATAAGTTCTGTTAATCAAGGAGATAAAATTGCTCAGCTGCTTCTCCTTCCAAATTTACATAATTCATTTAAAATGAGTATGCCTCAAAAAGGGAACAATAGAAGATTTTGTTCCACTGATTCGAGACCCATGGCTTGCTGGGTTCGAGACTGTACTAGGAGGCCTATGTGTAAAATAAGAATCCAAGGAATAGAAATGGAGGGACTTATAGATACTGGAGCTGATTCCTCCATCATTAATTTACGACAATGGCCCAAACACTGGCCTCTGCAAAAAGCTTCAACCAGTTTAAGAGGCTTGGGATATAATAACCTCCCAGAAAAAAGTGCAGTAATTTTAAAATGGGAGGATGATGAAGGACATAAAGGAATGTTTCAGCCTTATGTTTTACCTAACCTACCAGTTACTTTATGGGGAAGAGATATTTTACAACAAATGGGAGTACACCTTGCAACCAAACCTGCAGGTGTTAAATGTGAAAATATACAGGGTAATCTTAACCCTAAAAGAAATCATTATCAAAAAGAACAGGGTAAGCTTAACCCTAAAAGAAATCATTATCATATAGGAAAAAGACATTTTTCTTCGGTGCCACTGAGAAAATAATTTTGAAAATACCATGGCTTTCTGATAAGCCAGTGTGGGTCCCTCAGTGGCCCCTATCTAAAGAGAAATTACAAGCGGCCCACCTACTAGTTCAGGAACAATTAGAAGCAGGACATATAGAACCTTCCACCTCTCCCTGGAATTCCCCCATATTTGTGATCAAGAAAAAATCAGGAAAATGGCGATTATTACATGATCTTAGACAAATTAATAAAACCATGCAAGTCATGGGCCCTACTCAACCTGGACTTCCGAATCCTGTAGTTATTCCAAAAAGTTTCCATGTTATTAGTCTTGATATAAAGGATTGCTTCTTTTCTATTCCCCTACATCCTCTGGATGCCCCCAGGTTTGCTTTTTCAGTTCCTTCTATTAACAATAATGGCCCTGATCAGAGATATCAATGGAAGGTTTTGCCGCAGGGAATGGCTAATAGCCCCACCATATGCCAAATATATGTGGACAAGGCTATCCAACCCATTAAAAATAAATATCCAAACCTCATGTGTCTACATTACATGGATGATATTTTACTGGCCCACCCTAATCAAAAAATCTTATTTAATATATTCAGTAACGTGGTAGAAAATTTAAAAAAATACGGATTATATGTAGCAGAAGAAAAAGTTCAAACCAGATCTCCCATATTATATTTAGGATTTAAAATCATGGATACTTTTGTTAGACCCCAAAAAATTTTAATAAATAAAGAACATTTAACCACCCTCAATGATTTCCAAAAACTGCTGGGAGACATTAATTGGCTTCGCCCTACACTAAACCTCACTACTGGCCAATTAAAACCTTTATTTGATATCCTTCGAGGGGACCCTGATCCATCCTCACCGCGAACACTGACTCCAGATGCTAGGAAAGCTTTAAAGTTAGTAGAAAAAGCCATTGAAGGAGCTCATTGTGACAGATTTGATTTAACTCAACCGCTGATATTGATTATTATTTCTTCACAATATACACCCACAGGAGTATTTTGGCAACAAGGGCCTTTATTATGGATACATTTGCCTGTCTCTCCTAAAAGCATAATTGAGTCTTATACCTCCATGGTGAATAAACTTATTCTTCAAGGACTTAAAACTTCTACTAAAATATTTGGCATTCACCCTGCTACTATTATTACTCCCTATTCATCGTCACAGATTGAATATTTATGCTTCAACGATAATGACTGGGCTATAGCTAGATGCTCTACCTCTGCAAATTTTGATAATCACCTTCCTAAGTCTCCTATATTATCTTTTTGTATTAATCATCCTATTATATTTCCACAGGTAATAAAAAAATCAACCTATTCCTAAGGCATTTAATGTATTTACAGATGGGTCCTCAAATGGTACTGCTGCAATAGTCACTACAAAAGAAAATATGACTTACATAACTGCACACAAATCAGCTCAACTAGTGGAATTGGAAGCTGTGGTAAGAGCTCTGGAAAATTTTAGAGACCAGCCCATAAACATTTTTTCAGATAGCCACTATATTGTACAAGCCGTCCCAAAATTAGAGTTAGCAGGACCAATAGCACCTCATACTCCAGCTTTTAAATTGTTTTATCAAATACAAAAACTTTTGTGGGCAAGAAAAGAACCTCTATTCATAGGCCATATTAGAGCACATACTAATTTGCCTGGCCCCCTCCATGAAGGTAATCAAAAGGCTGATGAACTTACAAAAACAATATTTATACTTTCAGCGCTACAACAAGCTACTTTATTTCATTCCCAGTTTCACGTCAACAGCACCACCTTGCAACGTAGGTTTAAAATCACAAAAGAGCAAGCCAGAACAATTGTAAAAGATTGTAAATCTTGTATGACACATTTGCCCAATCCTCATTTTGGTGTTAACCCTAGAGGATTAATGCCCAATCATTTGTGGCAAATGGATGTTACTCATGAGCCAAGCTTTGGAAAATTGCGATTTATTCATGTGACCATAGATACATGCTCAGGCATGATTTTTGCTTCCTTACATTCCGGAGAAAAAGTTAAAGATGTCACATCTCATTGTTTACAAGCTTTTGCTGCATTGGGCATCCCCAAAATGCTTAAAACAGATAATGGCCCCGCATATACGTCCTCATCTTTCAAACAGTTTTGCGCAAAATTCAACATATCCCATAAAACAGACATCCCATACAATCCTCAGGGTCAGGGCATTATTGAAAGAGCAAACCGCACACTGAAAATTATGTTATTAAAACAAAAAGAAGGAAATTGGAAAAGTCCTAAGGACAGATTGGCAGTTGCCCTGTTTACCTTAAATTTTTTAACTTTAGACTCTAATGGTTTTTCTGCTGGAGACAGACATTGGAATCCACACCAACAACATAAACCCTTGGTTTACTGGAAGGATGTTCTTTCAGGTACATGGAAGGGTCCAGATCCAGTATTAATTTGGGGGAGAGGATCTGTTTGTGTTTTTCCAAAACACGAATCCTCTCCAATATGGATACCATCTAGATTAATAAAGCAGGTACCACATCAAAATGATCAAGATGTAGTTGTTGAGGAATCAAGATTAATAAAAAAGGTACAAAATCAAGAAGACCAAGATGAAGATATAGAATGACTCCCTCAAAAGTATCCTTCAAAATGTTTCACAACTCAAGAGTCATTCCTCCCGGCCGGGACGAGGAGATCTCTCTTTAGTGTGCACACAATTGTATTTTTTTTTCTTTTTATACATGTCTTTATGTCTGTACATTTGTCTACATTTCATGTTAATGTGACGTCACAAATATGTTTGTATGTTTGTTCATCTGTCCAGTGTGACGTCACAAAGAAAAAAGCGCTTATGAAAAAGAATATATATATATATGGATCCAAATAACTTTAATTCATTTTAGGTTAAGAGTATTCAATTTAGGTAAATAATTTTATAAATGAAGGTACTTTCAATTTTGATTATAGGTATCCCTGGGACTTCTCTTTAGCAAACAATATGACTAGTGCTATATAACCTAATATTTTGGTGTTTTGACATAAGATTGTTTATTTGTTATTAACTTCATTTGTTTAATAGCTGATTAATTTCAATTATCTCAACAGGTAAAAAATTGCTGTGTATACAGAGACTTGAGGGTTCCAGCTAACAAATTATTTCTCCAAAGTGCCTTTACCTTTTCTTTAATCTATCTTTAATACAGTAAATACCCTCAGTCTTTCTTTCTTTTGTTCTCAATATGATATTTTGCCAACTTATGTTTGTGTGAGCTCAAACAACAATGTGTGTGAGCAGAAATCAACTTTAATTTTCTAATCTAATAATTCTGTTTTTCAGTTTGACAACTCTACTCTTCACTCAGTGCTGAAATAACACTTTTCCTTTTATAATATATGCTTTTCCTTTAATAATTGATGCTTGAGTTTCTAGGTAGCGGGCCCTGAAGATTTGCCAGTGGCATTGTCTAGACATAAAAAAGACGGCTGCTGCTACAGCTGCAGGGAACGCAGTCACCACAAGCATCCCTGCTGCTCAAGCATCAAACAACCTCACCAGCAGTGTGGCCTCTGCTCTACATACATGGGACCTCCTACATCAACGTGTTATAACAAATGGACATTTTGATCTTTCATTGTTTGGGACTTTACGGGACAATGCCTTGCGGACATTTGTCCAGAGAATTCAGTGTGTTACTTGATGAAACTTAGGGCAACTAATTTGTTTAAACAATTTGATATGCTATACAATTTGGCTCGTCACCAAAAGGCTTGTTGCCTTAAAGCCGCAACATCTCCTCACAATTGGATGGCTGTTAGTCATCATACACAGTCGATCCTAAAGGGCTCCATTGGATGGCTGGTTAGCCAATGACGGGTAAGATCCCCAGAGGGGGACAACCTAAGACAGGCACAGTCGCACGGGACAGTCTCATGTGGCCGACATATCAACCTAAGACAGGAGTCAAGGGCACAGCCTTGATTATCCGATGACGGGTAAGAATGTTGGTTGCACATAGACGTCCTAGAGCATTACCTCTTTTAAAACAAAAGGGGGGAAATGCAGGAGCCCTGTTTGGGGAGATGGCTTAAATTGCGGTGGACTACGGGCTTTGGCTTTGGACATGTTTGGGCATTGGCGCCTTCCGTACTTGGCCCGGGATCTTGCGAGACTTGGCCGGAGATCTCCAGGGACTTGAGCGAGATTGCGGATGAGGTCTGTGCCATTTTGGAGATTAGAGGAGCGTGGACGGCGTGTCGGGGTGTAGTTAGAGCCAGAGAGAAAAGTTATCAGAATAAAGAGCTGTTTGTTTCCAGTTCGTCTCTAAACTTCTTCCCGCGGCTTCTTTGCTCCAAGCGGCCATCGCTTCAGGCGACTACAGAATGTGACATGGTTTAGGTGGTGACTTGGTCACAAGGGGAGGGGTCTGATGACCTAGTCACAGAGGTGAATGTGACATGAACTTAAAATGAAAGTTCCCAGAAGGGGTTATAATAGCTATGCCTGGGAGAAGTTTGGCACAGCAGTTCCCATTTTCCAGATGTTTGTTTTGATAAGGTCCCCTGAGTTCCCTCTCCTATGACCCATGAGCTCTCTGATGTATCTGCCAGTAAGTTACCACCTTGTTCACCCCTCCCCCACCCACTTGTTCATGGCTGAGTAGCTCTAACACTACCAAACTGTATCACTTGATACTTTTTAAAGACCTTTGTTTCTCAATGTCACTACATTTATTTCCCCTTGCAAATTTTAAAACCGTGCTAAGAAAGTAGGCAAAGTGTTGCTAACTGTAATGAAGAGAAACTTGAAAACACTCTCTGTATGTGTGTGTTTGTGTGGTTGTCAATCTCACTTGTTGAAGTAAGATTGGCTTTGTGAGGTTACTGCTCTAGATAGAATTGTGTTCCCCCAAAGTTAATATGTTAAAGCCTTAATCCCCATGTGACTGTATAGAAGATGGGGCCTTTATGGGGGTGATTAAGGTTAAATGAGAACACAAAGGAAAAGCCCTATTCCAATAGAACTGGCGTGCTTATAAAAAAGGAAGCCCAAACAGACATCTCTCTCTGCCATGTGAGGACACAACCAGAAGGCAGCTGTCCTCACCAGAAATCTTGATCTTGAACTGTGATAAAATAAATTTCTTTAGTTTAAGTCATTCAGCCTGTGGTATTTTGTTATGGCAGCCTGAACAGACTAAGACAAACATTGAATATCTGAGAGGGCTGCATAATCTTTTGGGCAAGCTTCAAAAAATACAAATCCCTAAGCCACAGCCTCAGAGACTTTGATTATGTAGGTCTAGAACAAGGTCTGATTTTGCCTTATTTTGTTTTGTTTTGCATTCCCCAGATGATTTCGATGCCCAGCCAGGTTTAGAAATCACTGCTCCAGGGTATTCAGAATTAATAGGGAGAATGAATGAAATCCCCTCCTCCCATGTTTTCTCCTCCTGCTCCCAAGCCTGTCTATCTCCCACCTACCTTTTTCTTACAAGTAAAGTGAGTTTAAATATCAAGCTGTTGAATTAGACTGTAGAGATTTTCTGATGAAGAACAAGAAACTCTTACCCTCCAATCCAAATGTCAAATGGACCAGAGAAAGTTAAAAACCCTAGGAAACCATATCAATTCTGTCTGCTCACAGGTTCATAATTGCTCTCTAGGTGCTGGAATGTCCTTCTAGATTGGTCTATTTACTTCCTTTTCACTTTTGCTTTGAAAACCTCCACACTTGTCATGAATAACTCAAATCTCTGAATAGAGTATGAGAAGGTCAAAATCAAGCCTTGAAATTGTTTCTCTGCAGTAAACAGCCTGACAGAGCTGTGATACAGGTAGAATCTGGAGCCCTGGAAAGGTCAGCTCTGAGTCTTTGTCTCCTTCACCAAGCAGCACATGCCTGAGGGGAAGACCTGAACCATCTACCAAGAGAGGAACCATTTAAGTGTAACACCAGTGACCCTTTCCCAGAAGAAGAAGGAAGGAGGAGTTGCAAATTCACTGAGAGGTAAAATATCACAGCATTCCACAAACAGCTTTGGGGTTATGATATGTGAAATTCCTAGAACTGAAATTTTAAGAGAAACTCATTTGATCTATGGTCCCTCCAAGGACTCATTTTGGAAAATACTCGTTGATAATAGGTTACAGAACCTGATGTAGGTAAATTTCAAAAACATTTTTTTAAACAACCACCATTTCTGAAAACACTGCGACAAATTCCTTCTATACAGATACATGATATACATGGAATTCCCATGCTGTACCAACCACATATGAATTCAGGAATTCGCTGGACTGAAGAAGGTTTGAGAATCTGTCAGATATGAATTCTTTGCACCCCAACTCAAAGAAAATCAAAGATGTCTCCTTTATGCTTTCACTTCCCATTTCAGTATGTAACAAGGACTTAGACTCTCTACTTACCAAATGTCCAATGAGTAACTAAAAGCAGGATTCAAAACATGGCATCTCTGCCTCCGTTTTATATGTCTCCCTTGCTCTGAGTCAGTCACCTTGGATTCCAGGAACAACAGGTCTGATCAACAAACATCTTGTGATAAATCTAAACTATCCACCAAGCAACAGCCACTTTCTGATTGCCATCAAAGCCCCCCTAACTCATCCTGAGTTAATAATCAGCCACACCACAGTTTGACCAAAACTGCTTGGCTATACATACTTCTGGTCCCCCTCCTCTATATAATATGGAAGCTCACTCCCCACCACCAAGACAGGGCTGAAATCGTTGGAACCCTTTGTCTTCCTAGGATAGCTATATTGACTAAAGTTCCTTTCCTGTCTTTCATCATTACTTTTGCATTTGTGTTTTGGATTGAGTGGCCAGACCTGATTTGCTGATACCCCCCACCCACCCACCCCAGAGTCAGGCCTCTGGCTTAGAATTCCAGTAACCAATATCCTTTCCCATGATAAAAGCTCACACCTTTTCTTTCTCCTATGATCCTAATGTCTACTTCATACCTGGCTTTGTATAAATATTTAAGGAGGAAGCTAATCACAAATGTACCAGTTTTGAAGTCAGGAGAACTGGGATCTAATTCAGACCCTACAATTGACCAGATGTGTGATTTTGGAAAAGGATATATATACATATATAATCTTTTCTAAGCCAATATCCTCATCTATACATAGAGAAGGACACTACATACTAATGTCTATGGTGTCTAATTTCTCTAAAATTCTCTGAGATCTGATAAATGAAGTTAGAGAGAGAGATTCACTTCAAATCATTAGTTATCTTCTCTAGGCCTCAATACTAGAGAAGCAATGCCTGGTTTCGAACCTCAGTTTTGTAACTCGTTGGCTTCAGAATTTGGGAGAGGGACCTCTTTGAAACAGTCTGCCAATCTAAAATACAAGGATAATAATTCTTTCCTCACAAGGCTACTACAAGATTAAGTGAGTTCATATTCTTATTTAAAGCAGTGTTACACATGATAAGAGCTCAGTAAATGTCACATTCTATTATCATTCTTATCATCAGTATAAAGCACCTGCCTTGACTTCTTCCCATGATTCATGATGATCAATTAAGATAATGTATATCAAGAATAATATGCAAACTACAAGCACCATTTAAAATTAAGGAATAATTTTAACTGGATAAAAAGTGGCATATCCATATAGTAGAAACAATTGAGCAACTGAAAAGAAGGAACTACTGGTAGAAGGTACATGAAGATGGATCCAAAGACTTTTTGCTAAGTAAAATAAGCCAGACAAAAAAGAAAGAATGAATATTTGTATGAAATGTCTAGAAAAGGAAATTTATAGAGCCAGAAATCAGACCAGTGGTTGCCTAGCTGGTGGGCATCAGAGTTGACTGCATATGGGCATGATGGCCTTTAGGATAATAGAGCCATTCTGTAACTATATGTGGCAATCGTTGACAAATGTAAAAACTTACTAAATCATTAACTTGTACACTCACAATGGGTGAATTTTATGTTACATAGAGTATGCCTCAATAAAGCTATTAAAATAAAACAGCAAATAAATATAAAGTGTTGTCAATATGTTATTTTGTAAATCTTTAAAACTTGATTTGAAATTGCTAGATCTTGTATAAAGAGTGGAATTCCCTTGAATATTGTGAATTTCTATATATACTGAAATATCATTCATAAAAATAAATAATAAGCACATATTAAGGCACTCTGATTGATCTATCCCTACATGTACCTACCCTGACAGTTATTCCTAGGTTAGGAATCCCCTGTTTAATTGTCTTAACTACTTCCTTCCCCACACACAGCCCACTCATTCCACAATTAAACTTTTCTTATAACTCTATCAGCCCATCTCTGGAACATACTGAAACTGACTGGAAAAGAACAGACTTTAGAGTCAGGCAGTCACAGGTTCAAACCTCAGCTCACCCACATACTACTCATGTGAACTGAGCCCCTCCTTTTACCTGACTGTAAATTGGAGATAATGATGTCTATTTCCTAAACTGATTTTTATTGTGATGATATAATTCATATAAAATACCTAGAATACATACAAGATGGTTTTCTGCTGTGGAAAAAAAGTTTTACCATTTTTAGTTAATAATTTAATATTCATTGTATACCAATGTGTTGAAGAAGTTTAAAAGAAATGGAGTTTTAATAAATCCTTCAGCAGAAGCCAAGTCTGGTGGATGGCAGGTGTTCTTCCTTGGCAAGAAAGTGCACACAGCACATGGTTATTACAGCTTCTAAACTCTGGAACTTGAACAGGCAGGCCCATGGAGCAGGGTCTTTGCAATGCCAAAGTATCCTTTTCCACATAAGAGGAAAAGCTCCCAAGGCTGAGAAAAAGAGTGGGCTATCTTCCTTCCTCACGAAGGTCACCTAGAGAAAGCTGCCAGGGAATATAGATCAAAGGGATGTTTTTCTTTCTCTCAGTTATAGATAGCCTTGGGTGAGTAATAAATGAAAGAGCAAAGATTTAAAGGAAAGCAAAGTCCAAAAGGAAAAAATTTTAAAATCTTAGAAAAAAATAAAGCTCCAGGAGATGAATAAAAGAATATCCTAGGACAAGCATGCTGATATACAAATGCAGTTTGAGGAACTGGCCAACAAGATGTACCTACAAACCCCAAAAAATGTTATCTCCAGCTCCCGGTACTGAAAAGATAACTCTGCCAATGGCTTATTGCATCCTCAAATTTAACAGGCCCAAAACTTAACTCTAGAACTTTTTTCTTCTATCCGATTGCCTAAACAGGAAATTATTCTTAACCCTTTTTGTGATCTCAGCTCCCATTAATGCTGCTCTCCAACATTTCCTGAATAAGAGAATAAGCTAAAGAATAATACTAAAGAGCCAATTTCTAAAGAAAATTACTTAAAATTATAATTGAAAATTTCTTATTCAGTAAAAACTGATTAAGCACCTACTGTATACCAAGCACTTTGTCAAGTAGTAAAGGCTATAAAATAATGTAGTTCATTAGCACATGTGAATGGAAGGAAAAGTTAGAGGTGACAATGAATAGTATGTTGAGGCTGAGAGGAAGCTCTGGAATGAGGGTCCAGAAGAGGAAGGTGATGCGGATAGCAAGAGAGGGCTGGCACTACCTACTCTGCCATCATTGGCAGACAGGGACACCAATACAGCTACACTAGAGCCTGGGAGGAAGGACTTCAGACTTGTATAAAGGAACAGAAGATTCTGATGTGCTTTGGCTTGAGCTGATGGTGAACATGATTAAAATTCTACAACTCTGTGTGCCAAGGAAAGATAGGTAATTACTAGTCCAAATGCCCTTAAACATCAAGTCCAGTGTTTAAAATTCCTTCTTTATTTAAATATCAGAGAATATATATCCCTAAATGTTTCTTTCATTGTCCTATATTATTCACATTTAACTATTTAACCTCTTTATAATTTATTTTGCTTTATAAGATGATGCAAGGGTTTCAAACTTTTTTCACACCACTGGTAGGTCAAATGCTGTCAATATTTTTTTTTAGTAATTACACTTCTTTACCAATGTGTGATACTTCTCTATCATGCGTTAAGTTCATACATATTCATGGTCCCTACTGGTGCTATCTTATCTATCCTTTTTAAATGTATTTGTTAGAGTAGTATTCTCTTTAAAAATCATTTTAGCCTTATAAAAGGCTATAATGAAGGTCATCTAAGTTGGTTCCACAGTTTAGCTCTTGTGAATTGTGCTGCTATAAACATTGACGTGGCTGTGTCCAAGTAGTATGCTGTTTTTGGGTATAGACCGAGGAGTGGGATAGCTGGGTCATAAGGTCGTTCCATTCCCAGTTTTCCAAGGAATCTCCATACTGCTTTCCATATTGGCTGCACCATTTTACAGTCCCACCAGCAACGTATGAGTGTGCCTTTTTCCCCACATCCTCACCAACATTTATTGTTGTTTGTGTTCTTAATAGCTGCCATTCTGACTGGTGTGAGATGAAAGTAAGCAGTATGATTTTAACATGTATCTAACATTACCTGTTGTATGTTCAAATTTGGGGAGAAACTTGTGCTTTACTTTTGAGGCCATTGTTCACTCATTCCTCTTATGAACAGAGTCTGTTGGGTCTGGGGCCTCTCTTCTGGTCAGCAAAATTTAATTTCCTGTTTGTAGGAGTCAAAAACATTTACTATAATAGAAAACAAAATTTAGTGTTCTGTTCAATAATCTCACTGGGTCTTTGAGACTTCTGAATGTTAGATGACTGTTGCAACCTGATATTTTTATCACTTTAGAGAATTAGAGGTTTCCCTAAAGAAAAATAAACAAATAAATAAATTAAATTAAAGACTATACTTCTTCACCTAAGAAGATTACCCTCCAAGTGTTTCCTTTTTTCAAAGTTTTCTTTGCTTTTCCACTAAGTTTATAATTTCAGACAAACAGTATAATCTTCTACAAATTCTCACCATTTAAAAAGAATACCTTAGCCTGGCGCGGTGGCGCACGCCTGTAATCCCAGCACTTTGGGAGGCTGAGACAGGAGGATCGCGAGTTCAAAGCCAGCCTCAGCAATGGCGAGGCACTTAGCAACTCAGTGAGACCCTGTCTCTAAATAAAAATACAAAAAAGGGCTGGGGATGTGGCCCAGTGGTCGAGTGTCCCTGAGTTCAATCCCTGGTACCACAAAAAAAAAAAAAAAAAAAAAAAGAATACCTTAGTCTTCTAATCCAGGTACATAAGTATATCTCCACTTATTCAAGTTTTCTTTTTAGCCATTGATATCATTGGTTGGGCCTGAGCAAATGTTCAGCATTAGGGGTCCTAAGCATAAAGAGCAATACCTAAATGACACTCAAAGAAAGAAAGGTAAGGTAGGACTGGGGCTGGGGCTCAGTTGTAGAGCACTTGCCTAGCACATGTAAGGCACTGGATTCAATCCTCAGCACCATATAAAAATAAATAAATAAATAAATATACTGTGTTCATCTACAAATAAATATTTAAAAAAAAAAGAGAGAGAGAGAGACAGCAATTTAAACATAATGGTTCAATGGGCTGGGGATATAGCTCAGTTGGTAGCATACTTGTCTTGCATGCACAATGCCCTGGGTTCTAATCCCCAGTTCCACACACACAAAAAATAGACATAATGATTCAAGAACTAGAAATACCAAGAGAGATGTGTTCGAAAGTCCAAGGGCAGAGAAAAGGAAGACTTGTGGTTAACAATGCTTAAACTGATAAAGAGGATAAGAATTAAAAGGCAGCCTCCAAATTTGGTCATTACAAAGTCATTGATGATTTATAACAAAGTCCCATTCCAGGGATGTGAAAACTGAAACAAATGTAAAGTAAGAAGTTAGTCAAAGGTCAGTCTACTTTAATTGATGAAATGGATTATGAATCCTGAAGTATAGAGTCCAAATGATTGACACATACATCTAAATGTTATCAAGCCACATGGTGAAAGAAAGGAGAGATCTGCCATAACATGGGGTGACTCATCTCCCAAATCACCAAAGTCCTCCTATGAGCATGGAACAAGGACTGCCTGCTTTGTCTAGGACTCAGGAGTAGCAGATTCAAATGAATTCTCCATTACAAGAACGCTCGACATGGAACCACCTATGCTCCAGTATATGAATCAGTTTTATAGGTAACCACCCTCTCCCTCATACCAACTTTAAAAATTTAATCTGCATACTGAACAAGCTTGTTTATGTGCCTTCATAATTTCCACTTGTATGTTATTTATTGGATAATACAAGGGCAAAGGAACATAACTGTTCAGAACACACGGTTATAGCATATCACTGCTATTCCATGTAAAGAGGGTCAGGATGGTGTTTTACTCAGCTTTTTTGCTACTGTGACTAAAAGGACCCAACCAGAACAACTTTAAAGAAGAGAAAGTTTATTTGAGGGCTCACAGTTTCAGAGGTTTTAGTCCCTAGAAGGCCAGCTCCATTCCTGGGGGCTTGAGGTGAGGCAGAACATCGTGGTGAAAGAGTGTGGCAGAGGGAGGCAGCTCACATGATGATCAGAAAGCAGAGAAAGAGACTCCACTTTCCAGATACAAATATTTACCCCAAAGCCACACCTACTCCAACCACACCCCATCATCCTTCAGTTACCACTAAATTAATCCCATCAGGTGATTTATTCACTGACTGGGTTAAAGGCTCTCATAACCCAATCATTTCTTCTCTTAACCTTCTTGCATTGTCTCACATGTGACCCTTTGGGGGACACCTTACATCCAAACCCATGACAGGATGGTGAGTTTCTATCTACTGATAATTCCTTAAGTTCAAAGAAGCAGGCCATGAAGGCAGGAAGAGAGAAAGATTATCCCTGCAGCTAGTGGGCCTACTTTTACTCTAAATATCTTCCATCTAGTTTAGCACCAATTCCTCTGCAGAGGTTGCTCTGCTCCTTCAGCTTTTTCATATAGTTATCCATGTAAATGTCTTCATCTACCATGGTCTTTGGGTTCTTGAAGGCAGGGACCAAGTCTTACTTATCTCTTTAAACTTCCAAGTTGGAAGTGTTCAAAACATATTTATGGACAATGTGTCAATTATTTCTATTTATCAGTGAATGATCTTCTTATTGGGATGACTTTTGATGAAAACTTGTGTTGATCATGAGCCACTGTCAATACCACTAGAGTTTGAAGTTTATCCCACCTAATCTGCCTTACTTATTTCCTTGTAGGAACTATAAATATATGCCAGTATGGAGGAAGAGCCAGTTTATGGCCAGAAAATGAAGCATTTTATGACTGCAAGAACAACTTGCCAACTCCTCCCTCTACAATTCAGACACAGATGACAACTTTTAATCAATTAAGCTATTCTACCCAGAGTCATTATTTTACCCCCTGTATACTGAAGTTGGTGAAGACAGTTAGCAAATAAGAGTCAAACAAATAAAGGAAAAAAAATGCTTTCTCTAAAACATTGCTGGAGACTGTTGCCAATTTCATAATTTGTTCACAATATTTTGTCACTCTCAGATCCATCTCTACCAAGCTCCTCCCTGGAATTCTTCCTAGAGGAGGAAGCCTACTTTTTACTCAGTTGACATCAAGTTTGCCTGACTTGGGTTGACTTGGTTTCACAAATGAAATGTGAGCAGAAGTGATTTATCTTACAATCAGGCAAATGCATTAAAAGCCATTGTGATATTCCACCATTACTCTTCCCCCTACTATAAGAAAGGCCTGACTCCATCTGCCTGGGTCCCAGAATCTGTGGAGTGGAGCGAGCTCCAGTCCTCACAGTTAGTCTTTTATGTTGTTTTGTATGTCTGCCTTGTGCTAGGGATCAAACCCAGGGCCTCACACAGGCTAGGAATGTACTCTTCACTGAAATATGTCCCCAGCCCTTTTTATTTTATTTCAAGATAGAGACTCTATAAGCTGCCCAGGCTGGCCTCAAACTTGCTATCCTCCTGCCTCAGCCTCCAGGGTAGCTAGGATTAAAAGTGTGTACCACCATAGCTGGCAAAGATAAGTTTTTAACTAATAAGGAATTCTCCATTATGAAATGGGGATGTGACATAGATATACCCATAATCTTAAAGCACTCATAGAGACCATTAGAAATTTGTTTGAGTAATTCACAAATTGAATTTTCAGCACCTGTTAAGTAAATGTTGACTTATTACCCCTAGTAAAGTGTATCCCAGATGTTAATTGATAGCTTGAGAATAACCATGAACTTCATAAAGCTGAAATCTACCAAAATAGGGTATTCTGATATATGTTCAGGATAGTTTCCAAGTGTCTAATACACATTTTCATAGATGCTTACATTGTAATAACCAAATAATAGGTGAGATAATTTCCTTAAAAAAAAAAAAAAAAGAACAGAATGAATTTAAATTTCTTTCATCTCTTGGAAGGACTCCAAGGTTGCCAGGTTAGAACAATGTATTCAATAATACTCACTCTTGGGATACCTAAAAAAACACAATCCTGTGAGATTCTTTTTTTTTAATGAAGAATGGTTCTTGTTCTGTTTATTCTTACATAACACCTTTATCATCAAGCAAATTTGAAGATGCACCATGTCCTGGTAGGGAACATCCTTCCACCCTTATCCTCTTGCTAGGCTTTAGTATACTTTAGCCAATTCTCTTGCTTTAATGGGCTTAACAGAAGCAAATCACAGTTTAAAACTATAGTTTACCAGCCTTCCTTTCTCTGTTCAGTGAAATTCCCCTCACTCCCATCATTCAGCCCCTGTTGGTCTTGAGAAACACTCCCGAAGGCAGGAAAAGTACACAGCCTTGCTTTTTTAATTGAAGAAGGGTTTCATTTTAGAATTGTCAAACTGAAAAAAAAATTTTTTTTAATGCCTCTTCACTTCAGACATAAGACCATACCAGAGAGGCAAGTATGAGCTAGCGCCTGGAGATGCTATGTAGGTTATCTATATGAGTTCCCAGGTCCTTTCAACTCTAATATTGCATCAGGCTGTCTGCAGATCATATTGGCTACATAAGTGTTTCTAATTCATTTTATGGTTCCTCACCTTTCAGAGTTGTATATCAAATAATCTGATTTCTTTTCACAATGTCAGGGAATCAATCTATGAAAAGCTTCAAGGTTTCAGTCACTCAAGTTCCAAACAGAATACAGCTAACCAGCCCTAAGGAAGCTTCCTTCAGGAAGCCAGAATTCTATGAAGTCCCTCCCAAGTTTAACTTCTCTGGCCTTGCAACACAGCCAAGAGCTCTTAGAACGCTAGGAAGAAAGCCCTCTGCCAACATGAAATGTCAGCCCTTCAAGGGAAAGTTCCCTCCAGAAAAATAGCTGCATATCAGCAGGTCCCTCACTCCACCACCCCCCACCCCCAACCCATCCTCTTTTCTTTGCTTTCCCCAGTCTCTGTCCTGCTTTCACTTTGACCCACCCCAATTTCTTCTACAACTTCTTCACTCCTCAACTTATCAACCTCTCCTTCATTCCTTCCTTAGCGTGTTCCCCTCTGAGGAAAGCTATTTCACCTCCAGAAGGTTTGCTCAGAGGAGCCACAGAGACGCAGCGTCCAAACCCATCAACTACTCCCTCTTTTCCACTCCTTCCTTCCTTCCACAGGAGATGGGAATAGGGTCTGCCTATTTTTGCACGAATTGACCCCTTCTCTGCCTGGGCTGCGGACAGCAAAGGGCACAGGAAAGGAGAAACTGCTCCACACCTACAACCCCGTAGGCCAGGTTGATAGCGTGGGCAGCGCTGCCCTCTAGTGTTTGCAACCGCGAGCCCTGAGGGCGCCACCAGCTCCAGAATTTCTCCTTCACAGCCTAAGCAAGCCCTGGAGCACCTCGCAGCTCCGAACCTAGTTCTCCTGCACCATCACCCCCTGCATTGCACCTTGGCTCACCTTTCCATCCTACCCAAACCCTTCTCAACTTAATGGTGTCCTGGACGCCTGCAACCCGCGCGGCTGATTTAATAGACTGCCCTCTGTTCCTATTCCTCCTCCTCTTGCCCACTCTGCCTCTCCCCTCCTCTTCCAGTCCGGACGCCTAGACTCCACGAAGCGCAGCCCTGCTACCCGCGGCGCCGCGGGGCTGCCCCGCGCGCCGAGCTCCCGGGTCGGTCTCGCTGCAGCCTGGGGTGCACTGACACCGGCCAAGGACGCTGGAGCGGAGGACGCCCAGAGACTCAGCATACCCCAGAGCCGGTCGTTGCAAGAACCGGCTCTTTGATAAAGCTCCTGTGCAAGAGGAGCGGATTCCGAGTGAGACTTCTGGAGCCAGCGGGACGCCCCAGTTCTCCCAGTGCGACGCGGCTGCACGCACCGTCCACAAGGTGAGGGGTGCACACCTTCGGGGGGAGGGGGTCTTCCCTCTCGCCCCCACCTCAGGACAGGGCCTTAAGCTTTGGCTTGGGGAATTTTGCCCCTCTGAGGTGCAAAAGTAGCTGGAGTTGGGTTTTGGGGTGTAGGGGGAAAAGACCGTAGGGGGTCGCCTGAGCACTGTGCGTGCCCCCTGGACTTAGTACGGAATGCATTTCTCCTCCAAACAGTCCCGCAAATGTGTGGACCCGAGTATGACATTATGCATAACTGTGCTTTAAGAATGTTAGCCTGCATCCTTGCAAAAGGATTCCAGGCAGCTTAAAAATTAAATGAATCTGCAAGGAATGCTGGCGGGTGGGGACCTTGAGAAGAACCCCTACAGAAATGGTGTGCTCTGGGGACCGCAGATCGGGAGACAGGTGATTTCAAAGCCAACACTAATTGGAAAACCTTTGATTCCAAAGGACTACACGGTTGGTTAGCCCTCAGAAAATACCCGTGTATCAATTCTGATAAACAAAATACCCAGGTGGGGTATTTTACAAAATAAAGCTGGGAAGTGGGAGTTAAGGTGGGAAGTTTGGTCTTCTTAAGCTATTTCCATCCAACACTGTAAGGTCAGATGCCGGCCCCCCACTTGGTGAAAATGAAGAATTGGTTCCTGCTCCTATCACAGTATCATACATGGTTTTGAACTGTTAAAATGAATGTACTTTGACCCGTTTCTGCCCGTGTTCAGTTTCGGAAAGGACCCAACACTGCTTGTCCTTGAGTTGGAAGGATGAGGCAGAAGGTGTCAGCATCCCAGGGTGCTCTTTCCCACCCTTTCTCATTGTACTTCCCTGCCTCCTGCGCCAAACCTCTCTGGGAGGGAGGGGGTCTGTAAGGAAATAATAAATGATCAAATGGATTGGGGGAGGGATTTTTTTTCCCAAAATAATCCAAGCTTCTTTTTATCATTCCTCCGACATCTTCCTGCAAAATGCCAAGCAGAACATATACCTGGTCTGAACTTGACATTGCTTCAGAATATGTATTTGCCATAGTTACACGCTCAGACATGATATTCATCATCTTAAACACCCAGGGTGGACTTGTAAGTCAAGGACTTCTCTGACTTAACCCTGTGCAAAGGGAAGAAGCAGGCACCTGGGTCTGGCTCCCTGAGGAGCCCCTTTCATGGGGAGGATATTTTTTTATTTATTTATTCTAATTTGTTATACAGGCTTGCAGAATGCAATTCCTTTCATATTACATATATACCTTTGAAATACATATTCGAAGTACAAAGAGGAGATTATGAAATAGTATTTCTTCTTATTGGTGCACTTGTTTTCCTGATGAATTAAATGAGATGACCCTGTTTTTAACAATTAAATGAACAGAGGCATTTGAGGCCCACTTAGCAAATGCACAAAATATGCCTGCCAGCTTTTTTCCTCCCTTCAGAACTTTAGCTTCAGGCCACAGCTCTGATGATGGAGTAGACCTCCAAAGTAGAGCTCAGCTCAGTGTCTGTATCATGTTTAAAACAAAATGTGTTGCTTGTTTCTAAAATTGTATAGGACCTCACAACTAACCATTTTGTTGCATAGAAGTGAGAAAAGTACTTTTGTTTGGGCTATTTCATCACTGAGAGAGCTGTAAAGAGAAATTTGTTCAAATCCTAATTCATCATTGTTGATAGAACTTAACTATTATGTCATCATCATCTGATAAGCACTATGGAAGCCCCAAGGACTGCTACAGATCTCTGTATACATTGAGACTTTTAATGACAGAGCTGGAAAGTGGCTTGTAAAATGTAGCCATGACTCTGGTCCTAGGGGATATGCATGTTGAAATATTCCTTTCAGTGGTTGTTCTTTTCATGAAGATTTCCAGAGGTGCTTATTTCACAAATTATTTTTATAATAGAAGTGTTCAAATTAACAGTGCATATCCACCAGCTAAGAAATTTTAAATTCTGCAGAAATCAACAACCCAAACATAATACATTCAACTTCCCATTCTTTTCTCATTGCCTGCCAATGGTGACTTCACCCAAGGATATATTCACAGACCTATTGCTACTGGGTATCCTCCTTAACATTCCATTTCCTTGGGAAGTATTGAGGCGTGAGACAACCTCCCCAGCAACTCATCTGACGTCACCTTTGTTAGCCATTCTGGTGTCTATTCAAAATACTTGCTTCCCATTTCTTCTTCTGTATGTCTGGTCAGCAGCAATCATGTAAATAAATTTGTATTCTTTTGATAGAAATAACCAAGTCAGGTATTCTCAGGGGTGGTATCTTGGAAGAGATGAAATCCAAGACACATCTCTATTCCAAATGACATTGTAATGCATTTCCTTTCCCTCCTGTGTAATGGAATTGTTATTAGAAATGGAAGTAAGACATGTCAATAGCAGCACCTTGTTGCAACCTGGCTCAACAACCTTCCCATCAACATACTACCCCACTACCACCACTACCACCAAGCTATCAAGGCTTCAAATGGAAGGAGCATCACTTTGCAAAAAACCTCAGCTCCTGAGCTTTCAGGGCATCTTCTCATCACTCAAGTATCCAGTCCCTTACTCCTCACCTTTTTACACAGGGTGGTTTTTTGTTTTGGGGTGGTTTTTTTTTTTTTTTTTTCATGTTTTTAATTGCCCTTTTGGAAATTTTACTACCCTTTAAAAGTAAAAGTTCTAAATCTAATGTTTTAATGTAGGAAAGCCTTGCTTCTATTTCTGATAAAATAAGCTAGAAACTAGGCCAGAAATCTCAGTCTAATTGGAATTTATTGTTCACACCATCCATATGTTATCAAGGCCATCTCAGGGCAGAAACAAGACTGGCATCCCATGTGTTATGTGCCTTTCTTTTCTACCTACCACATTTTTATATGTGTGAAACTAGATGAACATTAGCTTCAGGAAAACAGTGACAGTGAGTATGCTCTATGGGTAAGAAGGGAGACAGAAGAGTGAACAGGGAACAGCAAAAGAGGAAGCATTTGGTTTGGGCTAGGGCAGCAGATCTTCAGAATGGCTGACTTCTTTGTTTTTGTTTTGTTTCTTTTCTATGTTATTTTCTGTATCATGGCCCCTAAAACTTGTGACTCAAGTCAGTCAACTTACCAATCTCTATCTTCCAGGGATAAAGGATTTCATCAACATCCCATCTACTTTTCATAATTTGGTATTTGTTCTCATATTTTGTGGATTAAGAAACTGAGAACCAGAATTTATAGAGATTATTCAGTCAATCACTTGGTATAATGCTGGATCACAACAAATAAATAAGATACTTGAGAACTCCATTATTAACACAGTTTGGTTTTACAACAGTCTCCCACCCACCCCCATCCTCACTTATATGTTCTCAGACCCTCAGTAGATGCCCAAAGCCACAGCTAGTACTAAACCCTATACATACCATGTTTTTCTATAGCATTGCCACAGAGTACCAGAGTTAATCTCTTCTCCCACATTTTATGCCCTTTGCATCTCTGCATTTGAATTTTGGTGCCATTATTGAGGGAAATAGTATTAATTAAATGCAGCCACTATAATATCATAACACTGGATCTGATAACCAAGAGGGTTGCTGATGACTAAAGGGCAGTTACACATACATGGTTACATGGCTCTGCTGAACAAAGGAATGTGCTTCATCTCCTGGGTGGGATGGAGCAGGTTGGCACAAGATTTTATCACACTACTCAGAATGGCACATAATTTAAAATTTATGAATTGCTCATTTATGGAGTTATCCACTTAATGTTTTGGACCACAGTTAGCCACAAACAACTGAAACCATAGAAAGCAAACCTGTGGATAAGGGGGAGGTGTTGTTGAAATTTTATTTTTTATTTCTGGTTCCTTATCTTATTTCACCCACTGTGGGTTATCTGGCTTAGTGTGGTCCTTGTTCTAATAGATTTCAGTGCTTTTATTTCCTGACTGTATTCCCCTAAATGTGTCAAATGAAAAATGCACACAGCCAATGAAACACTCTAACAGGTTTATTGTCAGAACTCTCTCCTGTTGATCAGTTCTCAAACATGTGCAATTATAGGATTAGGAAGTCAAAATCCTTTGTAAGAAGCTGTAAAACCCAATCCTTCTACATCTGGGCCATTTTAAACTACAAATTTTAAGAGGAATGGGCATCTTGAGATCCTAGTTATCAGTACAGACCAGATGGAAGGTCTTTATGAAATCCCGCCTGAGAAGGAAGACATTTTTATAGCAAGAAGGTAATATTTTGAGAAATAACAACCAGTATCAACAGCAGCTTGCAATTCCCAAACTCTCAGGTTTTTCTAATGACCCCATCTACTTCAAGTGTCCAAATAAAGTAAAGGCAGACCCCATGAAATGTCTTTCCTTAGATACAGCTGTTCTTTATCCCCTCATCAGATAATAGACATATGGTGATATTTCCAAAGGATTTGGGAAGGATCTGGTTTGAACATTGAAAGTATGGGTTTTGTTAGGACAGCTTAACCAAGAAAGTCTAATTTGTGTCAAGATTAGCATCCTTGAAATTGAAGACAATCCAGAGTCTTTTTGAAATAAATTCCACCAAAGGGCTAATAAAATTGATAGGCAATACCTCCCCCAAAATAATTTCACTTTTTTTTTTTTTTTTTTTTTTTTTTTGGTGGTACCGGGGATTGAACTCAGGGGCACTCAACCACTGGGTCACATCCCCAGACCTTTTTTGTATTTTTTTATTTAGAGACAGGGTCTCGCTGGGTTGCTAAGTGCCTCGCCATTGCTGAGGCTGGCTTTGAACTTGCGATCCTCCTGCCTCTGCCTCCCAAAGTGCTGGGATTACAGGCGTGCGCCACCGCGCCCGGCATAATTTCACTTTTTTAAAATAGCCTAATAACATTCAAAGCTATGCATTTCATCCATATACTCTGGTGGGAAGAAGGGAAGGAAAGAGAAGTTAACTTATGCTGAGTGACTGCTATGTTTCAGGAACTGTACTAAAAGCTGAACATATATTCTTTTATTTAATACTCAAGGAAACCACTGCAAGGTAAGTATTATCAAATTCATCAGTCACTTATTCATTTAAAAAAAATGTCTTTATAGGATGGTGGTGTAGCTCAATGGTAGAGCACTTGCCTCTCTTGTCTGAGGCCCCTGGACTCAATCCCCAGCACCACAAAGAGAGAGAGAGAGAGAGAGAGAGAGAGAGAAACTTTATTTATCATCTAACTACTTGATTTGATGTCCTTTTCAAAGAAGTACAATAAATTCAGAGTGAGTTAAAGCAGCACAGTAGGTCATGTAGCATGAATTTGAACTTTACCCATAAGCCTGGGGGAATCATTACAGAATTTTACAGGTATTTATAAAGAATAATATACATATAGTATATATGTATAGTATGTAATATGAATAATATATATTATATACATACATAACATAATACACATATATAGTATACTATACATATATAAAGAAAAAAATCACAGATGTTAAGCTCCTTGACTTTTCTCAAAGTGAACAAACCCATGTAACTAAGCCCCTCCAGCATAAGAAATGAAACATCAGCACTATACAAATTCCTGCTGGTCCCACCTTGTCATTTCTTCACCCCCCTGCCTAAATGTCTCACTACCTGATTTCCAACATAATAGATTATTTTAAGATTCATATATATATAAATGATTCACATATATAAAAATGATTCACATATATATAAATGATATAGAATGTTTTCTTTTGTGATTGAGCTAATATTATACTCATGAAATTCATTTATGTGGATGATTATACCATATTTTTTTTCAAGTTGCTGGTTTAATATAAAGTATTTTTACAACAATTGTGTCTTCATACATGTATTTAGGGTAATCATGGATAACTAAGTCTGCCATTATTCCTATCCCCTTGTCCTGTCCCCTCCCTCCCCCCTCTTTGTTCTATTTAAAGCTCTTTTATTCCTCTCATTCCCTCTCTCTTGCCTTTATAAGTTAGTATCTTCATATCAAAGAGATCATTCGACCTTTGGTTTTTGGGGATTGTCTAACTTCACTTAGCATCATTTTCTCCGACTCCATCCATTTACCTGCAAATTCCATGATATTATTCTCTTTTAGTGCTGAGTAGTGTTCCATTGTGTTTATATACCAAAGTTTCCCTATCCATTCATCAGGTGATGGGCATCAGGGTTGTTTCCACAATCTAGCTATTGTGAATTGTGCTGCTATAAACATTGATGTGGCTGTGTCCTTGTAGTAATCTGTTTTTAAGTCCTTTGGGAATAGGCCAAGGAGTGGGATAGCTGGGTCAAATGGTGGTTCCATTCCCAGTTTTCCTAGGAATCTCCATACTACTTTCCAGACTGGCTTCATCAGTTTGCAGTTCCACCAGCAGTGTAAGAGTATGCCTTTTTCCCCACATCCTCGCCAGCATTTATTGTTGTTTGTTTTTTTGATAGCTGCCATTCTGATGGGAGTAAGATGAAATCTTAGAGTTGTTTTGATTTGCATTTCTCTAATTGCTAGAGATGTTGAACATTTTTTCATATATTTGTTGATTGTATATCATCTTCTGAGAAGTGTCTGCTTAGTTCCTTGGCCCATTTATTGATTGGGTTATTTGTTTTTTTTGGTGTTAAGGCTTTTTTTTTTTTTTTTTTTTTTTTTTTTTGTACCAGGGATTGAACTCAGGGGCACTGGACCACTGGGCCACATCCCCAGCCCTTTTTTGTATTTTATTAGAGACAGTGTCTCACTGAGTTGCTAAGTGCCTCGCCATTGCTGAGGCTGGCTTTGAACTCCTGCCTCAGCCTCCCAAGTGCTGGGATTATAGGTATGTGCCACCATGCCTGGCTGGTGTTAAGGCTTTTAAGAGCTTTATAAATACTTGAGGTTAGTGTTCTATCTGATGTGCTTGTGGTAAAGATTTGCTCCCATTCTGTAGGTTCTCTATTCACCTCACTGATTTTTTTTTTTTTTCCTGAGAAGAAGCTTTTTAGTTTGAATCCATCCCATTTATTGATTCTTGTTTTGAGTTCTTGTGCTATAGGGGTCTTATTAAGGAAGTTGGAGCCTAAACCAACATGATGGAGATTTGGGCCTACTTTTTCTTCTATTAAATGCAAGGTCTCTGGTTTAATTCCTAGATACTTGATCCACTTTGAATTAAGTTTTGTGCATGGGAGAAAGAGATTTAATTTCATTTTATTACATGAGGATTTCCAGTTTTCCCAGCACCATTTGTTGAAGAGGCTGTCTTTTCTCCAGTGAACGTTTTTGGCACCTTTGTCTAATATAACTGAAGGTGTGTGGGTTAGTCTCTGTGTCTTCTATTCTGTACCATTGGTCAACTGGTCTACTTTGATGTCAATACCATGCTGTTTTTGTTACTATTGCTTTGTAGTACAATTTAAGGTCTGGAATAGTAATGCCACCAGCTTCATTCTTCTTGCTAAGAATTGCTTTGGCTATTCTGGGTCTCTTATTTTTCCAGATGAATTTTATGATTGCTTTTTCTATTTATATGAGTAATGATATTGGGATTTTGATTGGTATTGCATTGAATCTGCATAGTGCTTTTGGGAGAATGGTCATTTTGACAATATTAGTTCTACCTATCCATGAACAAGGTAGATCTTTCCATTTTCTAAGGTCTTCATTAATTTCTTTCTTTAGTGTGCTGTAGTTTTCATTGTAGAGGTCTTTCACTTCGTTTATTAAATTGATTCCCAAATATTTTATTTTTTATTTTGAGGCTATAGTAAATGGGGTGGATTTCCTAGTTTCTCTCTCTGAGGATTTGTCACTGATGTACAAAAATGCCTTTGATTTATGGGTATTGGTTTTATATCCAGCTATGTTGCTGAATTCATATTAGATTTAGAAGATTTCTGGTGGAACTTTTTGGATCTTCTATGTATAGAATCATATCGTCTACAAATAGTGATAATTTGAGTTCTTCTTTTCCTATCCATATCCCTTTAATTTCTTTCATCTGTCTAATTGCTCTGGCTAGGGCTTCAAGAACTATGTTAAATAGGAGTGGTGAGAGAGGGCATCCCTGTCTTGTTCCAGTTTTTAGAGGGAATGCTTTCAATTTTTCTCCATTTAAGATGATGTTGGCCTGGGGCTTAGCATAGATGGCCTTTATGATGTTGAGGTATGTTCCTGTTACCCCTATTTTTTCTAGCATTTTGAACATGAAGGGATGTTGTATTTTGTCAAATGCTTTCTCTGCATCTATTGAGATGATCATATGATTTTTATCTTTGAGCCTGTTGATGTGATGAATTACATTTATTGATTTCCTTATATTGAACCAAACTTGCATCCCTGGAATGAAGCCCACTTGATCATGATGCACTATCTTCTTGATGTGTTTTTATATTCAATTTGCCAGAATTTTATTGAGAATTTTTGCATCTATATTCATTAGAGATATTGGTCTGAAGTTTTCTTTCTTTGATTTGTCTCTGTCTGGTTTTGGAATCAGGGTGATATTGGCCTCATAGAATGAGTCTGGGAGTGTTCCCTCTTTTTCTATTTCATGAAATAGTTTGAGAAGTATTGGTGCTAGTTCTTCTTTAAAGGTTTTGTAGAACTCAGCTGTGTATCCATCTGGTCCTAGGCTTTTCTTGGTTGGTAAGGTTTTATTGGTTTTTTTTTTTTTTTTTTTTTTTGGTTGGTAAGTTTTTTTTTTTTAAATACCAATTTTTTTTTTTTATTTACTTTAGTTGTACACAATGCAATGCATTTATGTTTACATGGTGCTGAGGATCGAACCCAGTTGCACACGTGCGAGGCGAGTGCTCTGCCGCTGAGCCACAACCCCAGCCCCGGTTGGTAAGTTTTTATGGCATCCTCTATTTCTTTGCTTGAAATTGACCTATTTAAATTGTGTATATCATCTTGATTTAGTTTGAGCATATCATATGTCTCGAGAAATTTGTTGATGCCTTCGTTATTTTCTATTTTATTGGAGTATAAATTTTCAAAATAATTTCTAATTATCTTCTGTATTTCTGTAGTGTACTTTGTGATATTTCCTTTTTCATCATAGATATTGGTAATTTGTGTTTTCTCTCTTCTTTTCTTTGTTAGCATAGCTAAAGATCTATCAATTTCATTTATTTTTTCAAAGAACCAACTTTTCGTTCTTTTTTTTTTGTGTGTGTGTGTGTGTGTGGTACCGGGGATTGAATTCAGGGATACTCGACCACTGGGCCACATCCCCAGCCCTTTTTTGTGGTTTTTTTTTTTTTTTTTTTTTTTTTTTTTTTTTTTTTTTTTTTTTTTTAGAGACAGGGTCTCACTGAGTTGCTAAGTGCCTCACCATTGCTGAGGCTGGTTTTGAACTTGCGATCCTCCTGCCTCAGCCTCCCAAAGTGCTGGGATTACAGGCATGCTCCACCACACCCGGCTTCGTTCTGTCAATTTTTTCAACTGTTTTTTAGTTTCAATTTCATTAATTTCAGCTCTGATTTTAATTATTTCCTGTCTTCTACTTCTTTGGGGGTTGATTTGTTTTTCTTTTTCTAGGGATTTGAGATGTAATGTGAGTTCATTTATTTGTTGACTTTTTCTTTTTTGAAGGAATGAGCTCCATGCAATGAAATTTCCTCTTAGTACTTACTGCCTTCAGGGTGTCCCAGAGATTTTGGTATGTTGTATTATTGTTCTCATTTACCTCCTAGAATTTCTTAATCTCCTTCTTTATGTCTTCTGCAACCCATTGATCATTCAATAGCATATTATTTAGTCTCCAGGTGTTAGTGTAGCTTTTCTTTCTTTTTTTATTATTGACTTCTAATTTTATTCCATTATGATCTGATAGAATGCAGGGTAGTATCCCTACTTTTTTATATTTGCTTAGAGTTGCTTTATGGCATAATATATAGTATATTTTTGAGAAGGATCCATGTGCTGCTGAGAAGAAAGTGTATTGGCTCATTGATGGGTGATATACTCTATATATGTCAGTTAAGTCTAAGTTATTAATTGTATTATTGAGTTCTATAGTTTCTTTGTTTAACTTTTGTTTGGATGATCTATCCAGTGGTGAAAGAGGCATGTTAAAATCACCTAGAATTATTGTGTTATGGTCTATTTGATTCTTGAACTTGAGAAGAGTTTGATTGATGAATGTAGATGATCCATTATTTGGGGCACATATATTTATAACAGTTATATCTTATTGATCTATGATTCCCTTAAGCAGTATGAAATGTCCATCTTTATCTCTTTTGACTAACTTTGGCTTGAAGTCTACTTTATTTGATATGAGGATGGAGACCCCTGCTTGCTTACGTAGACCATGTGAGTGATATATTTTATCCCACCATTTCACCTTCAGTCTATGGGCGTCTTTTCCTATGAGATGTGTCTCTTGAAGACAACAAATTGTTGGGTCTGTGTTTTTAATCTGATCTATTAGCCTATGTCTTTTAATTGGCGAGTTTAGGCCATTAACATTCAGGGCTATTATTGAGACATAATTTGTATTACCAGTCATTTTTTTTTTATTATTGGTATTTAGTTTGACTTGGGTTTTCCTTTAGTTGGTTTTTGCCCGTATGGTAGTTCTTCCCTTTGTAGATATTCATTATTATTTTTCATTTCCTCCTCATGGAATATTTTAGCAAGAATGTTCTGTAGAGCAGGTTTTCTTGTTGTAAATTGTTTTAGCTTTTGTTTATCATGGAAGGTTTTTATTTCATCCTCAAATCTAAAGCTTAATTTTGCTGGATATAAAATTCTTGGTTGGCATCCCTTATCCTTTAGAGCCTGGCATATGTTGTTCCAGGCTCTCCTGGCTTTGAGGGTCTGAATTGAAAAATCTGCTGAGATGCAAACTGGTTTTCCCTTATAGGTATTCTGACTTTTCTCTCTTGCAGCCTTTAAAATTCTATCTTTATTTTGTATGCTAGGCATTTTCATTACAATGTGCCTTGGTGTGGACCTGTTGTAATTTTGTACATTTGGCATCCTATAAGCCTCTTGTATTTGATTTTCAAATTCATTCTTCCAGCTTAGGAAATTTTCTGATATTATTTCATTGAAGAGATTTTGCATTCCTTTGGTTTGAATCTCTGCACCTTCCTCTATTCCAATAAATCTTAAATTTGGTCTATTGATGGTATCCCATAATTCTTGGATATTCTGTTCATGGTTTCTTACCACCTTCACTGTGAGGTCAACTTGATTTTCAAGATTATATATTTTGTCCTCATTGTTTGAGGTCCTGTCTTCCAAGTGGTCCAATCTGTTGGTGATGCTTTCTATTGATTTTTTTAAGTGGCTTACTGTTTCTTTCATTTCAAGGATTTCTGTTTGGTTTTTTTCTCAGACTCTCTATCTCTTTCTTGAAGTAATCTTTTGCTATCTGGATTTGTTCTCTTATCTCTTTTTTGGTGTGATCGATGGTTGCCTGTATTTGATATCTTAAATCTTTGTTGAAAAGATCCATTTTTGTCTGTATCTGATCACTTAGGTCATTTTTTAAATCCTTTATCATTTTAATTATGTATCTCCAGAACTCCTTCTCTGACATTTCACCCACTGTGCTTTCTATGGTTTCCATTGTTGTAGTATCTTGGTTTGTTTGGGGCATTTTCCTCCCTTGTTTTCTCATGATGTTTATGTATTTTCCTCTCCTGCAAGGTAAGCCTGAGGTATTACAGCTTCTGCCCTTTTGTCTTATAAGGTCCCTCCAGGTTACCCAGAACCTCACTTGTTAGGGAAATATCAACATTAAATCTTTCAATGTACCCAACGTGTGTCCATATATCAGTTGGTTTCTATTTTTATATTTACAGTTTTGTCACTATAAACAGAAATGATGACATCAGTTATCTTATACTGTATAGTCTCTATGTTTGCGTGGTGGTTTACAGTATCTAATGATAGAAGGGGGGACTTAGAGTTTGGCTTAAATGTTTATGAAGTAAGATGTGAGAAAATAGAGGTATTAGATTATTTGACTAATGAGAGTATAATCATTAGGATTTGGCTGTTAGTAGAGAGACAACCCTGTATAAGATTCCCTGTCTGTTCACAACATCATAACTGGTTGCACCTTCTGGTGCTTCCTGGTCTCTAGGGACCTTAGTGATGTCTCACCTGGATCTTTTTGTTGTTCCTTCGTAGTAGTGTAGCTAACTCAGTTTTGTGGCAGTGATAGCCTCAGGCCTATAAGTATGTTGGTGTTGGGTTGAGTAGCTATGGGATCCCAGTTCGCTGTGTCTCTCTGGGCAGATGTGGGTTGCCTCTCCAATTTGCGGGCTCGGAGCAGGCCTCTCTCTGGATCACCTGCTGGCCGCAGTGTGGTGGAGCAGGCAGTCTGGCTTTCTTCTCCCCACTCTCCTCCTCCTAGGTCTCCTCCCAGTCTAGTTGTTTTGGTGGGGGCTGGGCAGGTGGGCAGCAGGGCCCTTCCACAGGGTGGAGCCTGCAGTTCCTGGTCCTGGTGATGGCGTGGGCAGGCGGGCTGGTGGCTGGGCCGCTCCTTCCAGTGGGTGCCTACTGCTTGTTCCGTTCGCAACTGGGCAGGTCACGGTTTCTCAGGGAATGTATGGGGCCCTTCTCTGGTCAGGCTCTGTCTGTGGGGAGCTGCTATTCCCAGCCCCGGAGGCGATGGCTGCATGAGCCGGCAGCCAGGCCAGAGCTGGTGGCCAAGCAAACTGGTAGCTGGGTCGCTCCTTCCAGCGGGTGCCTACCCCTTGTTCCCTATCATATTTTTTATTATTGTTGTATAGCATTATGTTGTATGAATATGGCACAATTTAATTATCCATTCTAATATTCATGGGCATTTGAGTTGCTTCCATGTTTTTGCTATGAAATATAGTGTTTTATCAAAGTATTTTAAGCTCTTTACCAAGATCATTAGTTTTGTGTTCTAGAGAGCTCATTCTGGCTGAAATAAGGAGCTGAAGGGAACAGGTCTGGCACAGACATTTGCCACAACAAGAGCCTGAACCAAAGCAGTAGCAGTAGACCTGGAAAAAAGAAACAGAAACCAGCCGAATTGAGGATGTGGAACAGAGGAAAACAGAAACATGTAGAGTAAATGGATATGAGGAGGAAAGTATGGGATGCAAGCAACACCCACAGTTCTAAACCTGATGGATGATGTTTCCTTTCACCAAGAGAGTAAGCAATAACATAATTACTGAATCTCAGAAAGGTAAAAGAATTGCCCGTGGTGATTCCAAATCTGTGCTGCTTTTACAAAGCACTGCTTTTCCCTGCCTGGTTCCCACCATGCCTGTGTCCCCTTCTCCAACAACAGTGCCCCAATCCACCTCAAATGGTAATGGGTAGTCACCTTAAAAAGGACATGAACTACTCCATACTTGCTGAACTGTTGACCCATGAATATTTGCTCTTCCCTTAGTTTTGTCTCCTTTCAGCAGTACAATTACCAAAATGAGGGAGATGGTAATGAATCAGGTAAAATTTTGTTTTACCTTTTAGAGTACAAGACAGAATTCAGGGCAAGTGAGTGGAGATAAAAAAAAAAAAAAGAAGAATGTGGAGGCACTGGTCATGATCCCAGTGGCTCAGGAGGACAGACGTGGTTCACAAAATGTAGAAAGGGTCAGATTCCAATATTTCATGGAAAAAATATTCTAACACTGTCTGAGACTGCCTGTGAGGTGTGTAGTATGGGTCCTTGGGAAATGATTCAGCAATGTGTTTGGGAGCATGTGACAGGTGGGGTTCACTAAGATGCAGACTCTGAGATGGGGTTTAGTGTACAGGACATTTATTAGAAAATGCCCTTCAGAACCACACCAGACGAAGGAAAAGAATCAAGATTGGGCAAAGGGAGAAGTCGAGCTGTACAATGGGCCCAGTACCAGTCTTGGTTGACCTCATAGGAAACTTTGAGCAAAAGTGATCCATCCAAGTTGTCCCAAACTGAGCCAAAATGGTTGGGCTTTCCAGCCCTTTCCTCTCTCGGTCATTGGATGCAATCTGCCCCAGACCTGGGGTGAGACAGCTGTCTGCAGCTGAGCACATTCCTGAAGGAGCTGAGAGCCAAAGACTGTTCTGACAGCTATCTCAGCAGCCAAGCTTCAGGTCTTTCCTTGAAGGAGGGATATGGGTATGTCTCTCTGTCCATCCTCGCTCATGCTAAGCGTGTGCTCTACCACCAAGCCAAATCCCCAGCCCTCAGGATTTATTTTTTTAACATGGATTTCAACCATGGAGGATTAAACTAAATACTGCTCCAGGCTACACACAATTCTGAGATTTGCATTTACTTATTTCATTATATCCTAGTTTTTGAGCCACTTAAGTATAAATTATTGTAAATAATATGCCATTTCACCCTTAACTTGTCCCCTCCCATTTCAGCCAGTAAATAAATCACTTGAGCCACTCAGTTGATGAGAGGCAGAAACTTCTATAAACTTACATGGCCCCTTGATGAATAACTTCTATTTGGAAGGCAGAGAGCATACTGGTTTAATGCGAACTTTCTTCAGTAGAGACTTTTTGGATGATTGTAAAGGGACTGTGTGTTTGTGTATGTGTGTTATGGTGATACTCATATTTGAGCTTGAAATATATTTTATTATAACTGCTCTCATGTGACTAGACCTGTATGACAACTGAAATATAACAGAAAAACTGCTCATGAAAACCTCCCCTTACTATCCCTGCCTATGCAACTCTGTAACATAGTGTCTTGCACAGAGATTTTACACTGCGTACTTTTTTTTTTTAATATTTATTGTTTTAGTTATAGTGGGACACAATACCTTTATTTTGTTTATTTATTTTTATATGGTGCTGAGGATCGAACCCAGGGCCACGCATGTGCTAGGCGAGTCCTCTACCACTGAGCCACAACCCCAGCCCCTGCATTGTGTACTTCTGAAAAGAGGCTGACTGATACCAGGGAGGCACTACTGGAAGGTGGTAGAACTCTAACAGGTGGGGCCTAACAAGGAGTCCTTAGGTCATTGGAGACAGGCCAGTGAAGGAGCCTGTAAGAACCCAGCCTCTTCCTCTTTCCCTTTTCTTCCTGCCTTATGAGGTGAGTGGTTTGCTTTCTCTCAGAGCAGAGTGCTGGAGAAACACCTTCCTCATATCAGACGCTGCAGCCCCTTGCCTGGAGGTGATACCTCTGATCTCACAGTTTATTCTGTCTTTGCTCTCAGTACTGCCACTGCTGCTCCTGGCTTCCCACCAATCGTATTTAGTGAATTTTTACCAAGAGTCACTCCACAAAGTTCTTATGGCTAGAAAGAGCAGAATTATACTTCCTTTTTGTGCATTCATCCCAATTCTAATCCTGAGTGTGATTTGTTTTCTCCCTTACTTTGGCACCCTTTCAGAAATAGTTCTGGTGTCTGCAAAAGCATCAGTATACGTGATGTTAGGAAAATTTTAATGGATATTTGACCTTCATTTTGTTTATTTTCTCTAATGTTCTTATTGCAGTTCTCCAGTTTTATTCCCTTGATTGTAATTTGATAGTTCTCTTCACTTTGTTATTATCATGACCTAAAATAAGTTCTTTGACCATTCTGTGCCTCAGTTGTCCCTTCTCTAAGATAGGAAAGGCAACTCCTGTCTTAATAGACCTATTGGCAGTCAAAGAAGAATGGTGCTGCATGTGCTGTGAAGAAGTGGAAGGTATTATTACAGCTCTGAACTTCCTTATTATTCCTTTGAGGGGAATTGTAGAAATAATCCTCACTTAAATTGGGATGAATTGTTTGGTGTTGACCCTGTAGAACATAAAGGGAGATGGGTCCTGGCTGAGTTCTACAAGCCTGAACCCTGTGGACATGAATTTGTTCTCTCTTACAAATTTGGCCTCCATACAGGTATCGCTTATGCCCAGAGAATGCCCTTGGCACTACCATCTTCAACCATTGAATCCCTAAACTTTGAATCCACTGCAGGTTTGAATTCTTGAAAAGAGACCAGTCCCAGGATGTGATTCTGGGGTTCCATTCGTAGTTCCTCAGACCCAGAGAGTCACATGATTTGTGCATGATCTATAGAGATGTCTCTCAGGCCTCAGTGTACAAAACAATGGAAAGTGCATTAAAACTCAGAATTCCTGACCCTCATCTGTAAAGCTTCTAATCAACATGGTGGGATAAGGCCAAGAATTTGCATTTCTAAGAAACTCCCAAGTAATGTTGATGCAGCTGGCATGCAGACTGTACATTCATGTAGCATGGATCTACAGGGTTCAGGGTAATGTACAAAACTGAATATATTTGTTACAGCAAATGAAAAGGAAAAATATAGACTCAAACTTACTCTCAAAGAACTATCCCTGATTACAGATATGAAATCTTTAAGCAAAAGAATCATGCTACTGTCATGTTGCTAATATATTTTATTGCCACACTTTTCCTTATGAGGAAATCAAACTGCCTTTTAAAATGAGCAAGAATTTCACACCAGTAAGCCAATGGCCATTTCAGAACTGACCACAAGTTTGTAAAATTTAACACTTATTTATAATTTTAAAAAACTCTCAGTAAACTAAAGATGGAAAAGAATATTTTTTTCACAGTAAAGACACCCTTGTCAAAAAATAACCAACATGATGTTATTGGCAAAACACCATAGGGATATGAGGATGTCTGCTTTTACCACCATTTGACATTAATCTGAATGTTCTAACCAATGTTATGAAGGAAGGAAGGAATGAAGAAAGGGAAGAAGGAAGAAATGTTATAAATATTGGTCAGAAAGAAGCTATATTGCTATTTACAAATGGCACTATCACTAAAAAAAATTCAAGTGAATAAATTTAAATGCCTTTAGAAAGAACAAGAGAATTAACTAAGATGGCTACCTACAAAATGTATGAAGTCCAATAGCTTGCTGGTTATCCGAAATATAATACTAGGCATTTATATGAAGCTTTCAAAATAGTTGGCAGAAAACATGCCTAAAAGTTAAAATAAAAAATTCTACTGGAGTCCAAGAACAATGAGAAATGAAAGGACTCCACATTCCAAAATTTATCCTTCTGAATTCAATAATATTTATCCCCCACAATTTCTGACAACAAAATTTGTTATTGTAATTAATTATCTTCTGCATTATTATAGATGAACAAGAATTATATACTTAGGTAACTTCCATCTTAAACTTTATTACACAGTGAAGATTCTAATATTGAACTTTTTGCTCTACTCAAAAGAAATATTTGTCACCTGGCACAAGAATCTGAAGTTGAGTTAATCCATAAATTCAATCTTACCATATAGTTTAGCATAACTAAAGAAGACACTGAGGAGAAACTGAGAGTGAGAGATTCTAAAATGGAAGTCACTGTCCTTTCATTATCTAATCTCAGAAGTGACATCCCCTCACTTCTGCTGTATTCCAGTCACTGGAAACAAGTGACTAGTTCCAGCCCATGACCAAGGAGTGGGTATTACACAAAGGAATGAATCTGGGGAGGACCCAGATCATTGAGGGCCATCTTAGAGGTTGTCAGCCACAATAAGTTCATGTGTGGAAAGCTGTTTGATAAGGACTCGATTCTCAAAATTCTCTCAATTCTTTCAATCTCCCAATAATGCTCTTACACATAAATAATCTATATAAAACATTCTATAAAATATAAAGCTCTATCCAAAGTCAAGATTTCATTAGTTTTATTAATGTTGAGAATCTAGTTTCATATTTCAGATAGAAGAACTGGGGTGATATGAGAACAGCAAACAAAGAATTAGGAGCTCTGAATTCTCCACTTTGCTCTATATCTGACCTTGGGAAAAAAAGATTTATTTTATTTGTTCATTCCTAATCCTCTCATAGGAGTAGTGATAATAACAGACTTACCAGGATAAAATTACATATATGTAAAATTATGCTGAAATCTGAAGGCATAAGATGATGAAGATGATTACATATTTCAACTGCTGCTCCTTGATCCTTTGTTGACAATTAAACTAAACAGATGTGATTTTTATCAGTTATGTTTTAAGCGTATGTATCAAATCCAGATACTTCCAATTTCCACAATAATTTTATATGGTTTAATCTTATCTTGCTTGGCATATTAGATATCCTCCCCTGAAAATCAGCATGCAAATCACATTTGGGGGAACTGAGCCATACTTAAAATGCACAGAGAGGGTTTCCATATATCTAGCAGGATTTTGCAATGAACATGTGACATTGGAATATAATTGCTATTTTTGTAGTATAATTATCCTTATCTTATTAGCCTGAATTTTCTGACATTATATCAAGTGCTCTTAAATTGGGTGCACCTGTATAAATATTATTCTAGCATATAATAAAGCCTTATAGTTATAAAGAACTTGCAAAGCAGCCTTTTGAAGTAGGCAAATATAACCAACTCTTGGTTATTTCAAAGAGTGCTTTTTTGTTTGATTCTTGCACTATCTACATTTCTTCTCTCGCTGTAAATTGACACATATTTAGGGGGTATGAATCAGGTAAAATTCAAGGTCCTTTATTCAACTACTGGAAGACTTTTTTCTTCTTAGAAATATATTACATATCCATTGCAGAAAATCTGGAAATGCAGAAAAGAATAGAGAATAAGAGTAAAGTTACTCACATTGCTACCACCAAGGAATATCAATTATTGATAATTTTGATGTATTTCTGTCCCAGTGCTTTTCTTCTATATAGATAGAAAACACATGTTTGTTTTTCAATAAAATCAGGAGCATAGTATGTTTTTTCTCATACATTAATTTTTCTAATTAACAATGTACTTTAAATATGACTAAATCTGCTTTGAAACATCATTTCTAACAAGCACACAGTAATTTTGTTGCACTGATATACTATAACATATTTTACCAATCATTAATATTGGGCTTTCAGGTTGTTGCCATTTTTTTAAATACTGAAAAATTACAGCATGAAAAGAAAACTTTCACATAAAGTTTTGTCCTTCATTATTCTAGTCATCTTAGTAAAAGTTCTGTAGCAAAGGAGTGGTTGAAGTCCCTAAGGAAGAATGAAGTTTGGTAATTTAAATGTGGGCAGGATTTATATACACATCATAACCTTTTCTTCTTATTCTCTACCACTGCCTCCCACCCCACTATTGGCAGAAATTTATAGGCTTTTAATGCTGGAAATTGTTGAAGTAACAATCTAATTGAGGTGGCCATCTGCGGTTTTATTGCCTATCCAGCTCCCACCCCCTTTCTCTGATAGTTACCCTGATTTTCCTTGAGGAACTCACATGGTTCAGATCCAAGGAAATGTACTCTTGGCTTCAAGAGGTATATGTGACCCAGGCCAATCAGAACATCTCATTCTCCTGGCCACTGTGATTGGCTCAGAGGTGGGCCCATGATCCAGGACACATCAATCAGAATAGGTGAGACTTAGAGGTTTATAGGTATGCTGGCTGTGGAGATTTGACCTCGAATTGCCAGGATCCAACCTAAAGGGAGAGTCTCGTAAGGATAACCCCTAAATGGAAGAAAGAAAAAACGAGAAATGGGAAAAGATTCTGGATTGGACTGAGCCAATAAATTTTCTGTTTGTTTACACCAATTTAAGAGGATTTCTATTGTTTGTGTTTCACCTACAATCAGAGAAGCGAAAATTTATACTCCATTTGTGTATGATGAATCAAAGAGCTTTCTACTGTCATGTATAACTGATTAGAACTAATTTTAAAAAAGAAAAGAAAAGGTCTTTACCAGTTCTAAGATCCTATACTTGCAATTGATGAACCTGAGTTGTGGTTAAGACCATTTAAACTTGTATAATACACACATAGACCACCACTTTGTGAGTTGTGATCAAAACAGGTTCTAGTTCATCACTCACAGTCTAACTGAGGCAAAGTTGCATAAACTTTCAAGTCAGTTTCCTTACCTATAAAATTAAGATATTGCTAATACTTACCTCAGAGGATTTTTGAAGAGTGAAATAAGTTAACATGTGAAAAGTGGTTAAAACTGTGCCTGGCATATCCTAAGTGTGTCCTGCTGCTGCTATTGTTATTTTTTGAAGGTAGAAGGTGAAGCATAGAAGGGTACATGAACTAATTCACTCGTGCGGAGATTTTTTTTGGCCAAGATAAAATTCAAACCAGTGTTCTCTCTTCTTTGCTCAGTGTTCCTTCTCAAGAGTTAAACATATCATCATCTTCATGACAGATTAGAACATTAAGCTTTCAAAGAATTTCTGTCCACACATGAATATTTCTGTTGAAGTGAGGAAGGTCTGGAATCCATAAAATAGGTTTCCATCACTAGCAATGACCAAACCCTATTGTTAGGACTATAGGTTATGATAACTTGTGATTGAAAAAAATATGATATCTCTTATAATAAACTTAATTAAATTTATTTTAATTAATTTATTTTATTTTAATTAAGAATAAAATGTTTTATTGTAAGTTCTATTATAACAAATAATTGAAAAAGAAATACTCATTACCTTTCATAGTTTTTGAATAAAATATATCTTCCTGCTAAACTAGTTGCTTCTTGCAGAATGTTTGAATCATTCAGCTCTCAGTAGGTTCCTGTTCCCTACGCTAGTGCTGAGTGATCATGTTTGCTGGAGGAGGCAGCTGGTCTCTCCCAAATGTAAATCAGATTTCATCATGTCTGGCTCCGAGAGAACATGGCATATGGCAAATGAATACACAGCTGTCTGGTGAATTTTTCCATCGAGAATTAGTCTAATACCTAAATGCACAGTGAATAAAACATTTTCCAAATAAGAATATTATGTTCAAATTTATAATTATTGTTAAATATTAAGAGTTGGGTCATTCCTTTGAATTATAACAAAATTCCACTATCCTATTCAAGCAAGTTACTTAGTATTTAATGCCATACTGTTCAAATCAAGGCTGCCTTTTAAATTCTATTATCAAAGAATATCTTCACAGAGCTATATTGCCTGTTATTAAAAAACAAACTTTTTGGCTATAGAACTTTTCTGTAAGGCCTCAACAAAGTTTGGATAGATGTGGAATGCACGGAAAAATGATGGTGAGGTGGGATTTTCTATGGCCTGGGTGTGTGGGTGGGAGCCTGAGCTTTGGAATAGTCAGATCACAATGCAAATGTAGCTGCCACTTCAAGACTGCAAAGCATTGAGCAAGGTATTTAACTACTTGTTGCCTTATTTTTTCAACTGTAAAATGATAATAATATTGAATAATGATATTGCAAACCTCATAGGATTGTCAGGATCAAAAGTGAGAAAATGCTTTTAGCATAGTACCTACTGTACAATAAGGCCTGCTTTGTTATTAGTTCTAAAGTTTTGCCAAATTAACTTTGAAATGCTGGGCAGGTTATCAAACTTTTGTGGGCCTCAGTTTTTCAATCTTTTAAATGAGTCAGTTGGAGCAACTTTTAATTGCTATGCAGGTTTAAAATGTTATGACAATGCCAATAGGTGTTGGGGTAAGTTGAAAATTTACAACAAGGTCAAAACCTGGAAGAACTTTTCAAACCTGTTTTACCACATTGAAATTAAGCTGCATCCATTCTCCAATGGCAATCATCTCCTCAAGTGATACAGCAAGATTCATCTCTTCAGGACTTTTCATTCATACATTGCTAGGAAGTTTTACCTATTTGGGGAGGAGTGTTCAATAGTTCATTCAGAACCTTCCTTGCCATGACAATTTTAATAATAATACTGTCATTCTTTCAGATTTATTAGTGAATCTTTGTCATAATCAAAGAGTTCATGATGTTTAAAACAGACAAAAGTAATCAATTCAAGGATTGCCTTGGTTACTGAGAACCACCACTTTTTGATTGTTTTGGTGGGGTACATTACTTGGTTGGGTGCATTATCTAGTTGTCACCACTAATCAAGACAACATAGAAATCTCCTTATCAGCCTTTAACTATGACTTTACCAACACAGCCTTTGAAGTATTTATGTTTTTCTTTTCATAAATATTTTTTATTAATTATTTGCCTAGACTCCAGCATAAGAAATTAATTTAAATAGCATTACTTTCAGATTAGATTTCTGAAAGCCTCCAAACATCATACATCATTAAATCTAAATTGATAATTTTTTAAAGATGCAACTTTTCCATTTCCTGTGTGAATAACTATGACTCTATTGATTTATGACAAACTCTAGGAAGAATTACTACTGAAGAAAAAGACAGGATAGAGGAATCTTGGGTGTTAAGCAGACATAAACTTTTAAATTTATGGTAATACTCTTCTTACATCACATTTGTGTTAACGGATATTTGTATTCATTTTTGAAAAATGAATTATAGATTAATGAATAATAGATTCAAAACTTAGCTCACAGGAGAAAGAACAATGGATATGTCTACTTAAATATACCCTGAGAAATCGAAAAATGTTTTTGCTCTATAACATAAATGAAATAATGCAAATAAGGATGTCACCCAAATTTTAAGTGGCACACAATATTTTGGGCCCCCAGATTGACTACTGGCATCAGTACCAGAAAATAAACCAGAAACCAGATATAGCCAGATACAGGCAAATCATGTTATTGTCAAGAAACTCCTAGTAACTGCCTTCTCATTGATGTGAATTTTTTTTTTCTATTTGAAGCTCTCTTGATTACAAGTAACAGATTCACACTTCAAATCAGATTAGTCATTAAAGGAATTTATTATAAGATGCCAGGATATATGGTGGAACTCAAGAGCCAGAAGTATCTACTAGGAAATTATGGGGAACATGGACATACATCTCTTTCCTTCCCTTCCCTGTTTTTCTCCTTTCTTCTCCCCCCGCACCCCAGACTCAATTTCAATGTTCCTGTATGCATGTAGCCAAATGCAGGTGTTTCTTAGTACCTTAGTTTATATATCCAGATTCAGATCACTCATAGAACAAACAAGCATCTCTCACTCACAGTTCCAAATTCCTAGAAAATAGACATATTGGCCCAGCTACAGTTGAATATCTGTAATGGCCAGGCAGGAAAGTTATGTAGTACAAACTTGGTTACTTGGAATTTAGTTCTCTCAGGAGGGGAACAATATGCAAAAAAAGGAGAAGCTGTGCAGTATAGGTATCTCCAGAAATTCTGTATTCTTCCTTTTGGTGGACAATACACACACACGCATACCCACACACGTCCCTATATTTCTTCCCATTTGTAAAAATATGTCCCTGCCATGCATGATATAAGCATTTTACATGGAACTACACCTTCATTCTCCCTCTTCCTAAAGGGAGATAACCCAATCAGTTACATCTAGCAACTGAATCTAATGTATTATGAATGGGCTTATCTTCTGTTAGTGAATGATTCCCAGACTAGTCCAATTTCCCTCTAGATTAGGCTCCATTTGGTGCAGGCAGAATTCCTTTCTGCAACTCAATAATTAAATTGCAAGGTTAGACCATTTTGCAGTCCCACCAGCAATGTATGAGTGTGCCTTTTTCCCCACATCCTCTCCAACATTTATTGTTGTTTGTGTTCTTGATAGCTGCCATTCTGACTGGAGTGAAATGAAATCTTAGAGTAGTTTTGATTTCATTTCTCTAATTGCCAGCAATGTTGAGCATTTTTTCATGTGTTTGTTGATTAATTGTGTATCTTCTTCTGAGAAGTGTCTTTTCAATTCCTTAGCCCATTTATTGATTGGATTATTTGTTTTCTTGGTGTTAAGTTTTTTGAGTTCTTTATATATTCTAGAAATTAGTGCTCTATCTGATGTGCATGTATTAAATATTTGTTCCCAATTAGTTGGCTCTTTATTTGCCTCACTGATTGTTTCTTTTGCTGAGAAGAAGCTTTTTAGCTTAAATCTATCCCATTCATTAATTCTTGGTAATAATTCTTGCACTACAGGATTCTTGTTAAGGAACTTGGGGCCTAATCCGACATGTTGGATAACTTACTTTTTCTTCTATTAGGCATATTGTCTCTGGTCTAATTCCTAAGTCCTTGATCCATTTGGAAAACTGGGAATGGAACCACCCTATGACCCAGCCATCCCACTCCTGGGTCTATTCCCAAAGGACTTAAAAACAGCATATTACAGTGACACAGCCACTTCAATGTTTATAGCAGCACAATTCACAATAGCTAGGTTGTGGAACCAACCTAGATGTCCCTCAGTAGATGAGTGGATAAAGAAAATGTGGTATATATACACAATGGAATTTTACTGAGCAATAAAAGAGAATAAAATAATGGCATTCGCAGGTAAATGGATGAATTGGAGAATATAATGCTAAGTGAAATTAGTCAATCTCAAAAATCAAAAAACCGAAAGTTTTCTCTGATATAAGAGGCTGGTTCACAGTGTTGTTGGGTTGGGGTACATAGGAGGATTAGAGGAACACTATAATGGTCAAAGAGAAGGTAGGGGAAGGGAGGGTGCAAGGGGGAATGGAGGGGGAAAAAAGAAAAGGTGGTTGAATAAGATGGATATCATTATTCTAAATGCATGATTGAAGACTTGAATAGTACAAATATACTTTATATACAGTTTTATGTAAAAAGATGCTCTACATGTGCATTATGAATTGTAATACATACTACTATTATAAATACAACAACTTTGAATTTAAAAAGGAGCAAATAACATATGCATGCAAGTGCACACTTTTTCTCAATAAATTTGATGGAATGATTAAAAAAATTCCAAGGTTAGAGAGCTATTAGTAGAACCACAAACAATTCCTCTCAAGGAAAAAAAGAAAAAAAAAAAACAAGCAAAACTCTTCATTGCAGCACTACAGGCTGGTTACCAGATCAGAGAATGTATTGCAACCTGTGGAAAAAGGATTACAAGATCAAAGATAGATGAAACATTTTATGTCATCCATTGGTGTTGGGATGGGTTTCTTGCTTAATCAAGTGCTTCACTACAACTTAATACAAATAAAGTCAGTCTTTCTGCGTGTTGCCCTGACTGACTCAGCCAACCAATTTCACATTCTCTCCATTGCTCTGTTAATTATAGTCCTCTCTTACTGATGGGATTTCTCTTGACAATCTTTAGTTACAAATGAAAACATATAGAGACACAAAACCACATGTTTCAAGTGAGCTTAGGGGAAAAAATAAGTTGGAAGGAGTTTATTGGAAGGGTAAGAAGGATATATCAGTTAGCTTTTACTTCATAACAAATTACTTTAAAACTTAATGGCATAAAACAGCACCCTTAATTTAACTCAATTTTGGATTGGCTATGTAGTTTTTCTGGTCTGGTCCTGTTCATCTGGTGTCTGGTGAGATTGCACATGCATCTCACTTAGCTGGCGGGTCAGTTACAAGCCAGATAATCTGGTGTGTTCTCACTTACACCACTTCTGCGGGCTAGCAGTCTGTTAACTGGTGCAAAGGAAGCCAGTAGTAGGGAGGGATTGGACCATGGGGCTCTAGGCATCCTCACTTGGTAGTCACAGAGCTCATTTAAAAAAAAAAAAAAAAAAAAAAAAGATCATGTCTTGAGACCTAAACTCAGAATTCAAAACAATTTCATTTATGTGACATTCTGATGGTCAAAATAATTCCTAAAGTCCCTAGATTCAAGGAACAAAGAAACAGACCTGCCTCTTTCCTCACTGTAAAATAATATGGACATTATTTCAATCTACAACAAGGGAATATTTAAAGAAGTAAAAGATGATGCTAGCCAGACACCACAAGAAGCTGCCATGGAAACAGCAAGGCTGGCAGAGCCTAGATGTTACATTTTGTTTAGGCTATCTATCTTTCCTCTGGCCTTTGGCTCTTCTTCTTTCACTAAGATAGCTAACTTTTTTCTATGGCTTTCTTTTCTTTGTTTGGTATATGTGTATACAACAGCAAAGAGGACTGCCCCACAGTTCCCCCACATGCCCATCTTCAGTTCAAGTGATGCACCACAACTAGTTTACAATTCCCAGGACAAAGGATCTGATTGTCCTAGCTTTAAGGCAGAGATTCACCCCAGCCCTTCCGTTGTGTCTGGGTAGAAGTTCACAGACTAGTCATGTGGTTGCTGAGAGCCCTCCCTGCAGAAGAAGGTGATGTGGGATCCTTCTAATAGGATGAGAGACCCAGGAGACACTTTCTCTCGCAGTGTGTAATGACAGCCTCTGTGCCATGAAAAATTCAGCTCTCCATATGAAATAAGCATTCAATTTTCAAATCAGAACCAAGTAAATGCAATGAAAATTTAAAACAAGCTTGTCACTTTTCTTTCTTCTGAATCCAAAGTGCTTGTAAATACTCTGTTCTTTCAGAAGGTTTGTAAGCAATGTTTAATGGAAGTCAAATTTGGTCTGCATCAGAAGTTTTTTTTTTTTTTTTTTCATTTGATTTTACCCCCTTATCTTGGAAACATTCCCCCAATGAGAAATATTTCAAAGCACATCATAGGATGCATCTGGGAAATGAACACAACATAACCCAGAGCAAATGGACCATCTACTCCCTGATAGTTTGGTTTTCAGCAGCTTCCCTGATCCTGTGTCTCATGGCTTCGCCATGTTTTCCCCACTTCTTAGAGGTCCAATATTCAGCTCCCCTCCTGGTTTTGTCAGGACAAACAGTGTCTTGCTGGTTCTACTGCTTCGTCTCTGCAGAGGGATTGAGAGGGAACATGAGTCTCATTCAGGTTATTTTCCCATCTGCACTTAACCAATCATGGGACTTTAAGCAGGTCTGCCTACCAGTTTGTCTCCTGCAAAATTCAGATTTTAAGTATTAGCTCTCATTGCTCTTCCATATGTTTGTTATCAAGATCAAATGAGACCACATCTGCCATGTGGTAACACCTTAAAAACAGTAGCATACTCTGTACTGGTAAACGCATTGGAATTTCTCTCACAGATACTTGATAGTGAGATAAATTGCCACAGGTTAATTTATACCCATGGTCCTAGTTCAGACATAAAATTCAACCTCAGAAATGTAGGTGACCACATGTAAAATTTTAACTCCCCACCCATGAGATCCTATGCAGAACATTTAGCCAAGTTGTGCTTGGATTCCTCATCCACAAAAACTGTGATATAATAAGGGCATGCCAAGTGCTGAATTTATGGTAATCTGTTACACAGCAATAGATAACCAATGCAGCATTCAAGCTTAAATCTAAAAAGAAAAAAAATCCTGATTATGTATGAGTGTGTATTGCATTTGAATGAGAGAATATGACAGGACATGAGTATTAAAAACATATTCTAAAATGAAATACATTTTAAGACATATTCTAAAAACTGCAATGGGTCACATCCCCAGACATTTTTTTTTTTGTAAGACATTTTTTGCTAAGTCTTAAAGATCTCCTGGGTGCTGGGATTACAGGCTACTTTTAAGCTTTTTTAAGTCCTTGCTTGCCATGTGAACTTGCACATACTATTTACAATGTCTTTGTTGGTATTTCATTTCATTTCTTTTCTTTTTTAAATAAGAACAACTCCACAAACTCGTGAAGACCTATGAGAATAAAATGATAAAGGTATTTGAAATTACTTAGCACATTAGTTTGGCCATTGCTAGAAGACTATAATGTTGGGTTCTACTTATTTGTTAGTTTGATTCTTTTTTTGGTCTTCACTGAGTTGAGTGACTGAGTTCTATTCTATACCAACCTTGTTGCTCAGTATGTAAAACAATGTGGGACTTGACACCATTGTTAGAACAGTCCATCTCCAGAAACCCAGCATGCCTATAGTGCAGAGACAGCTCAGTACAATCTACCCAACTAAATTTAAGGAGCCTTGGAAAAAGATGTTTTGGGACATTCCTAAACAACTTGAGGTACCAGCTCAAATTTTGCTGAAGTAGAACTGGCATTAAGGGACTTTTAAAAAAAAAAACAATAAGCAGTCAATATTGTTAAAGCTAATTAATTCCTGCCTTCTGAGGTGACTGCTTTAGCAACATATTTCAAATAATTTGAATCTAAGGATTATTTATTTATTTATTTATTTATTTTAACCTTTTAAAAAGACAATAAAGGAAAGGATTTTTTTTCTCTCTTAACAGTTATATAGAAAAAAATTAAAAAAAAATAAAATAAAGGTACAAAAAAAAAAACAGTTATATTAGGACATTTGGAAGTTTATTATCATGGATGCTGGCCAAGACCATCTGTGTTTTTGTGAAACATTGTTGGAAATAACTCTCAGAATTTAGAATGAGTTTCACCTTACACTGTCATTTTTCACCCTACTTCCTAACTATTAAGGAACTCTCAATGGGTACCTGAGACTCACCATCTCAGTCATTTGGCACTGGAAAAAACACAGTGGAGCATATCTCTTGAGTCAATTTATCTGAATGTTTTAATACTTTCACTTCCTTTACAGTTTCCTACAAAGTAAATTATCTTCCCAATGGAAAAAAAAGAAAAAAAAATTTGTATTTGCATGGAAAGATTTCAAAGATATATTTTTTTATTTTTTTTCTATTTGTTATTGGGATATATTGTTCAATGGGGAAAAAAAACATGTAGTGGAATGCAGATCTTGGAATGCAGATTTTGTATTCATAAAAATGCTTGGGTAAAGGTATGCAGGGTGCTTAATGGTTAGCACGCAAGTCCATGGAAGGAGTGAAGACAGAAGGGAGCTTGCTATCTTTAGATTATATATACTCCATATTAGCAAAACTCTTTACATTTAGGCTATACTCACATAGAGTTTGATTTTTTTAAAATTTTTTTTTAGTAGGGGGAGCAACAGAGACAATTTTCATTTATAAGCCCATTAGGTTATACTTAAAAATCACCTCACCATAACCTTGATTAGTGTATGTAAAGCACCCCTTTCCTCCAATCTGTCCTTTTTTTCCCCTCATAACACTTGCCATAATCTAAAACTAATTTATATAAATGTATATTGACTTCTCCCCCAGCTAGAATGCAGACTTTGCAATGGCAGAAATCCTATCAGTCTTGTTCAATTTTGATTCCTGAATGTCTAGAAGAGAATCCAGCATAGAGTAGACAGTCAACAGATTTTCAAATGAATGAAATAGGTGCCCTAATACCATTATTCTGAGCTATATACCTCCAACGGGGCAGAGACCATTATAAGAATTTTCCAAATATTTAAGTTCCCTTTTGATACAAATTCCATCTTTAAATCACTTCCCTTTTCTCATACCTACAATAAGCAGTTGAGATAAGCCACACAGCTTTGCTGCTTACATATTTCTTCCACCAAATATCTTAGTTCATCACTCCCAAGTTCTGCCCTCCACTCACTGTTAAGTCCTAGGACATGGACACAATTCAACCAAATTTGTTGCTACTTTGTAATAGAGATGGCCTTTCCTCTGGTGTCCAGTATCTTGTTTCCAATTCCTCCTTTCTGTGTGAGACCTCATCATTCTTCACTGACACAACCACCACAGTAATCTCTAAGGATAACAAGGCCTTCTCTACAACTCTCCTCTTGTTCTGAACCCTCTCCAGATCACCCTTCGTTTTCCATTATATGGCCATACAGGTTTCCCAGAATTCACTTCAAACCTGTTCCAGCCCCCACCCATTACCCAGTTCTAGAACTGCTTCTGTATCTTTAGGTATTACACCACCCCACTTCTCTGGTACCAATTTTTGTCTTGGTCCATTTCATAATTATAGATAAATACCATAGGTAATTTACAAAGAAGAGAAATTTATTTTTCATAGTTCTGGAGCCTGGGAAGTCCAAGAGCAAGGTGCTAGCATCTGGTGCCTTCTTGCCACATACTCACATGGCAGAAAAGCAGAAGAGGGCAAACTCACTCTCACAAGACTTTTTCTTTATTTCTTATGTAAAAATTAGACATGACAGTCATATAGGTCTTTCCAACATTTAAGTTTTATAAACTACAATAGAAAAGTCAAGCACTCAAAGCCAAAGCCATTTATTTCATCATGAAATATGAAAAATAAAAATAACTGTTATGCTGCAGTATGTGAGGTTTCCTATGGAGATGTGGAGGGTAGTTTATGTACGTGTGCATGGTTGAGGCACTAATGATAAACCTGGCTACTGGACATAGAGTAAATGGCTATATTGGTCAGTTTCTAGGCAAGAGGTCTGTCCAAAGCCAAGACACAGGTGAAATGATCCAACCCAAAGTAGGTGAACTGAAACCCAAAGTGAAAAAAGTGAACGACAGAAGATGGGCCCAGTGTAGAGTTGGTGGGGGAGTTCCTGAAGCCCTGCTTTTTAGTTCCCAAAGGAGAAGGGTGTTCACAAAGGGTGTGAGGGAGAAGGGCAGACCCAAGGCTATTTTTTTTTATAGTTGTAACAATTTTATTTGTTTAGCATCTTTGAAATTTTGTGACATTCAGAGAAAAAAGTTCACTTGGGTTTACCAAAACAAGATCACAAACTGATATTAATATTGAACAGTAAGCAATCCTAATTTCAGAACAATTTTGTAACTCATGGAAATTGAATTAGGTATTAGGTATGGAATTTGCTTAAACAATGCAATGTTTACCCTTCCAGAAAGATTGTGTAATCTCCTGAGACACCTGAAGCCTAAATATATACAGATGCATTTTAACATTTTAACGTTATAGTTCTTTTAACAGAATGCATTGTGTTCTATAACAGTGATGTCTAATGGAGGATGAATATTTCTAAAAATTTCCTTTCAAGTGTCTATAAAGATTTGAAGAACAATGCCATCATAGCTCTTCCTGCTATTGTTTTAGTCAGAATTCTATAAAATCTACATAAATTGGATTCTAACAGCCTAATTACACTTCTTTAAGTACTTACCATTTGCATAGGACAATGATGAGATTTAATATTAAAAATACACTTTTAAAAAGTTTTTTAAATATAAATGCTCACTCTAGGAATACTTTCTTCAAAACTTGTCTTTTGAGAAAATCAAAAGGGACAGTTAGTAAGGAGCTGCGAAAACAGTAGTATCATAGAATATCAACCACTGGTATATTTACTTGTAGACTGTAACTTACTGATAATTTACTTCTGAAACTGCAGCTGCTACTGGTCCAAACATCATGGAGGAAGCTGCAGAGGAGGTAAATTTAAAAAAAAAAAAAAAGAGCTGCCAGGAGTTTTGGAGGTATTGCTGTCATTCCCAAATTCCTGTCAAATTAAAGGATCTCTACTTTCCCTGCTTTGCTAAAAGTTTGCTAAAGGCTTAAAAGTCCCCTGAGAATTGCTGCATTCAGACCACACTGCCTTGCTAAAGATAACAGATACAGTCAACATAAAGAAATCAATTCACAACAAAATCACAATAAAAACACACACTAAAAACCAAAGCACTGTACATTATTCCACTGACAAAACAGAATCACTGTGAATACATTTAGAATTATCCTACCTGTTTAAGACATAACTGTAATTAGAACTTTTCTTTTGTTCATCTTTCATCTAACCATGTGTATTTCATCCTAATCTTGAACTTCATCTTGAAATTGTAGGGGATAGAGAAATAGCTAACTAAAAGTTTCTATGTAAGACTCATGGTAAATTCTTTTTTTATTTATTCTAATTTGTTATATATGACAGCAGCATGTGTTTCAATTCATATTACACATATAGAGCACAATTTTTCATATCTCTGGTTGTACACAATGTAAAGTCACACCATTCGTGTCTTCATACATGTACTTAGAGTAATGATGTCCATCTCATTCCAACACCTTTCCTACACCGGTGCCCCCTCCCTCCCCTTTGTCCTCCATTCCTCCCATGCCCCACCCCCATCCCCATTATGAATCAGCATCTTTGTATCAGAGAAAACATTCAGCATTTGGTTTTGTGGGATTGGCTTACTTCACTTAGCATCATATTCTCCAACTCCATCCATTTACCTGCAAATGCCATAATTTTATTCTCTTTTAATGCTGAGAAATATTCTATTATGTATATATACCACAGTTTCTTTATCCATTCATCTCTTGAATTGCTTCCACAGTTTAGCTATTGTGAACTGAGCTGCTATGAACATTGATGTGACTGTGTCCCTGTAGTATGTTGATTTTAAGTCCTTTGGGTATAGATCAAGGAGTGGGATACATGGGTCAAATAGTGGTTCCATTACCAAGTTTTCTGAGGAATCTCTATACTACTTTCCATAGTGGTTGCACCAATTTGCAGTCCCACCAGCAATGTATGAGTGTGCCATTTCCCCCACATCCTTGCCAACATATATTGTTGTCTGTATTCTTCATAACTGCCATTCTGACTGGTGTGAAATCTTAGAGTAGTTTTGATTTGCATTTCTCTAATTACCAGAGATGTTGAACATTTTTTTCATATATTGTTGATTGAATATATATCTTTTTCTGAGAAGTGTCTGTTCAGCTCCTTCACCCATTTATTGATTGGGTTGTTTGCTTTTTTGGTGTTAAGGTTTTTGAGTTCTTTATATATCCTGGAGATTAGTGCTCTATCTGAAGTGTGTGTGGTAAAAATTTGCTCCCAAAATGTAGGCTCAGCCGGGCGTGGTGGCGCACGCCTGTAATCCCAGCACTTTGGGAGGCTGAGGCAGGAGGATCGCGAGTTCAAAGCCAGCCTCAGCAATGGTGAGGCGCTTAGTAACGTAGTGAGATCCTGTCTCTAATAAAATACAAAAAAGGACTGGGGATGTGGCCCAGTGGTCAAGTGCCCCTGAGTTCAATCCCCGGTACCACAAAAAAAAAAAAAAAAAAAAAAAAATGTAGGCTCTATGTTCACCTCACTGATTGTTTCTTTTGCTGAGAAGAACCTTTTTTAGTTTGAATCCATCCCATTTATTGATTCTTAATTTTATGTCTTGCTCTTTAGGAGTCTTGTTAAGGAAGTTGGGGACTAATCTGACATGATGAAGATTTGGGCCTATTTTTTTTCCTCTTTTAGGCACAGGGTCTCTAGTTTAATTCCTAGGTCCTTTGAGTTGAGTTTCGTGCATGGTGAGAGATAGGGGTTTAGTTTTAATTTACTGCATATGGATTTCCAGTTTTCCCAGCACCATTTGTTAAAGAGTCTATCTTTTCTCCACTGTATGTTTTTGGCACTTTTGTCTACTATGAGATAACTGTATTTATGTGGGTTTGTCTCTGTGTCTTCTATTCTGTACCATTGGTCTACATGTCTATTTTGGTGCCAATACCATGCAGTTTTTGTTACTATAGCTTTGTACTATAGTTTAAAGTTTGGTATTGGGATGCCTCCTGCTTTATTCTTATTGCTAAGGATTGCTTTAGCTATTCTGGGTCTCTTATTTTTTCCAAATTAATTAATGATTGCTTTTTCTATTTCTATAAGGAATGATGTTGGGATTTTAATTTGAATCACATTGAATTTGCATAGCACTTTGGGTCCAAGGCTATTTTAAATGCCCATAAGCCATTTTTATAGAGGCATTAAGCCATTCATGAAGGCAGAGCCCTCATGACATAAACACTTCCCAAAATGCCCCAGCTCCCAACACTGTTGCAGTGTTGCATTAAGTTTCCAACACATGAATGTTAGCCAGACCATTCAAGTCATTGGAGAAGTAAGTTTGAAAAGCTTGTATTCTAGATTCACATTGTTCCAGGTAGTGAACTTAATTTAGGTTTTCTTTAGAACTCAGATATCTGTTTAAGTTCTGTTATTTTGCAGGTCAGGGGAGAGGAGAGAGGCCAAGGGACAGCCACTCAAAGAAAGGGAGGGTGAATGGAAGAAAGGCCAGGTCAGGTATCAGAGAACTGGAAACTGGAAGAACTCTAGTATATTTTAATATGTGTCTTGGTAATTTGGAACAAGCCTTTAAACTCTAACCCTCAATTTCTTCTGATTCTCCCCCTGCCATTTAATTTCATGGGATTTTTAATCTGAGGAACTCTCCTGGGCATAATACCCTCAGAACCTTCTCCTAACACCTACTGTGTGTTAGCACCCTATATGCCTTTGATTATCCACTCCTACTATTGTTGATTTTATGTGTTTCCCTTAAGAAATGGAAAACTCATATTAAAAAGCATTTGTTTTCCCCACAATGATGAGTAAGACTACAGGTTCTGAACTGCTTTACATATAGACTGTATGTTTATCTAATTATAAATAGAAAATAATACTGTGCCAGTGATAAAAATGAAGCAGGAAATGTCAAGATGCCTAGTCCTATTTCCAAATACCATTACATTCTTTAATATTTTGGTTTCAAATCAGTTTTCAAGAAATTGGGGAGTCTGTTTTTCTTTTCAATATTCTTGCCACTCAGCTGACTCAGAAAATCTCTTGTTGCTATGGAAGTTGGGTGGATTCTTTCATCTGCTTTAAAATTGTATCTTCATGCCTTTACAATTAAAAGTCATACCTAATTATAATGCTAAACTACAGAATGTGAGATCATGTATTAAATAAAAGAGAATTTTTTTCTAAGCTTATTATTTGACTAGACTTTAACTCTTTCCCATTCTTTCACATTCCATTTGAATAAAACTAAAGCGTGACTGAAATCAATTATGTGAGTTTAATTTGCCCAGATTTGGGGGTAAATTTTTATTACTCCTTTCCTGAGCATCTGGTTATTCTAATTAATCTTCTCCTCCTTATCAGTGGATTTAATGATTCACTTCCATGTCCTTCTTTTTCCAAGTGCGTCAGCACAGAATTGTTAGCCAGAGGTGTGTCCATGGCTATTAAGAAGCTCTGACTCTGAATGAAGAAACAGAAGCAGTGTGGCGAGCAGAAGAGGGATGAGGTCATGCCTGTGACAACCTTTATTTTGCTCTTGGATTTTGGAATGCATATGCATGCACACTTACAAATATATGACTAGTTTTGTGCCTCCTTACATTGGAAATGAGGAGAAAGTGAGGATCAGAGCAGATTCCACATTTTAACCTCATCTAAATTCAACTCCTTTGCAGAACTTCATCTGAATAACCCCTTTTAATACATGCTCTCTAATTACTCCCAACTTCTTTAGTACTTGGTTACTTGAATGCCTCTGCTGTCACAGCAGAGTCTCAGCCTGACATCACAGCAGGGAAGATAAGTAACAAATGCATGAACTTGTGGCACAATGCTCTGAGAGTGTATGCTCTTGACTGGCATTGAGGAAATTGTTAAACCTGCTTTAAAAAAATTAAGAGTATGATTGGGTGCCTAGAATTAAAAGTGGAGATAAAGTAAACCAAAATGCTATATATGACAACTGTCTATTGAAATGGAAGACGATGTCCCTGGTACACTGCAGCTCCTTGGTAGAGTGAATATTACTCAAGTTAACAGAGTTGCAAATAAAGGAATTTTCCACCTAATTCCTAGCATCATGACAACTCTGGCTCTGTGGTGTGATAAAAAATGTGCATGACCTGAGCTAAAATGGACCTGTTGAATATCATCTCTACCTCTTTCTAAGTCTGGATTCTTCAGCAAGTGTGGAGGTTTTCCAAGATTCCTATAACCTCTTATCACACATGCTTTTATTACAACATGAGATTAAATCTCCTCCCACTGAGAGGTAGGGTCTATGTTTCCCATCCCTTATCAGGGAGGGCCTGTGACTTCAGTGAACCTGGCACTACACACCTTCTGAAAGTAGGTCAGAAGAAGCAAGACAGCTTTTTTTGGTCCTCTTGGGTTGCCCCCTTTTGGATCCCAGCCACCATGATGTGAAGATGCTCAAAGGTCATATGTAGGTATTCTTGCCAGTTGTCTCAACTGAAGCTCCAGCTGACCATCAGCATTCACTCCTGAGTAAGCCTTTAAATGCTTCCAGTCCCCATCTATCCAGGCATTCCCAGCCCCAAGTCATCCCAGCAGAAGCCTTAGACAATGTGGAGCAGAAACAAAGTATACCTCTGTGCTGTTTCTCAATTCCTGACCGCTAGAATACAAATAAAGTGGTCATTCTTTTACATCATGTTTAAGATATCTTGTCATAGCAACAGATAATTGGAACTGCAAGCCACATAATTTCTCTAAAGTTAGTTCCATTATCTTCCTTGTAAAGTTGTTGAGTATTAGAAATGATGTGCCTAAAAATTTGCCTGGCACAAAATAGGTGCTCAGTAAATGATGTTGATTAGTGATGATGGTCCTCACACATTTTTATTAACTATTGTCTCTTTGAGACCTGACCTCTGCCACCCTCCATATTTGTCCTTCATGGTTGAAGATGCATGAAAATATGAACCCAAAGCTCTGTGTGATGTATTCTCTTTCACAGCTGGCCATGGAAGAACCAGTCCTTTGGTTGGAGGTAGCACCAATGATTTGCCCAACCACTCAATTATAGACAATGTTACTTTTTAGACTTATGTTCCTCTAAGCAATTTAATAAGTATTTATTAAGCAATGCACTGTACATGATGACATCAAAGACAGAATCCCTGCTGAACAGAGATAATTAAGAAATCAAAGTCATCAAAGAGACCCAGGAGTATTTCTAACATATCCATTCATTTTAGTCTTGAGGGAACTGAAATCAGGAAACATAAGCCAGTTTCTCAGGGACACATATTATTGGCAGCAGAACCAAGCCCAAGCTCCAGAATCCTTACTTTCAATCTTTCATTCACTCATTGCTTCAGGAAATATTTTTTGAACATATGCTATCTTCCAAACACTGTGGATTAAAAGATGACTCTGAAACATGCTTGCTGAAAAGGAGCTCACAGTCTGATTGGGAGACACAGTCACAAAAGCAGAGAAGTACAGAGCCCAGAAAAAGTGCTGCAGGGCTGTGAGATGGGTGGGAGCCTGGAAGAGAATAGCTGACTGCTCTGCTAGGGAAGGACTCAGAAGGCAGGTGAGCATGGAAGGCTGAGACAGAGTTTCCAGGCAAAGAAAAGAGCATTCCAAGTAAGGATAACCAACTAAGTGAAGCACAGGGATACAAATATGCATTTTCATTACACCAGGATTTCTGAAACTCAGCTCCATGGATATATTCTTAAAGCACCTGGAGAATTTTCATTCTTTTAAAGAGTTAATAAATTTCTTAAACAGACATAATTCTTCATAACCAAAGACAATGCAAGGCACATAAAATGTACGTCTTCCCTTAAGAAATATAGAGCTTTTGAGTTGGAGGAGACCTGAGAAATCATTTATCTCAACCCCCATGTACCCATGTAAAGTGGCTGAGGAGTGAGATAGTATAATGAGCAGGAAGACTGTGAAACCAGAGACATTGCTAAAGAACAAGAGCAATTAAAGGTTAAAATTAGGTTATTATTCCTTTGATGCCCTTCCCCCATGGCACATCACAAAATATAAAAGCTAGGGGAAGGAAATAAAAAACAGCAAATGGGAAGACTATACCCTCTAGCCAGCCTATCACAATTATAATGTGGTATTTGAAAAAAGAAAAGACACCTCGAAAGGGCACCATTATTAATGCCACTAAGAAGGAATTGGAAAGTTGCAGTTTAAATCATTGGTTTTGTGCCAGTTCTCTTTTTTATATAAATATCAATTCTCACAGTGAGTTATCACACCTTAATTTAGTTAGGAATATATTTTTAAAATGGCTTGCTAAAAGGTGTAATTCAATGAAGAGAAAGTATTACCAAGTTGTGCAATGATCCATATATAGCTATTATTATTATTTAACATTCACTAAACACCCACAGCGAGCTAAGCACGGTACTAAACTTTGGAAAGATGTGGTTCTTACTCTGGCAAGAAAAGATTAAATACTCAAATGAGAGGAAAGCTTAAGTCTACTTAGCATCAAGGAATTTTATCTTTCTATTCCAACCTTTCCTTGCTTCTCTTGTCAAATTAAAATAATTCAAGATATTAGACTGGTACTAATAATAGTTATTCCTTACTTGTGTTCAGTACTTTATACTTTACAAAAGGTTTTATATACCCATCTCATTAGATAACTTGGCATATAGTCTCTGGAAGATGCAAGCATAAGAGAGGTGGTTTCATTTCAAGAGCAGAGTCAGCTGGCTTGTACTTTGGGGAGGAGAATGATCCTTTGAATAGGCAATCTATGCACAAAAATTTGTGCCGCCCACCTCTGTCTTACAGTCACCAATTTCCATCCCAGGGGGTAGTCACTAACCAATTTCTCCTATGTGTCATTCCAGAGATATTAAAGGAGAATATGGGCACACAGTTTATACATGTGAAATCACACTGTTTTGCACTGCAATTTTTTCTCTTATATTTTGGAGATTATTTCATGCTACATTATTATTTTTAATGGCTGCATCATATTCCAGATATAAGTACACCATAATTTATTTAACTAGTATGCTATTTACTAAGGGATATTTGAAGGATTTTTGTTTTGTTTATTTGTACAAACTTCTGCTATTACAAACTGTAATTTAACATGTGAATTCAATATGTAATTTTGATGACTATTGCCAAATTCTCTCCAGAAAATATATATTGATTAAACTTCTCAGCAGCAATGTAAGAGGACCTATTACACACACACACACACACACACACACACACACACACACACACACATTACCATCAAATTTTGGGATCTTTGATAATATGATAAGTAAAAAAAAAGGATCCCATGGTGGCATCATTTCTATTCCTTCTGATTTTAAGACTGTTTGAGCACACATTCATGGTTTTAAAAAACATTAGTATTTTCTTTTCTCTGAATGTTGCTTATATCCTCTATTAGTTTTCCTTATGAGGTGGTGGTTCTTTTTCTAATTGGTTTTTGGGAATTCTTTTAATATTAATGAAATTATTTCTAAGTAAATAATCTGAGTTGCAATATTTTTCCTAGTGTGGAATTTGTCTTTTAGCTCTGTTAATAGTACTTTTACCTTGCAGAATTTTATATTTTTAGTAAATTAGTGTATTAATCAATCTTTTCTTTGTGGCTTCTAGGCTCTATTTCATATTTATAAGGGCTTTTATTAATATAAGATTATTTTTTTGAAGAAACTCCCAAGTTCTCATCTAGCACTGTGAATTTTTATGTAAATTATTGATGCCTTTGGTATTTATTCTGGTGGGAGGAAGGGATCTTTTATTTGTTTGTTTGTTTGTTTGTTTGTTTGTTTGTTTTTTTGATGACTACTAAGTAGTCAAAATCTATTCATGGGTAATTCACCCCCCATACACAATTTGAAATGCCACTTCTGTCATGTACAGTTGCCTCTCAGTACCGAAGAAGGACTGGTTCTAGGAACCCCCACGTATTCTAAAATCTTCACCTGCTCAAATTCCTTGTGTTAAATGGTATAGTATTGACATGTCATCTATGCACATCCTCCCATACACTTCAAATCATCTCTAGATTACTTATAAAAGCATAACACAATTTAAGTACTATGTAAATAGCTGTTGTGTTGTTTAGGCAATAATGACAAGAGAAGAAGTCTGTACATGTTCACCACAGATGCAAATTTTTTCCCAAATATGTTCAATCCCAGTTAGTTGAATCCACTGATGGGGTACTTGCAGATACAGAAGCGCGAATTTATCAAATTCCTTTATAGAGCATAATGCTTTGTTTAGGCCGCCATTATTTAGTTTAGAGATCTAGAAATTCCCCTGGGCCACTTCCCAGAGTTGATTCTTGATATTACTACTAAATCCAAGTAGATGTGTATAGTAAGGAATACCCAAAAAAAATAACATGCAGGAAACAAACAGAGTGCCTTGCTAGAATTGAGAGAGAGCAAATAGGAACAAAGTTAGGATAAAAATATAAGACCCCAAAACCGATTCTTTAATGATGCAGAAGGTGCTGGAAGGATATTTATTCCAGTTCCCTGTGGTAAAATTCAAGATCCATCACATGAGCCCTAGGACATTTCTGATCTTGCCTGTGCTTACCTCTCTGGTCCAGTACAGGACTCCTACCACTTCTTTCAGGTTTGTGCTTGAACAGAATTTCCCCAGGTCTACTTCCCTGACTTGGCCAAGACTGAGTCAAGCACTCCTCTTGTCTCTGCAGCCTTCTGTACATTGGCTATACAGTCTAATAGTCCAGTCTTTTGATGTTTTTACCTCTCTGATGGATATTATCCTTTGCTCCCAACTCCTATTCACCTTTCACCTAATGACTAAATTTCTGCTTTAGTGCCCCTTCTCTCTTACACTAAGCATAGGTGATTTGATGACACTGACTTACCCAGGACAGAGGACCCACATGTGACCTAGGGCAAAGCCACTTAGCACAAGTCATACCTCAAGTCCCAGTGAGGGGTGTGTGCCCAAGAAGAACTAATGGGACACGTGAAACTTGGGCTGAGGAACCTGAACAGGGACTTATATCAGAGTCATCTTACACCAGGAGATTGCAGAATAGACCAAAAATGAAGAAGTGGAACCAAAGAAACAGAGAGAGAGAGAAAAAAATGTTTAAAGCCCTAGCTCAAACCAAAAACCAGTCTTGTCCCTGGACTATTTAATTATATAAGTTAATACCTTCTCTATTTTTCCTCAAGACATTTTAAATTAGGTTTTCTCTCACTCCCAGATTTCTCTCACCTCCTAAAGGTGAAGTTTCTTAAGGGCAGAAACTGTGTATTAATGGTATTGTGATCTAGAGCTCCATGCCTGCAGCACAAAGCATTCAATAAATATACACGGGGGGGGGGGGGGAGAAAGAAAAGAATCTAAGTTCTTTTAAATCCTAAAAGTAACAACTGCTTCCAACTATAGATAGTCTACTTGCAACAGATCACTGAGCAACCGATGGCAGAGTCTGGATGCAAATCCAGGACTACCCAGGTCAAAATCTTTGGTTTTCTTGGCTATAAAATTGCAATGATGGGGCTGGGGCTATGGCTCAGCAGTAGAACACTTGTCTCGCATGCATGAGGCCCTGGGTTCGACCCCAGCACCACATAAATAAAATAAAGGTATTGTAAAATTGCAATGACAATCAATACATGCCTTGAGGTCTGACATAAAAATAATGATGATGGTAATTATACATACACAATACTATTGTCTGTTAGAACTAATTATTTCACTTTTTTCTCCCACAAATTCATTGTTTTCAGAGTCTGTATGAATTATAACTAATACATGGAACTCCCTAAACTTTAAAATCATGGGTAAAATGCGTACTCTGATTTTCTTTTTAAAATGTTTTATTCAGTTTCCAATTATCTCTCCTAATGAGAAAATGCAAAATAGTGGATACTCAAAAGTCATTAATATGTGTTTGGGAACCTTGTTCTATGATGGATACAGCAGTAAATTTTCCTTCCTAATTGCATTTTGCCTTCAGTGGCACCAAAATGAACTTGGATTGTCTGATCATATGTCGACCAGGTGGTAAAGAAGATAATTATTGTGCTGTACAGGAATAGAAACCATCTTTAAATGTTTTTTTAAAATGCTTCAGGTAATCCACAAAGCAGATAATCCACAAAGAAGGTAACTGAGTGGCATATGTCAATAGATTATGAGAAAGTGTTTTCTTCTATTGTGTTATTACAATTTTAACATAGCATTATATTTTGTATTTTGCAATAAATAAAATAAAGGTAATAATAAATAAAAGTAATCTTATCTATTTTAGTTAGTGCAACTAACTGTAAATTTTTATACCTCTGGAATATTCTCCTGTTTCAATTACCTTCTTAAAATAGCATAAATGTTGGCTGAAGCATTATTCATTCTATTCATAAGTCAATGCTGCTGAAATTCTGTTAGTGAAATGTATTAAAAATTCCTTATGTATCTTTTTATCCTCCATATTCTTAGTAACATGAAGGTTAAAAACCACATGGAATATTTGAGGATATACTTTGGGTATTCTCAGAAAAAAAACGTTAACTGGGTGAAGCAATCAACTTTTACAAGGTGATTCTGTACCTTGATATATTACTTCTGGAAGGAAGTTTTCCAATTTTTATTTTTAAAAACATACCTGAAACATTTAGCATTTGACTTGGTTTCACTTTGAAGAACTACTTTACCTCCCTAGTAGCTGGGATTACAGGCATACACCGCCATTCCTGGCTTAAAAAAATAGAGACACATTAAAAAAAAAAAAAAGATATATGTCATTACAGTACTATTCATTATAAGAAAAAATATATAAATTTCTAAATGGCATGTCTATACTTTTAAAAATCATGTTTTCTGGGTTGGTTTTGTGGCTCAGTTGTAGACCGCTTGCCTAGCAGGCATGAGGCATTGGGTTTGATCCCCAGCACCACATAAAAAATTTTTAAAAAATAAATCAACTAAAGGTTTTGAAGTAAATAAATAAAAATCATGTTTTCTAACGTTATTTCACAGCCATACAAGATAAGTACAATATAATTATTACTAATTCTTTTTAAAAGGCAGAAGACTGGGAGTAGAGCTCAGTGGTAGAGTGCTTGCCCTACATGCATGAGGCCCTGGATTCCATCCCCCACATCCACCCCTCCTCCCCCCAAAAAGCAGAGAATTGCCCAGATATCTACATGGGATTTTTTGTAAGGGGAGACTATGAAAGAGCATTTTCCAGTGATAATTGGAGTTATAGGGTAATAGATAATTTTTCCTTCTAATTTTCAACTTGGTGTACCATCATGAATTTCTGTAATAAACCTGTATGACTTTTACAATAGTGTATTTTATTTTAATAGCTAGATCCTAGTTCCCAAAGCAGATAGATGGGGTAAACATCTCTCTTTAAGATGGTTTCTAAAAACAGCTTAAAGTTGGGAGCTTGTTTTACAGCTGCTGTTTCTAATTAGCTAGTTCTTTATCATAGTTGTACTTCACAGCTTGGTCTGTGGAGTAGAAATTCTCTAACAAAGTTGGGTACCTCCTTACTGTCAGTAGGAGGATTTACTTTTCTATGGAAAAGTTATCTTCCATCCTACCTTTCACCTTCTCATCTTAAACCCTTTGCTTTGAACACACATAGGTTCTATGTTCCTTGTCTGGAAGCAGAATGACCTATTAGGAGGCTGTTGCAATAGTCTGAGCAGGAAATAAGAAGACAGAACCATGGCAGTAGCTCAAGGTCAAGGGACTTAGTGGGAAATTCAAAAGTCCACACAGCCCATGAATGTTCTTTGCCTGGAATGATTTCCCTTGATTTCTGATCAGATCCTCCCATCCTTCAAATATCCTCTTCTCAAAAATAAAAATATCTTCCTGTCTCCACAGCTGTAAATAATTTTCCCATCGTTGCTTTTCAGTTTTTAACCTACTTTTGTATAGATAAATATATATGTGTGAAGGAGCCCTAATTAGGAAGGGCTGTTGTAGCTAGCTGGAAGCCATGGGTTCCACCTGATATGTATGTGACGCACCTGTAGGCACCCGCAAAGCTGAAGGTATATAACCGGGTGAAAGCGGTCCGAGTTAGGAGAACGGAGAATTCAGTCAGTCGGGCAGTCACTCGGTCGGTCAGAAGAATCAGAGCGGCCAGAACGTAGGCAGAGCGGTTACAGAAGAGAAACCAGATAGAAGACAGAAGAGAAACCAGATAGAAGAAGTAATGACTGGTCAGAGTTAGGCCGAGACTCCTGAGGAAGACAGAAGACAGAAGAAAGAAGAAGGAAGAAAGAAGAGAGAAGAAAGAAGCTCTAATCTTTCTCTAAGCTAAGCTCTATCTTTCTTTCTCTCTAAGAAGCTAAGCTAAGCTCTATCTTTCTTTCTCTCTAAGACTCTAAGCTAAGAAGACAAGAAGAAAAGCTCGCTTTAATCTTTCTCTCTAAAAATCTTTCTTTCCCTCTCTAAGCTCTCTCTAAGAAAAGTAGTAAAAGCTCTACTCTGCCTCCGAGAGATTTCCTCCCGGTTTTCGGTACCAGGCAGCTTACATATGTGTCCTATTATAAAACAAACAGAGAACAGTAGCAGATACTTACAAAGAACTTTTTCTTAAATCATTGAGAGTAAGTTGCCATCCTAATGTGCCATCAATCATAAATTTAGATTTCCTACCAAAGAAGAGACATCTTTTACATAACGACAGTATAATTATCAAAATCAGAAAATTAATATTGAAACAATGATGCCATCTATTCCTCAGTCTGATAATGGTATTTATAGCGAAAGGGCCCTGTTCAGAATCAAGTGTTACATTTAATTATCATGTCCTTAATTTATTTCAATTAGGAGTTATGTCTCATTCTTAACTTTTATGACCTTGACACTTTAGACAATTACAACTAGAATATCCATCAATTTGGGTTTGTCTAGTGTTTCCTCACAATTAAATTCAGATTATGCATCTTCGGTAGAAGTATCACGGAAGTGATCCCATGTTCCTGTTGAATAGTATATTATGGTGATTTCTTCTATTATAGGTTATGTTCACTTTGATTGTTTAAGATGATTTCTGCCAGTTTTCTCAACTATGAAGTTACTCTTTCCCTCTATGTAATTAATAATATTTTTGTGTGGATATACTTTGAAACTTTTAATTTAGTCGTTCATTTGTTTTTCATCAGTAGACTCACCATTCATTTTAGTCTATGAGTTAAAATTCATTACTATCATTATTTATTGGAAGCTCAAATTGATGGGGTTTGGCCACTGGGAACTCTTCAAAGTAGCTTCTGTGTCCTTTGGTATGTTCTCATACTTCTTTGGGCATTTCCTTGCTTTTTTATTTTTTTCATTTTCTTTCTTTATTTATTTGGTACTGGAGATCAAATCCAGGAAACTCTAATCACTGAGCCACATCCTCGGTCCTTAGTCTTTTTGTTATTTTGACACAGGTTCTCACAGCAGTCAGGCTAGCCTTGAACTTGCAATCCCCTTGCCTCAGTCTCCCATATTAGATGTTCCAAGCTTGTTTGTACTTTCCTTTCCCCAGATCTGAAATCATCCATCTCTATAAGAATTCCACATTCCCTTAAGAATGATATTTGGAAGTCAAGGTCTGAGTCCTAGGAGTTCTTACTGCACTAAGGGTATCCTTGTTCCCAAGACCACTCAGTGGACAGAGCTTAGGAGTCTTGGAATGCATGTATCTATCTATACATTCACATAAATCCACACACATTTACATCTATAGTTATTAAGACATCTATCTACATGTATTGAAGACTGTCATTCATGGCTAAATATTTCGACTCCACTGAGTTTTTTCCCAAATTTCTTCCTTTCTGCATTTTCAATTCCTTTTTCCAGCAGTGAAAAACTTGCTTCCCATTAACCTTAATACGATTTCTGGCTTAAACACTTACCCTATATGAAGCTACTAGTTCCCCAAAAAATATTTCCTCTCCAGCCGGGCACGGTGGCGCACGCCTGTAATCCCAGCACTTTGGGAGGCTGAGACAGGAGGATCGCGAGTTCAAAGCCAGCCTCAGCAATGGCGAGGCACTTAGAAACTCAGTGAGACCCTGTCTCTAAATAAAATACAAAAAAGGGCTGGGGATGTGGCCCAGTGGTCGAGTGCCCCTGAGTTCAATCCCTGGTACCACAAAAAAATAAAATAAAATCCTCTTTATTTCACTCAGGATGTGACCACACAAGAATGTTCTACCCCCAGCCATTCTCTGAAAACCCCATGTGAGGCTCCTCACCCCCATGTGAATGCCCTCCTCACCCTGCTTGGATCCACTCCAGGCCACTTCACCCCACCATGCTTCCCCATAAATGGACACCCTCTCAACTCTAATTATACATGATCAAATTTTTAATTGAAGCAAAAAGGGGCTGGTAAAATTTTTAGTCAGGGACATTCTAATACCATAAAGTCCCTGGTCAAAACATTAATTTATTAATATACTTGAAACGTAGTGTTTTCTATCCATCATACCAGTCATTAATATGATTATTTAAAAGAGAAAATGTATGTTATTCATTATTAAATATTACACACACATACACACACACACACACACACACACACACACACACACACACATACTCGCATTCCTTTACCATGAGGATTTCCTTCAGTCTCCCTCCTTTGCGGGTCAATATTGGCAAAAAAGAATCAAATTATTAATATTTTCATGAAAAATTTTGTCTATCATTACATTCTGGAAAGATTTTTCTGATGAGAAGGATGATGGTAGTAACAAAGGGAATACAAGGAATAGAACAAAAAGTGAGAGCAATGAGAAAGTCAGAAAGAGAAAAGGTGGGAATGAGAAAGGTGGTAAGGGGGACATGGAAGGGGCATGTCCAGCAAAGAAAAGACACAAGAGGGAAGCTAATAGGAGAAAAGTGCACAGTAAGTGGCCTTCAGGTGAGCCTGATACAGTCAACAAACCCATGGCAAAGGGCTCCAACCCTATCATCAGCACAAAGCAGTGCACTGTCAAAATGAAAAAGAAAATGTTGTCAACTCCAGAATCACTAGCAAATCTAAGCAAGTAAAGGAGAAACTGCCACTTCCTATATTTTTTTCAACACACAAAGGAGTGAAACTGACATGGAGAAACTTGGTTTAAACAAATGCTATTTTTTTTTTTTTTTTTTTTTGCAGTCAACTTTGGGGTTTTATCTATATTGTTTGCTTACCAACATGTTTAAAAACAAATGCTATTTTGAGAGTCACTTTTAGAAACTATTCATCAACAGCTTCAAAATAGTACAAGGGTTCTCAGTTGATCAAAACTTTTATGAGGAAAAATATTAATATTAAATGTATAAAGAGAATACCTGCAATATTTAACATTGCATCAGTTTTGTTGTGTTAATAAAGAAACTACATATCCTGTCTGTAACTCATGGTGTCTGTGTCTGACTCAGGCCTCAGTAGTGGAGTATCCCTGAAAGACATCTTGTCTAGTGCTGGGGTTTGACAGAAACACTGCCTTTTTAACAGTCTTGGTTCAAAACAGTATAACAGGGAGGCTAGTGAAATAGAGGAAGGAGATTGGGGGAAGAAGGAATGATGAAATGATCAAACTATCCTATGTACATATGTAAATATACCACAGTGAATGGTGAATTTCATCTGTATGTGTATCTATAATGCACCAATTAAGAAAAGCTATAAATAAAAAGAAGGAAGACCAGTAAAGAGAACCAGGGGGAGGAAAAAGAAAGGGAAGGGGAAGTACTGGGAACTGAATTGAAGCAAATTATATTAAATGCTTTATAGTTATGTCAAAATAAACCCCAGTACTATGTATAACTATAATCCACTAATAAAAAAAAAGAATAATTCATTGGTGATTTTAAAAATAGTATAACAGAATATGAAGTTATGCTCAACTATACCTAAGCTTGCTGAATCTCCAAAAATGTAATTCTTTAAACAGAATAGAACTAAAGCAAAAGTTTTGCTTCTAGAATAGTAACTGAGCCAGGTGCAGTGGCACACACCTGTAATTTCAGCTACTCCAGAGGCTGAGGTGAGAGGATCTCAAGTTCCATGTCAGCCTCATATAGCAACTTATGTCTCAAAATAAAAAGGGCTGAGAATGTAACTCAGTAGTGGAGTATCCCTGGGCTTATTCACTAATACTGAAAAAAAAAAGGAAAGAAAAGAAGATTTATTCTTAAACCAACTTAATGAAGATTTATTACATAGTTTGGCAAATGATTGTAGCTGAGATAAATCTTTCTATATGCTTTCTACAGGTGCTATTTAGAGGCTACTGAAAATATCAGTAAGGAACATTAATAAATTTCAGAAAACCCACTTTTTTTCCTTCCTAATACAATCCTGATTTTGTTTAGATATTCCCTCTCCACCCACAAATGACTGAGAAAAATAGATCTAGTGTCAAATTGTCCTGTTTAGTTGAAGCCAGTAACACATGGCATTGCTCTGGCTACTGCCATAGAAGAGAAGTCACATGACCACATTGCCTGCAATGCTGTAGTCACAGTGGAGAAGGGAAAGGCACACTCTTAGAACATGAGCAAGAATATATATCGCATCAGATGCTCATGGTAGATATTTTGCAACCATAAAAGGACCAGTCTGAATTCCAAGCTGTCTGAGAGTAACAGAGCAGAAGCATGGCAGGAATTTAGGTCCCTGGTTACATCATTGCATCAGAGTCACCAATTTGACCAATGCTGAACTCTCATGAAAGATAATGGACTTTACTATACAACTCTTCACTGAATCAGGCTTTTACTCTTGCAGCCAGGAGCAAAGCCTGTTTAAGTTCAAGGCCAAAAGCCAAAATTGCAAGTAGACATCCCTGACAACCTGGCAATGCTGGGAAAAATGCTTCTACAGGTTAAGTCAAGAATTACAAGGTTGGAGGGGGCTGGGGTTGTGGCTCAGCGGTAGAGCTCTCTCGCCTACCACGTGCGCGGCCCGGGTTCCATCTCCAGCACCACAAGAATTACAAGGTCGGGGCTGGGGTTATGGCTTAGCAGTAGAGCCCTCATCTTGCATGTGTGAGGCCCAGGGTTTGATCCTCAGCACCACATAAATAAAATAAAGGAATTGTGTCCACCAACAACTAAAAAAAAAAAAAAAAAAAAACTTTTTTAAAGGAATTGCAAATTTTCTCTTGCAGGTTCCTTCCGTTCATATAACTTCAAAACTAAAACATGGCTTTAAAATCCTTTCTTTTCTGTCTTAGAATCAGTAATGCCAGCTTTGCAAAGGTAACTTCATTCAATTGAGGACAAAGGAAATGATGCCTTGTAAATTCAACCCAAAATAGTCTTAGAGAATTCTTTGACAGCTACCTAACTCTGAATCAGTTTTTAACCCAGCTGCCATCAAAATAAAAGTGTCAAAATCACTTGAATGCCTGGGGTACCTTTCATGCTGCTATATCAACCTCTTTTTCAAGTATAACATCAGAAGACTTAATTTGGGGCAAAGTTAATGTTTACCTCAGGGATTCTTTTTTGCACAATTCAGATTTATCTCAATTATTTCCAGAAAGTCATCACAAAATTTATATGTTTCTTCCATGCATAAAATATTCTGTGATCAAAATCAAGTTTCAATTTAATAAAACAAGTCATATTCAAATTCATTATATACATGTTTTTTTGAACCTTTCTGGGAGAAATATACTTTAATCTGATTCACAAGAGTCCATGACTCAAAAAAGTTAAAACTAGTTATTATCTGAATAATAACTATAGGTGGCCAGAGAAATTACCACAAAAGAGGGTAGTAGAGAGAAAGACTAAAATAAGATGTATTTTCAAAGTTTTGACAAAGTCAGGAAAATAGCTATAAGTTAAACACCTCCTAGATATGCAAAGTGGCTCTGTGTGTGTGTGTGTGTGTGTGTGTGTGTGTGTTTGTGTGTGTGTGTGTGTGTGTGTGTTTGAGTCTGTTATAGTAGAATTGTAAAACACAAAGGATGCCCCTGGAGACTTTTAGATACTTAATGATAATATATTGTTGTGCATGTACAAATTAGGTGCATGCCTATATCAAAGTCCTGGCAGGAAACTTATGTCACAATCCAAAAGTGTTATTGAAGAGATTTTAATGAAAATACTATTTATACAAGAGTGGACAGGATTAAGGAAAACCACAGTGATGTAGAAGGAGCCTAGTACTGACAAGAGTAGAAGCCGTTGCCACTTCTATGCCCAAATGTGAAAAGGGGGTAGTTTCCCCAGAAGCTAGCCTGGGAGAGTCACAGCTATAGGAGAAGGGCACCTGACAGGAGCTATTGCCCTGGGGAGAGAAATCCAGAAACTGCCAACCTATAGCTCAACAAGAAAGGGGACAGGGAAGAGCCAGGCGTGGTGGCGCACGTCTGTAATCCCAGCACTTGGGAGGGTGAGGCAGGAGGATCGCGAGTTCAGAGCCAGCCTCAGCAATGGCGAGGCACTTAGCAACTCAGTGAGACCCTGTCTCTAATAAAATACAAAAAAAAAAAAAAAAAAAAAAAAAAAAGGCTGCGGATGTGGCCCAGTGGTCAAGTACCCCTGAGTTCAATCCCCGGTACCAAAAAAAAAAAAGGGAGGACGGGGAAATAAATACTCAAACTCTCTTCCCATCCTTTGACCTCTCATTCACCAAATCCAAAGTTGAAAGATGACCTGAACTGCCCTGACCAGAGAGGTCAGTCCTCAATGCCTGGAGGAGATCAAAGGTGAAGAAGGACCTGATAGAGCAAACAGACATCCCCAACACAGACTGTACACAAATAATAGTACAGATGGAACTTTAAGAAATTAAGGCATTTATGACCTGGGGATATGACTCAATGGTAGAGTACTTGACTAGTATTCTAAAGCCTTGGGTTTAATACCCAGAACCAGGAAAAAAGAAAGAAGGAAGGAAAGAAGAAAGGAAGGGAGGGAGGGAGGGGAGGGAGGAAGGAAATAGAGATATCTGCTTCCACAATTACTCTGGTACACATTTTTGGCAAAGATATTTATTTAAGAACGCTTTCCATTTTGTTGATGCTAGTTTTTAGTCATCATACTTCATGTTGACAACTTTATGAATATAAACAAATGCATATCTTATAATTATTAACTCTCTAAGTGTAAAGTCAATCCTTTTCCCTGAGGCATAAATACTTTTCTAGTTCCATAGCCTTAGTAGTTCTTTATTACTGTTAAAGAGCAGCATTTATGTAAACTTGAGACAATGGCTTTAATTCCATCTCCAAACCATACAATTTTATATTAGATTTGCATTTCTCTTTTGAGTTGTCATGAACATAAATTTTGTCTGGGTGTGTGAGTATGTGGTATAATTGATAGAACCAATGGACTGAGAGTCCAACTTTGAGGTAATATGAAATGACACCACCAGCCTGTCATGTCTGTCTTTGTAGTAACAGATGGTGTAGGCTGTTCAGTGGACAGAGTCATGGACTTTTGGTCTGAAGACAATAGTTAAGAGTTATCTTTTTCACTTAAAAGCTATAGGACTTAGCCATTCCCTTCACTCATCCAGTGGCTCTTCTGTGGACTAAGGGGCCAGGGCCAGAGAGGTGCTTCATGGACTCCAAGCATTACAGTTCTTTGATTCTCATGCATGTGCCTGATGATCATACCTTATAGGAACCATGGTTTACTGTTTACTGGCTGCTCTAATTTGAAAAGGGCTTTTTTAAACTGACATAGCAAATGCTAAATACTCTATTTTAGATAAAGAAACAGCAAATGACATTAAAATATAGCAAATCCTCGGTGCCTTTTTGTGGATCTAACAGCTATAGCCTCACATGAATCTCAAATTTTCCCTGAATTGTATAAAGTATGCTTACCACTTTCACAGTAAATATTTACATGCCTAAGTAATGACTCCACAAAGCTTTGAGACATGAAGAGGATAATTTATGCCTTAGAGTTGATCTGCACTTCATAATTTAGTTCCATTGAAAAAAACTCTCTTCGATATCTTTAGTGTTCTGGAATGAGGGGAAAGTTATTCTGCCCCTGTTGAGGCTGAAGTAGACAAGCAGTAGTTACACAGGTATTTGTGCAACATTCCTGCACCATGTAAATAAATAGTTACCTATGTATTTAATACTTTACTTATGCTGTATTAATAACATATATGTATGTATGTATGTATAATTATATATGTAATACATATGAGTAATATATATTAATAATATAGATCATTAAATTATCATAGTAATCTTTAATATTATCTTCAGTTTGCAGGTCTCACAGAAGTCAAGTAATTTAACCAAAGATAATAACTAGTAAGGGAATGAGCAGATTTTTTTAAATTGGGAATTGAACCCAGGGGCACTTAACCACTAATATACATCATCAGTTTTAAATACATATATATATATATATATGAATTTTATATATATATATATATATATATATATATATGCATTTTATTTAGAGACAGGGTCTCACTGAGTTACTTAGTTACTTAGGGCCTCACTAATTTGCTGAGGCTGGTTTTAAACTTGTGATTCTCTGCATCAGCCTCCCAAGCCACTGAGATTGCAGCCATGTGCCCCCATGCCCAGCAACGAGCCAGAATTTGAACCTTAGACTCAAGCCCATGTCTCCATCCTTGTTATCCCAGTACCTCCAGAAACTCTGACCAGACAAATGCCTCATTAGTTTTTTATAGAAAATGAAACTTTTCACTTTGATTTCTCCCTTGAGTAATTTCTGTGCCCTTTGAGCCCCTCCCCTGTGCCTCTAGCACTGTCTACCACTCCCTGGGGCATGAGAACCAGGTGGGCTTGGCCTGGCCTCAAATGTCAGTGTTCTCCAGTACTATCACAGGAGCAAGTGACATACTGATGTGGCTTGAACCTTAGGCAATAAAAGCCCTACATCTCATCTCTCTTCCTAATTACAGACCACATTTTCCCATAAGTATTTACCTCCTCTCTCCTTCCACCAGAATTACACAATTGTCTGAATAACTTGCTCCCTGCTTTGCTTCAGTTCTCTCTGGAAAACATCCACTTACATTGTGGATTATGAATTGTGCTGCTATAAACACTGAGGTGGCTGTGTTGCTGTAGTGTGTAGTGGCAGATAGGAAAACATTGCCTTAGAAAATTCTAAATCTTTACTGAGAAATGAAGAAAAATGGGAGACACTCCCCTAATGCATTCCCTTTCTGTCTTGGATTGGGTATCTTAGAAATAGATTCTGAGATGGAGAATTGTGTGCAAAAGATTGGTTGGAGAGTGTTTCAGGAGTTATACCTGAGAAAAGAAAGATTTGGCAAGGGGGAGAGGACCCACGGATGGGTCAGCACTGAAGCAGGTATGGAGTGAGCACCACTGTATACACTGCACCAGTTCAGACTGTGGGCCCAAGTCCACCTGTGTCCTCAGTTTAATTACTCCCTCCTCTTCCAGAAAAAAGATTTCTAATATTCTAAAGACCATTCTGGAATCTCACTATGAAGAATTTTTGAAAATCCTGAGCTCTTCAGGGAAACTAAATGGAATGAAGAGAGATTATAAAATAGGAAAATTCTAAAAATAATAGAATGAAACTGGGTAATTTGAATGAAAGCCAGTCAGATCTACATGGAGTATAGCATCTTATTGATTCATTTTCAAACCAAATAATTTAATTATATTACATTACCATGTGTTTTCATACCCTACACCACACAATGTGAAGTCTATGTTATCAGATTAGAGAAAGAGGAAAGATAAGAAGTGGGTGGGGAGGAGTGGGCAGCAGGAGACACAGAGACAACACTCCTCAAAACAAGCAAAAAAGTGCTTAGTTAGGAAGGATAGAAGCCGGGCAGGGTGGCACATGCCTGTAATCCCAGCACTTGGGAGGCTGAGGCAGGAGGATCGTGAGTTCAAAGCCAGCCTTAGCAGTGCTGAGGCACTTAGCAACTCAGTGAGACCCTCTCTCTAATAAAATACAAAAAAAGGGCTGGGGATGTGGCCCAGTGGTCGAGTGCCTCTGAGTTCAATCCCCAGTACAAAAAAAATGTAAAAGAAAATATGTAAATTAATCTTTTGTTTTAAGTAAGCCAACTGTGACTTCTTAAACTATTAAACTATTAATAGAAATATTCTTCTCTTTAATTTTTGTGAACTTGAGCTATTTACAATTTGTAACACAAAGAAATAATTTTAGATCTAATTTAACATGTAATTCTTCATTATTTCAATTGAATTTAACAAATCCCAGAAAAAAAAGTTTTCCCCAAAAGAATAATGTCTTCAAAGTGATTATTTAAGAGCTGATAACTTAGCAACTACATATCACTACTGCTGGACTCTTCTGATCAAAATTTAAAGATTTTTTTTTCCAGGAAAAAAACACCTCAAGTTCTAAAATAAGAAGGCTTTAGTGACTGAAACATACTGGGGAAAATGTAAAGCTTTTATTTGAAAGTATCAAGACCCTACTATCCCAATCCTGGGTGTTTTCCCAAAGGATCTAAAATAGATATACTACAGCAACACGGCCACCTCAATGTTTATAGCAGCACAATTCACAATAACTTAATTATGGAATCAACCCAGATACCTGTCTATAGATGAATGGATTAAGAAATTGTGAGATACACACACACACACACACACACACACACAAAATGGAGTTCTACTCACCCATAAAAATGAATGAAATTATGGCATTTGCCAGTAAATGAATGGAAATGGAGAATATCATGCTAAGTGAAATTAGCCAAACTCAGAAACTCACAGGTCAAATGTCTTCTCTCATATGAGGGAGCTATAGTAAAATAAAGAAAAGGGGAGGGAAGGATAAGATTACATAAAGAACCAATCAAATACAAATTAAAAGACAAGTAAAAGGAAGTCTACTATCAAAGAGAAAGGAGAATGGGAGAGGGGAAGGAAGATGGGAGGGAAAAAGGAAGATCATGAACTGAAATCGATTTCCATGCATATATGAGTTTAACAGGATGAACCCAACTACTGTGTAGAACCATAAAGCTCTACTAATAATAAAAAAGTATCAAGTCAAACTCACTGGCATAGTTGGTGCAGAAAACAACTACTTTATTGTAATGCATTACATAATAAATATACAAATAATGTTATTATGTTAATCTGACCAAATAAATTAATAACTCAATGAACACTCTGAAAGTTGTGGGAGTGTATCCTTATAAAAATAAAGAGGTATTATTTATTCACTTAAAATATTTCTCATAATTTATAGTTTCCCAGAAATCATACAAAATGCACTCTTAAGTCTGTCTCCAATATTTTATTTATTTATAAAATTAATATTTTATATTAAATAAACTATGCTGGGAACATGTATAAGCTTGCAGAAGGCAAGGTTTATGGTCTGCTTTATGTAAAACACATTCCCAACAGCTGGAACACTAACTGGCACAATGTAGGCACTCAATAAATGTCTGTTAAATCAATAAATAAGTTCAAGGTCAGTGAGGACTATAAGACATCATTAAGAATAGGAAATGCCCCTGCCATTTTAATGAATGAATTTTATCTTAGAAAGAGAAGTAGTAGTATGTGAAGCAGAGTAGTTCAATCCAGATTTGAGTTAACACTAAAACACTCTATTGACATCAATCCAAATTCTATTTACAATCCTGGATTCCGACATAAGTGTTCTGAAATCTTTTAGAATGGCACAACAGGCAGAAGCCCAGAACCACAACAGCTTTGTTTCAATAGAGGGTGAAGAGATAGCTTGTTTATGAAATTTCTTTGCCATGAATTATTAATGCTAGGAAACCTGCAAAATGCTCACTAATTCAATTATAATGCTCTTACTTGACCAAGAGATTGAACACGGAGAGAGGCAAGAAACAGCCCACATGGAGTCAATGATCTTCCCATGAAGATCCTAAATATTATGTCATCATCACCATTATATTATGTGCTATGCAGTTCACAAAGCTCATTGGTATCTAAAGTAGCATCTAATTTGATTCTCAAAACAACCTGTGAATCAGGAAATACTACTGAATCTTGTTGGATGTTGGGGAGTTTTAATCACAGCTTTAAATATCTAATCAGTTGAAAAATAACAAATAGGGGCTGGGGTTATGGCTCAGTGGTACAGCACTTGCCTAGCACATGTGAGGCACTGGGTTCAATCCTCAGCACCACATAAAAATAAGTAAATAAAATAAAGGTATTGTGTCCATCTACAACTAAAAAAAAATTTTTTTTAAATAACAAATAAAAATCAAAGCCATGGTTGGGGGGGGTAATAGATATTCACTGAGTTAGACAAAGGGGAATGAAGAGAGTGATGGGGGATAGGAATAGAAAGGACAGTAGAATTAATCTAACATTACTTTCCTATGTACATATATGAATACACCACAGTGAATTTCCACATCATGTACATCCACAAGACTGGGCTCCTAACTAGAATAAGATATACTCCATGTTTGTATAAATATGCCAAAATTGACTGTACTATCATGTATAATTAAAAAGAACAAATAAATAAATAAAATTTTAAAATCACAATCATATCATCTATCCCCTAAATAGCACTTATTATGTGTCAAGTATTATTTACATGTTTTACATCTGTTAAGCCATTTACTCCTCAAAATAACAAGTTTCCAAATAGGGATCATGATATCAGCTTTTTCAAAGTTGGTGGGCAAATTTACTACACCTGATATTAAAAATTGCACTTTTTGTCAGTTTCTTCTGATGTGAAGATAATCAGAGAACAACCACCCTGACTTTTACTCCAAAAGTCATGCTGTAAAGCTGGAACAGAGAGAATTGAGAATTGAGCAGGCCAGGTTTGCAAGACCTGGTGGTCTGCTTGCCAATGGAGCCTGAAAGTGTAGGCCTCAGCCTCACCTGGGCCCAAGCATCTCTGAGCTGATGAGAAGGTCAGGGAGAATCAATGTCAGGCTTTCCCCAATCTCCCCAATTCCTCACAAGTTTTTGCAATGGGTAGAAAATTGTCCTTAAGATGCTGCTGATCTTTCTTGGGAAGTAAAACAGACCTCACCATTCCTCTATGGAGAAACTGCAAGGAAGAAAATTTTCAACAGCCAGCTGAGGGAAACTGAAAAACAGGTAGGCTTACTACCTCCTTTAAAGTCAAAGAACTGGAAGGTAGCAAAGATAGACCTTGAGCCCCAGAGTCTGATGGCAGAGCTCATACAGTGTTCACTCCACACAACACTGGAAACTTTCAACTTAGACCTAAGTTCAACAAAAAGCTGCAAGGCAAACATTCTAAAACCAACATTCTTAATGCTCTTCTAGAAATGTTTTCATGTCCTTACTGTATTCTCTTTTTCCCTTAATTTCTTGTCACGTTTTGAAAACATCAAATCATTTCTTGGGCTGGGGTTTGTGGCTCAGCGGTACAGCACTCGCCTAGCACATGCACGGCCCAGGTTCAATCCTCAGCACCACGTAAAAATAAAGGCAGTGTGTACAACTAAAACAAATAAATAAATATTTTTTTAAAAAATTCTTTCTGAGCCTAGCTAAGTGATAAAATGAGCAACATAAAAAATCTATTATTGTACTTCATCTCACATCAAGATATTAAAATTTACAATAATAAATGTTGGAGAGGATGTGGGGAAAAAGGCACACTCATACATTGCTGGTGGGACTGCAACATGGTACAACCATTATGGAAAGCAGTATGGAGATTTCTTGGGAAAATGGGAATGGAACCACCCTATGGACCCAGCCATCCCACTCCTGGGTCTATTCCCAAAGGACTTAAAAACAGCATGTTACAGTGACACAGCTACCTCAATGTTTATAGCAGCACAATTCACAATAGCTAGGTTGTGGAACCAACCTAGATGTCCCTCAGTAGATGAGTGCATAAAGAAAATGTGGTATATATACACAATGGAATTTTACTCAGCAATAAAAGAGAATAAAATAATGGCATTTGCAGGTAAATGGATGAAGTTGGAGAATATAATACTAAGTGAAATCAGTCAATCTCAAAAATTGAAAAACTGAATGTTTCCTCTGATATAAGGAAGCCAGTTCACAGTATTGTTGGGTCAGGGTACATAGGAGGATTAGAGGAACACTATAATGGTCAAAGGGAAGGGAGGGTAAGGGAGGGAGCAAGGGGGGAAGGGGGAAAAAAGTGGTTGAATAAGACGGATATCATTATTCTAAATGCATGATTGAAGACTTGAATGCTGCGAATATACTTTGTATACAAACTGTTTTGTGTAAAAAGATGCTATATATGTATAGTATGAACTGTAATACATACTACTATAAATAAAAAATTTTTTAAAAGATATTAAAATTTGATGCAGTTTAACTTTGGTATATTTCTGTTGGTTCAACACATACTCCTAATATTGACTAACAGGCTAATACATCTTTGGTTCATAGAATTACCAGTGTATCAAAAGCACCAGTGTTTTGCTTTTGGTGACTATCAGACTCAGGAGCAGGTGCTACATTATCCTCTTATTTGTATTTTTACTGGTCTTCATTCAACAAATAACCCACTCTTAAGTCTGTCTTAAGTCTGTCTCAATATGCAATAACCCAATATGAAACTGCTTATTAACTTACTTTCCATTAAATGCATGTACAAATTAATATTTGCTGATTGATGTAGTATTTACCTTACTATTTATTAACAGACACAAATTTCAAAGTATGAATAAATTTGATGGCATATTTCCACTGAATAAATTCTCATCAATCTAATGCAATTAGAAGTGGTCTTTAATTTATTTGTGGCAAGGATTGTGAATGACTAGCTTGAATGATTTATTATACTCCTAAAATTCTTTTTAAGAATTCCATTATAGGAATTAAGACTTTGGTAGTTATTTTCTCATGCAACCTCTGGTCTCTTGAACTACTTTTCCACCAATAAATCTCTGCTTGCAATTATAGTAAGAGTTTCTACAACTAATTTGAATAGAATTTTAGGGATCAGGTGGCATGGAAATTAAGATTCCACATGGGCTTGCCAGTCCTGACTGCTGTTATTGTGTCTACAAGAACAGAGTATTTTTGCTTCTGCAGTAATATTTCTTAATCAAGTAAAAAAACTTTAAATCTTAAGTAACTTTGTGACCTTAAAAATAATGAGAAAAAAATCACTGTAATTTTGGATAAGCCAGTAATTATTTAAGATAACAACATTTAGCCGGGAGCGGTGGCGCACGCCTGTAATCCCAGCACTTTGGGAGGCTGAGGCAGTAGGATCGAGAGTTCAAAGCCAGCCTCAGCAGTGGCGAGGCACTTAGCAACTCAGTGAAACCCTATCTCTAAATAAAATATAAAAAAGGGCTTGGGGGCTAGGGTTGTGGCTCAGCGGCACAGCGCTCGCCTCGCACGTGCACGGCCCGGGTTCGATCCTCAGCACCACGTAAACATAAATGCATTGCATTGTGTACAACTAAAGTAAATAAATAAATAAATATTTGGGGAAAAAAAAAAAGGGCTGGGCATGTGGCCCAGTGGTCGAGTGCCCCTGAGTTCAATCCCTGGTACCAAAAAAAAAAAAAAAAAAACATTTATCTCCTCTGTTTTCTACTTCCTATAGACGGACTTTCATGTATACCACTTAAAATGTGTCTTGGTTTTTTTTGTTGTTGTTGTTGTTTTTGGTTTTGTTTTGTTTTGTTTTGTTTTCCTGATCATTTGTTCAGGAGAAAAATTTATCCAATTTTTCTTTTTAAAAATCAATAAAATCTGTCCCCACTAAGCCTCCTAGAGACAGACCATCTTAATTTCAGTTAATACACCTTAATTTTGTTTCTCAATATATTGGGGTAACTTTAAAATTTTATCCATTATTTATAGTTTGTAAAATATTTCAGTGCCCACGAAAATGTAACCAGAGCATAATAAAATCTTAATAATCTTCAAAGAAATGCATTTCATTAGTTTCAAAATATTTCAAATCAAAATTTTTCTCTAACCAAAACAAGAGTGATTCATCAACAAGAGAAAACAGAGACTCTAACTTTTAAAACTTAATTATAATTCTTTATTGACTACGATAATCCTGAGTATCATAACAAATAAACCCTTAAATGTTAGTGGCTTGAGACAGCAAAAGTATATTTCTTGCTGGAAATAATGATCCAACTTGGAACTCATTATCGGGAGGTAGTTTTTCTCTACATGGTAATTTGGAACATAAACTCCTTCTATCTTATAGTCCCACCATTCAGGACCTCATAGTCTTCTGCTTTCAGTCAGTGGAAGAAAAACACAAAGAAATAATCCTGCTTCTTAGAAGCTGTGGTCCAGAAGTAATGCAAATCACTTTTGCTCATGTCACTTATGTGAAATAATTACAAACTCAAACCTAGATGAAGATTGGGATGAGTTCAGAAAACAACTAAACCTAGATTATGAAATGGGGAGCACAGGTTTTGATGTACAGCTCACCATCACAACCACAAACATCATCAAACAAGAATTTATCAGTAACTATTTTGTTTTGGATACTGTATTCATAAAGATAGTGTATGCCATGTGACAACAAAGAACTAAGATTCATTCACTCATCGTTCAGCAAATGCATATAGTACAACTGCTGCCATTGGCGGGGCTGTGAATGGAAGAAACAAAGGTAGTACTCCCAATCCAGTGTAAGAGACAAGCATGAATACTGTAGACTACCCCAAAGCAGATCAAGTACATTTTAAAGATTGCATGGAGAAGCACCAAAAATAGAGATAAGGAGAAACAAAGCAAAGCTTTTGAAACAACTGGATTCTTCCTGTGTCCTCAAAAGGTATTAAAATTGCCATCCAAATGAAAGTACAAAGTTTATGGAACTTCCTTGTACTTAAAACTGTTTAGGGGGCTGGGGTTGTGGCTCAGCAGTAGAGCGCTCACCCAGCACGGGCACGGCACGGCTTCGATCCTCAGCACCACATAAACATAAATGCATTGCATTGTGTACAACTAAAGCAAATAAATAAATATTTTTTAAAAAAAACTGTTTAGTATTTTTAAATTACATGTAGAAGAAACATCAAAAAAGTTTTATAATTCCTGAGTTTTTCAAGTCTCAACTTGGTCCTGAATATTCAAACAAATAACTATAAAGGAATGTCTGACAAGACCTCAAAAATGGGGTGGGATTTAGGTGCCTTGGAACAGGAATAGAGTTCAAATGAGTAGAAGAATGGAGGGAAGGGTTTTCCAAATCAAAAGGAACTTGAATAGTGCTAGTAGGTAGAGACAGTATCAGTCTATCGTGATGGCTAGGAAAGATGGATTCACATAGGATGAGGGCCCTCTTATCAGCTGAGCTCAACTCAGATCCATCTTCCCTGTTGAATTGTGGACACCTCAAGAGCAAGAACCATGGTCATCTTTTAACCTCAGGAGTATCTGTCCAGTTACAGGATATGAGCCCATATGCAACCAAAAGTAACCCAAGTTCAATGCATCAGCCAGTGTAGCCACTAATGCATGAGATAATGCTTAGTTGTCATTCCTTGTCTTGTTTCTGTAGCCAAACTCCCCATTAGTTTTACTATATATATTAAGCTAAGGCTCTCCATAGCACACATGAATCAGGTTTGGAGAATTGAACAAGATTGAATGTGTGCATTTACTTGCTTCATATGAGTTCTACTGTACACATTACAACAAGTGGGACTTTAAAATCAAATCTTGACTCTAAAAACCATGTGTTACCAAGTCAGACTGGAATGTATGTAATGCCTTTGTCTACAAAGTATTGGAATGCTTTTGACTTTCCTCAAAAATCAAATTTACTAGAAACTTTGTTTCTGTGTACATTTCTCCTTCTATAATCCCCTCTTACTTTGGGTGCTTAACATGAAGTTACTTTTCTCCACATAATCTTCATCTCAGAAAACTGCCACTACCGATTCTATCAGTCCTAAACATGTGATGAGTTGGTAAAACCATTAGTTAAAAATTCTTGGTGGCATACTTCATATTTTATAAAACAAATCATGATAATTTTTCAGGGATGCTATTTACTATTTATGCTATTTTGGAAAGGGAAAAATTTATGTCACTACCTTGGTGTGCTTCTTATAATCATTAAAAATAAGTATGAAGTATTGCAATTCTACCAGCTTTATCACAAGAGCTGGAATTTTTAAGTGTGGTAATTAGAAAAATTTGTTTTCCTCTAAGAAGAGTTGGGATTGAAATTAAAGTAAACAAGGTAACTGTCCTCATAGCTGAGCATGGGGGTGCACACCTATAATTCCAGCTACTCAGGATGCAAGGAAAGAGGACCTTAAGTTCAAGGTCAGTCTCAGCAACTTAGCAAGACTCTGTCAATTTTTTTTCTTAATTAAGGCTGGTTCTATAGCTCAATGGTAGAATATCGCTGGGTTCAATCCCCAATACCTTAAAAAAATGGTCCTCAAGATCTTTGCTACCATTTGGAAGGACAATATTTTTAATTTTAGGAAAATAAAAATACTTAGTTTTTTAGATACCAGTCTAGTCTAGTTACTAGTGGTCATCATTAATCAGTTGTAACCATTTCACTGAGTCCAACTCAGCCCAGCACCCATGAGTTGGAGTGTATATGAGGTGAATAATTTGCCTTTCCTATCATAGCTGAAATACTTGTTGCAGTGTAAAAAGAAAGGCTAAATATGATCATAAATATTTACATAGATAACAGTGCACTTTCAAATTCTGATTAGAGCTACTAATCCCTACAGACTCTTTCAACACTTTGCTGGGAAGTAGAGAAATTCAATTAAATGTATTCTAGAAGAGACTGTGGCTACTGAGAAGGTTCACCACGGGTAAGTAGAAACATAACAAAATCCTCTTGGTCCCCTAAATAACCATAATATTGAGGAAAGCAAAAAAATTGACAAAGTCATTATTATAAACCTGGGAGTCAGACAATATAAAAATGTCTATACAAAAGGAAGGCAAAATACATTTGCTTTTTGTGGCAAGATAGTCAAATATGAACTAAGCAACTAAACATAGGACAAAAATGTTCCTAGTTCTTCCCAGACCCATGGCGATATCACTCATGAGTTCATAGCAGTTCTCATGCTGAGCCCATATGCAACCAAAAGCAACCCAAGTTCAATGCATCAGCCAGTGCAGCCACTAATGAATGAGATAATGCTTGGTTGTCATTCCTTGTGTGTTTCTGTAGCCAAACTCCCCATTAGTTTTACTGTATATATTAAGCTAAGGCTCTCCGTAGCATACATGAATCAAAAAAGTTGCCATAAGTTAGGAGTAAGTCAAATAAAGTGATCTCATCCAAACTCACATTAACAAAAGAACAAGAAAATTGTCTAATATTCCTATAATATTCCATAACAGAGAGAGAGCTTTGCCAGCACCATCCAATAGAATTTTTAGTAATTATTCAAATATCATTACCTGTCCCATCTAACATGGTAGCCACTAATTACATCTGCCCAGTGAACATTTGAAAAGTGGCACTGATACAACTGAACAACTGAATTTCAATGTAATTTAAGCTATGTAAATAGCCATGTGTTTTAGTCCATTTTGTGCTGCTACAACAAAACACCTAACTGGATAATTTATAAAGAACAGAAATTTCTTTTTTTTTTAATATTTATTTATTTGCTTTTAGTTGTACACAATGCTTTTTACATGGTGCTGAGGATCGAACTCGGGCCGCGCACATGCTAGGCGAGCCCTCTACCGCTGAGCCACAACCCCAGCTCCAGAAATTTCTTTTTTTATAGTTCTGAAATGAAGTCCAAGATTGGGTTCAGTTGTCTGCTGAAGGCTGCATCCCCCAGAGGAGAGAAATGCTGTGTCCTCACATGATAGAAGACAGAGTAGACGGGCGCGGTGGCGCACGCCTGTAATCCCAGCACTTTGGGAGGCTGAGGCAGGAGGATCGCGAGTTCAAAGCCAGCATCAGCAATGGTGAGGCACTTAGCAACTCAGTGAGACCCTGTCTCCAAATAAAATGTAAAAACGGGCTGGGGATATGGCCCAGTTGTCGAGTGCCCCTGAGTTCAATCCCCAGTACCACAAAAAAAAAAAAAAAAAAAAGACAGAGTAGCAAGCTCATCAAACATGTGAAGCCCTTTTATAAGGCTTTAATACCATTCATGAGGTAGTGGCCCCCATGGCCCTACCACTTCTTAGAAACCTCGCCTTAACTATTATCACACTGGCAACACCTGAATTCTGAATGGAGTACAATCAAACCATACTACCATGCATAACTGCTATATTAGGTAACATGGGTATATATTATATTGTTTGCGTTTCATAATAATATTACCTAAAAAGTTATCTCCATTTTTAAAAGGAAGGAAAAGAGGTATGGAGATATTGTCAGTATTACAGAAGCTGAAAGATGACCAAATATATACTTGAATCCAATTATTTTAGAATAAAAGCTCTCAGTTCTTTCTATGGTACCATATCAAGCTCAAGGCAAAATGAATCATATGAAGACCATCTTCTGAAACAAGAGCTTTGTGACAGTGCACTGGGAGTTCACAATGGGCAGTACACTACAAAAAAAACTAACCGTGAGAATCTGAGATTTTCCTCTATTTGTAAGCTAACATATTAAGCATACGAATATGTTATTTAAAAACATATTAAAACCAGCAAAACATAAGGAACACCTAGATAGGATAGTATTACTCATAGCGATAGCATAACCACAATATCAGCATTTTCTTGCTTCAATTTCCCAAGCCTAAATACCCACAGAGGGAGGCAAAGACCAGATGATTTTTGTACATGCAGTGGGTTCCATTACAGGTTACATATTGAGTTTAGAGAACCTAAGTGTTTTATAAAAGGTAGTAAGCATGCCCACCCTTTACACGAAGAGAGTAAAGAAACATTTAGTAAGAATGTCTCCCCTTCCCCATCTCTGTCTTCCAAGGTTGCTCTGTATACAAACATCCTTGAAGAGATAGTCTGAAACAAGGCAGTCCCAAGACAGGCATCAATGTGAGAGAGCCCACACCACCAAGGACAAGTAACAAACCAAAAGAAAACAAGCTAGAAAAGAGAGAGATGGCTGATGTAAGAGTCAACATTTGGGTATCAATGTGCATGTTTTTGATAGAAAGACTATATGTTCCCAGTTAAAACCATTAATTTAATGTGAAAGTGAATCTGAAAAATAATAGTACTATGTGAGTGTAAGGAATCACTGACATTTTTATTGGGCACCAACAACACATTTTACAAAGTAATCTTCCACAAATAGAGGCTACCTAACCCTTTAGAACTGAATCGTATATACACATACCACTCTTCCAGTCACTGTTCACGGTAGCCCTCTGTTCTGAGGATGCTCCAGAACCATGCTCTGATACCACATTGCCTCCCAGGTGTCACTTTTCCCAAAACCAGTTCCAGATCCTCTTTTCCAATGAATGGTTCTCTTTGTCTGTCTTCCAGATACCATCCCTAAAATCACCAACTTCTTCCTTGAACATATTGAATGAAAATGTTCACTGCCTTACATCCTGATGAGAAATAATTATAGCTAATGTTTCTTGCCCCAACTTGAGAAGCTATCACCATATCATCTCAAATATTTATCTGGTCTTTTATGGTAAAAAAAAAAAAAAAAAAAAAAAATTCAAACTCCTTTCTTCTTGCTCTTTAAAATATGTGTGTTATCATAATCTGTAGTCATCTACTGTGCAATGGCACACCAGAATTTCTTTTTCCGATCTAACTATAACTTAATATTCATTGATCCTTCCTAAAGAAGCAGTGACTTCTAACCATTTTTTTCCTAACCTATTGGCTATAACTTTGTAGAAGTTATCAACCATGAGAATAAATCATCATAATGCTCTAGAATGTTAGACCTGAAAGATGCTCAGAAATAATGAAATCCTAATTTTATAGATAGGGAAAATGAGACCTAAAGGTATGAGGTGTCTTCTTCAGGATCACACCATCAAGAGATGTGAGATACAGTTGCAGGAGGACTCTGTTTTGACCCCTTCATTTCTTCACAACACACTCTCTTCTGCTTCTCAACGTGAAGTAGGTTAAGCCAAAAGGGAGATGTGTGCAAACCACCCCTCATAGACCATGGCCTTGGAGACAGGTGGGACAGAACTAAGTGGTCTAAGAAGCAGTGCTTCCTCAGGTGGGAACCCAGTAGGAAACCTCAGCCCTGCAGGCAGCTTAAAGGCTCGTTCTCTTGAATTTGCCTCAAAGACACACTGTAGTACAAAAGATTCAAAAGGAAAATGTGTGCCCAGCACAGGAAGGAACCCAGATCTTCTGTGAAGAATACAGTACTTCAGCAGTGTCATTAAGCGAGGTCAAAAAAGGTCATTTCGTTTTTTTAAAAAATGCTAATACAACCTCAAGTACCAGCTAGCTTAAATGACAGGCACTTCATTTTTATTATTCTCAGCTGAAAAGTAAATAACACTCCTACAGTTGTCCTTCATATTAAGACTTTCTTTGCCTGCAATAGGGACTTTATTGACTAAAACCTTATCTATATTTCACAAGACATCATTTTTCCCCATCAGCTTTCAAAGAGATGTTGTTGCCAGCCCTGTTAAGCAAAGGAAAATTCTGATAAAAATAGGTAACAACATAAGAGCTAACTGAAAGAGCTCTCAATGGCCAAAGATAGAACACCATGAACAATAAAATATTGTTGATTATAAACCACACAATAGAATAAATACCCCAGAGTTCATAGTTACATAAATAAATGTAAACAGGCATCAATAGCATATCTATAAAAGTAATTTCCCCTAACCTAGAGCCTACTGCCCCAGGACAGAATTTTTTGTACGTATATACATACAAATGGCATTAATATAAATGACTGCATAAATAAAGTAGGGAAAAGAGATAAATCTTCCTTTATATACATATCAATTTGATATATATGTTTAATATGTATTAAACATCAATATGGATAAATGAATAAATAAAGTAGGGAAGAAGAGATAAATCTTCCTTGCAGAAGTATTCCAAACAGCATATGTATATACCATGTCAATATTCCCCCTCTCCAGGAGTGGAGTCTAATTTCCCACCTTTCAGGTTGAGCTACACTTAGTGACCAACTTCTGGGGGGAAAAGGGCAAAGGAAAAAATAGAAACTTTATGGCAAAGAATCCTGGCAAACTCTATGGAACCAAGTGATAAAGGTGAATGTTGTGTTCTCTGCTATCATGAAAAGGGCACTTTACCTGTATTATATGCTTTACAAAATCTATAACCTCAGTCTAATCATGAAAAACACATCAGACAAACCAAGATCAGGGGAACTTTGTTCTACAGAACACCTGGCCAAGCACTCCTCAAGACTGTCAAGGTCATGAAAAACAAGCAAAAATTAAATGCTGTCTCATTTAATTCTATTTATAAACATGTAAGGTAGATATAATTATGTTCCTTTTTCAATGATAAAAATCAAGTTTACAAGAGTTAAGTAATTAACCCAAGGATAAATTATTTGATGTGTTAAGGCAAATTACATTAGTTCCAAAATATCAGTGATTTAACATGATAAAATGTTTTCTTTTTCATTTATATCATCATCCCATGCAAGTCCATGGTAGTCATCTCATATTCTGCCCTACTTCACCATTCAGGAGCCCCAGAAACTTCTATCTCATGGTTTTGCCATCCTCTGTGCCTTCTGTGCCTCTGTGCCGAGGGACCTTTCCGTTCAAGTTAGGTGGAGATTGAGAGTAAGAATAACACTTTAAAGGATTATGTGGGCAAGTACTATAAATATCTACCCAAATTCCACTCCCCAGGAGAGGCACCAGAAAGGGGACAACTTAGCAATAAAGAAAATTTTAAGCTGTTTCCCGGTGGCGTGTGGGGCTGCAGGCCCTAGAGCTGCCCCGGCTGCCACCAACATGGAGACTTTGTACCGGGTCCCGTTCTTGGTGCTCAAAAGTCCCAACCTGGGCTGGGGTTGTGGCTCAGTGGTAGAGCGCTCACCTAGCATGAGCACGGCCCGGGTTCGATCCTCAGCACCATGTACAAATAAAAGGCACTGTGTACAACTAAAACAAATAAATAAATATTAAAAAAAAAAAAAAAAGTCCCAACCTGAAGCTGAAGAAGCCGCCCTGGGTGCACATGCTGTCGGCTATGACGGTGTATGCTCTGGTGGTGGTGTCTTATTTCCTCATCGCCAGAGGCATAATTTATGATGTTATTGTGGAACCTCCAAGTGTTGGCTCTATGACTGATGAACATGGGCATCAGAGGCCAGTAGCTTTCTTGGCCTACAGAGTAAATGGACAATATATCATGGAAGGACTTGCATCCAGCTTCCTGTTTACAGTGGGCGGTTTAGGTTTCATAATCCTGGACCGATCCAACGCACCAAATATTCCAAAACTCAATAGATTTCTTCTTCTATTCATTGGATTCGTCTGTGTCCTAGTGAGCTTTTTCATGGCTTGAGTATTCATGAGAATGAAACTGCCAGGCTATCTGATGGGTTAGAATGCCTTTTGAGAAAAAATCAGTGGATTCTGGATTTGCTCCTGTTAATGAAGTTTTAAAGGCTGTACCAGTCCTCTGCTATGAAATGTGGAAATGTGGAAAATAATAAAAAGCAGCAGTAAAATAAGTATCAAGTGAAAACATAGGAAGTATCTTAAAGTTTGGACTAGAATTTCTTGGTATCGGAGACAAGTTTATCACAGTATTTTTTTCCTGCTGAGTTGTACCAACGATGTTGTGTCATTTTCTTAGTTTTTCATTTTGTAAATATACTGTTCTTCTAAAATTATAATATTGAATAAAGTGATTATTTTTTACAACCCCTCTTAACATTTTTTGGAGATATTTCTGATTTTCAGAAGTTAATGTAAAATCAGGAAGCAAGATCCCATAAACTGAGAACTCTGGACTGCTGATCCACTTCACGGATGGTGCTTTGCCTTTAAACACAGTCTGTGTGATAGTATGTTATTTCACATATGTATGCAAAACTGTTTGCTCAACAGTAAGATGTATGAAAGGAGCAGAAATAAATAATTTTTCTAATTAAAAAAAAAAAGAGGAAAATTTTAAGACAGCACTATGCTCCAAATAAACACACACAAACCGCACACACAAAAAGTGTGACTCTGCCCCTTCTCCTTCTAGTGAAGGTCAAATTTATAGCCTTCAACACATACTTGCCAGTAATTAGACAGTAAATAGGCAACACCCCTCTTCTCTCTGAGAGCAACATCAGAGAAGGAATGCTATACCATGAAAGTTAAAGAAAGATGCAGAATCTCATAATACTATCCAAAATGTTCAGGTGGTAACAAAAAACTCATTTATCATATTAAAAATCAGGAAAATATCAACTTGAATAGAAAATAAATCCACACATGACAAGGATTTTTTTAAACATAGGAAAATACTTCCCTGAGCAATTATGAAGACACACAAAAGAAAAATGAATTAAGGGGCTGGGGTTGTGGCTCAGCAGTAGAGCACTCGCCTAGTACATGCGTGGCCCAGGTTCGATCCTCAGCACCACGTAAACAAAAATGCATTGCATTGTGTACAACTAAAGCAAATAAATAAATATTTTTTAGAAAAAGAAAAATGAATTAATATAAAATCTTGGCAAGGGAATACAAGATATAAAGAAGAACCAAGTAAAAAGTATAGAATGGAACCACAATTACTGAAAGTGAAGGGCTCAGGAGCAGAACAGAGAACATGGGAAGGGGTCAATGGACTCAAAGATAGAACAATAGCAATCTAACAACATAAAACATAAATTACAATCCAACAACATAAAATCTTGCAGATGAAATGAAAAAAATGAACAGAGCCTTGGGAATTTTTTGGAAGGTAACAAAAGAACTAACATTCAAGTCACTAAAATCAACATACTATGGAGATACAGCCACAGCAATGTTTACAAAAGCTCAATTCACAATAGCTAAGGTCTGGAACCAACCTAGATGCCCATCAACAGATGAATGGATAAAGAAAATGTGGTATATGTACACAATGGAATATTACTCAGCCATAAAGAAGAATGACATTATAACATTTTCCAGTAAATGGAGAGATCTGGAAACTATCATGTTAAGTGTAGTAAGCCAATTCCAAAAAAAAACAAAGATCAAATGTTTTCTCTGATATGTAGATACTAACACACAAAAGAGGGGAATGTGTGGAAGAATAGAAGTTCAATGGATTAGACAAAGAGGAATGAAGGGAAGGGGTATAGAAATAGGAAAGACAGTGAAATGAGTCTGACATAACTTTCCTATGTACATATATAAATATACCACAGTGAATCTCACCATCTTGGGTATCCACAAGACTGGGATTTTAACTAGAATAAGATATATTTCATGTTTACATAAATATATCAAAATATATTCTACCAATTAAAAAAAGAAGAAGAGGGGAGAGTTTTTGTAAAAATAAACTTTTTGAAGAAATAATGACTAAAAGCTTCAATTTTGCAAAAAGATGAAAATAGATCCAAAGAGTTGAGCAAACCAGAAGTATGAAAATCCCAATGAAATCCTTACCAAGACACATCACAGTCAGACATCTAAAAATTAACAGCAAACAAAAAATCTTTCGGCAGCAAAAGAGAAATTAATCCATACTTATAAGGAAAGAAAACTTGAATGACAGCGGATTTCTCACCAGAAACCATGGAGACCAAAAAGAAGTGGCACATTTTTCAAGTGCTGAAAGAAAAGAACTGTCAGCAAAGAATTCTATATGCAACGAATATGCCCTTCAAGAATAAAGAGAGGATCAAGACACTTTCAGGTGCAAAGAAACTAAGAACACGTGTCAGCAGATCTACCCTAAAAGAACAGTTAAAGAAAGTTTTTTAAACAGAAGCAAATTGAAAAAAGAGGGAATCTTGGAACATCAAGAAGGAGGAAAGAACAATGCAAAGAGCAAAAACACAAGTGAATAAAATACACTCTCATGTTCCTTGTTTTCTATATAATTATTTGACTGTTGGAGCAAAATTAGAGCATAGTCTAATGTGGTTCTCAATGAATTAAGAAGAAATATTTTGGAAACTTTTATATAAATGGGAGAGTATAAAGTGATGTGAAGGAAAGTCAACTTTCTGTAGTTCACATGATATGGAAAATGGCAATACCAGTAGACTGGGAGGAGTTATGTATACAAAATGTAAAATCTAGGGTAACCACTAGCATTATAAAGAGATGAATTCCAAAACCCTGTAGATAAATAAAAATAAAATTTTTACAAATGTCCAAGTAACCCATAGGAAGGCAGGAAAATAAAGCAGAGAAATGCAAATAGAACAAATGAAAAACAAAAATAAGGGAAGAATTAAAGACTAGCATATCAATAATTGCATTCAATATTCAAAGGTCTAAGTATAACAGTAAAACACAGAGATGAGCAGAGTGGATAATAAAAACATGACCCAACTATGTGCTGCCCACAAAAAAACTTCAAAAATAACTATATGAGTAGGTGGGGAAAGACATACCATGAAAAGATTAATCAAAGAAAGCAGAAGTGACTATAGCAATATCAGATAAAGTGGACTTCAGAACAAAAAAAAATTACCAGAGGCAGAGAGTGATATTACATAATAATAAAAGGGTCAATTGACCAAGAAGGCAGCAATACAAAATAAAATAGCAGCTACAAATGTACAAAGAAAATTTACTAGAACTAAAGAGAGAAATGGACAAATCCATAACTACAGTTGGATACTTCAAAACCCCCTCAACAACTGATAGAAAAATAATACAAAAAATCATCAAGGCTGTAGAAGAAATCAACCATATCATCAAGCAACAATATTAATCAATGTTTATAGAATGCTCCAAACAACAACAGGATAATCATTCTTTTCAAGGGCCCATGGTAGAACTTTACTTAGGCCATAAAAAAAGACCTCAATAAACTTAACTAAAATCATACAAAGTATGTTCTCTGACCACAATGAAACTCAAATAATAGACAAGAAAAGGTTAAAAACAGAATCTTCACACATTTAGAAATTAAAGAGCACGCTTCTGAAAAATCCATAGGTCAGAGACAAAGCTCAGGAGAAATTTTAAAATACATTTTATTGAATTTAAAAGAAAATATAGCATTTAGGGTATGCAACTAAAGCAGTGCTGAGACATAGCATTAAAATGCTTACATTAAAGTAAGGAAAAAGCTCTCAAATCAATATCTAATTTTCCATCTCACGAAACTAAAAAAAAAAATGATAAAATAAAGCCAATGCAAGGAAAAGGAAGGAAATAATAAAGATAAAAGTGAAAGCCAAAGATACTAAAAGCAGAAACAATAGAAAAATGAAACAAAAGTTTTTTTCTTTGAAAAGTTCAATAAAATTCACAGGCCTCATAATCCTCAAAGGAAAAAGTAAAAGAAAAGACACAAATTACCAATGTCATTAATTAAACAGGTAATATCATTATAGATCTGAAGATATTAAAGTGAGCTGGATGTGGTGACTGCATGCCTGTAATCCCAGCAGCTCTGGAGGCTGAGGTAGGAGGATTACAAGTTCAAGGCAGCAAGCCTCAGCAATTTAGCAAGGCATAAGCAATTTAGTGAGACCCTTGTCTCAAAATAAAAAATAAAAAGGGCTCAGTGGTATAGCGCCTATGGGTTCAATCCCCAGTACCAAAAGAAAAAGAAAAGATCAAAGTATAATAAGAGAATGCTAAGGATAACTCTAAACACAAATTTGAAAAATTAGATGAAAAGGACCTCAAAAAGCACAAGCTACCCACAATTCACTCTACAGGAAATAATTTGAATAGCCCTATTACTGTTAAGAAAATTGAACTCATAATTTTAAAACTCCTGAAAAATTAATCTCCAAGCCCACATGGTCTTACTGAAGAATTCTACCAAAGGGGTAAAGAATTAACACTAAGTCTATACAGTCTCTTCCAGAGAACATAAAAGAAACACTTTCCAATTTGTTTTATAAAGTCAGTATGCCCTGATATTAAAACCAAAACAAGATAGTACAAAAAACGTTACAGACCAGTATCCTTCATGAATTCAGATACATAAATCCTCAACAAAATATGACCAAATATAAGTCAGTGAAATATACAATGAATTATATACCACAAACAGTGAGATTTATTCCAGGAATATAAGGCTGTATAATTTACCAGATTAACAAAATGTAGAAGAAAATAAAATGATGTGTATCAATTAATGCAAAAAAGTCAGTCTAGGTGTCCATCAACAGGTGAATGGATAAAGAAAATGTGGTGTATATACACAACTGAGCATTATTCAGCCACAAAGAAGAATGAACTCATGTCATTTGCAGCAAAATGGATAGAACAGAAGGACATCCCTCCTGTTAAGTGAAATAAACCAGACACAGAAAGATAAGTATCCATCAAATGTGGAAACTAAAAGAGAGAAAGAAAAAATGTCAACATGAAAATGAAAGAGGGATTGGGAAGGATTCAAAAGAGAGGAAAGTTGGGGTTTGAGGGTAGAAGAAGGGTAGATGAACATGATCAATGCCCTATTTATACATACATGGAACTATCACAGTGAATTCCATTAATTTGTGCCATTAATATGTATCAATAATAATTTTTTAAATGATTTGAAGCCATTTAGGCAAAATGAGAACAAAGAAGAGATGAAAGAATTTCTACAGTAAATTATTAGTAGTTATTAAAACCCACAAGATTAGATAATTGGGTGTGCCACATACATTAATGTCCCAAAGCAGCCATTCTCTATGGAGGAAAGTGGGCATTGGCTTTTCCCAAAGATAAGAGATTCTTCTTGATTAAGATCACAGATGCTGACCCTAAAATTATGCAAATGCCAATTGATACATAAAATAGAATTATAGGATGCTGTATTAGTCACATTTAAGAGTATGTTTTTTTTAACTTTTAAATAAAATAAATGTATAGTTTAACAAATATTATACCATGATGACCCTTGCAAATCAATACCCAGATCAAGATATGGAACTTGACTAGTCACCAGAAGCCATGTCCCAATCATAACCATCTCTGTCACCTCTAAAAATAATCACTCTCCTGACATTTAGCTTTCCTTTAGATTATAGCATCCAAGAGTACAACACTAATAACAATAATCTAGTTTTTTACATATTTTTATGTTTATGTCTTTTAAGTCCCTTTTAATCTATATGCCACACCTTTTATTCCTTTTTTCTGGAATTTATTTTTTTAAAAATTGCATCATAGCCGGGCGCGGTGGCACACGCCTGTAATCCCAGCACTTTGGGAGGCTGAGGCAGGAGGATCGCGAGTTCAAAGCCAGCCTCAGCAATGGCGAGGCACTTAGCAACTCAGTGAGACCCTGTCTCTAATTAAAAAACACAAAAAAGGGCTGGGGATGCGGCCCAGTGGTCAAGTGCCCCTGAGTTCAATCCCTGGTACTAAAAAAAAAAAAAAAAAAAAAAAAAAAAAAAAAAAAAAAATTGCATCATTTAACTTGTGGATTTTCCTATAGTTTACATTTTGATGACTGCAGTCATAACATAGTCAAACATGTTCCTTGGTAGTCTGTCAGTCCTTTAAATTAGTGATTGGTATAGGAGGTTTAAAATGGAATGCACTGATTGGACAGTTTCAACTGCTTTTGCAATAGCTACTAGGTGACCTATGGATTTCTGGAAGGCAAGACTGAAAGCCATCAAAGCTCAACCTATCATGTAAAACCAGGAAAAGCAGCTTAGAGAGATACAGGCTCAATTGGAAGAATTCTTGGCTGGGTGTAAGGGCTGTGTGCAAAACAGAAAGAATTGGAGCAAAGGAGAATGAATTACCAACAGGAGAGTGTCTGAAGAGTGTCTGGGAGGGGATAGAAGTCAGGACTCACAAAGGCCCGCTGGGTAAATGCTGGGATCTAAATAGGGAAAAGTAAGTATAGCCAAGGTATACTTTAAACCTGGTCCTTTGAACCAGTTCAGGAAAATACCCTCTCAACAATGGTACTTGTGTGTAGAGTGCATGAGTTTATCAGGAATGCTCAGGGCAACCAGCACTTTATACTGAGCAAAGACTGGAGATGGACACAGCAAAAGTCCCATACATGAGAAGTGACTAGCTTAAAGGAAAAAATTAAGTTGCATTATTAAAAATTTAGACCTCTAGAAGAGGATTAGGGGGAGGGAGGAGGGATGGGGAAAGACAACAACTGTGAAACAAAATTGACCAAATTATGCTATGTACATATATAAATACACCACAGTGAATTCCACATTTAGCTACAGCTATAAAGCATCAATTTAAAAAACAATAAATAAAGAGAAGGAAGACCAATGGAGTAGAGGAAGGGGAATAGGAGGAGGGAGGAGGGGAGGGAAAGAGGAAGCACTGGGGATTGAATTGGAGCAAATTCTATTCCATGCATGTGTAATTATGTCAAAATGAAGCCAACTCATTTTTGTACATCAGTGACAAAGCCTCTGAAAGGGAAATGATGAAAACTACGCCATTTACAATAGCACCAAAAAAAATAAAATACCTGGGAATCAACTTAACGAAAGAGGTGAAAGAGCTCTATAAGGAAAATTATAGAACACTAAAGAAAGAAATCATAGAAGAACTCAGAAGATGGAAAGACCTACCTTGCTCTTGGATAGGTAGAATCAATATTGTCAAAATGTCCATACTACCAAAAACATTATACAGATTTAATGCAATTCCAATCAAAATCCCAATGTCATTCTTCAAAGAAATAGAAAAAGCAGTCATGAAATTCATCTGGAGAAATAAGAGACCCAGAATAGCCAAAGCAATCCTGAGCAAGAAAAGTGAAGCAGGTGGCATCACCATACCGGACTTTAAATTATACTATAGAGCAATAGTAACAAAAACAGCATGGTATTGGCACCAAAACAGACTGGTGGACCAATGGTACAGAATTGAGGACACAGAGACTAATACATATAATTTCAGCTATCTTATATTAGACAAAGGTGCCAAAAATGTACAGTGGAGAAAGGATAGCCTCTTCAACAAATGGTGCTGGGAAAACTGGAAATCCATATGCAACAAAATGAAATTAAACCCTTGTCTCTCACCATGCACAAAATTCAATTCAAAGTGGATCAAGGACCTAGGAATTAGACCAGAGACAATACGCCTAATAGAAGAAAAAGTAAGCTCCAATTTCCAACATGTCGGATTAGGCCCCAAGTTCCTTAATAAGAATCCTGTAGCACAAGAACTATTACCAAGAATTAATGAATGGGATAGATTTAAACTGAAAAGCTTCTTCTCAGCAAAAGAAACAATCAGTGAGGTGAATAGAGAGCCAACTAATTGGGAACAAATATTTAATACATGCACATCAGATAGAGCACTAATTTCTAGAATGTATATAGAACTAAAAAAACTTAACACCAAAAAAGCAAATAACCCAATCAATAAATGGGCTAAGGAATTGAAAAGACACTTCTCAGAAGAAGATACACGATTAATCAACAAATACATGAAAAAATGCTCAACATCACTGGCAATTAGAGAAATGCAAATCAAAACTACTCTAAGATTTCATTTCACTCCAGTCAGAATGGCAGCTATCAAGAACACAAACAACAATAAATGTTGGAGAGGATGTGGGGAAAAAGGCACACTCATACATTGCTGGTGGGACTGCAAAATGGTGCAACCGCTATGGAAAGCAGTATGGAGATTTCTTGGGAAAATGGGAATGGAACCACCCTATGACCCAGCCATCCCACTCCTGGGTCTATTCCCAAAAGACTTAAAAACAGCATATTACAGTGACACAGCCACTTCAATGTTTATAGCAGCACAATTCACAATAGCTAGGTTGTGGAACCAACCTAGATGTCCCTCAGTAGATGAGTGGATAAAGAAAATGTGGTATATATACAAAATGGAATTTTACTCAGCAATAAGAGAGAATAAAATAATGGCATTTGCAGGTAAATGGATGAAGTTGGAGAATATAATGCTAAGTGAAATTAGTCAATCTCAAAAATCCAAGTACCGAATGTTTTCTCTGATATAAGGAGGCTGGTTCACAGAGTTGTTGGAAGGGGGTACATAGGATCAGAGGAACACTGGAATGGTCAACGGAAAGGGAGGGGAGGGAGGGAGTAAGGGGGGGGTTGGAAAAAAATTGGTGGTTGAATGAGATGGATATCATTATCCTAAATGCATGATTGAAGATCTGAATGGTACTTATATACTTTGTATACAAGCAGTTGTATGTAAAAAGATACTATACTTGTGCATGATGAATAAGTAAATAAATAATAAAAAAAAAATGAAGCCAACTATTATGTATATAATGAACTAATGAAAACACTTTTAAAAAAAGAAGTTGGAAAGAGAAACACTAAGTTCCTGACTGCTCTCAATGAATTTAGTAAGAGCACTAAATAATTTATGCTTTAAAAAATAAGAGGTGTTTTTACAATATAGTTCACATTGTACAGTATGGAGTACAATTAATTCTGTATTAAATAAAAAAAACAAAAAATTTCCTAGTGAAAACAATAGAGAAACCTCTCTTTATACATGAGTGTTTGTGGAATGGAATATATCTATTACCCAATACAAAATTCCCTGGGGAAAAATCATACAACAAATGAGAACAAATACTTATATACCACTTTCAATGTACTGGTCAGTGTTCTAAGCATTTTTCAAGTATGGGCTCATTTGACCTTCAAATTACCCTGACCTCCATGAGAAATGTATCATTATCCCCAGTTTAAAGAGGCTAAATTATCCAAGGAAATAGGAGAAGGCTAACGAGTTTGCTTAGGATTGCACCACAGCCAAGAGATGGCAGAGCCAGTGTTCAGAGTCCATGTGTGCAGCTGCCACTCCAACATTTCTGCCACTCCAACACTGTAAAGAACAAAGTAGAATAGAATTTATGAAGTTAATTTACTTTACTTGATCCAAAATATGAAATCTTCTCTAAGAGGATGTTAAGGTAAGCAGATGCCTTCTAAACAACACAAGATGCTTTGGAAACTCCTCCTGGATGAGGAAGATGTTCTTGTCCCTCTCCCTCTATTTGCAAAGGTAGATGCCCCTAAAGAACAGCCTGCCAAAATCTTCTTAACACCTAGTTCCCTATGAATTCATCCCCTGGTACTCTGAATTTCCCTGGGATGGTATAAATCCCAGGCTCTGGAGTATCCCTGTAAGCAGGGAGCAGTGTGCACTAATCAATTTGATTTAGAATGATTCTCTTTGTTCATAATTTTAATGAAAAAAACCCACTTCAGTACACAGTTGGACTGCATTGGTGTTTTCCATGTTATAATTAAAGTAGAAACTGAAAGTAACAAATCCCCAAGAAATTCCTGCATCAATTTTTGAATAGGATGCATTTGTTTTTAGCTATGATTATTGCAGTTAACCTTCCCTTCCAGTGGACTAATAAAAGCTTGATTTAGTAATATTAGCATTTGGATCAGTTCTGCAGAACATATTTTGAGTTAAGTGTTACCATAGTCCCTCCTACACTACTGTGTGAAAAGCTAAAGAGACTTAAGAGATTTCCAGGTGATATTTAGCCAGCATAGTTCTAATTAGAAAGCACAAGGTCTACTAAGAAAGTGGTAGTGGTGATAAAAATCAGGTGTGATTTTCTTAAGAAGGTAAAAGGAACCCAAGGCAATTGAGGTTGAATCATTTCCTGAGTGTGGTATTATTTTTTAACTCTTCACTGTCCCCAAAATTTTTTAAATTGCTAAGGATCTCTACTTACCTGGTGCCCCCAGACCCCACTGATGGACTCCCACCAACCTCCTCCTTTACTGCTTTTCTTCTTCCTCTGTTACATGTCACTTGCTCCAAAAACACTGTCTCAATAGGAGGAATATAAAGTGTGGCAGCAACAAAAACTGTAAACAGCCTAGTCATAAAATACAATCTCTCATCTTAGAAAACCACCACCACCACATCCCCCACCACAGCTATGACCTAATTTCTGTACTCCTTTTTTCATCAAAACTCTTGAAATCAGTGTTCTTATTCACGGTCTCTACTTCCTCTCCTCCCCTTCTTTCTTGAAATCACTACATTCAGCCTTTCATTTCCATAAGTTCACCAAGCTGCTCTTGTCAAGGTCACTGACGTCATCCTATTGCCCAGTCCAGTGTTCAAGTCCCCATCACTGTTGGCTTGTCAGCAGTATTGACACAGTCAATCACTCCGGCTTTCTTCACGTGGTCTTGAAATAAAATCAGCTCTCATGGTTCTCTTTGACCTCAGTAGCTATGCTTCACTCTGCTTTGCTGGTTCCTCAACAGTGAAGAGTTCAGGGCCCAGTTCCACACCTGTTCAATCTACAGTCAGCCCCTAGTTGTCTTCCTGGACCTAATTTCACCTAGCCATTCCCAAGAACGTGTTATATATGTTGTTGTGGAGTGGATGTCATGATACATGAATAAAGGGAAAAAGTAAAAGATGGCAAGCTGGATATTTGCAGGAGTTGAGGGTGACTGAAAATACAAAGTCACAAAATTTAACTCCTACTCCAAAAGGCTTGGGCACAAAATAAACCAGAAAGTCACAATGAAGAGGTGAGAATAGAGATCTCCAACCTGTAATTTTTTGATAATTTAATTAGAAATAGATAAAGAGATAAATTGGGCATCTGGGGGATAAAAATTGATGGCCTACTGGGGGGCCAGGAAAAATAGTTACAAAGCAAGAGAGGAAATGATGTCATCAGAGAAATGACAATTAGGAGATAGATAAGGGAGTTCAGTGAAGAGAGTAGATTTTGAAAGCTTTATAAAGCTGAATTATTTCTGATATTTTTAACTGCCTGCTTTCAAAATAACCGTCTTTTCTAATTGCTTCTACTATAAACTGACATTTCTAAAGTTTTCTGTCCCTGGTCCATACTTCTCTCTATACTCTGAATCTTACCATTAATGAAAAAGCTTTTTTGTTGAGAACTACTTCATCCAACAAACCTCAAAAACCCAAGAAAACATAACCAAGGATTAATACACACACACAAAAAAAAAAACATATTTCATTTTTTTAAAGAGATAGACATCAAAATGAAGAACTAAACACTTGGGACACTGAGAAAAATGCAAAGAGGTTGACCCAAGCAGATAAATTTCCCAGTTGGAATCTGAAACAGGTCTGTCTGATTCCAAAGCCTATCCTCTTTCAATTCTACAGCCTGACTCAAACACAAGTTTAAACTGTTTAGAAAATGGGAGAAATATAACAATGTAGTAAAAAAAATCATTCAATCTAAAAGAACAAGGGGGTTGGTAGTGGAGCAAAGCCCATGGAAGAACTAAAGAAACATATTAAAGAAGGTACATCCACAGAAACACTGTAAAAGCGAATAAAAAAGACAGGAAGAAAGAATATTATTTAGCTGCAGAAAGATATGGACCACCTTAAAACAATTGTCACCATTATAGTTGTTAGTGAAATCATTGTTATTTTATTTTCTATATCTGAAGGATAAATGGCACCCATCTTCCTTTCCTACAGGTTTGGTTTTGTTTTGTTGTTTTATTTTTGTTTTTTGTTTAGTTTGGGGTTTTTTTAATTTTTTTTTAAGTTATTAATGGACCTTTATTTTCTTTATTTTTGTGCAGTGTTGAGAATCAGACCCAGTGCCTCACCATGCGAGACAAGTGCTATACCACTGAACCACAACCCCAGTCCACTTTGTTTTGTTTTTTGTTGTTGTTGTTGTTGCTGTTGTTTTGTTTTTCTGTGCGTGTATTCTGTGACTAGGAGAAATTATATCCAGGGCTAGATTTCACCCACAGCCACACCACAGGATGTTTATTCCTACTTCCTGACTTGGGGTCCCTGATCCTTCAGAGGCTCCCACTCATATTCACTCCCTATTTTAACATATGCCTTACTGCTCCTGCCACCATCCTTGCCAAAATTATTGTCTGTTAATTCTTTTTTTATTCTAATTTGTTATACATGCTTGCAGAGTGCAATTCATTTCGTATTACATATAAAGAGCACAATTTTTCAAGTCACTGGTTTTACATAAAATATTTTCACAACAATTGTGTCTTCATACATGTATTTAGAATAATGAAGTCTAACTCATTCTACCATTATTCCTATCCCCTTGTCCCCTCCTCTTTCCTCCCCTCCCCTTTGTTCTATTTAAAGTTCCTTCATTCCTCTCATGTCCCCTCCCTTGCCTTTATAAGTCAGTATCTTCATAACAAAGAGATGATTCCACCTTTGGTTTTTTGGGATTGGCTAACTTCACTTAGCATTATTTTCTCCAACTCCGTCTATTTACCTTCAAATGCCATGATTTTATTCTCTTTTAGTGCTGAGTAGTGTTCTTTTAGTGCTGAGTAGTGGGCATCGGGGTTGGTTCCACAATCTAGCTATTGTGAATTGTGCCACTATAAACATTGATGCGGCTGTGTCCCTATAGTAAGCTGTTTTTAAGTCTTTTGGGTATAGACCAAGGAGTGGGATAGCTGGGTCAAATGGTGGTTCCATTCCAAGTTTTCCTAGGAATCTCCATACTACTTTCCAGAATGGCTTCACCAATTTGTAGTCCCACCAGCTATGTATGAGTATGCCTTTTTCCCCACATCCTCGCCAGCATTTATAGTTGTTTGTATTTTTGATAGCTGCCATTCTGACTGGAGTAAGATGAAATCTTAAGAGTTGTTTTGATTTGCATTTCTCTAATTGCTAGAGATATTGAACATTTTTTCATATATTTGTTGATTGATTTTATATCATCTTCTGAGAAGTGTCTTTTTAATTCCTTGGCCTATTTATTGATTGGGTTATGTGTTTTTTTTTTTTTTTTTTTTTTTTTTTGGTGTTAAAGTTTTTGAGAGCTGCCAGGCACGGTGGCGCATGCCTGTAATCCCAGCACTTTGGGAGGCTGAAACAGGAGGATCGCGAGTTCAAAGCCAGCCTCAGCAATGGCGAGGCACTTAGCAACTCAGTGAGACCCTGTCACTAAATAAAATACAAAAAAGGGCTGGTGATGTGGCCCAGTGGTCGAGTGCCCCTGAGTTCAATCCCCGGTACCAAAAAAAAAAAAAAAAAAGTTTTAGAGAGCTTTATATATCCTTGAGGTTAGTGTTCTATCTGATGTGCTTGTGGTAAAGATTTGCTCCCATTCTGTAGGTTCTCTATTCACCTCACCTTTTCTGAGAAGAAGCTTTTTAGTTTGAATCCATCCCATTTATTAACTCTTGGTTTTAATTCTTGTGCTATATGGGCTCCTATTGAGGAATTTGGGGCCTAATCCAACATGATGGAGATTTGGACCTACTTTTTCTTCTATTAGGTGCAAGGTCTCTGGTTTAATTCCTAGGTCCTTGATCCACTTTGAGTTGAATTTTGTGCATGGAGAGAGAAAGAGATTTGATTTCATTTTATTACATGAGGATTTCCAGTTTTCCCAACACCATTTGTTGAAGAGGCTGTCTTTTCTCCAATGAATGTTTTTGGCACCTTTGTCTAATATAATTGTAGGTGTGTGGGTTAGTCTCTGTGTCTTCTATTCTGTACCATTGGTCAACTAGTTTATTTTGGTGCCAATACCATGCTGTTTTTTTACTGTTGCTTTGTCATACAATTTAAGGTCTGGAATAGTAATGCCACCAGCTTCACTCTTCTTGCTAAGAATTGCTTTGGCTATTCTGGGTCTTTATTTTTCCAGATGAATTTCATGATTGCTTTTTCTATTTCTATGAGGAATGATATTGGAATTTTGATTGGTATTGCATTGAAACTGTATAATGCTTTTGTAAGAATGGTTATTTTGACAATATTAATTCTGCCTATCCATGAACAAGGTAGATCTTTCCATCTTCTAAGATCTTCTTTAATTTCTTTCTTTAGTGTGCTATAGTTTTCATTGTAGAGGTCTTTCACTTCTTTTGTTGATTCCCAAGTTTTTTTTTTTTTTTTTTTTTTTTTTTTTTTTTTTTTTTTTTGAGGCTATAATAAATGGGGTGGATTTCCTAGTTTCTCTTTCTGAGGATTTGTCACTGATGTACAGAAATGCCTTTGATTTATGGGTATTGATTTTATATCCAGCTACTTTGTTGAATTCATTTAGTTCTAGAAGATTTCTGGTGGAATTTTCTGGATCTTCTATGTATAGAATCATATCATCTACAAATAGTGATAATTTGAGTTTTTTTCCTATCCATATCCCTTTAATTTCTTTCATCTGTCTAATTGCTCTGGCTAAGGCTTCAAGAACTATGTTAAATAGGAGTGGTAAAAGAGGGCATCCCTGTCTTGTTCCAGTTTTTAGAGGAAATGCTTTCAATTTTTCTCCATTTAAAATGATGTTGGCCTGGGGCTTAGCATAGATGGCCTTTACGATGTTGAGGTATGTTCCTGTTATCCCTAGTTTTTATAGCGTTTTGAACATGAAGTGCTGTATTTTGTCAAATGCTTTCTCTGCATCTATTGACATGATCATATGATTTTTATCTTTGAGTCTATTGATATGATAAATTACATTTATTTATTTCCTTATGTTGAACCAACCTTGCATCCCTGGAATGAACCCCACTTGATCGTGGTGCACTATCTTTTTTGATATGTTTTTGTATTCAATTTGCCAGAATTTTATTGAGAATTTTTGCATCTATATTCATTAGAGATATTGGTCTGTAGTTTTCTTTCTTTGATATGTCTGCCTGGTTTTGGAATCACGATGATCTTGGCTTCATAGAATGAATCTGGGAGTGTTCCCTCTTTTTCTATTTCATTAAATAGTTTGAGAAGTATTGGTGTTAGTTCTTCTTTAAAGGTCTTGTAGAACTCAGCTGTGTATCCATCCGGTCCTGGGCTTTTCTTGGTTGGTACGTTTTTGATGGCATCCTCTATTTCTTTGCTTGAAATTGATCTATTTAAATTGTATATATCATCCTGTTTAGTTTGGGCATATTGTATGTTTCTAGAAATTTGTCAATGCCTTCGATATTTCCTATTTTATTGGAGTATAAATTTTCAAAATAATTTCTAATTATCTCCTGTATTTCTGTAGTGTCTGTCGTGATATTTCCTTTTTCATCATAGATATTGGTAATTTGAGTTTTCTCCTTTTCTTCACTAGCATAGCTAATGGTTTATCAATTTTATTTATTTTTTAAAAGAACCAACTTTTTGTTCTGTCAATTTTTTCAATTTTTGTTTGTTTGTTTGTTTGTTTGTTTCAATTCCATTAATTTCAGCTCTGATTTTAATTATTTCCTGTCTTCTACTTCTTCTGGGGTTGATTTGTTCTTCTTTTTCTAGGGCTTTGAGATGTAATGTTAGTTCATTTATTTGTTGACTTTTTCTTCTTTGAGGGAATGAACTCCATGCAATGAACTTTCCTCTTAGTACTGCCTTGGTAGTGTCCCAGAGATTTCGATATGTTATGTCAGTGTTCTCATTTACCTCTAAGAATTTTTTAATCTCCTTCTTGATGTCTTCTGAAACCCATTGTTCATTCAGTAGCATATTTCTTAGTCTCCAGGTGTTGGAGTCGCTTTTGTTTCTTATTTTATCATTGATTTCTAATTTCATTCCATTATGATCTGATAGAATGCAGGGTAGTATCTCTACTTTTTTATATTTGCTTAGAGTGTCATTATGGCATAATATATGGCCTATTTTAGGGAAGGATCCATGTGCTGCTGAGAAGAAAGTGTATTGGCTCATTGATGGATGATATACTCTATATATGTCAGTTAAGTCTAAGTTATTGATTGTATTATTGAGTTCTATAGTTTCTTTGTTTAGCTTTTGTTTGGAAGATCTACCCATTGATGAAAGAGGTGTGTTAAAGTCACCTAGAATTATTGTGTTGTGGTCTATTTGACTCTTGAACTTGAGAAGAGTTTGATTAATGAATGTAGATGCTCAATTATTTGGGACATATATATTTATAACAGTTATGTCTTGTTGATGTATGATTCCCTTGAGCAGTATGAAATGTCCATATTTATCTCTTTTGATTAACTTTGGCTTGAAGTCTACTTTATTTGATATGAGGATGGAGACCCCTGCTTGCTTATGTAGACCATGTGACTGGTGTATTTTATAGTCTATGGGCATCTTTTTCTATGAGATGTGTCTCCTGAAGGCAACATTATCATTCAGGGTTATTATTGAGACATGATTTGTATTACCAGTCATTTCTTGTTTATTTTTATTTTTATTTTTGGTATTTAGTTTGATTTGGTTTCTCCTTTGGTTGATTTTTTCCTTTATTGTAGTTCTTCCCTTTGTAGACTTTCATTGTTGTTTTTCATTTCCTCCTTGTTGAATATTTTGCCAATAATGTTTTGTAGTGCAAGCTTTCTTGTTGTGAATTCTTTTAGCTTTTGTTTATCATGGAAGGTTTTTATTTCATCATCAAATCTAAAGCTTAGATTTGCTGGATATAAAATTCTTGGTTGGCATCCCTTATCTTTTAGAGCCTGGTATATGTTGTTCCAGGATCTCCTGGCTTTGAGGGTCTGGATTGAAAAAATCTGCTGAGATCCAAATTGGTTTTCCCTTATAGGTAATCTGATTTTTTTCTCTTGCAGCCTTCAAAATTCTATCCTTATTTTGTTTGCTAAGCATTTTTATTATAATGTGCCTTGGTGTAGCTCTGTTGTAATTTTGTACATTTGGCGTCCTATAGGCCTCTTGTATTTGATTTTCAAATTCATTCTTCCTGCTTGGGAAATTATCTGATATTATTTCATTGACGAGATTGTTCATTCCTTTGGTTTGAATCTCTGCACCTTCCTCTATTCCAATAAATCTTAAATTTGGTCTCTTGATGGTATCGGATAATTCTTGGATATTCTGTTCATGGTTTTTACCATCTTCACTGTGATGTCAACTTTATTTTCAAGATTATATATTTTGTCCTCATTGTCTGAGGTCCTATCTTCCAAGTGATCCAATCTGTTGGTAATGCTATCTATTGAGTTTTTTAAGTGGCTTATTATTTATTTCATTTCAAGGATTTCTGTTTGGTTTTTTCTCAGACTCTCTATCTCTTTCTTGAAGTAATCTTTTACTACCTGAATTTGTTCTCTTATCTCTTGATAAGAGATAAGAGACAATCAAATGATTGTCTGTATTTGATCTCTTTATCTCTTTGTTGGAGAGATGAATTTTTGCCTGTATCTGCTCACTTAAGTCATTTTTTAATCCAAAATAATTTTAATTATGTATATCCAGAACTCCTTCTCTGACATTTCACCTACTGTGCTTTCTATGGCTTCTATTGTTGTAGTATCTTGGTTTGTTTTGGGCATTTTTCTCCCTTGTTTTTTCATGATGTCTATGTGTTTTTCTCTCTTGCAGGGTAAGCCTGAGGTATTACAGCTTTTGCCCTATTGTCTTACAGAGTCCCTACAGGTTACCCAAACCCTCACATTTTAGGGAAAGATCAATATTACAGCATTCAATGTACCCAATGTGTATCCATATATCAGTTAGCTTCTATTTTTTATGTTTACAGTTTTGTCACTATAAACAGAAATGATGAGATCAGTTATCTTTTACCATATAGTCTCTATGTTTGCATGGTGATTTTCAGTATATAATGGTAGAAGAGGGGACTTAAGAGTTGGCTAAGACGTTTATGAGGTAGGATGTGAGAAAATAGAGGTATTAGATTATTTGACTAGTGAGAGTGTAATCATAAGAATTTGGCTGTTATTAGGAGAAACAAGAGATAGGCATCCCCATATAAGACTCCCTGTTAGTTCACAACAGGATAACTGGTAGCACCTCTAATAGTGCACCCTCTGGTGCAGCCTGGTTCACAGGGAACATAGTGATGTCTTACCAGGACCTTTTTGTTGTTCCTTGATAGTAGCCTTGCTATCTCAGTTTTGTGGTGGCAGCTTCAAGCCTATAATTATCTTGATGTTGGGTTCTGTAGCCACAGAACCCCAGTGTGGTGTGTCTCTCTGGGCAGGCGCGGGTTGCCTCTCCGTGTTGTGGGCATGGGTCAGGCCTCTCTCTCCGGATCTCCTCCTGGCCGCAGTGTGGTGGAGCAGGCAGTCTGGCATTCCTCTCCCCACTCTCCTCCTCCTGGTTCTCCTACCAGTCTAGTTGTGGTGGTGGGGGTTGAGCAGGCAGGCGGCTGTGCCCTTCCTCTGGCCAGTAACTACTGCTCCTCCCGGTTGTGGAGTGGGCAGGTGGGGGTTGCACAGGCAGTTGGCGGGGCCCTTCCTGCAGCCGGGCCCTTCCTCCAGCTGGTGCCTACTGCTTCTCCCAGTCATGGTGTGTGGCATTTGTCTGTTAATTCTGATACACGTTCATCTATGTTCCTTCTTAAAACTGCTTTAATATCCATTTTTCTTCAAATCTTCCTGGACCTAATTCCATGGACTCAAGTCCATGGACTCAAATCAGAGAATGTGACGAGCCTTCTATCCAGCAGCCATCAGCTGTGAATATTCCCATGCAGATCTTGATTGCCCAGTTCACATGAGCACACATCTATATTTGACTTTACCTTTCTTTTAAAATGTCACTATCTCACTGACTGACCTGCTTTATTACAGTTCTCTGGGAGATAGATACATATGTACATAGAACATAAATGTTAACTGAATCTAAACACTCTTTAAATTTCTCATCATATATGTATTTTCATTTATTTGATCATTATTTCATTTTATTATTAATATATTAATTGTACATATTAATGAGGTTCAGTGTGATAGTTCCATATCTGCAAACAGCATGCATTGATTATACCCAATCACCCTTTTCCCACCTTTTTTTTTTAATATTTATTTATTTACTTTAGTTGTACACAATGCAATGCATTTATGTTGTACGTGGTGCTGAGGATCGAACCCGGGCTGCACATGTGCGAGGCAAGTGCTCTGCCGCTGAGCCACAACCCCAGCCCGCCCACCTTTGTCCCCCACAGTGCATTCAGGTTTCTGTTTGGTTTTGGTTTGTGTTGGATTTTTTTTTTTGGGGGGGGGGGAGTTGTTTTGTTTTGTCTTGTTTGTGGTGCTGAAGGTTGAACCCAGGACCTCATGCATGCTAGGCAAGCACTTTACCACTGAACAACACCCCAGTCCCAATAACTGAACTTGGTGACAGTGCTGTTTCACAGCTGACTTACTGTATTACTCTGAGAACAATTTGCCACAAATATCAAAGTTATGTTATATGCTTTTCTCTCTCTTTTCTCCAAAGATATGCACAATGGGATATGTAAAATGTCAGAAGTAATTGGACAAAATTGTACAATCCCATTGTGACCCTAAAACACTGTTGTAGTTGAATATTGCTGCAGAAGTTTAAAATGTGGTTTGAAGCCTGTTCATTACAAAAAATATAATTTTTTTCTTTAAAGAAATTGCACCAGAATTTTTAAAGTCTTTGATAATATGAATATATTCTTTCGAATATTAAAAAAACCCTTTTCAACTTATAAATATACATAAGAGTAAATATAGATAAGAAATTAATTTAGGTGGCAAAATAGACATATAATTTGTAATCTGATCATCAGAAAGAGTTTGAGTATTTAACTGTAAAAAAGTATTCTTTGAGGGGCTGGGGTTGTGGCTCAGCGGTACAGCGCTCGCCTAGCACATGTGTGGCCCGGGTTCGATTCTCAGCACCACGTAAAAATAAAGGCATTGTGTACAACTAAAACAAGTAAATAAATATTTTTTAAAGTATTCTTTGAGAAATAATGTGAAGATGGACTCAAATTAGAGAGAGGATTTTAAAATTATACGTAAAATGTGTGGTATTTTATGAAAACCAAAATATTATCATGTTTTCTAGGGAAAATGTGGCTTTTTCATTCATTAACCAGTAGCATATTATTTTCCAGGAACTTTCCATTCAGAAGAAATGCTGTGGCCCTTCTCTTTACCCACAGAAAATGGAGCACAGTAGACCTCATAGCTGAAGAAATTACAGACTCCTCACAAATGAGAGACATTCAAGGCTGCATAGCCTCCAGCTAAAGGAAAATAACAAACGGCTTCTCCACAGTGTATATTGGAAGAAGGGGAAGATGAACCTCACAAACTGTACCACAGAAGCCAGCACGGCTGTGAGACCCAAGACCATCACAGAGAAGATGCTCATTTGCCTGACTCTGGTGATTATCACTACCCTGACCATGCTGCTGAACTCGGCTGTGATTGTGGCCATCTGCACCACCAAGAAACTCCATCAGCCTGCAAACTATCTGATCTGCTCTCTGGCGGTGACAGACCTCCTGGTGGCAGTGCTGGTCATGCCCCTGAGCATCATGTACATTGTCATGGACAGCTGGAAGCTTGGGTACTTCATCTGTGAGGTGTGGCTGAGTGTGGACATGACCTGCTGCACCTGCTCCATCCTCCATCTCTGTGTGATTGCCCTAGACAGGTACTGGGCCATCACCAATGCTATTGAATATGCCAGGAAGAGGACAGCCAAGAGGGCTGGACTGATGATCCTCACTGTCTGGACCATCTCCATCTTCATCTCCATGCCCCCTCTGTTCTGGAGGAGCCACCGCCAACTCAGCCCACCCCCCAGTCAATGCACCATCGCAGCATGACCACGTCATCTACACCATTTACTCCACACTTGGGGCATTTTACATCCCCTTGACTTTGATCCTGATTCTCTATTACCGCATTTACCATGCAGCCAAGAGTCTTTACCAGAAAAGGGGATCGAGCCGGCACTTAAGCAACAGAAGCACAGACAGTCAGAACTCTTTTGCAAGCTGCAAACTTACACAGACTTTCTGCGTGTCTGACTTCTCCACCTCAGACCCTACCACAGAGTTTGAAAAGATCCACACCTCAATCAGGATCCCTCCCTTCCACAATGATCTAGATCATCCAGGGGAACGCCAGCAAATCTCTAGCACCAGAGAACGCAAGGCAGCACGCATCCTGGGACTGATTTTGGGTGCATTCATTTTGTCTTGGCTGCCATTCTTCATCAAAGAGTTGATTGTAGGTCTGAGCATCTACACTGTGTCCTCTGAAGTGGCTGATTTTTTGACATGGCTTGGCTATGTTAATTCTCTGATCAACCCACTGTTGTACACGAGTTTTAATGAAGACTTTAAGCTGGCTTTTAAAAAGCTCATTAAGTGCCGAGAGCATACTTAGATTGTAAAAAAACAAAAGGTGTGACTTTTACCAGAGCCTCGTGAGTGAACAGGGGTACAGGGTGCAACTTACTAATTCTCGAACATACTTGGTTCAGGAGAGTTTGTAAGTATGTGTGGTCTTGTTTGGTTGGTTTCTTTTTCTTTTTTTCTTTTGTTATTTGGTGTGCTGTTTTCTACCTCTGGTCTTATTTGTGGTACATCATTTCAAATAAACACTACCATATAAAAACAGAAATTATAGAGAAACAATAATAAAGTGAAATAGTAAGTACTTTTTTTTACATTTTCTCTAGCCATTTCAGTTAATCCTGCAATTAAAGAATGCCCCATAAATTTATTTGCAGAATTTCTTACTGCTTGTATCAAATATCTGATAACTTGCCCTCATGTGGCATTAAATCTGAGGTTATGGCTCTACGTGCTTACATATTCCAGCAAGAATTGCATGACTACATAAAGAATAAAAAGAAAGTGTCATCCTGTCATCTGTTCTTGGAGATATGAGCTAAAATCATTTACTGTGACTATATAGCCTACTCTTTCCAGACACAAATAGTACAGCTGGCATGTTCTTTTTAGTTCATAATTAAATAAGTCTCCTTGTTCTATAAAAAAAAGAACCTGCAATGATTGCACTTGTACTTTCTTAACCCTTTTACTATGAATATGAAACATAAGCAAATAAGAAATCATCTAAATCTACTTTGGTCAATGCATTGCAGCCAGACACATTGGGCCTCCTCCCATTCCAAAATGAATTCCCGCTAAGCCTCCCATATACCTTCTCACTCTAGCAGGATTCAGGTACATGTCAAGTTTGGGGAACTTTCGAAGAAACTTAATGAGAGAATATATTATTTGAAGAATTTTGTTAGAGAATGTTACTCCAAATTTAGATTACCAATTGAGCACTTGGAAAGAAAGAAAAAGCTGAAAATCGATGTTTACAGCAAAGGCCACCAATCAGGAAATGAGCAAAAAATTTTGTCTCCCAGAATCCCTGTGGCTTCCATGACAGACTGCACTCTAGAGCCAGGAAGGCGCAGGTAGATCTAAAGCCACAGACAGAGTGGGCTGCCTCAGCCCCCATGAGCTAGAATGATTGCTCTAGTCCTGTGGAGGAGCTCTCCACTGCAAGGTCAAGAGTGATGACAGGAGGACAGAATACCTGAAAATTCTTGTATACTGCTCCTCGCCTCTCATCCGGGGCCTCCCCCATTTCTCCACTCTTCTGAATTACTGAGAAGGCATTGGTTTGCCTCCTCACCACCTCCGTTTAGCCCTTAAATCAATCCCCTCTCAACTTTTCTGTAATCTTGCTCCTTTCTACTCCCCTGTTCACCCTTCCCCTCTCTTCTCCCACCTCACTCTTTTCTTCTGCTACTCTTCTTCACTGTTACCTATTACTTTGCCTACGTCTTTTGGATACGGATATCAACTTTCTCTGTCCCTTAGTACCCATCAATCTCTTGCTTCATCCCTCCCCTCTCTCACCTGGGTTTCTTTGACCATTAATCCACTTCTGCCTCTACTTCTCACCTTCCACTGACTTTTTCATCCTTTGCCATCTGAATGTACCCACCCAGTTCTCCCCAATCTGATCCCAAATGTCACCAGTGACTTGCCAATTGGCAAATCCTACGGCTTTCCCTCTCTCCTTATCTATCTCTCATTCTTTAATCAATTGAAACATCCCTTTCCTGTTTCAGCCCCTGCCTTCTAGGATATTTTGCTCTCCTGGTTCCCCAGTTTTCTTCTTACCTCCTCGTTTTTTTGTCTCCTAATCCTTGATTGTCCTCAGCAATCACTTCCTGCATCTTCATATTCCATCCCAAACTCAACCATTTTAACTATTAGCTTCATGTCTATGGCTCTTAAATTTGTAACTTTAATTCTAATCATTCTCAAACTCCAAATCAGTGAATTATGTCTGGTGAGCATCTCCCTGTGAATATTCTACTAGTACCTCAAATGCAGCCATTCTAAACTAATTTCATGATCGTTTTCCCATACATAAGACTCCTCCTTCCATGTTCTGTCCTCAGTCTCAGACAATGGAATTACTATGCCTTTTGTCATTCTTATGAGGCAAATGTGATTCTCTCTCTTTGTCACAAGCAGGTCTCCCACATTCAGATAGACTTAATGTTTTGTCTATTTGTCTCCATAGCGGTATTTGTATATGCCACCTTCTTCTCCAATACTTGGGTCCTCTTCTTATCAGATTAATCTGCCTCTGGACTCCTCCACCTGCAATTCTTTCCCCATATACCTGTGAGAAACATTTTCCTATAGCAATGTGAGGTTCTCAGAGGGCTATCTCCAGACCAGCAGCATTAACATCATCTGGAAACTTGGTTAAAAATGCACAGTCCAGAGCCTCACCCAAGACCTACTAAATCAGAAATTCTGAGAAATAAGTCCATCAATCTCTATTTTAATAAGCCCTCCATGAGATCCTAATACACACTAAAGTTTGAGAGTCACTATCTTAAAGTGTATGTTGATTTTAAATTGCAATACTTAAAATGCTCTACTCTTTCCCCATCAGTAAAAAGTTAAGGTCTCTAAGATAACATACAAGAATCCTTCACTAGGTGGACTCAAACTACCTTTCTAGAGTTCTATCTCACCACTTCTTCCCATGCACCTCATACTCCACACTCTGGAAAGTTCTGAATATTACCTGTGCTTCCTAAGCTCCCCTAGCTTCATTCCTGAGCCCACAACTCCCTGGCTTTCTCTACCAATCCTTCAACATGCTCAAATTCAATCTCTTCTGTAAAAGTCTTCCTGACAACCTCCTCCTTCTTTCCCTGTCCCTAAGGAAGTCCTCTCTCACATCTCTATCCTCCACAGAACCTCACTCGTACCTTTATGATTATATGCATCCTATCTTCCAGTGTACTTGTTTGTGTTGTGTAGTGTTTTCTCTGGTAGATTGTGAGCTCCTTGAGAGCAGAAACTGTGCCTACTTCCTCTGTGTATCCCTATGGACTCCTGTAGTGTTTTACACACAGTAGGCGCTCAATAAATATTCGTTAATGTGAATGGAATTAAGTTTGGAAAAGAAAATGTAAATGTGCTGACTTCTCTCACTGAAGAAATCAAACTTCTAAAATCTCATGGTGCAATACTGACTTCCTTTATCCCTGAAACTTAACCCGACTATCCTAATTTGTTCAAAAGAAAAAAAAAGTGGGGGATGACTTGTATATGGAAAGAAAATGGATTTCTCACTGAATATAAGTGAATATCTTTTATTGGTTAGGACTCCAGCTAAGCTGCTATATTAAAAAAAAAAAAAAAAAGCCTTCCAAATATAATGGCTTAAAAAAAGACAGAAGCTTCTTTCTCTCACACATGACAGTCAAGAGATAGGAGGGCATCCAAGAATGAGTAGGGCACTCTACTCCATAAGGTTATCTAGGGACTGAGTTTCCTTCCATCTTGTGGCTCTGCTGTCCCCCTGTGGCTGGTCTTCAACTGCATGGTCAAAGCTGACTCAACATCACACCCATGTTCCTGTTCATAAGAAAGAAGAGAAAGAAGTGGACCACAGATGATTTTCTTCTCTGGAAGTTGTGTGGAAATTGTGCAAATCATTTCTGCTTATATTCCATTGGTTATTTCTTGGTCACATAGCCACACCAAGTCAGAAGAAGGGCAAGCAAAGAAATTACCTAGCTGTACAGGCATGTACTTTGCTAAAAATAAGAAATGGGACTTTAGAATTAAAGGAGGAAGTTTAGAATGAAAACAAGTGGACAATGAGCAGCCTCTGCCATGAGAGGATATTGGTTTCTGCAAGAACAGCTCAAATAGTACTGAGCAAGTCACATGGCTGCCCAGCTAGTGGTGATCTATGTATAGGGATGCTGGTATTCAATTATAGATGATTTAACCTAGATTGTGCATATGCTGAAAATCCAATATTTATCATGTCTATTAATATCTAGGAAGTATATGAGCAAATCACATTGCTTTCATATCATCCTTGAAAATCTTGACAATTATAAGAGTTTAAAACTTTTAAAAATCTAAATAAATAAAAAGCAAAAAGCAGATGCATAACTGATTTTCACTTGCTCATTTTCACTCATTTCCAAATTACTAATTAATTTCAATCACAAGTATTTCTTCCCCTACTAAAGAAATACCTGCATGTATTTCCTAATATAAACCAAACCTGTTGGTTAAAAAAAAAAACTGTTATTTGGTTTGCTCATTTAACCAATAGTGCCATTTGCTATTGATGAGTATTTCCCCTTTTAAATTAAAAGCCTAAGTGAAGTAACAGTACCTTCTAGTATGGTCAGTTTTCATAGTACAAATATTAATCTGTTAAAAATGCCTGTAATCCCAGCACTTGGGAGGCTGAGGCAGGAGGATCGCGAGTTCAAAGCCATTGCTGAGGCACTTAGCAACTCAGTGAGACCCTGTCTCTAATAAAATACAAAAAAGGGGTGGGGATGTGGCCCAGTGGCCGAGTGCCCCTAAGTTCAATCCCTGGTACCAAAAAAAAGTAAGCCCCAGGGGTGACAGACATGTCAAATGCCACCATTAGAAATTCGGACTTTGTGTGTGTGTGTGTGTGTGTGTGTGTGTGTGTGTGTGTTCATGTGTGTGTGCATATTTGTGTGCATGGTTTTTTAAATTTTTTTAGTTGTCATAGACCTTTATTTATTCATGTGCAGTGCCAAGAATCCAACCCAATGCCTCACCCATGCTAGACAAGCACTCTACCACTGAGCCACAACCCCAACCCCACATGTGTGCATGTTTTAATACATGGTCTGTGTTTCCAGGTTGGCCCCAAATCCTGGACTTAAATGATCCTCCTGCCTAAGCCTCCCAAGTAGCTAGTACTACACATGCACATCACTATACCCAGCTCATTTTGTAAAGAACTTGAGGATGTAAATTACTCCCAGATAGAACTGGCAGATTCTTTAGTTACATCTGGTTGCATTAAGAACCCCTGTTTGAATTACTACCACTGTCTACTTTGGATAGTAGTGTAGGTTTTCTATACTTAGGGACTTAGGTTTGCAAACTCTGATAATTACTTATGAGGTAAGTTCCCAAACAAGATCCAGCAACTGAGATAGCTACCAGCATAAGGCATTTCAGATTCAACCATCACATTGGTCTTATTCTACTAAAGTGAGATTGCTGTCTTTGCTTAGTTTTCAAGGTTTTCTACACACTACTTTTACCTCCATTATACACTGCATTTGCAAAACCAGTGGGAACATCAAGGAAGTCAGTAAAGAAGAGTATATGACTCTAAGAGAAATACAAGGCAACTTTTGAAGCAAAAGTACAGGAAAAATAACAATCATTGCATGGGAGAACTGAATCCATCATTTTTTTCAGTTTTCGTGGGTCAATTCATTTACAATGTGAAAATCATTGTGCTTAAATTATCAACTATAATCAATGGGAAAGAAGAAAAAATGATTAATGAGATGGGGAAATGTCTGAGCACCACACAGTAGTTTTAAAAGGTTTTAGGTGTTGTATATATAAGCATTGTAATTATCTCCTATAGAAAATAGTAATGACATTTTGTGTTGAATTCCAGGAGGCTAAATCCTGCAATGTGTAAACCAGTTTCACTCAATAAAGAATAGCCCCATCTAAAATATTGATATAACCACCTGCTGTGAAACTTAGAAGCATCAACACAAGATGTCCAGAAACTTAACATTAATTCAGGTGTTAGGAAGGGGTTAAGATTAAAAATGATATATATGTTGCTTATGAAGTTCTATTGCACAACATGATAGGTTTCAAAGGTCAATTTGAATTTTCCCAACATCAAAGTGAAAGTCCAGCAAGCAAATACAGTTAGTTTCCCCCAACACTGGAAAATATAATTAAAAGGGATAAAATAAAATGGCTATCAGAAAAGAGGAGTGTATTGATGGTACTGATGTTTCCAAAGACTGACTCTTAGCCTTATTTGATGGAAAATCTTCCAAAGACTGAATAGGGACTCAACAAAGTCATCTCAGACTGGGAATCAAAGGGAAATTATGGACACCTTTTCAGACCTTAAATAGTTTGTAGACTGAAGAGGTTTTCTTGAAGAGAAAGCAAGAATGCTATTTACTCACAAATCCTCAAATAATGGTGTTCTGAAGTAGAGTCTCAGACACATGTCAATAGGAAGAGACATTTCAAATAGTAGAAAGGAAGACCCTGGATACTCCTGGGACTCTTCAGTTAACCAGAGGACCTCCTCTATCCTCATGAACCACACCTCAGATAATACACAGCAGGTTTCAGCCTTGCCATAAAAAAAAAGTTTCAAATTATTTCCTTCAGTATAGGAATTACTCTGAGGAGAGAATTGCTTCAGGAAAATTATGTACTGGGTCCCTGTTAAGTACCTAACACAGAGCACATTATGTAGTGGCATTCAGCTTATATATGTTTGTTGACTTTAATTGAAATGGACATACTGATTATAGACCAAAAAATTTAGTGGTAGAACTACATAATAGGTAAGGAAGGTACCTTCTCATATGGAAGCAGAGTTTTTCAACATTTTTTAAGGAAAGGGGAATATCAAGACAATTATAATGATATGAAAGAAACAGCAATGGGAGGATTTAGGAGATGTTATCAGCAGAGTTTTAGGTAATCAAAATACACTAGGCATCTGCTTTAAGTTTAAGTAAATTACAAACTTTTTAATTGAAAAAGAAAAAGAGGTATGAGAACAATCATATAAACAAAGCAAGAATTTAGCAATGGAAAGAGCAGAGGTTGGATGATAATATCAATCTGATTTGGGCCCACAAATATTAATTCAATATCTTCCAGGAGTTCAGCATCATACTAGGTACTGGGACCTCTGTATAGGGGTTAGGAAGAAAAGAGGGCAGATAATCCAGGTGTTAAACTATGAGACTCAGATCTCAGGAACAGATTTTTAGAAGACTATATGTATATTTATTAGTATTATATTTATATTTATTTGAATAAAACAGGATTCAGAGAAAAGTATAAATATTGTGTTTGCTTAAGAAGGAGAAAGGAGGCACAGGAGAGCATCTTAGGGGAAATGAAGGCATTATCAAAACTCATAGAGAAAGTACAGTTAAGAGAAAGTACAGTTCTTTGAAGAAAATGTAGAAACAAGAATGTGTATAAGCAAAAATACATATTCTTGTATTGTTGGGCACAAGAAATAAGGTCACATGAGCTATTACATTTTTCCAGTTTTACAGTATTTGACAATGATACCTCAAGACACAATTTAAGAAATGTTAACTTATGAAGGCATTGAAAGGAAAGATGTTGGTATCAAGCCTGAGTTAGAATTTGATTGACAAAGGAGAATAACAGCAATATTACAAAATAATTTATGTAAGTTAGCAAGAAATATACTAATCAAACACATTCAGAGGTACGAAGTAGTCACATAGACCAACTAAACCTGAAAACTAAACCTTCTACTATCCTTTCTTCTTGTATTTTGGCAGGTAAGGGTGATGTTTTATAGAGAACAATATATAAATATATATATATATATATGTATACATATATATATATAAATATAAATGGTATTGACAAATACAATAAAAATTTTTGCAGTAGCATGTAAGTGTTCACCTGAAAACTTTACCTGATTTTTCTTATTTATCATTTTTCCACTAATGAAAAACCAGCTGCTTGGCTCGGAACAGTTGAGCTAGCCACGCAACATGAGGTGGTCTGGTACTGAAGCTCCCCACAGATAAAAGTTGATTAGTTATAATGATGACATTCTTATTCTTTCTTATTAGGGGAGGAGGAACCAAAAACAATGTCCTCAACCTCAAGAAGAAAAGCAAAAGTAAATTTGAAACAGACAGGTGTCATTGGCTGAATGGTTATAAGAGTCCATTTAGAATGTAATATTGAAGCATAGTGTCAGGTTTAACTATGTGTGTACAGGTTGTTTCACATATAATTGTTAGATACTATACAAAATGAAATAAGAGGATATGAAGTTATCAACCTCATTACTAATGCTGAAGAATCATGATCAGTTTCCAAAATAAGTCTATTTTGTAAAGATCTTGCCTTAGAATGATTGCTTCACCAACAAATGGTTACCAGGTACAGCCTCTTATGAACCATTCTAGGTGGTTCCTTTAGCAAAAACCACCATGTGGCATCATGTGACCTCCCCATCCTCTGCCTGCAGCTGCTTGGCTTGGAACAGTTGGGCTGGCCATGCAACATGAGATGGTCTGGTACTGAAGCTCCCCACAGATAAAAGTTGATTAGTTATAATGATGACATTCTTATTCTTTCAAGAATTTGAACTAAAAATGTGTAAGTACCTGACAAGGCTGCACACATCTGTAGTTCAGCAATTTGGGAGGCTGAGACAGGAGGATTGCAATAATCCTAAATAAAGAGGGCTGGAGATGTAACTTAGTGGTAGAGAACCCCTGGTACAATCCCCAGCACAGCAAATATGTGTGTGTGTGTGTGTGTGTGTGTGTGTGTGTGTGTACATAAAGAGACATCCCATGTCCTTGGAAGCAAAAGAAGATAAATAAGCAAACAGAGGCTGAAACAAAACAAAGCAGTGGACTCACATCTGAGGTAGAACACACAAATGGAGCTCAATTAATTCCTGCTGCTTGAGAAACCAGCAATTTCTCTAGTCTACTAGAGATGCCTCTTCTAATCCCAAACAAGCTTCCTGTTCCTAAACTATGCTCCAAATCTTTGAGTTTTAGGTGTAAGAATATTCCAGAGATCATTTTTCTCTTACTGTAATAGTTACCCTTACAAAAACACCATTATTTGAGATAATACGCATTTTTCTCTTTCTTCCAACCAAAGAAGCCCTGACACAGAGCTCCAAGGTCTCTGAACCATGAACTTCTAGGGCAGGGATACTGGCTCCATTTGGACAACAAGCGCATTTGGACCAATTCAAGTCTTCATTTCAATTGACATTTCCATATGGAAATGTACATAGCTTCTGTTACTCTGTGAAACTGAATTTTCCACTTAATTTTTACTACATGTATTTTAATTCTACCATGACAGGATTTATTATTAATATTATTATGTATTTTTGTTTGGGTTCCTTGGCTAAAGTGATCTGCCCTTTGCCCAAAGAGCAAATGATCTTGATTTTCTCTTGGCCTTGGAAGTAGGAAAAAAATGGTAGAGGGCAGGAGGGAGGAGCAAAGTGCAGGAAGATGAAAGTACTAACAGGTTTCTGTCAAGGATTTGTAGACCAGGCTTTGTCTGCCCCATTTGCATCCTATCTGGGTCTTTCAAGGGCTTTGGGGAGCAAAATCATGACATTAATAATCACCACATGTTCACATGGGTTTAGCTCAGTCACAATCATGCTGCCTTAATCTTATTTTTAAAATTATAGTCAAAGTGAATGTACTCCAGCATAAAAATGGGCATTTTCTAGTGAGGGAAGCCCTTTTTCTAATGAAAAATAACGAAGAAAAATTACTAAAATTCAATAAAGGTAGGCAGAGAGGGAGATTTAGACTACTAAAACTTAATTTCAAGGTAAAGTTCATTCAACCAGCAGACATTTATTAACATCTGTATGTCAAGCTTTGCGATATATTGTGTTGTGAATAATACACAGCCCTGACCCTCAAGGAAAACATGGTCTGTTGGAAGAGAAAGCTAAGTGAACAAGTAAGTGACTGCAATAGAGTGTGATCTATTCATAATAGAACTGTATGCAATGTGCTATGTGAGCACAGAAGAAATAAACAGTTCCTGGGAGACAGGGAAGAAGAGCCTGAAATAGTCACATTCTAAACTAGAAAATTATATAAGATTTCACTAGCCTGACAATTTCTTCAGGTAAGCAGCACAAACAGTTAGAAATGGAGAACGAGAAGTGGCCTGTGGTTGCCAGAGTGTGTGGCAGGAAGGAAAACAGTGGGAGAAGCAGCCAGCCAGACAATCACATCCACGAGGAACCACAAAATACCTTGCTAAGGGCATTGGATCTTATCCTGCCAGCAGCAGAAAAGCACCCAAGGTTTTTAACCAAAGGAGAACATGATTAGACCTAAAGGTCTGAAAGAATCCTTGAATGGAAGACAGAAAATAAAGACTGAAGCCCAGGTAGACAGGTGTTGGGAAAAGCCAGAAAGATAAGGGGGAGTCTATACTAAAAAGGAGGAAGGAAAGAAGAGAATGGGGAGGTGCTAGAGATTTCAGAAATAAAACTGGAGAACAGACATGGAAGATGAACTAGAAGATGAACTTTTTAAATGGAAAGATAAAATTCTAGACTGCAAAAGATACTATGTAGTAATTTCAGCAACAGAACATAAATTTGAGGGTGGGGAGAGGAAGACAAATGGCCTTCTTTCTTAAGTAGACCAATACTTATCTCACTTTGGAGATTGTCTACCCTTGTTTAATCAGTCAATGGGGCAGAAGACCTCTTCTAAGAAATAACAATAGCATCAGAGGTATTAATTATACACCTCATTTGTCTCCACTGTTAGCACTACTGTTTCATTGAGCCCTTGTAAACCGTTAACAATTTGCTTAAGCAAACAGCCCTCACTCCAACAGTTATTCATTTATCTTTCAACAAACATTTGCTAAGAACCCACTGTGTGCCAGGAATTATGCTGAGTCCTGATATCCAGTAGGGTACTAAGCAATACAAATTCCTTCCCTGACTGATATCTTAGTCCAAGGAGGAAAGAGATATTTTAAATAGTGTTTTCAATACAGTGTGTCAAAGTTTAATAAAGGAAAATATTTCTCATATTTCTGATTCTGTATGTCTGGAATAGGACCTAAGACTGTACATTTTTAACAAAAACCCTGGTAATTATGTTTCTAGCCCAAAGATTAACATTTGAATATTACAGACTCATAGTCTATGCTCGGTCTAGAACATTCTCACTAAGAGTCATTTGAACAAAAATTGACAAAAGAATGAAATCCACTACATTTTCTACATTTCATGATTTCAGCAATAACAATGAAGAAATAAAAAAGAAATAACAAGTACACTACAAGCATACTTGCAGAACTCTGACAAGACCTAAAGCAGAAACTCTGAACTGACCTTTGATCAAACTGGGACAAAAAGATAGTGGGGATGAGAGTGTCTGCCCTTGGGGCTTTGAACTGACATATAGAACCAGGGCCATGAAAGTTGAGAATAAGGACCAGGACAAAGCACTCACCTCATCACTAATTTTGCCCAAAGCCCAATATTAAGGGATTAGTTTTTAACACCTGACCAAAAATTTAGTTATACTGATACTTTTAAAATAACTTGCTCAAGGGGCTGGCCTTGTGGCTCAGTGATAGAATGCTTGCCTAGCATATATGAGGAACTGGGTTCAATTCTCAGCACCGCATATAAATGAATAATATAAAGGTCGATCAATAACTAATAAAAATATATTTTTAAAAAATAACTTGCTCTGGGCTGGGGTTGTGGCTCAGCGGCAGAGCACTCGCCTTGCACGTGCGCGGCCCAGGTTCGATCCTCAGCACCATTTAAACATAAATGCATCGCATTGTGTACAAGTAAAGTAAATAAATAAATATTAAAAAAAATAACTTGCTCTATGCAATTACACTTAAATTAACTATTCTATAAATAAATGTATTTTATCCATGGGTTCATATCATCACAACTAGTTCTTAACTAGATCTTAAAAAGTTTTTCTGGGGCTGGGATTGTGGCTCAGCGGTAAAGCGCTTGCCTAGCACGTGGGCGACCCGGGTTCGATCCTCAGCACCACGTACAAATAAAATGTCTTGAATAAAACGCATTGTGTACAACTAAAAGCAAATAAATAAAAATATTTTTTAAAAAAAGTTTTTCTTTAGGCAGGGTTAAAAAGAATAACTTCACATCATGTACAACCACAAGAAGGGAAGTTACACTGTATGTATCAATAATATGCCAAAATACATTCTACTGTCATGTAAAACTGAAAAGAATGAATTAAAAATTTAAATAAAACAAAAGAGAGTGACTAAAGTAGGAGAATTTAACTGACTGGGATCCTGAGTCCATGTAATTTTTCTTTAAAAAAAAAAAAAAAAAAAAAAAAAGCCAAGAGAAATGGAAGGGGAAGGAAGCTGCTCGTATTTAAAGTTACTGTCTTTCCCATCTGACCATATTGGACTTTGCAAACCCACAATCCTCACAGACACAACAGCAAGACAGAGAACCATAAAACCTGCAATATAGAAACATCAATCAAACACCCTTTCCTAACGGAATGCTCTTTTCTTTGCTTTTAATACAACATAAACAATCTAAAATGTGTTCTTAATTTCCAAGACATATACTTATACCATTAACAGAAGACATTTAAATGTACACTTAAATTTACATGTGAAAAATGGGTACACCAAATTCTGTGAGCTCTATAGCTTACTGCCAACCAGGATCACTCCTGGTTGTCTTAGCAAAAGCTTCAGAGAGTGACCACAGATGCAGAAGGAAGCACTTAATACCTCCTCAATTGAAGGATAGGTCCTATACTATAAAGGAAAGTCACAAATTATAATTTTCCATTCCTTAGCTTTCATTACATTAGTAACCAAAAACTATCTTACAGGACATATCTGGAGGTCAACCCTTAACATGATTTTACTCTTTAGGACTTTTTCCCACTTGTTCTTAATTTCATTCAGCCAAGGCTGGCCCCCAATAAAGAACTGCTATAAGTGAAATATACTTTCTGTGCTTCTTATTCTTTTGATAACCACTGGACAGCAGAGTCTTCCTTTTTCCCCTGACTGCCCACAGATCTTCCCTGTAGAGCTTTCCCTGAGCCAAAAGCACATGCACAGAAAACACTTTCTTTCTCTGTTTCTCTGGAAAGAGTTCCCTCAAAACCTTAGAAAATTTTCCCCTGTCCCCATTCCATGTAGCATGTAGCCTCAAGGAGGCTTTCAACCACAAAATCCCACCTCCAGGAAGGACTGGGCATGTGACCATGGCCTAGCCAATCAAAATCCTCCCTGGGATTATGCATGGTGCCTGGGATTTGTAACAATGGGAGCCCAAAGCTGTCAGTAGCCACATTCTCTGTTATCTGAAGGAGCCTAAACTAATAAGACCAACACAGAGACAGAAGATTAAACAAGTGTTGAAGATAACATAAGCATTTTTGTTAATGAGGAATTAGGACAGCTAATTCCCTCCATCTTTCTAAAATCCTAGAATTTTTTGTTTGTTTGTTTGGTTTGATTTGGTTTGGTACTAGAGATTGAACCCAGAGGTGCTTAACCACTGAGCCACATCCCCAGCACTTTTTTTTCTGATTTTTTTTGTTTTTTAATTTGTTATATATGACAACAGAATGCATTACAATTCATATTACATATATAGAGCACAGTTTTTCATATCTCTGGTTGTATACACAGTAGAATCACATCATTCATGTCTTCACACATGTACTTAGGGTAATGATGACCATCGCATTCCACCATCTTTCCTACCCATATTCCCTCTCCCTTGTCCTCCCTCCCCTTTTCCCCTTTGCCCTATCTAGAGCTCATCTAATCCTCCTATGCCCCCCCCCACCACCACATTATAAATTGGCATCCTTAAATCAAAGAAATCATTCAGCATTTGGTTTTTGGGGATTGGCTGATTTAACTTAGCATTATATTCTCCAGCTCCATCAATTTACCTGCAAATGCCATGATTTTATTCTCTTTTATTGCTGAGTAATTATTTTTCATTTTGAGACAAGTTCTTGCTAAATTGCTTAGGACCTCACTTAGTTGCTGAGGCTGGCCTTGAACATGTGATCCTCCTGCCTCAGCCTACCAAGCCACTGGGAATATAGGTGTGTACAACCAAGTCTAGCTAAAAATCTTAGAATTCTCGAAAATGTATCTAGTTTAATAAGCTACTTCTCTCAAGTAACATATTTGGAATTAAATTGAGACTTAGTCTGATAGAATGAAAAGAATACTGAACACAAAGTAGGACAATATAAATTTAAATCTCCATTCCAAAATTATTAGCTGAGTGTTATCAGGAAACGTGTTTTATCTCTCAGAGCCTCAGTTCCTTCATCTATAAAAATAAGGTGGAGCTGGGGATTTAGCTGAGTGGTAAAGCACTTGCCTAGTATGTGTGATGACTGGGTTCCAACCCCAGCACCACACACAAACACACAAAAGGTAAAAATATTGACTCCCCAGATTTGGGGAGTCTTAAATTACATAATACTCAGTAAGATGTTTGGTGAATTACAAAGCCAGAGAGAGAGAAAGAAACTGACAAGATGGAAAGTGAAATAAGAAAACTTATGAAACTGCCGAAGATCATGCAATGAAATTCAAAGTGCTTTATTTTGGTAAATAATACTAAGAAGTGGGACAGCCAATATCCACAGAAACTGCATGGTACTTTTAATCCAAGTTCAGAATTGATAAAGAGAGCCCTCCAGAGTTTGATACAGGATTAGCAGTGGCATTCCCAGAAGAAAGGATAAGGAATTATTTGTTGCATTATGACTAGAAAAAACGCTGGAGAGAATTTATCTGATCTCCCATATTGAAAAGATAATCAGAGGCACCAAAACTAGGTAAATATTTCAAAAGTCAGAAGGCATAGCTTTTATTTTGAAATTTAACATTTTACATTTTTTCCTAAGAGTGTCACTATTCAACAAGTACCAATTTGATATAAATAAGATTAACTCTTATTTAAAATATGTACTAAAACACATCTGTATTGACTGAGACCCAAAGAACATTTACATTGTAGAATTATTTAATACAGATTATTTGGCTGAAATTGTCTTGCAATTAAAACATCAGTGTTTTAATCTTATCAAAATCTCTATTTGTGACAATTCCTTGATGCCCTCTACTGGCCATGATGTTATCCAAAGCACAAAAAGAATTCTTTCTGCACAGCCTTCTAATCTACTTTACAATATGCCTGAACACAAGTTTAACTTGGAGGATAAAAGAAGTAAATAAAATAACAAAGAAATATACAACATCAAAAATATTCAAGCAATGAAATAATCCAAAACAAATCATTACTGAGTAAATTTTCTAATGTTCAACAATTGTGACATTAATTAGTTTCACCTAATATTTGATTTACCAAATACAATAACTATGTTGTGAATTTTTCTTAAAATCATATTCAATAAGGTGATGGCCTTTTAAGGAGTACAGGAGACATAAAAATAGAAATAAATGCACTAATCTCTCAGATAACCTTATGACCAAAACAGGCTCAACTAATATATATTTCTGGATCTCCTACAATTTTATACTCATACATGCATGTACACACACATGCATCCCCTTTTCAGCTTAAAATCACACTGGGTTTTTTTGTTTTGTTTTGTTTTTGTTTTTTTGTACCAGGGATTGAACTCAGGGGCACTCGACCACTGAGCCACATTTCCAACCCGTTTTTTGTATTTTATTAGAGACAGGGTCTCACTGAGTTGCTAAGTGCCTCACCATTGCTGGGGCTGGCTTTGAACTCATGATCCTCCTGCCTCAGCCTCCCAAGTGCTGGGATTACAGGCATGCTCCCCCACACCTGGCTCACACACTTTTGACCCAAAGAAAAATCACAACCTTTCCTAAAATGAACCAAATTATCATCAGCCTAAGGCCATAGCCAATCAAATCATGAAGGTTTCCCAAGACCCCCTCACAATACTGCTGACATGCCCCCGTTGGGGCTTCTGCTCCCCCTTTCTCTCAAAGGTGAGTCTATTAATTCCCCAGTAAAGACCCAGAAATCTCTATTGCACAAACAACCATTTTTGAGGCACACCATCTAGTCATTTCAATACCCTCTGTTCCCTTTTTCACCCTTGCCATCAGTCAGACCTGAAGACTATGCTCCCTGTATCACATCTCTTTTTGTCCCCAGGGACCCCAGCTTCTCATCTCAGACTTTGCTTTTAATTCCTACTCCCCTCCAGTTTATTCTACTTGTCCCTTGTGTCCCAGACCACTGTCTATATTAACTTGCTAAGGCTGCCATAATGATATATCACAAATTGGGTGGCTTAAATAACAGAAATTTATTTATCACAGTTCTAAAAGCCAGAAGTCCAAGATCAAGGTGTCATTGAGTTTGATTTCTCCTGAGATTTTTCCTTGGCTTGCAGGTGGCTGCCCTCTCACTGTGTCCTCACCTGGTCTTTCCTCTGTATGCAGAGGAAAAGTGTCTCCTATATGTCCAAATTTATTCTTCTTAAAAGGACAACAGTCAGATTGAATTGGGATTAGAGCCCACCCTAACAATCTCACTTTAACTTAAATACTTTATCTCTAAATATAGTACTGAGGGTTATAGTTTCAACATAAGGATTTGAAGGGAACACAATGCACCCTATAACACTAATGGATACCTAATACACAGACATCAAAGCATATGACCTCATTTCCATGTGATGATAAAGGATCTCGTGCTCCGCCCATAGATTGGAGTCGTTTCTATTTTCCTACATAAGCTAAGCTTCTGACTATTGCTTGACTCTACCCAAAGTTTCTCTTCCCCTGAACACAGAATCTTATTAGCCTTGGGAAACTCTTTACAGCTCATGTTAACCATTATATTCATTCCTCTGGTCTACTGGGTTAGGCTTGGGCTGAATCATAGTTCATCTACCTCTTTACCTACACCATTTTAACAACATACTACTGTTACTGCTACTATTTATACAGATAATAGTTAAAAAGTTTATGGAGCTGATGACATGATTCTATACTTAGAGGATCCAAAAAACTTTACCAGAAAACTTCTAGAATTAATTAATGAATTCAACAAAGTAGCAGGATATAAAATCAATATCCATAAATCAAATGCATTTCTACACATCAGTGATGAATCCTCTGAAAGAGGAATTGGGAAAACTACCCCATTCACAATAACCTCAAAAAATAAATAAAATACTTGGGAATCAAGTTAACAAAAGAGGTGAAAGACCTCTACAATGAAAACTACAGAACACTAAAGAAAGAAATTGAAGAAGACTTTAGAAGATAGAAAGATCTCCCGTGATCTTGGATAGGCAAAATTAATATTGCCAAAATGGTCATACTACCCAAAGCACTGTAACAGGTTTAATGCAATTCCAATTAAAATCCCATTATCATTTCTTATTTAAAAAAAAAAAAAAGAAAGAAAGAAAAAGCAATCATGAAATTCACTTGGAAAAACAAGAGACTCAGAATAGCCAAAGCAATCCTTAGCAATAAGAGTGAAGCAGGAGGCATCACAATACCAAACCTTAAACTATATGACAAAGCGATAGTAACAAAAATAGACATGTAGATCAATAGTACAGAATAGAAGACACAGAGACAAACCCACATAAATACAGTCATCTCATACTAGACAAAGGAGCCAAAAACATACATTGGAAAAAAGATAGCTTTGCTGTTGTTGTTGTTGTTGTTGTTGTTGTTGTTGTACTGGGGATTGAACTCAGGGGCACTCAACCACTGGGCCACATCCCCAGCCCTTTTTTGTATTTTATTTAGAGACAGGGTCTCACTGAGTTGCTAAGTGCCTTGCCATTGCTGAGGCTGGGTTTGAACTCATGATCCTCCTGCCTCAGCCTCCCAAGTGCTGGGATTACAGGTGTGTGCCACCTCACCTAGCAAGACAGCCTCTTCAACAAATGGTGCTGGGAGAATTGTAAATCCATATGCAGCAAAATGGAACTAAACCCCTATCTCTCACCATGCACAAAACTCAAAGTGGATCAAAGACCTAGGAATTAAACCAGAGACCCTGCACTAATAGAAGAAAAAGTAGGCCCAAATCTTCATCATGTCAGATTAGGCTACAACTTCCTTAACAAGACTCCTAAAGAGCAAGAAATAAAATCAAGAATTAGTAAATGGGATGGACTAAAACTAAAAAGCTTCTTCTCAGCAAAGAAACAATCGATGAGGTGAACAGAGAGCTTACATTTAGGGAGCAAATTTTTGCCACGCACACTTCAGATAGAGCACTAATCTCCAGGATATATAAAGAACTCAAAAAACTTAACAAAAAAAACAAACAACCCAATCAATAAATGGGCTAAGGAGCTAAACAGACACTTCTCAGAAGAAGATATGCATTTGATCAACAAATATATGAAAAAAAAATGTTCAACATCTCTAGTAATTAGAGAAATGCAAATCAAAACTACTCTAAGATTTAACACCAGTCAGAATAGCAGTTATCAAGAATACAGACAACAATAAATGTTGTCAAGGATGTGGGGGAAAGACACACTCATTCATTGCTAGTGGGACTGCAAATTGGTGTAACCAATTTGGAAAACAGTATGGAGCAACCTAGATGCCCTATGGACTTAAAATCAGCATACTATAGTAACACAACCACATCAATGTTTATAGCAATTCAATTCACAATAGCTAAACTGTGGAACCAACCTAAATGTCCTTCAATAGATGAATGGATAAAGAAACTGTGGTCTATATACACAATGGAATATTACCCAGCATTAAAAGAGAATAAATTATGGCATTTTCAGGTAAATGGATGGAGTTGGAGTATATCATGCTAAGTGAAGTAAGCCAATCCCAAAAACCAAAGGCTGAACGTTCTCTCTGATAAATGGATGCTGACCCATAATGGAGGAGACATGGAGAAAATGGAGGAACTTTGATGGGGCAAAGGGGAGGGAGGGATGGGGAGAGTGCATGGGTGTAGGAAAGATGCGGAATGAGATGGACATCATTACCCTAAGTACATGTATGACTGCATATATGGTGTGATGCTACATCGTGTACAACCATAGAAATGCAAAGTTGTGCTGCAATTGTGTACAATGAATCAAAATGTATTCTGCTGTCACATATACCTAATTAAATTTTTTTTTAATTTATGGAGTTCTAACCATGTCCCAGGCATTGTGACAGTATTTCTCATGCACAATTCTCACTATAACACTGTAAAGTTGGTATATAATAGATGTTCAATAGTTATGTGAGTAAATTAATGAATGAATGCTATTATTGTCTTCATTATACAGATGAGAAGATGTAGACTTATAAAAAAAATACATAGCTTTCTCATGATCATATAACCAGTAAGCAGCAGAGAAGGAACAAAGAGCTTCCTAACTCCAAAGCCCACGCTGTTAGCCAACTCATGCACTGACAAGCCTTGTGCACACCCCCAAGCCATCTGCTTCCTTGTCTCTCTAAGGGCTCAACCTTGAATGTTAGCTCATGATTCAAAGAGATAGGACAAGTGAAAAATGTTCTATGACATTTAAAATCAAAATTCAACTACTAGACAGGCACATTACATAAAGTTTAAAAAAATATTCAAGACCAAAGCACTTTATTGCTTGTGGAAATTTTAAAACATACTCCCCAAACTGACTGATACTATGCCAATCTCAGGATGAGGTCAAGCTAGATGGGTTTATGACTACCTAGGCCAATAGAGTAGGACAAAATTATACTCTGACATCTGAGTCTAATCAGAAAAGAACCACCATTTTTTTTCCTAATCTTTTTCGAATACTTGCCATGTAAGAGGTCTACCTACTGTAAGACCACCATGCTGGAAAATGCAAGTGTAAGTGTTCCAATAAACAGCCCCAGATAAGCTCCCAGCTGACAGCCAGCATCTACTGCCATGAGCCCATTCAAATAGGGCCTTCAGAAGGATGCAGCTCCAACTTCTAACAGCAAGTGTGTGAGATATATCAAGCAAAAACTGCCTGCCAAGGCTGTTAAATATTGTTAAAATGTTTGCCCACAAAATTGTAAGCCAATAAATGGTTGTTATGAATGCATATGTTCTGGAGAAATTTCTTATGGGGTAATAGTAAACAAAATATCACTCCACCATGCTTTAATTTCTCTTGTTACTTCAAGCTGCCAACTTTGTCCCAGTTTCCTCAATACCAGAAAGCTCAAGCAATAACATCCAACTATAAGATAAGTTTCCAAATAAAACTTCTAAAAGATAAGAAACTCATGAAACTGAAACAGAAGAACATAGATACATTTCTGAAAATTTAGGCAGACTGGTTTTTACTTTTGAAAAGAAATAAATGAAACATTGTTTGGAATAAACATATAGAGGAGCATAAATACACTCAAGTCTATGAACTCCATAGGAGAAAGCCTCCTTCTCAGACCATTCTTCTTCCCAAACAAATGTCCCATTTGAAGGTGTCTTATTCCATTGTCACAATATTTCCCCAAACTCAGCTGTGAAAACTTCTCCTGAGGTACCCAAGGACCACACCCTTAAGAAGGTACCCACACAACATACTAATATAAAATCACACACACAAAAAAAAAAAAATCAACAAAGTCTGACAGTAATCACTACTTTTATTTTCTATAAGATTGTTAGGATATATTTCTTCAATAAACTTCCTCCTATTTCAAATAAAAAAGAAAAGAAGGTACTCACACAGATGTCCATCCAAGGATATTCCAACTTTAGGGTGTTACACACAAGTAGGACACAGTACTCCACACACATGGAAACAGGCATCTCTTTACCCTCCAAGTCTCAGGAAATGCAACTCTTTTTTTTTTTTTTATTTACTTATTCATCATGCACAAGTATAGTATCTTTTTACATACAACTGCTTGTATACAAAGTATATAAGTACCATTCAGATCTTCAATCATGCATTTAGGATAATGATATCGATCTCATTCAACCACCAATTTTTTTCCAAACCCCCCCCTTACTCCCTCCCTCCCCTCCCTTCCCGTTGACCATTATAGTGTTCCTCTGATCCTATGTACCCCCTTCCAACAACACTGTGAACCAGCCTCCTTATATCAGAGAAAACATTCGGTATTTGGATTTTTGAGATTGACTAATTTCACTTAGCATTATATTCTCCAACTTCATCCATTTACCTGCAAATGCCATTATTTTATTCTCTCTTATTGCTGAGTAAAATTCCATTTTGTATATATACCATATTTTCTTTATCCACTCATCTACTGAGGGGCATCTAGGTTGGTTCCATAACCTAGCTATTGTGAATTGTGCTGCTATAAACATTGAAGTGGCTGTGTCACTGTAATATGCTGTTTTTAAGTCTTTTGGGAATAGACCCAGGAGTGGGATGGCTGGGTCATAGGGTGGTTCCATTCCCATTTTCCCAAGAAATCTCCATACTGCTTTCCATAGCGGTTGCATCATTTTGCAGTCCCACCAGCAAGGTATGAGTGTGCCTTTTTCCCCACATCCTCTAGGTTAGAACATAATCTACTTCTCAAAGCAAAAGTTTCCACCCCAATCAAGAAAAAGTCTACCCTAATTGCCTTGGACATTTTCAACCTTTAAAACATAAAACCTCTCTCACATTGTTTTCTCCAAGTGCCATGTTACTGTCGCGAAATTACGGTAATGGGCTGAAGTTTCTAGCACCCCCCCCCCACCCCGTACCTGGGATGGACCTCCTTTGTCCAGCAAAGGAGGCCAGGGAGTGTACCCCAGCAGTGAGACGAGATTGAGAAGGTAGAAGCTGCTAGCGCCTCTTCCCCCACCTTCCAAAGACTCAGAGCCACGCCAGGGAGTCCAGTCAGGTGGAACTTTGGTGCTGGAACTCAGGTTTATTTAGGGAAATGGCCATTCTTATAGTGGACAAGGACCAGTCAACAAGCAGATTACAGAAACAGGCAACGAATACGGGCAAGTCCTATTGGCAGAGTCTCCTATCCTATCCTTAGGGTGGTTTCGATTCTCACGATAAGTCAGAGCAACGCCCCCTGCTCAGGTCAGGTCCATAACAGGGCCTGGAAAGCAGCCAGAGCTTTTTACCCTTTCGGCCGACGTGTTCCAAATGCCCCGACATGTTACTGGAAATATCTTCATTGATCTCTGACCCAGACAGAATAATATATGCAATTCACAACTATTAATTGTATACTCCCTTCCTAATGGCATGGAAATTCCAAAATTTAAAAATATAACAAGTCCCCAGTCCCCAGTAATAATGTGCACATCAGTACTCAGATCTTGGTTTCTAACATCATTCTCCAACAAAAGGAACTGGGGTTCCTTAGAAAAATGGCTCATTCTAGGACTAGGGTGGAAAGTATACAAGCTAGGTCTAAAGTATATTGCAGTTCCAGAAACAAAGATGTTCTCAAAAACCACAATGGGCATACGTCAAAATAACACAGGAATTAATTAATAGGCTCCCAACAGCCAAAGCCAGAATGATTTGAACAACAAAGTATATAATACAGTATTGTATTAAAGCCCAAAATATAAAATAAATATCCACAAGTCTGTAGTGATATAAATAAATGATTAAATAAATACGTAAGGTTGAAGGGGAAAAACTTTCATACAGAATTCCAAATAATCTATATGGATACTGCCCCCACAAAGACTCCCCACCTCTTCAGTGTGGACTGCACACAAAGACTTTATTCCAAAGAGTACAGTTTGGAAAGTGGGAGAAAAGAGTAAGCATGGAAAAACTTAATAAATGCCACCTCAGCCAGGCAATCAAGGTTAATGTCAACTATGATAAGTCATGGTTGAAGAGCAAAAATCACACCGGAGACAACCGTGCAGCCAAGATATTTATTCACCAGACTTTATGGCTGGTCGGAGGTAGAAGAAGTACGGGGAGAGAGGAGTCAGGGAGAGGGGAGTGTGTAAGCTCTGAATGGAAGGTGAGTGCCTGGTCACTCTGGCTGTGGTCTCTGGAGCTATCGGCTAAGGCAGCTGCCATCAGGCTGGAGACGGTGGGTCTGGAGCTGTTGCAGTAGCTACCCCCTCTCAGCAGGGACGTGTTGAGACTGAGCTCCAGGCAGGCAGGAGTTTTAAGTAGGGATTTCTGGTGGGGGGTGTACCAGAGCAACCTTTAACACTATTGGCTCTTTGCCCAGGGAACAGGGCAAACTTTAAGCCCATTGGCTCCTGCCTGCGGTACAGAACGACCTTTAAGCCCACTGGCTCCTGCCCAGGGAAATTGAAACAAGGTTGCTTGGGGGGCGGGGCTCATTGGCCCAAGACCATCTATTAATGGTGACAGCATGTAGCTTTTTTTTTTAATATTTATTTATTTACTTTAGTTGTACACAATGCAATGCATTTATGTTTACATGGTGCTGAGGATCGAACCCGGGCCGCGCACATGTGAAGCGAGCGCTCTGCCGCTGAGCCACAACCCCAGCCCCCGATAGCATGTAGCTTTAATATGATGTGGTGAGACTAGTGCTCTTTGTCTCTATGGTCTTCCTCCCAAAAAAACCCATACCCCCCATCTAATCATGAGAAAAATTCAGAGAGTTTGGGCAATATGCCACAAAGTTCTTGACCAATACTCTCCAAACTGCCAAGGTCATCAAAAACAAAGTCTGAGAAACTGTCACAGTCTAGAGGAGATTAAGGGGACCTGATGACTAAATGTAATGTAGTGAACTGAATGGGATCCTGGGACAAAAAAATCTAACATCCAGCTGAAAAGCAAGCAGATTTTAAAAAGAACAAGTTGAAACTGAGGAAATCTAAATAAAATGTTAATGTTAGTTAATAGTAATATATCATTACTGCTGTACATGTTATATATACATTAGTTGTGACAAATGTATAGTACTGATATAAGATGAAAACAATAGCCGGGCGTGGTGGTGCACGCCTGTAATCCCAGCACTTGGGAGGCTGAGGCAGGAGGATCAGGAGTTCAAAGCCAGCCTCAACAATGGCAAGGCACTTAGCAACTCAGTGAGACCCTATCTCTAATAAAATACAAAAAAAGGGCTGGGGATGTGGCCAAGTAGTTGAGTGCCCCTGAGTTCAATCCCAAATACCAAAAAAAAAAAAAAAAAAAAAAAAAAAAAGAAAGAAAACAAAAGACAGTATTGGGTATAGTGTTCATGGGAACTATCTATACTATAGTTGCAACTGTTTTGCAAATGTAAAACTATTCTAAAATTAAAATTTATTTAGAAAGAATAAAAAGAATACCTGCTGCCATTCTATCAATTTTTCACAATTATTTAAAATATTTTAGCTTATATGTTTAACTACGAAGTCAGTTAACATATCATTATTCTTAGATGTGATACTTAATAACCCAAGAATCAAGTACTGAACTGTTGAGTGAACACTTCGCCAATGTGTATTGTCTAATGTTTCTTGTACTTTGTCATCCTGTATACATACCCTATAATGAGCACTCATAATAAAATAGGTGCCTAAGATAGCATTTGGTGTACTTATTATCTCTGCCTAACTGTCCCTAGTATCTCACACTGCAATGCTTACAATTATAAAACGTGTTTTCTATCTTAATTATAAGTTATTGATGGCTTAAATTTAAATCTCATTTTGATAAATCCTATGACATTTCCCTCTACTTCTTGATTCCAGTCATTCTTCTTATAATAGAATGTTAAATGGGACATTCCTAACCTCATTTAAAATAATAAAAACTGATATCCTTATGTGGCCCAAAACAGGACTGGTTAAGAATCATCCAAGATACAGAAAATGTGGTATATATACAAAATGAAATTTTACTCAGCAATAAAAAGAATAAATTAATGGCATTTTCAGGTAAATGGATGAAGTTGGAGAATATAATGCTAAGTGAAATTAGTCAATCTCAAAAATCCAAATACCGAATGTTTTCTCTGATATAAGGAGGCTAGTTCACAATGTTGTTGGATGGGAGTACATAGGAGGATTAGAGGAACACTAGAATGGTCAAAGGAAAGGGAGGGGAAGGGAGGGAGCAAGGGGGGAGGGAGGGAGGATAAAAAAGAAAAAAAAAGTTGGTGGTTGAATGAGATGGATATTATTATCCTAAATGCATGATTGAAGATCTGAATGGTACTTACATACTTTATATACAAACATTTGTATGTAAAAAGATGCTATATATGTGCATTATGAATTGTAATACATACTACTATTATAAATTAAAAAAAGAAAAAAAAAAGAGAGAGAAAAAAAAAAAAAGAATCATCCAAGAAATCAAAACTGCAATCCTTAGCACATCACCAGGATGTAGGAGAGAATGCTAATAAATCACTTAAGGTTACAGGTGAGTCCTCAAACAGAATGGTCAGATATTATGCTTTCCAACCCCAATCCACATGAGAAACCCATCCCCAGCACTAGGCCAAGAGCAGGACTTTCAAAGAGCTGCTAAGAGAACAGTGATGTATGCAATGAGGTGAGGAGTCCCTAGTTGAATGCTTACTGAGCAACAGATGTATGTTAGTCTTCCCCGGTGCAGCCATAGGAGTTTAACCTGTGTCCTCCATAATTGGAATGTACACACCCTGAGGACTGCCTCTTATGTGGAAAATCTTAACATGAGAGGCTAGCTAGAATGGCCTTTGACAGCAAGGAACTTCACAAACTTCAAGGGAATGTTGAAGGCTTCATCCAGGGAAGGGGACTTGGGGTCTCTTAAAGGTCTGTAAAATGCACCATAAGGGGAAAAAATGAGCACTTGGGCAGGAGCCATACAGAAAGCACCAATTCCAAATTATAAGCCCACCAAGTGAGGCAGGATCACTCTGTTAGAAATGACCAGATTTGATCTTCAAACTACAGAAACTATCCTACCAAAATAGATATTTTTTAAGTCTGAAAACAAAATTTTTTTTTTTTTTTTTTTTTTTTTTTTTTTTTTTGTGTACCGGGATTGAACTCAGGGGCACTCAACCACTGGGTCACATCCCCAGCCCTTTTTTTGTATTTTATTTAGAGACAGGGTCTCACTGAGTTGCTAAGTACCTCACCACTGCTGAGGCTGGCTTTGAACTCGCGATCCTCCTGCCTCAGCCTCCCAAAGTGCTGGGATTACAGGCGTGCGCCACCGCGCCCGGCAAACAAAATATTTTAATAGATCCTGTTTGAATTAATATTAATAGTTTTCTTAAGGCAAAGAGATTTAAAAAAGGTAGCATTTCAAAAGAAAAGGAAGAAGGGAATGTTCTTATCATTATTATTATGCATCCTGCAACACAAAATGGTTTCTGGAAAATCAACTTTAACCTTAGAATTATACAGATTGATTTTTTAAGGTAATGGAAAACATAAAAGAGTTTTAGAAAAAAAGGTGGGAATTACCTTTAAAAATCATATTACTTCTTCCTGGAAACCAACTATCATACAAATATAAATTATAACACAAATTTAATCAAGAGAAAGAGCTCATTGGCATAGTATCAAACAATGCCCATCAACCCAAATAATATGCTCACTATGCAAATGAATGTGTCAGTCCGTGCCATTGTCAATACATCAGTCATTCACAAACTTCAGCTGGAGCCCATGAATCAAAACCCTATTGACTCACGCATGAACAAAATTTACAATAGTCCTTGCCAAGATATTGCCAGGAACTATCCCCAGAAACCTGAGAACTGTATGTACACCATAAGGGCAAAGTCAAGATCTGGGACCCCATACCTTTTAAAGTAATTGCATTAGAAATCTTCAAATCCCTATACCTAGAATTCACTTGTAAACAAGACACACTAAGTATCTGTAAGCCACAGCCCTTGTGCTCTAATGTCTTTCATTTTAAGGGTCACTACCTGAATTAGTCTGCTCGGGCTACATAACAAAGTACCACAGACTTAAATAACAGAAATTTATTTTCTCAGAGTTCAAAGACTAAAAGTCCAAGATCAAGATGCTGGAAAATTCTGTTTCTGCTTAGGGCTGTCTACCTGGCTTGTTGACAACTACCTTTTCATTTAGTCTTTAGATAGCACTTCCTCCGTGCTTAAATGAAGAGAGAGAGATGGAAGCCTGGTGTCTCTTTCTCTTTTTATAAAGACATTAGTCTTATCAGATTAGAGACCCACCCTTATAATCTCATATAACCATGCAACTGCTTGGTACTGAAGCTGTATTGCATCTGATATTTTTTTTAAAATATTTATTTATTTGCTTTTTTTAGTTGTACACAATGCGTTTATTTGTACGTGGTGCTGAGGATCGAACCTGGGCCGCGCACGTGCTAGGTGAGCGCTCTACCACTGAGCCACAATCCCAGCCCATGCATCTGATATTTTTTACAGATCAATCCTGTCACCTATTTCCCAAAATTCATGTGTTGGAAACAATCCTCAATGCAACAGTTGGGAGCTGGGGATTAGTAAGAGATGATTAGGTCATGAGGGCTGTCATTATCATGGGAGTGGGTTAGTTACAGCAATGTTGTTATAAACGTGAGTTTGGCTCCCCTCTCTTGTTCACTCTCATGTGCATGCTCTTGTTCTTCTGCACTCCACCACGGGATGATGCAACAAGTAGATTCTTATCAGATATAGGCCCCCAGCCTTGGGCTTCCCAGCCTCTAGATCTATAAGAAATAAATCTCTGTTCTTTATAAATTACCCAGCCTCAGGTATTCTGTTATAACAACATAAAACAGACTTAGGCACTACACCTTTCCAAAAATGAGGTATAAGGGTATTATGGTTTGAATCTGTCCCCCAAGGCTCGTGTGTTGAAGGTTTATTTCCCAAAGCAGCAATGTTCAAAGATCAGGATTTTAGGAAGTGATTGGATCTTAAGGCTCTGACCTCATCAATGAATTAATCCATTAAGGGCATTAATGGGTTAAAGGTGAATTGGGAGGTGGTAGAAACTGCAGGACATAGAGTGCAGTTGGAGGAAGTGGGTCCTTGGGGGCATGCCCTTGGAGACTACGTTATGTCTCTTCCCCACACACACTGCATTCTGGCTACCATAAACTGAACAGCTTTCCACCACCATATCCCTCTGCCATCATATTTTGCCTCACCTCAGGCCCAAAGCAATGGAGCCAGCTAACCATGGACTGAAACTTCTGAAACCATGAGTCAAAGGAAGTCTTTCCTCTTCTAAGATGTTTTTTCATGTATTTTCTCACAGCAATGAAAAGATCTCTAATATTAGGCAATGTTGAAAACTTTCCTTTCAGTTCTGTGAATTAACAATTCTCAACTCTATGGAACACAATATCCTTTTTTTTTTTTTTTTTTTTTTTTTTTTTTTTTGTGGTACCGGGGATTGAACTCAGGGACACTTGACCACTGGGCCACATCCCCAGCCCTTTTTTGTGTTTTTTTATTAGAGACAGGGTCTCACTGAGTTGCTAAGTGCCTCGCCATTGCTGAGGCTGGCTTTGAACTCACGATCCTCCTGCCTCAGCCTCCCAAAGTGCTGGGATTACAAGCGTGCACCACCGCGCCCGGCTGGAACACAATATCTTATTCCAACTTGCCTTTACAACTACCACTCTATTAAAAGTCATCTATGGAGCCGGGCGCAGTGGCGCACACCTGTTGTCCCAGCACTTGGGAGGCTGAGACAGGAGGATTGTGAGTTCAAAGACAGCCTCAGCAATGGCGAGGCACTTAGCAACTCAATGAGATCCTGTCTCTAATAAAATACAAAAAAGGGCTGGGGATGTGGCCCAGTGGTCGAATGCCCCTGAGTTCAATCCCTCGTACCAAAAAAAAAAAAGTCATCTATGGCATAATTATATACACAATTAAAGCATATAATCTAAAAATATATACTTAAGCTAAAACTTCAGACACATAAGAATAGACAGTTTGTCCTGAATTGCCTAAGGTAACCATACTTGAATCTAAGCAATGGCTTTTAGCACTTTCCAATCTGGACTAGAGTAACAAAGCAGAAAGCCTGAATAGTGCCCTCTGAACTCCATGAAGTCTGATAATCTAACCAGCATTCCCCAAAGTGACTCAATATAGTACTAATTTTAGCAGAAGATAGCTGTAATTTGCCATTGAGCTTTTCTTTGAGACAACTCTAAAATTTTAAAAACAATAATAAGTTTTGGGTAGTACCAAGATTATACAACCAAGAATCCCTTGCTCAATTCAGTAGTGATCTTAACAGACCATGAGCAGTAAGTTGAAAAATGACGATGTACACTTGCTTTCCTTATATATACATATACCCTCCTTGTCATGTAAGTTTCAGTGCCCTCAAACTTGACTCTGAAATTGGTCATATGACATGTTTTGACCAATTGGATGCTAGTAAACATGATACCAATGTGTTTTGTTTGTTTTGTAATGCTGGGGATCAAGCCCAGAGCTTTGTGCACACTAGGCAAGCACTCTCCCATTGAACTACATCCCAAAAAAAACAATGTCTGACAAGGACTTGTCCATTTATATTTCCTCTCTGACATTGGTAAACTACTACCACCACCACTACAACCAGAGGCTTGAACTAGTCTACTAAATGGTAAAGGGTCAGCCCTACCACACAAACTGAGAGCCACCAGACTCCCTCAAATCAAAGCTGACCAATAGTTGACATGAAAGCCAGCCAAAACCAGAAGAATCACACAGGGCACCTCTCAGTCCAAACTGCTGATACAACAAATTTTGAGCTAAATAAATGACTGTTGTTTAAAACCATAACATTCTGGAGAATTTTTGTTATTCAATAAAAACTAACCAACACATCATGAGAATTCAAATAATAGCAAGTCATTTCTCCCACCCCTTGACTTTAACACCTGTGATCTCTGGTATAAATTGGTTATCGCTAGGTCTTTTTTTTTTTTTTTTTTTTTCCCTAAATTACATGGGATTATATGACGGCAATCTGAAAACCAATTCAGAAATTTAAGAGACTGTCCCATTAGTGGGAGCACAAGAGAATAATAGTTTTCGCCATCTGGGTTTTACTAATACTCAGCTGTCCTAACTCTGTAACATATTCCAAATAGCTGAAATATAAACACCAAGGTCAAGCATCTTTTGCTTGCAAAGTCTTTCGAAATCCAAGCAACAATAAATTTTTTTAGCAGAGTAATAGTTTTTCTTTGTTTTTTTTTTTTTTTTTAATATATCACGCAGGTGGCATACTATATCCACGAAAAAGAACATTCAAATTTCAATCCAGCTCAATGGAAATATGTTGGACAGTTATTTTGTTTAATCTTACACTAAAGTCCCCAAAGAGCTCTAGATTTCGCACTAGAGGTTCCAAAATTGAACCAAGGGGGAACCATAAAACTAAGTGTAGTACATCCAAAATAAACATTCACTTACATCACTGATGAAGTCATTATGTTTTAATGCTATTACAGATATTATTATAGTATTTGCTTTTTCTGACTCCCATCTCACAATATAATATTTTTGAATTTTGAATACTTAATGAATATTCTTGCTCAACTTTAAGGACACTTGAATAGATTTCTCAAAAAAATATTCTGGCTGGACTCCATCTTCATACGAAAAATTATACTGAATGATTTTTCTCATCATCCAATGAGGATACAAAAGCTGACAACTTAAGCAGAGATTCATCAAACAAATATGCTGGGGAGGATCCTTGTAGCATTTTCAAAGTTAAAATTCAGCCTGCTATTAGTTTTTTTTTTTGTTTGTTTGTTTGTTTGTTTGTTTGTTTGTTTTTTGTGTGTGTGTGTGGTACTGGGGATTGAACTCAGGGGCACTCGACCACTGGTCCAAGTCCCCAGCCCATTTTTGTATTTTATTAGAGACAGGGTCTCACTGAGTTGCTAAGTGCCTCGCCATTGCTGAGGCTGGCTTTGAACTCGCGATCCTCCTGCCTCAGCCTCCCAAAGTGCTGGGATTACAGGCGTGCGCCACCGCGCCCGGCTGCTATTAGTTTTTGAGTTTTATTTCCTGCCATTTTATGCTTGTTTCATCAGGGGGAATTAAAAGATAGAGCTTTAGTATTCTCAGTGGAATCTGAACTGAGATCCTGGACATCTCCGTTCCTGAAGAATGCATTTCCACCAGCATTTCAGGAACTCTACTCATGTAACACCAAAATGAAAGAAAGTAAGAAATGTCCCCTTTCAAACATACGGTCTGAAAAAAAATAAAAATAAAGCATAGGGGTCTGGTAGATAGGTTAGTCAGCATTTCAGTAAGGTTTATTTGGGTTCACAGGTTTAGAGATTTCAATCCAAGATTGATTGGACCTATCACTTTGGGCCTACAGCAGCACATCATGGTGGAAGCACATGGCAGAGCAAAATGTCATGACTGGGATGCAAAAAAAAGAAAGAGGAAGAGGCCAGGTCCCACAATCCCCTTCAAGGGCATACCCCCAATGACCTAATGCCTCCCACTAGGCCCCACCTCTTAAAGTTTTCACCACCTCCAACAGTGTCAAACTTCGGATCAAGCAAGCCCTTCACACATGGGCCTCTGGGGAACATTCCAGATCCAAATGATAGCAACGGGTCACTAAGATGTGCTAGGTTTTTAATTACAAGCCAGTCATTTGGCTTTTCAAATCCTAGGAACTTGGTGGAATAAAGACAAGATTTATAATCTCAAGTCAAATTGATCCAAAACTATAAACAGTAATCATTTTACTTGTGTGCTAATAGAGGGGGAGACACTAAGGGAAGAATAGAGAGAATATTTAAGGACATATACTTAATGAAAATGAAAATTAAATTCCTCTCTCCCTATCATCTAATGATTAGATATTATTTAATAGCTTATTAAATTCTGGGAGAGAATACAGTAAGACTAATTCATGATTATTAGAAAATTATATTGACAGGCCTAAGAGAACATTGTGAAAAGTGCACTCCAACTGATCTACAGTTAAAATGTAGTAACTTCCAGTCGCTTCTATAGTGAGCTAGTCCTACCTGGTCACAGATTTGAGTTCATATTATACACATAACCCAGTGAATCTCAGCTCATGAGCGAATCTTTCAGAGCTGGTGGGAAAAGAGGCCTGGTCCATTCAACCTGGAATTTCCATGGTTTCCCATTATATATGGCTCTGCAATATTACACATTGCAACTTCAATCCCTCAGGACATTTAAGAGTGAATAATTAGGGCTGGGGTTGTGGCTCAATGGTAGAGCGCTCGCCTAGCATGTGAGCGTCCCGGGTTCAAACCTCAGCACCACGTAAAAATGCATTGTGTACAACTAAAAGCAAATAAATAAATATTTTTAAAAATTGAATAATTATAACCCTTTTATTCATAATCCAGTAATTAGGTAGATGAAAAACAACTCAGTGGGACTTTTTGGTGGGTGTGAATTTATTACAGAAGATATAACCTCTCCAAACTCTTAATGACTACCGACCATGTGCTCTGCATGCCTTATCTCAATCCTTGCAAACAACCCTGTGAGGTAGATGAGACATTGAGGATAGGAAGTGAAAATAACTCACCCACAGTCCCACAGATTATAAGTAATTGAACCGGGATTTAAGATGAAGAAGAATTGTGCCAACTACTACATTCTAACCAGTACCTTCCTCTTAATAAAAGAAGTAGTAATGAGAAAACTAGACGATCTTGGATTTTGTAGTTGTAACTCACAGTTAGCTAAGTTGCTTTAAAAGAGACAATTAAAAAAAAAAAAAAAAGTAGTTGACTTGCCCTACAAATAAACTCCTGTGTGGTATTAGAGCTGATCCCTAGAGATATTTTCCTGTGTTCTCAGTCACCAAGCTTTGATGCTCCTAATCAATAGAACCATATGGTCAGCTGGGTTTATGGCATATGAAAACTACCCAAGAACAAACAGGAGAAATAATTTGGTGTTTCCAGGAGTAAGTGAGAGATTATTGATCATGATGCATGAGAGTTCACACACCTGCTTTGCTGTAGGTGAGTGGGTGGGATAAAAGAAAAACAGGCTGGTAAAACAAAGCTCATGTAAAGAGGTGGCCACCCTCCATGCTTTGGGCAAACTCAATTTATGAGTATAAATTTGTGCCACAGAGCTTGCCACCTAGCAACTATACAAAACCATCTGTACTTACCTAGTAACTGCTCAGAATAACTGAATTGTTCTGTTTTCAGAGTTAATAATATGAGACACTAAAGGAAAATATAGAAGAAATTGCAGTGAGGTAGAAACTTTACTAATGCTGAACTTAGCATTCTGGCAAAGCTTACTCTAATAAGACAAAATTGTGCCTCTAGTATATTTTCCAGGATATTTTTTAATTTACTATTATTTTTAATAATATCACTTATAACTTCATTAAGCAAAGAAACTGATATTGGCCCTGCTTGTGGAATTGTATACAGTCTTCATGGCAATGTCCTATTGTAACTTTCCCTTCTCAGAGTTCTTCACTGGCTCCTCTAATTCTTCCCCATCTTACAATTGGAACTTTCAAAGAACCTGTCTTTCACCCACCTTTCCTTTCCTGTTGCCCTGTCCTCTTGGCTTCAATCATCACCTCTCAGGAGTCAATTCTGAGTCTGTGCTGCCAGCTCAAATCTCTCTCTTGAGCTCCATGCAGTTATTTCCATCAGTGTGTTAGACATCTTCAGTTACTAACATGCTTACTTATTCATTTTCAAAGTCATCAAAATGGCCTAGACTAACATGCCAGGAATAGTCCCACTGCCAGGTCTTTGTATCTGCTGTTTCCTCTGTCTGAAGCACTATTTCTCTGTATGTGTATGGCTCCCTCCCTCGAGTCCTTCATGTCTAATGTCAGTGAGTTCATCTCAATCACCCTCTTCAAAACTGTAATGCAGGGGTTGGGGTGAGGCCTTAGGTTCAATCCTCAGCACCACATAAACAAAATAAAGGTATTGTATCCACCTACAACTAAATATGTATTTTTTTAACTGCAATGCAAACGACCACAGACCCTTGTATTCACTATTCCCTTTCCCTGTCTTCCTCTTCTCCATAACACTTACAACTTCCAAAACATGTATTTTGCTAATTTGTTTATTGTCTATCTCTTCATGCAAGCTCCATGATATCACATTTTTTTTTGTCTGTTTTGCTCAAGACTGTATCCTTGGTGCCAAAAACAGTAACTAATGTAAAATAGGCATCCTATTGAGAGGAATGAATGAATGAATGAACGAACGAACAACTGCCTATCTGCACCTCACATAAAATTCTTTCTCTTCCCCAAATCTGCTCCCCCTCTTTCCCATATATTTTAGTAGCATCTGCTTCCTCCCACTCATCCAGACCAAAAATCTCAATCACTTTCAATAATCCCTCACTTTATCCCTTTATTCAATAAAGTGTCAAATTATTCTAAGTGTTTCTAAATCTCCCTCATCTGTTACTTCCCACCTATTCCATTCTGCTTTTTAGCCCTTGACCCCTGACCTCAGATGCCTATCACAGACAGGCTATATAACTGCAAGCTTTCCTCACCTCCAGCTCAGTCTCTATTCTTCAATTCATCCCACACACTGACCTAGGCTAAGCTTTCTAGAGTGCACATTAGGTTATGTTAGACCCCTGTTCTATATCCTTAGCATGGAATCTGAAGCTGATTAGATAATGATCTAATCTCAAAAAGCCCCACAGTGCTCACCTGTCCATGTGCTCGGTGCCAGTCACATTGGACAACACATATCCCAACATATCCCAAAGTCATCGTGCACTACTGTGACTCCACTGCTGTGTTGTTCCCTCAGCCATCTTGGCCAGCTCCCGTGTCACTTCTAAAAGTGTTCCCAGATATCTTCCCACTCACCTTGTTGATATGTCTTTTCTAATACTTATTCATTTAATCCTAAATGTTAAATGCTTGTCTCTCGCCACAAGCCAAAATCTCCTTGAGAACTGGGAGCAGCCATCATTCACTTTTATATGACACATAGTGCCTAGCCTTGTGTTTTGTATATGGTAGGTGCTAAGGAAGCACCTAGCTGCTGAATGAGACATGAGTACACATTGAAAATTCCACATCATGTGATCAGAAAGAATCCTCAAACAGGACTCAGAAAAGAGGCACAGGTTTAATTAGGAAACAACCAGGGTTAATTTCCACTCACTCAGACCAGATTATAGGACACCACAAAGGAAAGTCTGCCTCTGGATCAGCATGGCCTGAGCTTTTCTCAAACCCTTGTCAAGATTATGTGGACTGAACGAGGTCCCCCAGCCTCACTCATAGTATTGTGCCTATCCACTCTCATTTCTGGCTTGGGCAACTACAAAGCTATGAAATAAAGGTGCTACTCATATAAGCAAACCAAAATAAAGAAAAGAGGCAGGAAATTGGTGTAAGGAGCTCAGGGGATGCAGGAGGGATATTACCATGCAGCCCATTGTATTTTATTTCATCCTTTTTTTATTTCATCTTATTTCACCTTTTACAGGTAAATATATAAAATTGTGTGTAATTGCAGAATGTAATTATATCAACAATACCTTTTTTTCCTTCTTAGTGTTTTTCTTCTTTGCCTGGCTCCTCCTCCCTCTACTACTCTCTTTGCCCTAAGTAGCACATACTGATAGCCTAGTATTAGATCTACCATAATTTTCTTTTTTCTCAAATAATCGTGTGAATAAACTATTAAACATACACACACAGTGGTTTGTGTATTATTTAACTGGATTAGTTAATGTACTCACTGTCATCTTCGCTTACATACTTCAAAGCAACTGGAAGGGATCTAACTCGTGCTTTTCAGTGGCTGTATAAAGTTCCATGATCTGGCTGCTGCATGGTGGGCATTCACTTCAGCTCTAGCTTTCTCTTTTATAAATCATATCATGATAAACATTATTGCACAGATATTTTAAGTACTGATGTTTTTATTTTTAAGGAATAGATCCTGGATCAAAGTGTATATATATTTATAGTTTGGATAGTGTTGCCGTATGACATATTACATAAAGGCTATAACAATGCATATTTTCACCTCTGTAAATGAGAGCACCCTTCACTCTGTGTCTCCACCAGCACAGAGTATTAATGAGCTTTTCCATTTCCATCTGTCTAAAAGTTGTAAAAATGACATATTGTTGCTAGTTTAACTTATGTCTCTGGATGGTTAGTGAGTTTGAGTCTTTTCATGTATTTGCTACCTATCTGGATTTTCTTTTCTGTAGATTGCTGGTTTATGCTTTTTTCTCTCTTTCTACAGGAGACTTTTGGCAACTTCCTTCAATTGGTAAAAGCTCTTTGAGTATTATATACACTACCCCTCTGAATGCCTTCTATTGCAACAAAAATATTGCAAATATTTTCCTAGGGCCTTAATTTGCATTTTAACCTAAGAGTATCATTTACATATTTATATAACCAAACTGTCTATCTTTTCTCTAACAGTATCTAGGCTTCCTGTTATAGTTAAGATATCTCCAGATTTTCTTGAAAGATATTAGTATTTTCATATTAAATTTCTAATCCATTTGAAATTCTTTGCAGTTTAACATGGAGATAAAATTGGAAATGGAATTTTTTCTTTTTCCATATTAATAATTAGTTGGTTGGGGCTAGGGATATAGCTCAGTTGGTAGAGTGTTTGTCTCACATGCACAAGGCCCTGGGTTCAATTCCCAGCACAACGACAACAACAACAAAAAATAGTTAAGCTGGTACCATTTATTAAGTAATTTGTCCTTTCTGAATAAATTTGATATTCCTATCATTTTTTATTTATTTAATTTTCACTTATGATGAGATGTATTTTCTATTTTGATTCATTCTGTCCCATGAATATGTTTGCATTTTTCTAGATCAATAGCATTTTCTATCCCTTAAAGTAAGTCCTTTCTCCCTATTCTTTTATTCCCAATTTAATTTATTTTAGAGCTCAGTTAGCCATAATAATTTTAAATTGTTTTATCTAATTCTCTAATTCTCTTTCTCCCTATGATTATTTTTTTGGAATTCAATTTGGAATTGCATTAAATTTATTTATTAGTTTTGTGATAATTGACATTTTATGATATTGTCTTTCAATCCAGTAAGATGGTATGCATTTTAATTTATTCCCATCTTATTTAACTGCTTAATCTCTTCTCTCTAACAATAAAACCTTGAAAATACTTTTGCTTTCTCCCTTCCTTCCCCATGACATCCCCAATCCTCAATGATATCTTGGAAAATGATTGGATTTTTCTAAAAATTAAATATTTTCATTTTTAGGACATTATTATCACTTACTTTGCTATACTCATTTATTTATTTGCTAAACATTTATTGAGAGCCTACCATATGGTATGCATGGCTTGAAGCACTGAAAACACATCAAGAGGAAAAAATTCTGATTTCATAGAGTTTGGGTACTAGAATGGGAGATACATACTAGATAAAATAAATGAGTACATTACCTACTACATTAGAAGGTAACAAATCCTCTGGAAAAATCCAAAACATGGAATAAGGATGGAATGCCACAGCACTGGGCATTGAGTGGAATGTGCATAAAATGTTGAACAGCTCACTTAGGGAAGGCTTGAAGGAGATTGTGGCATTCAAGGAAAGACCTGAAAGAGGCAAGGGAGAGAGCCACGTGATGTCTGAGGACAACAATCCCAGCAGAGGAACAACAAGTAAGAAAACACTGAGGAGGGGTCATGCCCAACCTACTCAGGAGCACTGAGACCAGTGTGACTGCAGTGGAATAGAGGAGCAGTTCAAAGGAGGCCAGAATAGTTGGAGATGAAGCTATAGAGACCATGGAGGTCTGGTCAGATAAGGCCCTGCCTGTTATCAGGACTTCAACCTCACTCTGAGGAAAACGGCAAAGCTACTAGACAGTTCGTAGAAGGAGCACCATGCCTTGACTTAATGTTTAACAGGATAATCACTCTGACTGCTGTGTTATAAGGAAAGCATAGAAAGAGCAAATGAGTTAAGAAGTGACTGCAATAATCTAGACAAGAGATGATCATCATATGGTCAAGGAGACTAGAGAGGACCGGTGGTCAAAATAGGACATATTTTTAAGATAATAGAACCAATGGGATTAGCTAAGTGATTAGATATGAAGAATGTAAGGGGACAAAAAAAAAAAAGCTCAAGGATAACCGTTAGGATTTTTACCTGAGCAACTAGAAGGATGGAATTTTACTAATTAAAACAACCAAACTAAGAAAAACAAGGTTCTGAGGGATAGGGGTTGGTAATGGACAAACTTATTAGATTTCCAAATAGCTATGCTGAGATGATTATTGGATATACTATATTGGTATTCAGAAGAGAGTTACAGACTAGAGATATAAATTTAGGAGTCATTAGTATATTACTGGCACTTAAAAGTTTATAACTGGATAAAAGTATCAATCCGGTGAGTAAAAGTAATGAAGAGGGCCTGGGGATATAAAACTCAGTGATGGAACTTGTTTTTAGCATGTGGAAGGCCCTGGGTTCAATCTCCAGCATCCAAAAATAAAAGATAATTGAGCTGGGCATGGTGACACACACCTGCAATCCCAGCACTTGGGAGGCTGAGACAGGACGATCGTGAGTTCAAAGCCAGCTTCAGCAATGGAGAGGCACTTAGCAACTCAGTGAGACCCTGTCTCTAATAAAATACAAAAAAGGTCTGGGGGTGTGGCCCAGTGGTTAAGTGCCCCTGAGTTCAATCCCCGATACCAAAAAATAAAAATAAAAATAAAAATAAAATAGTTGAGCAGGGAAAGTTCAACGATATTACCATGAAAAACACCAAAAGTTAAAAGATGGGGAAATTAGGAAGAGCCAGCAAATGAAAACTAAGAAAAATAGCCAATGAAATAGAAGGAAAACCAAGAGAATGTGGTACCTTTAAAAGCCAAATGAAAAAAGTGTTTCCAGGAGAGAGAATGATCAAGTGTTCCAAATGCTATTAACATGATGAAGACAAAATTGACCAGTGGATTTAGCAGCACAGACATCATTGATGACCTTAACAAGAGACACTTTATTCATGTGGATAGTGCTGGGGAAGATTTTTGTAACAACATGGATAGATCATTATATTATGTGAAATAAGCCAGGCACACAAAAGGAAATACTGCATGATCTCACTCAGATATGGAATCTAAAAATGTTAACTTCCTAGAAGCTGAAAGTGGAATAATGGTTACAAGAGGCAGAGGAGCCTTGCAGAAAGGTTGGTCAACAGGTACTAAGTTACACTTAGGAAGGAAAAATAAGTGCTGGTGTTCTGTTGCATGGCAGGGGGACTATAGATAACAATAATGTACCATACATTTCTAAACAGCCAGAAAGTATGTTGAATATTTTTCACCACAAATAAATAATAAATGTTTGAGGAGACAGATATACTTACACTCATATACACACACACAAACATGAACACACACAGCAGAGACCTGTGGACAACCTCTGAAATAGGAAGTGATATATTTATTGAAATTGGACATGAGTTTATGTTTGCATTGTTAACTATAATTTCATTTGTATTTTTTTTTTTTTTTTTTGGTACCAGGGATTGAACTCAGAGGCACTCAACCACTGGGCCACATCCCCAGCCCTTTTTTTGGTTTTTATTAGAGACAGGGTCTCACTGAGTTGCTAAGTGCCTCGCCATTGCTGAGGCTGGCTTTGAACTCGCGATCCTCCTGCCTCAGCCTCCCAAAGTGCTGGGATTACAGGCGTGCGACACCGAGCCCGGCTTCTTTTTTATTTTGTATTCATTATAATTCATAATAAACATATAGAGCATCCCTTTACATAACACTGTTTGTATACAATGTATATTTGTACCATTCAAATCTTCAATCATGCATTTAGGATAATGATATCCATCTTATTCAACCACCTTTTCTTTTTTCCCCTCCCTCCCCTCTTGCTCCCTTCCTTCCCCTCCCTCCTCTTTAACCATTCTAGTGTTCCTCTAATCTTCCTATGTACCCCGACCCAACACCACTGTGAATCAGCCTCCTTATATCAGAGAAAACATTCGGTATTTGGATTTTTGAGATTGACTAACTTAACTTAGCATTATATTCTCCAACTTCATCCATTTACCTGCAAATGCCATTATTTTATTTTATTGCTGAGTAAAATTCCATTGTGTATCTATACCACATTTTCTTTTTTTTTTAATATTTATTTTATTTACTTTAGTTGTACACAATGCAATGCATTTATGTTTACGTGGTGCTGAGGATCAAACCTGGGTCGCGCACGTGCGAGGCGAGCGCTCTGCCGCTGAGCCACAGCCCCAGCCCCACCACATTTTCTTTATCCACTCATCTACTGAGGGACATCTAGGTTGATTCCACAACCTAGCTATTGTGAATTGTGCTGCTATAAACATTGAAGTGGCTGTGACACTGTAATATGATGTTTTTAAGTCCTTTGGGAATAGACCCATAAGTGGGATGGTTGGGTCATAAGGTGGTTCCATTCCCAGTTTTCCAAGAAATCTCCATACTGCTTTCCATATCTGTTTTCTTAAATTGATCATTAGCAAGACATAAAGGACATCTTCATTTCATGTTAAACACTTTTTTCTCAATAGATGTCTACTGAATAAGTAGGTATGAGTTTCTCATTCTAATATTTTCTGGAACCTCATTGGAAATATACTAACAGAATGCTAAATCTAGTACACCCTTTGTCTTCCTTAAACTAATAAACAATTATGTTTTTCAGTAGAACATCAACAATTTCAATTGATTACTGCTAAATAGTAAAATTAAATAGCATTAATTCTATTTCAGAATCCTAACTGCGACTTCAAAAATGTTTGCTAGGCGGGGCTGGGATCGTGGCTCAGTGGTAGAGTGCTCGCCTAGCACGTGGGCAACCTGGGTTCAATCCTCAGCACCACGTACAAATAAAACGCATTGTGTACAACTAAAAGCAAATAAATTAAAAAAAAAAAAAAAAGTTTGCTAGGGGCTGGGGTTGTGGCTCAGCGGTAGAGCGCTCACCTAGCATGTGCATGGCCAGGGTTCGATCCTCAGCACTGTTGGGACTCATGTCTGCCAAGGGGAAGGACTTTGGCTGCTTACCACGCCCTAGTAGGACCGGGGCTAAGCAAAGGGGTGTGGCTATGACGTAGCGTGAGAGACCGAACCGCCCTGCTGGCTGATTGGTTAGTTCTAGGCCTATTTAAGTTCAGTGCCTGGTCAATAAATCCGAGTTTTTGGCTTCTCGCTTGCTATACAAAACTCCCTGGGTGTGGCGTGGTATCTGTCCAGCAGACAGATAGGAGACACTCAGCTATTTTTGTCCTTAAGCCCATCCTCGCCGGGTAAGTTGTTTTCTTTCTGCGGGCAGAAAGAAAACCCCCTTTAGGGCCCAAAAGGGGGGTAGCTTAGACCTCGGCCCCATTCATAACTCAGCAGCCCCGGCAGGTTGGCGCCCAAGTGTGAGGCACGAAAATTATCGGTGGGCTTAACACGGTTAGAGACGCAGCATCTCTTTCTCTGGCAAAAATACCCTCTATTATGGGGCAAGCATTAACATTTAGAAAATCTGAAGACCCAGCCCTTGAGGCATGGCGATGTATTTTAAGAAAGCAAGGTCTCCAAATATCTGATAGCCAAGCGGAAGTGATTTGGAATTCATTAATACGGGCGGCTCCCTGGCTCCCAAAGTCTGATTTTAATTCTTGGAAAACGTGGCGCGAAGTGGAACACATTTTAAGAGAGCGAGAACATGAATACGGGGAAGTCCCGCCTCTGGGAGTTTATCCAACTTTATCCGCCCTAAAAACATGCTCTCTCTTGAAGACAGCAAAAGAATCTGCAGAGGCCACAGAGCAGGCACTTCAGATCATATGAGTTGAGGTAACAAAACAGGCCCTGTGGGAGAATAAAATATCTAATCTTTCCCGGTCCGGAGAATTAAACAGCCCCTCCCGGGCCGCAGATCTGGAGAAGCCTAACCAATCCCTAAAAACAAAGAAATCTCGCTCCAGGGAATTAGAAAAAAATTACAGCCCCTCCCTTAGAGAGCTCTAACAAATTCCCTGAGGACAAAGGCCACCGGCCACATGGCTCACCACCTTGTGAGCGGGATCCCCCATTTTATGAGCCAGCCCCTGTTAAGCCTTCTGCCCCACCGCTTTACCAAGAGGCGCCAATCTCACAGCAACTGCTAGCGCCCTCTGGTGGGCTTTCACCTGTAATGACATTTCCAGTTAATTTAAATCCTAGGGAAGACAGACCTCAAATTTAGTACCCCTGGAGACTCAAGAGTTAAAAGAATTAAAAAAGGCTGTGGCAGAGGATGGGCCAAATTCGCCATGGGCAGAATGTATTTTACAAAGTCTCGCCCATCATGCCTGTACGAGTAGAGATTGGAAAGATCTAACCAAAGCTGTGCTCCCAGGACCTTTATTCCTTAAATGGTGTGCATATTTTTCTGATGAATGCCATATGCAGGCTGAGAGGAACCAAACTGCAAATCCTCCCATACCAATAACCTTTGGGATGCTGTCAGGAACTAGTGACCAATATGCCACAGGTATTCAACAAGCAGCATTACCAGCTCCATACTGAGAACAGGTGCGAGCTTTAGGGCTGGCAGCATGGAAGAAGCTAGAGGAAGGCCCTACAGAGCCTCCTATAGCTGGAATAACTCAAAAAGCTAATGAGGATCTGGTTTACATTTATTGAAAGAGTGGAAAAAAGCCTTCAAAGGAAATTTCCACCTGGTAACCAATTTGCAAAAATGTTAGTTTGGGAAGGAATGACCACAGATCACAAGCTGGCCTATGCTGGGTTAAAAGATAGATCTATGGGGAGATGGATTATTGCCACCAAAGATATGGGTTCGACAACTCACCAGTCTCAGATATTGACCACTCCCCTTAATGCCCACACTGAGGTATTAGCAACAGTTTTAAATGGAAAAGGAGCCTATTTTAAATATGGACGACAAGAGCATTTTAAAAAAGACTACCCCAATGGCCCTGGTCGGCCTCCAGAATGCTCCCCTGGCCAGATCTCAAGAGACTTAACCTTAATTGTTATTGATATTAAAGATTGTTATTTTTCAATACCTCTTCATCCAGATGATTATGAAAAGTTTGCATTCTCGGTCCCCTCAGTCAATTTTCAAAAACCAGATGAGCGATATGAATGGATAGTTCTCCCTCAAGGTATGGCTAACAGCCCAGCCTTTTGTCAATATTATGTTTCATGTCTTCTGTCACCATTAATGAAAAAATCACAGCTCACCCTATATGTTTATATGGATGACATCATTCTGGGAGCTGCTGATGTCCAACAACTAAACTCAGCTTACCTAACCCTTCGAGAGCTCTTAGAAAAAGGAGGGTTGCACATATCCAATGATAAGATACAAACTATTCCTCCCTTTAAAATATTGGGGACAAGACTTAGCCTAGACTCGGTTTGTCCTCTCAAACCTCAACTAGTCATTCAAAAATCTTATTCCTTGGCAGAGTTACAAAAGCTATTAGGAGAGCTAAACTGGTTAAGACCATGGCTTCATATCTCTACTGAGGATTTATTACCTCTCTTTGAGTTGCTACGGGGAAAATCCCCCTCTGATGTGATTTTACTAGAAGAAAGTCATCTGTCAATATTACAAAAAGTCCAAGATGCCCTCAATTCAACCCAATTGGCTCGATACCAACCAAAACAACCTCTACATCTGTGGATTTTCTCAGGTGCTAAGCTCCTTACAGCTGTGCTCACCCAGATGGGAAATCCCTTAGAGTGGATACATTCCTCTGTGGGAGGAGCACCTCGAGTTTATTCCCAATTAGATCAATTAGCAGATCTTATAATAAAAGGGAGAGATACATCATTGAGGCATTATGGAAAAGACCCAGATATTCTAACAATTCCTTACTGTTTGTCAGACTTTGAGTGGATACGGAGAAACAACCCTAGAGTCTCCTATGCTTTAGAAAGATTTCTAGAAAAAGTTGACTGTCATTAGGGGTCAACCAATTGGACCTCTTCTTTTCCCAAACTGGAGTGGACCCCCTCCATCCTTTTTTTCCAGCAAGCCACTCCCCAAGGCAGTAAATGTCTTCACAGATGGAGGAAAAGAAGGGTCAGCAGTTGTAGTATTCCACCCATCCTCAGGCCAAAGGACAAAATACTTTGAAGCAGTTACTGGTTCTGCTCAATTTAAAGAATTATATGCTGTTGCATTAGCCTTGACCCATGTCCAAGAGCCTATGAATCTTTTCTCAGATAGTTTATATGTAATTAACCTATTACCTACTCTAAATGCCTCATATATAAAGATAGATAATAATCCTATCACCCCTCTGATGATTCAGGTTCGATCCCTGTTAAAGGGGCGTAATGAACCTGTTTTCCTCCAACATCTTAGGGGACATCAAGGCTTATCTGGGCCCCTCTCTGAGGGAAATCAGGCCGCTGACCGTTTGGCCACCACAGGTGTATTAACAGTTACAGTCCCATATCAACAAGACCTTCAGTTAGCCCAAGGTCTTCACGACCTTACTCATTTAAATTGGAGAGGTCTACATAATAAATTTCCTTTAGTTCCTATAAAAGATTTGAAAAAAGATTGTAAGAACATGTAAGTCCTGTTTGCCCTTCTTACAGGTCCCACCTTGAAGGAGTCCTAATTAGGAAGGGCTGTTGCAGCTAGCTGGAAGCCATAAGTTCCACCTGATATGTATGTGACGCACCTGTAGGCACCCGCAAAGCTGAAGGTATATAACCGGGTGAAAGCGGTCCGAGTTAGGAGAATGGAGAATTCATTCAGTCAGTCGCGTAGTAGCTCGGTCGGTCAGAAGAAGAGTTCAGGTCGGAGAATCAGAGCGGCCAGAACGTAGGCAGAGCGGTTACAGAAGAGAAACCAGATAGAAGAAGTAATGACTGGTCAGAGTTAGGCCGAGGCTCCCGAGGGCTGGTCAGAGTTAGGCCGAGGCTCCCGAGGAAGAAAGAAGAAAGAAGCAAGAAGAAAGAAGCAAGAAGCTCTAAAAAATAATCTTTCTCAAAGAAGACAAGAAGAAAAGCTCTCTCTAATCTTTCTCTCTAAAAATCTTTCTTTCCCTCTCTAAGCTCTCTCTAAGAAAGTAGAAGTAAAAGTAGTAATAGCTTTACTCTGCCTCCGAGTTTTTCTCCTGTGGCGCCGTGGCTGGCCATGACAGGCAGCTTACACCACCTCTCCAGTCCCCTGGGGTAAATCCCAGAGGCCTACGGCCCAACGCTATCTGGCAGACTGATGTAACCCATTATGTGCCATTTGGAAAATTAAAATACGTATTTATGTCTATAGATACTTATTCACATGTTTGTTGGGCCACGACACACTCTGGAGAAAGGGCTAAACATGCTGAAAGTCACTTTTTACAATGCTTTGCTATTCTTAGATTGCCAAAACAAGTTAAAACCGATGAGCAAATCATTACAAAAGTTCTTCCAAACTTGGCATATTAAGCATACCACAGGGATCCCATATAACCCAAAAGGACAAGCCATCATAGAGAGACATAATAAAACCCTAAAGGACCAATTAATAAAACAAAATGGGGAAGCAACCCCCATGACCAGTTGAAAACAGCTATGCTTACTTTAAATATTTTAAATTTTTCCAAACAGCAGCCTCTGTCTGCGTTTCGAAGAACTGGTCTAACCAAACGCCTTATGTAAAAGTTGAAGTCCGATGGAAAGACCCATTAACTGGAGTCTGGAGAGGTCCTGATCCGTTAATAAGTGCTGGCAGAGGTTTTGGATGTGTCTTCCCTATGGGAGAACAAAACCCTATATGGGTGCCTGCCAGAGATCTCAAATACTGCCAATCCGACCAAAATGACTACCCAGGAGCACAAGCTCTTGAGGAGTGATCCTTTCTTTTTTCCACAGAAATGAAAACACCGTGACAAAGCTCCTGTCCTGCTGTGATTAAACTTCTCATCACATCCATTCCAAAATTCATCAAAAACACTATCTTGGACTCCTTCTTTGTCAGTATCTCAACCCTCTGCGATGAGAGAAGAGGGACTGGGCCATTCCTGTGACAATTATCTGGACTTTGTGCTAGACGGCTTCCTTTGGACTCTGAGAGAAGAGCGCTATATCTTATGACAATTATCTGGACTTTGTGCTGGACGGCTTCCTTTGGACTCTAAGAGAAGAGTCCCATTCCTGTGACAATTGTCCAGACTTTATGCCAAAAGACTTCCTTTAAACTAAGCTAAATGGATGGACTTTCTCCCTTGGATAAAATCCCTGCTAATTGGGTGGACTTTCTCTTCTTTGGTGAAATCCCTGATTGTCATTGTCTTTGTGTGCACTTTTAGCTCTATAGAACTAACCAGATTGATACAGCTAGGTGGTCTGCTGTCACACTGAGGTATAGCCCTACAGGCTTGGCCACGGTCCTTAACAGGATGCAGAGGTTTGCCATCCAGTCAATCCTTCCCAAAGGTGACTGTCATGTCCCGTGTGCTCCCCTTGGCCACTTGCTGGCCCTAGGTATGTCCACCTAAAGTGCTAGAGTGATAGCCAATGATGGGTAAGATTTTTCCCAGAGAGGAGAAATCAACCTAGACAGGCACACTCTCAAATGAGTTGGACACCCTACAAGATGGGACATCCCATTTTTTAAATATAAAATGGAGAGACCCCATTTTAAATAAAACAAAAAAAGGGGAATTGTTGGGACTCATGTCTGCCAAGGGGAAGGACTTTGGCTGCTTACCATGCCCTAGTAGGACGGGGCTAAGCAAAGGGGTGTGGCTATGACGTAGCGTGAGAGACCGAACCGCCCTGCTGGCTGATTGGTTAGTTCTAGGCCTATTTAAGTTCAGTGCCTGGTCAATAAATCCGAGTTTTTGGCTTCTCGCTTGCTATACAAAACTCCCTGGGTGTGGCGTGGTATCTGTGCAGCAGACGGATAGGAGACACTCAGCTATTTTTGTCCTTAAGCCCATCCTCGCCGGGTAAGTTGTTTTCTTTCTGCGGGCAGAAAGAAAACCCCCTTTAGGGCCCAAAAGGGGGGTAGCTTAGACCTCGGCCCCATTCATAACTCAGCAGCCCCGGCAGGTTGGCGCCCAAGTGTGAGGCACGAAAATTATCGGTGGGCTTAACACGGTTAGAGACGCAGCATCTCTTTCTCTGGCAAAAATACCCTCTATTATGGGGCAAGCATTAACATTTAGAAAATCTGAAGACCCAGCCCTTGAGGCATGGCGATGTATTTTAAGAAAGCAAGGTCTCCAAATATCTGATAGCCAAGTGGAAGTGATTTGGAATTCATTAATACGGGCGGCTCCCTGGCTCCCAAAGTCTGATTTTAATTCTTGGAAAACGTGGCGCGAAGTGGAACACATTTTAAGAGAGCGAGAACATGAATACGGGGAAGTCCCGCCTCTGGGAGTTTATCCAACTTTATCCGCCCTAAAAACATGCTCTCTCTTGAAGACAGCAAAAGAATCTGCAGAGGCCACAGAGCAGGCACTTCAGATCATATGAGTTGAGGTAACAAAACAGGCCCTGTGGGAGAATAAAATATCTAATCTTTCCCGGTCCGGAGAATTAAACAGCCCCTCCCGGGCCGCAGATCTGGAGAAGCCTAACCAATCCCTAAAAACAAAGAAATCTCGCTCCAGGGAATTAGAAAAAAATTACAGCCCCTCCCTTAGAGAGCTCTAACAAATTCCCTGAGGACAAAGGCCACCGGCCACATGGCTCACCACCTTGTGAGCGGGATCCCCCATTTTATGAGCCAGCCCCTGTTAAGCCTTCTGCCCCACCGCTTTACCAAGAGGCGCCAATCTCACAGCAACTGCTAGCGCCCTCTGGTGGGCTTTCACCTGTAATGACATTTCCAGTTAATTTAAATCCTAGGGAAGACAGACCTCAAATTTAGTACCCCTGGGAGACTCAAGAGTTAAAAGAATTAAAAAAGGCTGTGGCAGAGGATGGGCCAAATTCGCCATGGGCAGAATGTATTTTACAAAGTCTCGCCCATCACGCCTGTACGAGTAGAGATTGGAAAGATCTAACCAAAGCTGTGCTCCCAGGACCTTTATTCCTTAAATGGTGTGCATATTTTTCTGATGAATGCCATATGCAGGCTGAGAGGAACCAAACTGCAAATCCTCCCATACCAATAACCTTTGGGATGCTGTCAGGAACTAGTGACCAATATGCCACAGGTATTCAACAAGCAGCATTACCAGCTCCATACTGAGAACAGGTGCGAGCTTTAGGGCTGGCAGCATGGAAGAAGCTAGAGGAAGGCCCTACAGAGCCTCCTATAGCTGGAATAACTCAAAAAGCTAATGAGGATCTGGCCACATTTATTGAAAGAGTGGAAAAAAAGCCTTCAAAGGAAATTTCCACCTGGTAACCAATTTGCAAAAATGTTAGTTTGGGAAGGAATGACCACAGATCACAAGCTGGCCTATGCTGGGTTAAAAGATAGATCTATGGGGAGATGGATTATTGCCACCAAAGATATGGGTTCGACAACTCACCAGTCTCAGATATTGACCACTCCCCTTAATGCCCACACTGAGGTATTAGCAACAGTTTTAAATGGAAAAGGAGCCTATTTTAAATATGGACGACAAGAGCATTTTAAAAAAGACTACCCCAATGGCCCTGGTCGGCCTCCAGAATGCTCCCCTGGCCAGATCTCAAGAGACTTAACCTTAATTGTTATTGATATTAAAGATTGTTATTTTTCAATACCTCTTCATCCAGATGATTATGAAAAGTTTGCATTCTCGGTCCCCTCAGTCAATTTTCAAAAACCAGATGAGCGATATGAATGGATAGTTCTCCCTCAAGGTATGGCTAACAGCCCAGCCTTTTGTCAATATTATGTTTCATGTCTTCTGTCACCATTAATGAAAAAATCACAGCTCACCCTATATGTTTATATGGATGACATCATTCTGGGAGCTGCTGATGTCCAACAACTAAACTCAGCTTACCTAACCCTTCGAGAGCTCTTAGAAAAAGGAGGGTTGCACATATCCAATGATAAGATACAAACTATTCCTCCCTTTAAAATATTGGGGACAAGACTTAGCCTAGACTCGGTTTGTCCTCTCAAACCTCAACTAGTCATTCAAAAATCTTATTCCTTGGCAGAGTTACAAAAGCTATTAGGAGAGCTAAACTGGTTAAGACCATGGCTTCATATCTCTACTGAGGATTTATTACCTCTCTTTGAGTTGCTACGGGGAAAATCCCCCTCTGATGTGATTTTACTAGAAGAAAGTCATCTGTCAATATTACAAAAAGTCCAAGATGCCCTCAATTCAACCCAATTGGCTCGATACCAACCAAAACAACCTCTACATCTGTGGATTTTCTCAGGTGCTAAGCTCCTTACAGCTGTGCTCACCCAGATGGGAAATCCCTTAGAGTGGATACATTCCTCTGTGGGAGGAGCACCTCGAGTTTATTCCCAATTAGATCAATTAGCAGATCTTATAATAAAAGGGAGAGATACATCATTGAGGCATTATGGAAAAGACCCAGATATTCTAACAATTCCTTACTGATTGTCAGACTTTGAGTGGATACGGAGAAACAACCCTAGAGTCTCCTATGCTTTAGAAAGATTTCTAGAAAAAGTTGACTGTCATTAGGGGTCAACCAATTGGACCTCTTCTTTTCCCAAACTGGAGTGGACCCCCTCCATCCTTTTTTTCCAGCAAGCCACTCCCCAAGGCAGTAAATGTCTTCACAGATGGAGGAAAAGAAGGGTCAGCAGTTGTAGTATTCCACCCATCCTCAGGCCAAAGGACAAAATACTTTGAAGCAGTTACTGGTTCTGCTCAATTTAAAGAATTATATGCTGTTGCATTAGCCTTGACCCATGTCCAAGAGCCTATGAATCTTTTCTCAGATAGTTTATATGTAATTAACCTATTACCTACTCTAAATGCCTCATATATAAAGATAGATAATAATCCTATCACCCCTCTGATGATTCAGGTTCGATCCCTGTTAAAGGGGCGTAATGAACCTGTTTTCCTCCAACATCTTAGGGGACATCAAGGCTTATCTGGGCCCCTCTCTGAGGGAAATCAGGCCGCTGACCGTTTGGCCACCACAGGTGTATTAACAGTTACAGTCCCATATCAACAAGACCTTCAGTTAGCCCAAGGTCTTCACGACCTTACTCATTTAAATTGGAGAGGTCTACATAATAAATTTCCTTTAGTTCCTATAAAAGATTTGAAAAAGATTGTAAGAACATGTAAGTCCTGTTTGCCCTTCTTACAGGTCCCACCTTGAAGGAGTCCTAATTAGGAAGGGCTGTTGCAGCTAGCTGGAAGCCATAAGTTCCACCTGATATGTATGTGACGCACCTGTAGGCACCCGCAAAGCTGAAGGTATATAACCGGGTGAAAGCGGTCCGAGTTAGGAGAATGGAGAATTCATTCAGTCAGTCGCGTAGTAGCTCGGTCGGTCAGAAGAAGAGTTCAGGTCGGAGAATCAGAGCGGCCAGAACGTAGGCAGAGCGGTTACAGAAGAGAAACCAGATAGAAGAAGTAATGACTGGTCAGAGTTAGGCCGAGGCTCCCGAGGGCTGGTCAGAGTTAGGCCGAGGCTCCCGAGGAAGAAAGAAGAAAGAAGCAAGAAGAAAGAAGCAAGAAGCTCTAAAAAATAATCTTTCTCAAAGAAGACAAGAAGAAAAGCTCTCTCTAATCTTTCTCTCTAAAAATCTTTCTTTCCCTCTCTAAGCTCTCTCTAAGAAAGTAGAAGTAAAAGTAGTAATAGCTTTACTCTGCCTCCGAGTTTTTCTCCTGTGGCGCCGTGGCTGGCCATGACAGGCAGCTTACACCACCTCTCCAGTCCCCTGGGGTAAATCCCAGAGGCCTACGGCCCAACGCTATCTGGCAGACTGATGTAACCCATTATGTGCCATTTGGAAAATTAAAATACGTATTTATGTCTATAGATACTTATTCACATGTTTGTTGGGCCACGAC